>CM051261.1:12889590-13489590 GCA_027921565.1 Artemia sinica
CTAGTGCCCTTTTTAAATAGTCAAAAGTTATTGGAGGGCAAATACCCCCCCCTCGCCCATTCATTCCCCCAAACACGTCCAAATAAAAAATTTTTGTGAAAATAGCCATTTGTTCAGCGTAGTTGATTCCACATAGAAAATATGTTTTTTGAGGAGGTGACACAGTGATTTCCAGATAAAAATACGTTTTGAGGAGGGACACTCCCCCCACAACCTCAGGGCAATGGTTTGTTAAGTTATGCCCGGGGGCATATAAGGTTTTTATAGAAGGTGTTATGTAGAAACTCAAAAAAAAAGCTCATTCGATTGGAAGTTCAAAGGCTGATGCCTCTTTTAATAGTCGAAGTGATTGGAGGGCAACAACCCCCCCCCCCCCACGCCCACATTCCCCCGCCGAATACACATAAAAATTTTGAGATAGCCATTTGTTCAGCGTAGTGATTTCACTATAGAAATTGTTTTTGAGGAGACACTCCCTCACAAAACCATCCGGGCAAGGCTTAAGTTATGCCATGGGGGCATATAAGGTTGTTAAGAAGGCGTTGTTCGTAGAAACTTCAGAAACAGCTCATTCGATTCGGAAAGTCAAAGGTTGTGCCCTTTTTATAGTCGAAAGTGATTGGAGGGCAACTAGCCCCCCCCCCACCACGCCTATCATTCATCCAAACACATCCAATCAAAGTTTTGAGATAAGCCAATTTTGTTCAAGCGAGTTGTTTTCCAGATAGAAAATAGTTTTGAGGAGGACAACTTCCCCTACAACCATCAGGGCAAGGGTTTTACGGTCTGCCCTGGGGGCAATAAGGTTTTTATAGAAGGTGTTGTCGTAGAAACTTCAAAACAGGCTCAGTCGATTGGAAATTCAAAGGACTTAGTACCCTTTTAATAGTCGAAAGTGATTGGAGGGCAACTACACCCCCACCCACCCCATCATTCGCCCCAAACACATCAATCAAATTTTGATGATAGCCATTTTGTTCAGCGTACGTGGTTCCAGATATAAAATATGTTTTCGAGGAGGGACACTGCCTCACAAACCCACAAGTCAAGGGTGTGTATAGCTATACCATAGGGGCATATAAGTTTTTATAGAAGTCCGTTGTCGTTCGAAACTTCAAATCAAAAATAGGCTCAATTCGATGGCAAATCAAAGGGTAGTGCTCTTTTTAATAGCTGAAAGTGATTGAGTGCAAACTATACCCCACATCAACGACCATCTTTTCTCCAAACACATCCTAATCAAAATTTTAGAGACAGTAATTTTATAAACGTAGTTTTAAGTCTGAAAAATTAGGTCTTGGAGGATGACAACGCCCCACAGCCCTCAGGCAAGGTTGTAAGTTAGCGCTGGGAACATTATAAGGTTGTATAGACAACGTTGTCTTAGAACTTCAGAAAGGGCTCGTCGATTAGAAATTTAAGACTTAGTTCCCTTTTTAATAGTCGAAAGTGATCTAAGGCAATGACAACCCTTCCATGCCAACCATTCCCCAAACACATCCAATCAAATTTGCTACCGCCATTCTTTTAAACGTAGTTTGAAAGGTTTGGAAAATTTATATGTTTGAGTAGGACATGGGTGTGTGTATGTGTGTGTTATGTATGTGTGGTGAGTATGTGTGTGTGTGTGTATGTGTGTGTGTGTGTGTATGTGTGGTATGTGTGTGTGTTGGTGTGTGTGTTTGTGTGTGTAATAATGTGTGTGGTGTGTTATGTGTGTGTGGTGTATTTGTTTGTTTGTGTGTGTGTGGTAGTGTGTGGATGTGTGTGTGTTGTGTGTTGTGTGTGTGTATGTGGTGGTGTAGGTGTGTGGTGTGTGTGTATGTGTGGTGTGTTTGTTCGTGTGTTGTTTGTGTGTAGTGTGTGTGGATGTGTAGTGGTGTGAAGTTGTGTGTGTGTATGTGTCGTGTGGTATGTGTGTGTGTGCTATGTAGAGTGTGTGGCTGTGCGTTTGTGATGTGTGTGTGTGTATGTGGGTGTGTGTGTATGTGTGCCTGTGTGTGTATGATGTGTGTGTAGTGTGTGTATGATGTGTGTGTGTGTATGTGTGTGTGTATATGTGTGTATGTGTGTGTGTATGTGTGTATGTGTGTATGTGTGTGTGATGTGTCTGTTTGTGTATGTGGTGTGTGTTGTGATGTGTGTGTGTGTAGGTGTGTGTGAGTATGTGTGTGTGTGTATGTGGAGGTATGTGTTGTTGTAGTATGTGTGGTATGTGTGGTTGATGGTGTGTGTGTATGGTGTTTGTGGTATGTGTGTGGGATGTGTTGTGTGTGGTGTTGTATGTGTGTGTGTTGGTGTGTATGTTGTGTGTGTGTATGTGTGTGTGTATGTGTGCGTGGTGTGCGTGTGTATGGGTGTGTGTGTAGTGTGTGTTTGTATGTGTGTGTCGTTTGTGTGTGTCGATGTTTTATTTGTGTGTTTGGTGTGTGTTGTGTGCGTGCGTTTGTGGGTGTGTTGTGTTGTGTGAGTGTGTGTTTGTGTTGGGTTGTGTGTAGTGTGTTTGGTGTGGTGTGTTTGTTTCGTCTGTGTGTGTGTCTGGTGTCTGGTGTGTGTGTGTTCACACACTAGTGCCATGTAATTATGGAGTGGCATAAGCGGGTTTTAAATGCTTGTTTTGGGGAACACGGCTTAGGCTAGATGACTACCTGTGACATTGACATGCAGGGGGACACGAATGGACAGATAGATTATGACGAGAGCTTTTAGGGATGTAGTTAGCAGTAGTACTCGTGCATCTAATCAGGAGTCCTCATAAATAAAATTCCGTCACAGGGACAATACAAAGCGGCTTGATCAGCTATCCCCCAAACACCCTGGAAGATATACTAATTAGCCTCGGGGATTTCATGTCCACGTCCAACCAATGCAATTGAACAGACTGGGGGTGGGGCAATTGACGATTCTATGCTACCCCCCCACCATTAGGTAATGATACGCTAGTACTAGTACTAATAATGATATAACATCATCAAACTATCCCCACTTAAAGATTTTTTTCTTTCCAACTCTTGCTGCACCAGCAAAAGTCTACAGTGCCAAATCGGTGACCATTTAACTGTCTAGTGTCAGGGCGTATAATAACAGATCCCCTGGGACATTACAACATTATATGTTACAAGATTCGAGCCCTTCTGAACACACAGATGGGGTGTGGGGGGCTTCAGTTTAAAAAAAACACTATAAAACATCAAATAGCACTAAAAAATATTTTTTAAATGAAAAATGCGAGCGAGCTGTATTTGAAATACTTGCCCCACAGAGATGTTGGCAATTCCGCCGCATTTATTCACATTATGAGGAAGTTTTTTAGAGGGTTAATAGCCATTCAACCTAAGGGGCTAATTATAACGGGGGGGTAGCCGCTTCTGTGGTTTTATTTATGAGAGTTAAAGCGTTAATATTTGTAGATTAAAAGGATTTTATTTAAGAGGTGGTGGGGAGAGGGCTTTAGTTTTAAAATATTCAGATTTAGAGGGATGTAGGGATACAACGAACTCTGTTTCGATTACGAGGCTACAGTGTTTCAAGTAAGTATTTTTTAATTTGTGCCTAAAGACCCGGTTTGTAAGGATGCTATCGAAGAAAAAGTTGCGAGAATGGCAGTTAATGTAGGAGGGTTCAAAGTTCCCCAATAGGAGATTTTAATGTGTTTATAATGGTCAATTTCCCGTGCCCTGATATAAAAAGGAATAGAATATTTTTAGAGTGGGCTAATGCACATTTAAAGATTGGTGTCCACGATGTTGCAGTATGATAACGAATTTGAGGAGGGCACCGTTCCAAAAGAAGGGCGTATATTACAGTGAGTGCCCTTCAATTGAAATCAGTGGAACATTTGGGTGTGCTTCTTATACACGCCCGCAGCAGAACCTGAATGAATTGGACAGTTTAATCGAATTACAGATATAGTAAGGGTCAACTGAGGGTTAAAAAGCGGGGTTGGTGTATGTTATTACTGTCCGACTTGTCTCTCAGATTTCGCTTGATTAAATTAAAGCATCACATGAAACACTGGTAACGTCATGAGATATAGGCGTGTGGTGAACGGTAAGCGGAGATTAGAGTGATCCAGGGTTAAGAATTTCCAGAACTACGCTCCTATAGAGCAATTAAGATTGCTTGAATCTGCGAGGCCCGACTCACCGTGGTACGGTTCGTCAAACCAAATCGTGTTAAAAATACATGAAGCCAAGGGGACTCTGACGCTCATGCGCAACGAGATTCCAATAATACCATGCAAGGCTGGATGTAGTTGAGACGTTGGGCGGGGAAGGGACTGCATGCGCTCGGGCCATTGTCAGGTCTAAAAATCAAAAACAGCGAACGGTGCAAATTTCGCTCCTTCGTTACACAAACTAGCCTATGGCTCATATCACAGATGACAGATTGGTCATTAAAAAATCGTTTAAAATATGCTGGGTTTGCAAGCGGCGGATATTTGACGATGATGTTGGAATGGGCGGGAGGAGTTAACGGGGATCGACCATGCATCAATTGGTGGGCAGGGAAATTACATCGGGGGGGCGGGAGTAAACTTTAGCGGGGTTGCACATCAGTCGTGCAATTTAAAACGTTAGGGACAGCAATTATATTTCGTGCCTGTTTTTATACACAAATTCCAATTAGGGGGGGGGGGGGGAATTTTAAAGGTGTGTTCTTACCGGCGTTGGGCCCACATTGCCCAGGGTGGCTTTGTAGATGACGCAGGGATAAATGGTTCTTTTTCATATAATATCATTACCTAAATCCTCGGAGAAGCTACTTGCTGCTAGAATTAATGTGGAAAAACAGTTGGACAAAGGTAACACACGTGCCTGAATAAAATCCGTTTTTTTAGACTCTTTCAGCTTTCTTCCCCAAATCCATAAGTCAATTGATGCAGGTACAGAAAAGTGCCAATTTAATAGCTTCCCCCTCCTAAACAGCGCTTCCCGATGATGAATTGTATGATTTATTTAGTGTAAGGGCATATATGAATATGATTATTACAACTCTGCTCTTCGAGGCTTAGATGAGGTGTTATTACCGCCCATTGAAGCTTTTTACAATTCTGTATACTGGAGAGTGAGTTGCACCCACTAGCAACTACGAATTTTCTAAAGGATTTGGGTTGGTTTGGTTATTGTTTTTTAATTGTCTTTTATTATTTTTTATTTTATTTATAAGTATGTTGTAATTTAAATGTTTTTTAAGTTAAAGGGCTGATGTAAACATGGTGGGATTATGTAACAACTATACTTGGCCCGAGACCGAATCACTCTCTGGAAAAATTTTGTTGTGCAAAAATACGGATAAAATTATGGGGAGTTTGGGTTGGATTTCAGTGGTTATTATTTTTCCACTTTCTCATATGGTGATGGACTTGATACTTAAACTCAGCAATAAAGGAAATAGGTGTGGATCGCCGTCAAATCGATGCATGGGATCAGCATGTGTTTGTAGAGAGCTTAATGAGAGAGTGGGTATTTTTCCCCGGGGACTGGTATCATGAAAAACGTGATCCGACCGGACAGCACACCCGATAGAAAAGTAAGACGCAGAGTTTTTTGGATATTGAATTTTCCCTTTACCTCTCGGCAATGTATCACCACTGTTTGCCGGCGTGGCAATTATAAATGGCTTAACAATCCATCGTGCTTCGAGTTTTCACAGACATTGATTAGCGTTTAAGGAGAATGGGGAAGGCACCGGGATGTTTCTTTTTAAATTGACGGTGAAATTACCCATGGGAATCCATGACTCGGCAACATACTTATTTTTCCGTTCATAAATAGACCGGTGGGTAGGGATTCTCTGAGCCCCTACAATTTATCTTTAGTAGAGGCTGGGAAGTATGCAAGTGGGTACTAACTTCAAAACAAAAACTAATTGCGGAACTCAACCCGAAACAGAATATCGTTCGTGCCTCATGTGCTATTGAAATGGAAGGTATCCAATGGTTTCAAAGTTCACAAAGATTCATAGAGCCCTCTAATTTGATCATAAGTCTTACATTAAAACGTTTATTGACCACCTTTGTCAGTAAGTGTTCACAAGCGAAAAACCGAAATTGAAAAAGAAGTCTATAACCTCATTTTGAACTCAGCCTTCGGTCAAATGTGACGAAAGCGTAACGAAACAGAAGTCAATGTGAAATGTAAAACTAATCCAAAAGATTGTTGACGTCAACTCATCGCGGATCCAAACTTCACAATCGTTCACAATAATACGACTCTGATATGGTTGCTTCTACAGCGCAGAGAAAGAAAAATTGTTTTAAAATAAAAAATAATATTGCAGGGCGATGAGGGCATGCAATAACTGATGAAATATTCTAAAAAAACTCATGTTGTCATTTTATTATAATGTAGGGCAAGTACAGTGGCCGATTGAGGGACAAGTTCAAGTGTATTACGGGGACAATGATTCATCATCTTAAAGTTTAAACTGAAAAATTTATTGAATGTTGTGGAAAATGGCGACGAAATTAGCTCACGAATTAGGCTACACCAATTTGGGATGAATACCTATCTACACCAGAGATAGTGAAAGGCCAGGGCCTCAAATCAAGTGTTATTGTTAAAACTGCTGAAACGCGGTAGCGATCTGGTATCCAGTGGTGTGTTTCCTGGGCCGAAGGTATACGGCTTGGAAATGCACAACAAGGGATATCAAGCAAGTTTGCAAGGGGGTACATGACACACTTTGTAAAAAATAATTTCGACAATTAGTGTGTATAGAAACTTGTGTCAACGTAGTTTAGCCCAAGAAGCGAAAGTCATGGTCAATTCGCTCTTTAACATTTAAAAACTTACACAGTTAGTAGTTGAGAAAAACGGCCATGTCAGCCATATCGGACAAAGTCTGTGTAATTGAGGATGGTGTGAAAGGTACTACCACACGGTCACTATTTAATTCTCAGACCGAGTTGAATGGTGTATGAGTACAGCAAGACAACTCGGTTCTACAAAAATTAACTTAAATTCTGTAAAATTACAAAATGGGTGGGTGATGGGTGTTTTTTGGGGTGTTTTTTAAATTCGTTTTCTCCTTTTTTATCGCAAAAACAATTTTCAATGTGTGGTGTAAGGGCGGAGTAATTTCATCATAAATTCCAATATTTAATGCCCCCCTCCTCCGGCCCGCAGAAGCGGGCCCGAGCGGCGCTTCCTTGGTTTGCGGCGCTTTCTCGGCTGCCCTTCGGCCTTCGGCCGCCACAGCGGCCGCCCCCCCGGGCTTGGGGCGGACCCCCATTTCAAAATTTAAAATGTTTGTAAATGAAAAGTTGTGATAGTATTTAAGTGTGTATACTTTAATAAATGTTGTATTTTTTATAATATAATATAAAGTATATTTATTAAAGTGATTTTTCTAGTACATTTTTTTTTAATAAAATGTATGCTTTTTTTATTATAAATAAATTTAAAAAAAATAAATCTTAATGTGTATTTTGTCTTAGTTTTTTTCTGTAATGTATATTTGTAAAGTGCTGTTTTTTAATGTTAATAATACAAGAAATATGATTCTTTATTGATTTTGTTCTTATTCTCATTACTTTTGAACGGGACAAGTAGGAAATTATTTAGTCATGAGACAACTATAGTCTACAGTGTAAGTTGTAGGTGAACTGTTGAGGGAACATTTATCAATTTAAAATAAACCATTCAGATCATTTCTGGTGTGGCCATCAATGTCAGGCAAAAAACAAACACTCTCTAAACTAAAAAAATTAAAAATTGTGATAAAATGTTTGTGGATAAAGCCGAAAAAAAATCTACTATTGTTACAGTATTTGGCAGGAGTCATTACAGATAAAATAAAAGCAATTGCACATCATCGGGTGGGTGCAGGAGACAATCATACAGGGACTTGATGTTTCAACTATTATTGAACCAAAACTCTTGCTGATTATTGACGATCTGGGCTGAATATATGGAACAATAGGTCCCAGGAATATGTTTACAACTGTTCACTGTTCGCGCTTCACTCATGAACAAGATTTCCGTTACTCTGGTTCTACACAATCTTTTTCATAGAGCCAAAGTATACGAACACTTACATTGAAACTGCACCTACTATAATCATCTAAACAGTTGTTCGGATTTCTAGCTCGCTAGTAACTCTCCAATAAAACAAATATACCCTGGGGACACCTAAATTTTGCTCTCCCTCCTCCCTGACATACAATCAGACAACTAATAAACCCTTCGGCTATATCCTATGTGGATCTTAATTCAAAATTATACCCGAGGATCTGGTGTAAGTCACAGATATTTTTGACAATAAAAATTACATTATATTGTCCCCGTGAACAGTTAAAAAAATGCTATTAGTTGCCATCATGTACACTGAGGAAACTACATGAAAATAGACATCTAGTTTTGTGTCGAAGACTTCAAAAACACCCACTTCAGGAAAGCACAACTCAAAACACGGTATTGACAATGATTTCACTGAATTTATATCTAACTTTGTTTAAATTTGACCGAGGTCCCCCCCCCCCCAATGGTTCAACTAGCCAGAAGTAGTTAAGCAACAGGCAAAGCAACATCGTTACATTGTACGTCACATTAGCCTCTAAAAACAAAGTCAAAGACACACACACTTTTTCACACTTTACTGCCAATAATTGCAAGACTTGTAAACGGTTTTCTCTAGAGAATGGCCAAACCCTATAAATTGACTCCAAATAGAACTCGCTTTCTCACCCGTGGAACACTTTGAGAACAATCTGAGTAAATTCATTGACAACGAGAATATGAGGATGATAAAAAACTGCTTTACTTCAAGATGCACTCGTCCGAGTGGACAAACATAAACCCTATCGTGCGAAGACCAGTGGTATTGATCACAAAAAAGAAATCATCTCCTCAGGATTCAGCTGCTGCTGCGGCGGGGAACACAATTAAAGAAGAAGGAATTGGATTCAATTGTGTCGAGCATTGGAAATCTTAATGCCCCACTCATATCGTGAACAAAGTAAACGACTCATAACATATCTCTGGAAAGTGGGTCAAGATCATATTCAAATTGATAGCAATGAGGAAAGGGACTATAATTCAGGGCAAGAGCTATAAATCTAGCTTGATTTAATCTATGATATGGTTACAAATCGTTAAAGGGACTATTATCATTTGACGCTCATCTATAGAACTTTCTAAATACATACAAACTACCCCAAAAGCATTATTAGCAATAAAACAAATTTCTAAAAAAATAAATGAACATGCACAATCATCATCAACATCATTTAAAATATGAACATGAAGAAGAAGAAGAAGATTTTAAATAAATCTTGGAAAATACTAGCACACCTAGTGGAAACTTGACAATAAGGAGGAAACAGCACAACACTGATAGCTAGCCGAAAGCGAAGACGTTATCAAGTCAATGTCGCTATCACCCTATCAGGCACTAGTTATACAAAACGGGTAGTGGCACGTTACACTACGTGTTTACGTTCAAAATGGTTGAAGTTCTGAAAAGGTTTATGAAAATATTGGTGAAGTGGGAAGTTTAAGTTCCCCCACACCACTCTTCCCAAATTCACTGGTGTTAACACTAAAAATGTACAAGACTATCTACAAAATGAATCAAGGTACATCTATGCCATAGAAATCATAGGCTTCGTGCTATCATTATCGAAAAACTAAAGCCTTTTTCCCATTGCATATAATGCAAGCAGATCCTCTTAAACTCTAGATGAGATTCAAAGACGTCACAATACACCGTACAAGTATACGTTCTACTTGCAATCAGTATTTTTCGTTGCTATGCATATGCAATTTCCATGCGGTCAAAGAGAGGCGTTGAAGTTGCTCAGGCTATAGAAAGTATCTCGAACAGGATCGTATAAAAAAATACAAACGGATCGCGTAGGTTAGTGAATTTTTGTTAATCCCCATGTTGCAAAAGTACTAGAGAAATATAAATGACACTGCTCTATAATAGTGCGATTAGTCCTATAAAGGCTGCATGTGGCCGAACGAAAAGACAGGAATTACAACCTTTAATTTGATTACAGCATATCTCTATGCAATTTACACGGGTTGCCATAATCTGCACTTTTCATCATACTCATCAATCATTGTGCAATTTCTTTCACATTGATGACCGAGCTGCCCAGTGTGTACATGCATAGTGGACATGTATGGAACCATTTTTCATGTGTTGACACTCTCACTGCCATAATGAAAGTTGAGCTACTATCAACAAAAATGAGATAGAGATATCAACAAGTGGGATAGAGAGAGAGAGAGAGGAGTAAATCATCCTTGACTCCATCTTTCTCATGAAAAAAAAGTCCTAAATTCCTAAGCTAGTGTTTAAAAGCATATACACAATATCATTTGCTGTGTCGTGATTAAATATGTCAAAAAATTGTGTAAATGCATTTGGGACCACAACGTAAAAGCCTTCATGGCAATAGTCTAATGACGGAGAATCAGCTTTTCATATATCAACAAGCATTCCCTGAGAAAAATATCTTCCTTTGAATAGACAGGCTCTAGAAAATCATCATCTAGATTCAACAACGTTTTTCCATAAACTCAAGATTCCCATGATTCGTTCTTTCTCAAATCCAATCCATGTATTTTAGGAGTCCTAAAAACTCTCACAAACCAACTTAAGGGACTAACCAAATTTTTTTCTACATCTAAAAAAATACACGCCTAGCCTTACTATAGAAAGAACAGAATCTATCTTGATTTAGAAAACAGGTTTATTGAAACATAAGTACAACACGAATAATCACTGATTCAATTGTGTTTTCATCAATATAGTCCACTAGTGCATATAATGCTGACTGATAGTCTAATTATATGCACAATGTTCAGTTTCGCAGTTAAAACATAATTGCTCCTTCATTTTAAAAATTGGCTCAAACGCTATATCACATATCTAGCATTACATATTCATCCATTCAAAGAAACTTAGTCTACATCCTCGTGTCATTTCCACCGCCACGTTTGGTACTCGTATATCTTTGATTGCCTCGTTACCTGATACCACCATAAACCTCCAATAGTGTAAAGTGCCCACTCATTGTTCTCCTACTGAAATATCCGTCTCACAATATAAACGGTTCTCTATGAATTCAATTCGCTTACTAATATGAATTGCAAGAAACAATCACTCCTTTGATTTCCGAATCCAATCTACTCATCAACTTATCGTATATGGAGTAACCTCAGCTCTCTCTGATTGGCCCTAAAAATGGGTGTTGCCTCAAAAAACCAGTCTGCCTTGCGTTATAAAATCCTCAATAGATACTTTCAAAACGTGTTTGATCAACCTTACCTAGGTATATTAATATAAAAGGAGTGGTTCGCTTTTTGCAATGTGCTCGCTCAAACTACACTGTATATTCTTGGTGTAATCCCAGTGCAATTGAACGTGCCGAACACTATCACTACTTGTAGTTTTGGAGGGAGGGAAGACTACCTTCAAAGAGTGAATTTTAATCGCCAAACCATCTAAGCTCTGATCGAGCCCGTCAGAAACAATATAAAATTGGTTTTAAGAAAAGAAACGATGGGAAGGTCTTGGGAGGTAGAAATTGATGTCATATCCCTCAAGGCCGTGAAACTAGGCCGTAATGTACTTTTTTATAAGTCAAAAAGTGAGGAGACAACCAACAGCCACCGATGGGGGGGGGGGGGGTATTGTTCCTGTAGGGGTGTTATCTGAGGCGAGAATTTTCTGCAAGGGACATTTTCCGGCGGGAGGTTATTTTTCTGGGGTGTTTTTTGCGTTGGGTAGGAGAGCATTTTCCTTGGGGACTGGTACTTAGTCAGGGGCAGCTAGGGGGTGGGGTGGGTAAACCACCGTGCCTCTCTTAAGACATGTGTTAATTAGGCATTGGGTTTTCTGTCACCTAGCCGATGCCACTTCAAAAGGGACAAATGCAGATTTAGGTCACAAACAAAAATGCTTGTAATACAGGACCACCCATGTTGAAAATAGCTTTATGGTAGTACCAAAATCAATTTTGCGATTCCGCTCTTCTATCCCCAAGTTTCTAAGTCCTTTAGCACACACGTAAACGTAAACCAACATTGCATAAAAGGCATCCCGGACCCTTGGACATTTTTGACATTGTAAGATAGGGACACAATAAACATCTATAATACGAAAATTTCTGTTATCTATAATGCGTTGCTCCCAGGAGTGCGATAAAGATTAAAGTTAATAAAGTTTTTCATGGAAAATTTAAAAAATAAAAGTTCTGGTCCCACTCATACAAAAGACGTCTTCACCTTTTGTAATTCACAGCGATTTTTTCAATCAAAATAAAAGGAATAACTGGAAAATAATGAGATTTAGAGCTGAAGAAAAACTATCCTTTCAAACATTTTTTTTTTCCTTGTAATAATAGATGAAAAATATTTTTGTTGAAAACCCTTTGCTTTTACAAAGCATACGATGTTTAAAACAAGTATGCACTTTTATATATGTCGACTTAAATTGGTGTATGTTTTATTTAAAGTTATCCAGAAATCTTCGTGCTATTGGCTGAAGTTTGTGGATTTTCTTTCGGACTTGTGTGAAAAAGTTTAAATGAAGTTAAATTTTTCCGACAGTAATAAAATTCAACACAATTCTACGAAGAGGATAACGGGTTTAAAAACTGTGTGGAACGCTTTATTAGCCCGTTGGAGGTCGGATGTACTGAATTTCTCCAGAAAATCTTAGGAAGTATTGTGTTAAAAAAGCTTGTTGCATGTCTGGAAAAAATGTTTGACAAGGTTACTACAAGATATTTTCAAAAGAAATAAAAACATTTATAAAACGCCATTATCCTATGTGTGAATTTGACTAAAGGAACATTTTAGTGCGGCTGGTCTTCCACCTACTTTAAACAAGAATTTCGAACACTGGAACTCTAGTTTTGACAATGTCAATTATTTGTTGCCAATTTTACTTTTATCAAAAAAAAGCTAATGTGACTAGAATTCAGATAAAATCAGGATGCATCTTGATGCATTGTTGCTTAATTCCAACTTTTTTTTTTTTTTTTTGTAAATAAATGGCCAAGTTAACAGCAGTTGAAACTATTGTATACCAGAAAAATTGTTCAGTAACCTCCTTTCTTGTGGAAAACAGGAAACTGACATAATTAAATGTTGTTTTGGTATCCTGGGTGTTGTACTGGGATATTGAAGTCCACAATTTCTACCATTGGAATTGCAAAAAACAGCCTCAAGAAGATGGCGCTCCGAGTCATTGACTAAGTAGGAGTTATTCCGTTTTGAATGAAAAGTTCGAGCAGGAGTTCCAAAAATTGCACATGCTAAATCATCTAGTAGCTTACCCTATTTTTCTTTAGGAGTGCCTAGCGACAGGGACTTGCATTAAGACAAAGTCTTCTTGCAGCTTGAAATGAAATTTACACTGGTTTCCAACAGCAATTCCAAGATCTATTTCTGCAATCCACACTTTGCAGCAGCTCGTGAAATGTTCTTTTCAGCTGGATTTGACCCATATTTATACTTGAAACCTGGGTTGGAACTTGCCAAAATTAAACGCACTACATTAGTCAATATTGAAGCTCATGTGCCATTTTGTTGCTCAGTTTTTTAATATGGTCAATGGATCTGATTGTAGTGGACTCATGAGTCTTTGGACTAGCACCAAATAACTTTGAGTTGTCAGCATAGAGATAGTTCAATATCTCGATAATTGAAAAAATATCATTTATATAAGATATTGAATAGGGTAGCGTCAACAAGACTACTACCATGGCAGGTCACCACTGGTGACTACATCTCTCAGAGAGGAATTGACTGTCCTTCATTACTAACACGCCTCACTCTGTTTTAATCTGTAAGAAAAGCTGAAAATCCATCCCACAATGTCCTGCATCTAATTCCTCATAAGATTGAGGGTTTTTTGTTTAAAGTGTGGATGGGGACTTTGTCAAATACTTTTGCAAGGCCAAAAGCAGCAAGACAATCCACAGCCCCAAGCCCTGATCAATAAAGTCTGTTATAAACCTCATCTCAAATTTTTTTCTCCAGCTATTTTGTTTCCACAGGACTTTCCTGGTTGAAAACCATGTTAAGTCTTGGCAATAGTGTCACATTAAAGTTTGCAAATGCTTCATGAAAGAAGTCATTTACCACTCTTTCCAGAATGTAAGCAACAACAGAAGTTATGCTTATCAGGACCTGGAGTTTTCTGCAAGGGCTTTATTATCGCTTTTCAAGCAAAGGGGGTGTGAGGTGGGGTGTGGGGGGTTAGGGGTTGTTATGGTTGGGGCGTGTGTCGTGGTGTGGTTTGTTACACATGCTGTTTCCAATCTGCTGGAACTTTCTTGGTAAATATGTAGAATTTTGAATAATTGGGAGAGGGGCTTGGCAATGTTCTCAGAAACTTCTTTTAGAAGACGTGGATGTAATACTATCTGGTCCAAAGTGATTTGTTTGACATCTAGGAATTTAAGCTCGTTTGAGGACAATTGAACTATGGATCTAAAAGGGCTCCATGGATGGTGGATGTGGTGTGAGTTCAATATTGGTTAGAGTCTGGAGTGTGGTGTGTTACTAAAAAACAGACAAGAAACTGGCAGGCTAAATGCATCTGCAACTTCTTTGAACATCTGTTAGTTCAGCTCCTGAAATAGCTAGCTTAGATATTGATCCACTGACCAGGGACTTTTACCATGACACAGATTGCCAAAATTTCTTTGGATTGGGCTTGCCATGTCTTTAGCTTGTCGTCATGGTTCCTGGTAAAGTTTCCTGGTTAAGTTTCTCAACTTATCTGTTGCTCTTTTGAAACTTCTTCTTCTGATTCCAAGATCTTTTTTGTTGCTGAGCTGCCTTCTCAATTTCTTTTGTCTTGTATGGAAGAGTCCTGGCTTTTCTCCTGTAAGATACATAATAGTTGCTATGTCTTTATGATTCTAAGTCAAAGTAAACTAAGTAATTTTCCATTGCTCCTCTCTGATCCTTCTAAAATTTTACTCCAGTTCAAACATTTTACAGAATTCCCCTCCTGATCAAGAAAAAAAAAAAACTTCGCTCCTGAACATTTAAACAGTCACCAGTAATCAAAAAATATGCAATGTGTTTAAGGGTCAAAGAGAAAATGAAACAGAATGGTGAAATACATCTATAGGACAACCACAATGCCCAGAAGTACATGCCAGCTAGAAAAATACCACTAGCTCTGAAAACAGAAGCTCCAAAGACAAGTTAGAACAGCTAGAAAGTCTGGACATCATTGAAAAGGTCCAGTGAAACCAAAAAGATTGGGTGAATTGCCATGGTAATGGGCTGAAAAAAGGATGGGAGGCATAAGATATGCATAAACCCCTGTGGGCACATGAACAAGGTGATAAAATGCACCCACTACCCTAGTCCCAACATTGAAGATGCTGTTGCATGAGCTTGATGGTGGAGCTAGTATTCAGAAAAGCTATGATGCCTGCTTCAGGGTACTGGATACTGGCCCACTATTCCATGCAATATTTCTACTACACAAGCTTCCCCCCAGTGCCATCACTATGGATGATACATGCAGGGAAGAAAATCCCCCTTTGGAGTGGGTGCCTCCACATGACAAGTTCCCAGAGGAAAATGGAAGAGGAATTTGAAGGATTAGAAGGTATTAGAATAACTTGTGGATTAATATTCTAGTATATGGTTAGAAATCACAAAGGGCATAACCAAAGGCTTTAAAGCCCATTCTTAGATGAGCTGGCGAGAAAAACACAGGAGTTCATTTAAACATGTATAAAATACAAATTTGCCAAAGACAAAGTCAAATATTTTAGGACAAACATGATTAGTCTTGGTACTAGATGCTACTCCCAAAACTTCTGTTTAACAGATACTGATGCCCAAATGTATAAATGAAATCAAAGTCTATTTGCATTGCCATTGATGAAGGAGACCACCATTGAGACAGAGGAAAGATGTTCAACTCAAGAACATCATGGAACTCAAACAAAAGGGATTGCCTTATGACATGCCAGTCATTTCCAACAACAGGCCTATCACATTACAGGAATATCAGGACACCATTAGCAACCCATGATGCGGAATGCTCTAAAAGGCCAAAGAATTGTTTAACCCCATATTCTCAGAGCCAACATACTTCACTAAGCTCCACTTAGCCACACCTGGGGATTGACAAACACCAAGCAGCATGCCAGGAAATGATTGTTGTACTGGCACAAGGAATGAACACAAGAACATCAAACACCTTCTCTCAAAAAATGTGAATTCATGTTGCCAAAAATATCCTTACTTCAAAAGGACCCATTGATTTGGCAAACCAGACAACCAGGAACACAATACTATGTATTGACATATCTGTGAGTGGATACAAAAGCTGTTTCTATCATAACTGCTGATATTCTGCAAGCAAATATTGTGACAATAAGATAAACTACCCAAGTGAAAGACATAGCCATAATAATCATGACAAACTAAAACACTAACTTTGCACATTTTGGCCACCCTATCTGCTTAATAACTTTAGACAATGGCTCTCAACTTCTTCTCTCAGGAGTTCAGAGACTTTGCTACAAGTATAAGGGAAATCCCCCCCATTTTCTGAAAAACTCCAGTCTCCATTTAATCAAGATCAAACAGTATGGTGGGAAATATTGAGTTGCGAACTATTGCAAATGGATTACTAGCAAAACTAAAAGGAAAGGTGGTAAGGGGACCCACATAATTGCACTTTCTAGGAATATAGAAAAAACAGCCCCAGTTGCACAGTCAGGGCCTCACCTGCCAGCAATGGACTCAAGGGCAGAGCCACTTGAGTCGCCAGCAAGCAGTCATTTCCTACCATTACACTAGTGTCAGATGAGACCCAAAAACTATCCCCCTCCATATCTCTCTACAAAACACAGGTAAAGGGAACAGGAAAGGACAGAAATCCTATCATGATAAGACTGCAAAACCACTACCTGAGCCACAACTGGAATGACCAAGTTTATGTTCCAGAAGAAAGCAAGACAGCCTCTGGCCAAAAGCAAAAAATAATATAATCCCATCATGGAAAACACAAGATAATACGTACGCTGGAGACAGAAGACAGGTCCAGGCTACATCAAAAACAGAGTCCATATCTCCTAGGTGTCCCTTTATCCCAGCTATGCGGTCCTTTGTTCCCTTTTTATCGATTATGTGCTTGTGTTCTTTGGCCTAAGTTGTTGAACATTAAAAACTTTGGTGGTCTATTGAACTAGTTATGCAAGAGGAAGTGTTGATAAAAAACAACGTCCAGCTTACATTGATGATTCATGTTTGTGCAAAGGATTTCTGGGAGTACAAAAAAGGCTATGACCATTTGTTCTTCCTCTCATTGACGGTCTCGGTCTTTTTTCATTGACTCACCTAGTTTCGTATCAACTTGTTCAGTTGGAAAACTGCTGCTTCAAACATGTAGTTTCAGCCCTTAACTTCTCAACTTCAGTTTACATTAGGCTGGAACAGTGCACATTTTGCCTTAAACTATCTTCAATATAGATCGTACTTTTCAGTACAATCAAACAAGGAACATCCATATCGTCTTTAGTGCTTTCATAGAGTATATTGACAACACTCTCAGAATACTGTTGTTATCTTCCTTTGAGATATACCCTGTCAGGCCTGCCAGATGCTTTCACGGAATGGACACAGCCAATGAAACTTTTTTCCATCTCTCAACCTTTAAATGAGTGTACTTTGCTATCAGTATACCCGCACACAATATGCAGAGCCACTGACACTGTTCTCACAGTTCAAAACTCAGATGAATCTGGCAATAATTTGGTTTAACAACTGGCGCCATTGTCTTCACAATTGATTTTCGTGATGATAATTGTTTCCATTTAGCAGGTCTTCTGTAGACATTATTTGGCTTTTTTCACTCCTCTAGCAGCAACACTATCGTTAGCCTAAATAATTACTGCCTTGAAAATTCTAGAGTTAAACTGTGGGGAAGTGCAATACTCAAATCACCTATCCACCAGTAGTTTAAAGATTAAAATCCTGCAGGTACCCCAATATGGCCCCTCTTGATTGTTTGATGTTACTTTCTTCAACACAGATTATCTCCTAAAATAGGTGAAAAATGCGATGAGCTAAATAAGTCTATGGCATTATAGAAATATAGTGCTTGGAAATTGTGCACGTAATGTCAAATATGTAAATTTGGAAGAAAATGGGAAGTACTCCCAATATATTACCTTTGTTTTGTTTGGTTTAAATTAAAAAACAAAAAAAAAGTTTAAACCCCACAAAGCAAGCAAAGGCTTAATCCCCCTGGGGATAGAAAATAAAATATCACTAGCTTCAAAAGTCCAGGTAAGGTAAAGTCACACACTGAGTAAAGCTGCTTAAAATGACACTTCAGGATAAATAAGTAGAAAGAGATGTTTTATCTCACAAATTTGGTCAATAGTCCTGTAAACGATTTTCACAACATCAAGTTGCTGTTGGTCAAGCAATAATTGGTGGCGGGCTTTCCACAGGGGAGGGGTAAACTCTCAACAGGGGATATTGTCCAGGGGCGGAATAAACACTGGCTCCCAGGGGAACAATTGCATGAACACAAAGATTTCTCTGAGATATGAAATTTAAAATAAAAATGAGGATATTGACACTGCTCTAGCCCTCCATTTGGTTGAGAATCAGATCACGTTTTGTTTGTGTTTGATAAGATAATTGAAGCAAATCTTAGGCTTCCCGCATCTGTAGCAAATGGCTTCCCACATCTGTAGCAAATGGGATCTTTTCGGCTTCCCACATCTGTAGCAAATGGCTTTCCCCACATCTGTAGAAAGGCGGCTTACCCACATTCTGTTTAGGAAGATAGTTGAAAATGAACAAATACATAAAATACAGATCCTCCTTTAAATAGAGATACTGGAGATATTCCTATGTATCCAATTACAAAATCTTAAAATTAAAGGGTTCAAATAACATTTTTCCACAGTTTAAATTAATGTCATCTGACCACACACTTAATGCAAAATTAATCAAAAAAAACTTTTTGCACCAAAATAAGTTTTTCAAAAAAAGTAAGAGAACTCCATTAAACCAAAAATGAACAAAAATAGAGATCAAACTAATCTACCAAGCATACAACTACCACAAATCAGTATTAATAAATAAATGAAACCCAAAACAAACAGAAATTAAAATAAGTCAAACTCAAAACGAGCAGAAATTATCTGAGTAGGGTTCTAAGCCCTATTCTTTCTAAAAGCCAGAATATAATTTGTACTTTACTTGAAAAAAAATCAGATGAATTTGCTGGAGAAAAAAGTGCATTGTCAGTTTAATATACATAATACTGATATTTATCATTAAAATCTTAATTAATTTTTGATTTTTAAAGGTATAAAAGTGAAAACATTTGAAAAGAATTTTTCAGTAAAGTACAAATTATATTCTGGCTTTTAGAAGCAGCATAGTTTTTAGAACCTACTAGATTAACTGTCTGCTGCTCGTTTTCAGTCTGACTTATTTTAATTTCTGTTTATTTTAGGTCTGAAAATGTTTAAACAAAATGTTAATTATTATTTGATTATTAAAGTTATGAAAGAAAAACATTTATTTTTGCTAAACTTTTTGGTTTAATGGAGTTCTTTCTTTTAAAAAAAAAACTTATTTAAGGCACAAAAAGGTTTTTGATTAATTTCTGTTTGTTTATTGACATATGTCTTTTCAGGGAGAAAGACCGAGCCTATTCTGAAGTTAAACAACCATCCCTTCCATAGAAACCTTTAATACCCCCTGGGGCATAACTAAAAAACCTTTGCCCTAGTCTGTAGGGTTTGCTTCACCCAAAAGCCTTGTTAGATGATATTTAGACTATTTTGAATGGAATGGCTTTGTCAAAATTTCTATTAGACGCGTTCGAGACAACATGACGGACGTGTGGGTAGGGGGGAGAGGGTAGCTGCCTCTGATCACTTTGACTCGTAAAAAGGGCACTAGAGCGTCTGATTGCCAATCCAATGAGCTCCCTTTGGAGTATATATGACCAGGGTTTATACTCCAAGGGTTTTGAGTAAAAAAACCCTGAGGGCTGGGGGATTTGTTATCTTCAAAGACATAATTTCCAGACTTTCTGATAGACTTAAAAAAATGGCTATATCGAAATGTTGATTGGAAGGGTTTGAGGAAATGATGAAGGAATGGAGGGAGACATTTGCCCTCTGATCACTTTTGACTAATAAAAAAAAAGGCACTAGTCCTCTCAATTTCCAATCAAATAACGCCCTTTTTGAAGCTTCTACGACAAAAATTCTATAAAAAACGTTAAACTACCCCCAAAGGCATAACTTACAACCCTTTCCTGGGGGCTATGGGGGAGGGTTGTCATCCTCAAAGAGACCTTAATTTCCAGACTTTCAACTACATTTGAAACAAAATGGCCATATCAAAAGGTGTGGCTCGGAAAAATGTATGGGGAAATGATGGGCGTGGGGGAGGATTCTCCTTCTGATTACTTTCGGCTATTAAAGAACCATATATGCCTCCACGGCATAACTTACAACTTTTTGCCCTGAGGGTTGTGGGAAGGGGGAGTTCGTCATCCTCAAAGACCTAATTTCCAGAAACTCTCAACTATGTTGAAACAAACTGAATATATCAAAATTTTGATTGGATGTGTTTGGGGAAAATGGTGGGTTGGGGGGGGGGATTCTCCTTCTGATTACTTTTGACTATTAAAACGGGCAATAGCCCTCTTGATTTAGATTTCCAATTGAATGAACCCTTTTGAAGTTTACTACAACAACTATAAAACTTCAAATGCCCCAGGGCATCACTTACAGCCCTTGCCCTGAGGGCTGTGGGGGGCTGCCATCCTCATAGACCTAATTTCCAGAATTTTTAAATACGTTAAAAAAAATTGGCTTATCTCAAAATTAATAATTGTGTGTGTTTGGGGAAATGGTGAACGTGAGATGAAATGTCACTAGCCATTTCAATTTCCAAGCGAATCAAGCTCTTTTTGAAGTTTTTAAGACAATGCTTTCTATTAAAACCTTATATGCCCCCATGGGCATAACTTACAACCCTCTGCTGCTGCCGCGGCTCTCGAGGGGTGGGGGTGTCCCCCTTACGAGAGACCTAATTTCCAAAATATGTCAACTACGTTTGAACAAATGGCTATCCTCAAAATTTTGATTGAAAGTTGGTGAATGACTTCGTGTGGGAGAAAATCGCCTTCTTATTCTTTCGGCTATAAAAGAAAAAAAATAAAAAAAAAAAAAAACTGAAAGACTGAAAAAAAACACACTGAGGGTTGTGGATTGGAGTTCGTCCTCCTCAAAAAAGAAATTTCCAGAAAAAAGCTAAGATAAAAACAAAAAAAAAGAAAATATAAAAAAAAAAATTGGTGGATTTGGGGAAATTTCGACTGGGGAGCCCGTTTCACCTTACGAAAATTCTGAAAAGATAAAAAAAAAAAATTAGAAAAAAATAATTTCCAATGAAAGCAACCCTTTTTGAAGTTACAACAACTATCAAAACTTAAATGCCCCCAAGGGCAAAAAAACTTTACAGCTCCTTGCACTGAGGGCTGTGGGGGTGGCTGCCATCCCGCATAGACTTAATTTTCCCAGAATTTTTAAAATACGTTAAAAAAAGAAATTGGCATCTCAAATTATTACAATTGTGTGTGTCTTGGGGGGGAAATGTCGTGAACGTGAGATGAAATGGCACTAGCCATTTCAGTTTCCAACTCGAATAAGCTCTTTTTGAAAGTTTTTAAGAAAATGCTTTCCTATTTAAAACCTTTATGGCCCCCTAGGCATAAACTTTACAACCACGGCGCTGTGAGGGCTCTGACACAAGGGGGTGACCCTCTTAAAGACCTAAAAAAAAGATTTTCAACTACGTTGAACAAGAAAAAAATCTCAAAATTTGATTGGAGTGTGTTGGGGGAGGAAAAGATGAGCGTGAGAGGAGGGTTAGGGTTGCCCTCCAATCACTTTGGACTATTAAAAAGAGCACTAGCTATTTGATTCTTCCAATCGAATGAGCCCTTTTTTGACGTTTCTACGACAAAAGCTTTCAATAAAAACCTTATATGCCTCCAGGGCATAACTTATAACCACTTCCCTGAAGACTGTGGGGGGGATTTTCTTGCTCAAAGATATAATTTCTAAAACTTTCAACTACATTGAAAACAAAATGGCTATCTAAAAAATTTGAGTGGATGTGTTTGGGAAATGGTATTGGGCGTGCAAGGAGGTGTTTAGTTGCCTTCCAAATCACTTTTGACTATAAAAAGGCCACTAGCCATTTCAATTTTGGATCGAAATGAGCCGTTTTGAAGTTTCTATGGACAACGTTTTCTATGAAACCTTAAATTCCCCCTGGCATAACATATAACCCTTGCCCTGAGGGTTGTGGGGGGGGGGGGGTTGTCACCCTCAAAGGACCTAATTTTCAGAACTTTCAACTACGTTGAACAAAATGGATATCTTTAACCATTTTGATTGATGTATTTGGGTCAAAGTTGGCCGTGAGAGGGGGGTTAGTTGACCTAATCGCGTTTGGTTATCAAAAAAAGGGCACTAGCCCTTTGAATTTCTGATCGAATGAGCTTCTTTTTGGAGTTTATTACGGCAATGCTTTCTATAAAAAATCTTAATTGCCCCCCGAGGCATAACTTACAACCCTTGCCGTGAGTGATGTTGGGGAGTGTCCTCCTCAAAAATATATTTTCCATCTGGAAAATCAACTATTCTGAACAAAATGGCTATCTCAAAATTTTGAATGGATGTGTTTGGGCAAATGGTGGGCCTGGAAGGGGTGTCAATTGGTCTTCCAATCACTTTTGGACTATTGAAAAAGGGCACAAGCCACTCCAATTTCCAATCGAATGAGCCCTTTTCGAAGTTTCTACAACGAACATCGTTTCTTTACTTAGGGCAGCGCGATGCGCTGCCTATGATTAGGTCAGTAAGCAAGCTAAGTCAATCAATAAGCCGAGAATTCTTGCCATTCTAATTGGTGAATAGTCTTTCATATATTCTGGCTTGGTTTGTTTTTGTTTCAGTCTTTCTTGCTTCTCTGTTAAGCTTTACTTCAAAAGGTTAGCTTTCCTTTTCTTTTTCTTGAGTTACTGAAGATGGCTTGGTTGTTGAAGTTCCTGATACAGCATTTGCTGATGTCATCTCTTGCTTCTTTTATGTGCACCTGCTGACATTACCCTCATTTTTTTTTTCTTGTTTGTACATATGTTAATCCTGCTTGTATCCCTTTCTGTTTTAACAGCTCACAGAACTAATATGATTTTATTTCAGCTAAAAATTTACCATTTTTAAATTAAATTACCTTTATTATAATACACTTTACTGTTGTGATAACAAGGAGACTGAAGTCAGACAGATGGCATTTTAAAACCAGGTAATACAGCTATACAAAAACTAAATTCTGTGCAAACCTTTTTCTGCTAGCCTTCTTTTGCTTTTGTGCTGTGAAAATATCAAGGCATCATAAAATATGTAAGATACCCAGCATAATATGGGTATTAATAATGTAAAATAGGTAAATTATATAAATAAATACCAAATTAGATGCACAAAAATAGGTGAAATAATAATTTTACCAAAGTCTGACATACCCTTACATTTATCAGTTTTTAAAACACTATTTTTTCCCATATATTTTTGGCATTTTATTTTTTGTTTGCCATGGGTTGATTCAATTTCAACCACTGGCATGAATTTGGGCTATTATTGGCACACTAAAGCAAAATGGTTGGGGTAAAGTATAATAGAATCCAAGCCAAAATATGATACTACAATTATTCTGCATATTATGAAGTGAATATTTTTTTTTCTTAGCATGTTTCCTTCTCAAGAACCCCAATTCTAGGCCTATGCCATCATTTCAAATTATAAATTTTTTTTACTTAATCACACACAAATATGAATTACCAAACTAAGAAGATAAGTAGTAGTTTAATATAGGAGCTGGGCCAATACTGAATGACTAGGATTGATCTAATGGTGAAATAACGTTTTAGGTCTATATTGGACTATAAGAAGAGAGGCTGAATTTGTGTATAAATTAATTATTAGGCCAATATTTAGAGAGGACTAACAAAGAGAAAACCAAGTTTTGATCTTGTATTTAAAAATCAGAGGTAAGGTTTTAATTAGTTGGGTTTGAAGAAAGAGGCATGGTAGAACAAAAAGAGAAATATTTTTACATTTTTAATTTAGGTTATTTGTTTTTCAGCAATTTGAGTCTAGGCATATCCCCCCCCCTCCCCTCTATAGCTCCCACTCGTATTCTCCTCTGTATAATTTCCAGACATTGATTAGAAGGGAGAGTTATTTATTTTTAGGTATGTAGCAGTTATGTGTTAATTGTAAGTCAAATTATGGACAAGAATTTGATTATTTAGTCAACATTTTTTAAGAACAGTAGTTTTGTTGAATAATTTCTTAATTATAATTTTAACCAAAGAATTTACGGGTGGACAGAGATGGGTATTATTGTTCATGTGAATGGAAGTATTGTTCATGTGAATGGAAGTGATTAGTAAATGGCTGATTGGATTTCTATTCTCTAAAACAAATCAAAATTCATGTACATTTCATTAGAAATTTCAGTCTTAATCAAATGACTGAAACTTCAGTTTTTAGACATTTCTTTTTTCTAAGAGAGAATCAGTTTTGAATTATGTTAATGTTAAAATTTGTAGGGTAAATAAAGAAGTAAATTAGCAAAATTTATTTTCACATTGCTTATTTTTTGCATTTGATTCATTTCGCATTTTTTTTTTTTTTTTTTTTTTTTTTTTTTTTTTTTTTTTTTTTTTTTTTTTGTCTGGCCTTTATTGTTTTTGGTAATTAATGAGAATAATTTATAATACCGTTTAAGTTTATTTTGTCTCTATATTTGCTTGGTTATAGGAGTTGAAGTTGTTTCATCAATTGTCACTAAAATCCCCATGGAAACTTCAGATTGTACTCTATCACCTGAACATCGAAATCTTCCTGTGAATCCTCAAGCCATAAACTCCCCTTTAGCGTCTGAATTGGTCCCAAGGATGGGGATAGCAGTGGCGAAGGTTTGATTCAACTTATAATGTTGTAGAATCAGTTTTAATAAGAGATGATCATGTTTGAAGACGTTTTTCCTTTTTTGATAAAAGAAGTAATATTGTATGAAGCTTTCAAGTGATTATTTCAAAATTTCTATATGAAAGCTGAATTTCTATCCCAATCATTGCAAAACAATAAAACACGAATTAAAATTTTAAAACATGAACAATTGCAAGATCAAAAATTTTCACTAGACTTTTTTCATTTTTGGATTTACACCCAGTGCGTAACCGCTAAATGCTCTTTCCACTTTATTTCTAGAAAAATGGTCCTGAGTAAGAATAAAATCTGTTATCTCCAGGCAGTTTCTTATAAAAATTAATTAAAAATTATTTGGACACAAAATCTGTGAAATAAAATTATAATTTTATAAGTTGGTGTTGTAATAATCAACTATTGAGGAATTTGTTTAACGCCTATTGTTTCGTTTCATTTTCCCATAATTTTTAGCTTTTTTTGTGAGTTTTATTTATTCTTGGTAATTAAAGAGAATACCTCAGTTTTATTATTATCCCTCAGTTCTTTTATCTTTCTTTCTCCTAGAAGCTCGGGATACTGTCTCCAAGAGATACCAAAACGCTCACAGAAAATTATTAATTCTACTTTGTGATCTGGAGTCTCAAATCTATAATGTCTGTATTTCACCTGGGTCTTCCACTTTGCCATTTGAGTCAGACTCCCAGAACTAGATAGTGAAGGTATATTTGAAACTAACGTTGTTGTGACAATCATTTTCAATCAGAAAATTTGTTGATAGTTTTTTCACTTTTTAAAGCATTTGACTAGCATTGCCAAACGTGTATATTAAGGCTAAGTTTGCGTTTTCACTCCTAGTAAAAATGCATCAAAGAAATTTAAATACAAAGCACTGGAAAATGGGAGCCAAAAACGTTTCTCGTGAGATTTATTTACAGTTCACTTGCCCTTCTTAAGCAAAATTTTACCAAAGTCTGCATACCCAATTTCATCAGTTAAAACACTATTTTTCCAATATATTTTTGCATTTTGTTTTTTTGTTTGCCATGGTTGATTCAATTTCAACCACGGCTTGAATTTGGGCCTATATATTGGCACACTAGCAAAATGGTTGGGGGCAAAGTATAATAGAATCCAAGCCAAAATATGTTAACTACAATTATTCTGCATATTATGAAGTGATTTTTTTTTTTTTCTTAACATGTTTCCTTCTCAAGAACCCCAATTTATAGGCCTATGCATTCATTTCAAATTATAAAATTTTTACTTAATCACACACAGATATGAATTACAAAACTAAGAAGATAAGTAGTTTAATATGGGAGCTGGGCAATACTGAATGACTAGAGTTGATTCTAATGGTGAAATAACGTTTTAGGTCTATATTGGACTATAAGAGAGAGAGGCTGAATTTGTGTATAAATTAATATTAGGCCAATATTTAGAGAGGACTAACAAAGAGGAACCAAGTTTTGATCTGTATTTAAAAATCAGAGGTAAGGTTTTTAATTAGTGGGTTTGCAGAAAGAGGCATGTAGAACAAAAAGAGAAATTATTTTTACATTTTTAATTTAGGTTTGTTTTTTAGCAATTTGAGTCTAGGCATATCCCCCCCCCCTCTATAGCTCCCACTCGTATTCGCTCTGTATAATTCCAGATATTGATTTAGAAGGGAAATGTTATTTATTTTTAAGTATTTAGCAGTTATGTATTATTGTAAGTCAAATTATGGACAGGATTTGATTATTTAGTCAACATTTTTAAGGGAACAGTAGTTTTGTGTTGAATAATTTCTTAATTATAATTTTAACCAAAGAATTTAGGGTGGACAGAGACGGGTATTATTGTTCATGTGAATGGAAGTATTGATCCATGTGAATGGAAGTGATTAGTAAATGGCTGATTGGATTCTATTCTCTAAAACAAACTCAAATCATGTACATTTCATTAGAAATTTCAGTCTTATTCAAATGACTGAAACTTCAGGTTTTTAGACATTTCTTTTTTCTAAGAGAGAAATCAGTTTTGAATTATGTTAATGTTAAAATTTGTAGAATAAAATAAAGAAGTAATTAGCAAAATTTATTTTCACATTGCTTATTTTTTAAACTTGATTCTCTCTTTTGTTTTTTTTTTTTTTTTTTTTTTTTTTTTTTTTTTTTTTTTTTTTTTTTTTTTTTTTTTTTTTTGTCTGACCTTTATTGTTTTTGGTAAATTCATGAGAATAAGTTATAATAGCGTTTTATAAGTTTATTTTGTCTCATATATTTATTTGGTTATAGGAGTTGAAGTTGTTTTCATCAATTGTCACCTAAAATACCCATGGAAACTTCAGATTGTACTCTATCACCTGAACATCGAAATCTACCTGTGAATCCTCAAGCCAGAAACTGCCCTTTTTAGCGTCTGAATTGGGTCCCAAGGATGGGGGATAGCAGTGGCGAAGGTATGATTCAACTTATGATGTTGTAGAATCAGTTTAAATAAGAGATGATCATGTTTGAAGACGTTTTTTCATTGTTTTTGATAAAGAAGAAATATTGTTTGAAGCTTTCAAATATTATTTCAAAATTTCTATATGAAGGCTGAATTTCTATCCCAAATTCTATCCCAAATGATTTCTATTGCAAAATAATAAACACGAATTAAAATTTCTAAAAACTGAACAATTGCAAGATCAAAAATTTTCACTAGACTTTTTTTCATTTTTGGATTTACATACAGTGCGTAACTGCTAATGCTCTTTTCCACTATTATTTCTAGAAAATGGTCCCTGAGTAAGAATAAATCTGTTATATCCAGGGCATTTCTTTATAAAAATCAATTAGAAATTATTTGACACAAAATCTGTGAATAAAATTATGATTTTTACAAGTTGGTGTTGTAATGAATCAAACTATTGAGGAATTTGTTTACGCCTATTGTTTTTGTTTCATTTTCCCATATTTTTTAGCTTTTTTGCGAGTTTTATTTATTCTGGGGAAATTAAAGAGAATACTCAGTTTTATTATTATCTCTCAGTCTTTTATCTTTCTTTCTCCTAGAAGCTCAGGATACTTCTCCAATTGATACCAAAACGCTCACATAAAATTATAATTCTACTTTGTGATCTGAGTCTCAAAATCTATATGTCTGTACTTCACCTGGGTCTTCCACTTTTGCTATTGGAGTCAGAATCCCCCAGAACTAAGATGAGTGAAGAAAAAAAAAAAAAAAAAACAAAAAGAACTAGAACGTGACGGTATATTTGAAACTAAACTTTGTTGTGAAATCATTTTCAATCAGAAAATTTGTTGATAGTTTTTCACTTTTTAAAGCATTTGACTAGCATTGCCAAATGTATATATTAAGGCTAAGTTTGCGTTTTCACTCCTAGTAAAAATGCATCAAAGAAATTTAAATACAAAGCACTGGAAAATGGGAGCCAAAAACGTTTCTCGTGAGATTTATTTACAGTTCACTTGCCCTTCTTAAGCTACTAAAACGTTGCAGCTGGCAAAAGCACAGGCAAAGCAAAGTTTCATTTTTGCTGATTTAAATGTCTTTGCCATGATAATCTAACTCTGGTGTGTCAGTACTTTTTCTTTAAGGCTAAAATTATAGGAAACAGCCTTGATAGTCTCTAAAAAAAATAAAGCATTGGTATGAAATTCATTATAACTATTTCAAAGTGCGGAAAATGAGAGAAGAAAGCTTTTTGTGAGATTCATTTAAGGTTTAATTGTCTTTCTTAAGCTACATAAACATTGCACCAGCACGAGCGTAGGCAAAGCAAAGTTGCTTTGTTTTTTTCATTTTTCCTATTTAAATGTCTTTTCTGTAATAATATAGCACTGCTGGGTCAATATTTCTCTCTTTTTTTAATGTCCAGTTTTTTATGTGAGATTCTTAATGTAAGTGTGTTTTAATTTTTTTTTTCAATTCAATGAATTGCCTTATTTCACCTTGCTTTATTTATCAGTCCTGATTGAACTTCATTAAAGTACAGGATGTGGGACTGTTTTAAAGTTTTTTCATTTTAGTTTTAACGGTCTTATTTTTAATATGAGTCTCTTTTCTTTTATATATTTATGTTTTGCTGAGGACGGCCATTGGACATAGGGTCAAAATATTCATTTCTAATATAGAATTTCACTGTCTTAAGAAAAAGACTTCCTTATTGTTCTTGTTCTTGTTGATGCTTAAAAGGAAGTATCAGCTGGCAAAGTTGGATCAGGATGGTCAAAGCAAGCGCCTGCCTGAGAAGATTTCTCTTTTTTTTTGTGTGGTAATTTAAATAATTGGGTGGAGGTGTAATAATAAATAAACTAATTTTATTCAAGAAAAAAAACAGAAAAATATGGTTTTTGGGTGCAATTATGTTATAGTGAGAATAGGAAGTGTAAACCGACATCACTGAGCCATTGTCCAAAAAACTTAGAACTGGAGAATTGTAATATCCCCTCATAGTTGTTCTAGTTGTAACAACCTTGTAAATCAAAACCTTGTGACCCAATGGAAAATTTTGAAAAACGTGTTTCCAAAAGAACTGTAGTGACACAAGAAAAAAATACTGCTGGCTGTACTGGAAAAAACACTACAGCGGAAAATTGTATTGAGATAGCTTAGACCTCAATTGTTGCTTTAGTTTTTTTTTTTTAATATCTTCAGGGACAGGTTAGCGTAGCATGAGTATCTGTTGAATCTTTTCTTGGGCATCGTTTTTTTTTTTTTCAGTTGGTTAGGTTCATCACTAGGAATATTCCAATTTTATTATTCAACTGTTATATGTCATAAAAAAAAATTTTATTTCTTCAAAAATTTAGTGTCAAATTTTTTGCTTGCAGTTTTCATTCCTGAGCCACTTTTCTAGCGAGAGACTGCAGCTAACCAGCCTGCCAGCAGAGTCAACACTGAAAAACATAGTTCTCACGTTTTTGTATGATACTATGTAATGACAAAACATTTCTTCTTGTTTTTCAATGCTTCCCTTCTCTAATTAAAAAAGGTCTATTTTCTTAAGTTAATACGCTTTAATTTTCTGATTCTTTAATTTTCTGATTCTTCCGGTCACTTTTTAGAAGGACTAGTAAGAATATTAGAGCATGAATTTAAGGTTGGGTGTAATAGGAAAGGGGAGAAATATTGTCTTGACAGGTTATAGTTTTTGTGATTATTACTGGAAAAACTTGTTATAAATTGTAGCCACATACCCGGAAGAGACAGCTTTTTTATTTGAATTGTTTAAAATATGCAGAATTTCTGATTGGTTAGAGGGTAGCGTAATTGCGGAATGTTTGTCTCCAGAGCTAAATAACAAAAAGGAATCTGCAAATATTTTATTGCTATTTTTATATACCTATTAAGCTGTACTTAGAACCTACTTGTCATCAAAATATGTCACTATTATGGCCGTTTCTATCACACGAATTTGTTTGCTGAAATCAGGTGTTCCGAAAATTTTTGTGTCTCGAAGGAGTGTCCCCAAATAGGCAAAAAATAATTAACGTGAATAAATAAAAAAATAAAGTAAATTTCCTGCAAAGAAATGCTATTCGTCAACAAAAAGCTGAAATTTTCTATTTAGCACAAATATAAGTTTGTTCAAAAATCAGAGAAAAAAAAAGGAGACATCTGATAATTTTCCTACATATGTCCTCCTCAGAACTGCGCTTTTAATTACAGCTGCTTCCGATTTTATTGCTTCAATGGCCCTTAGACTTTCAATAGTTTTGCCGCGAAATGATTCTTGTAAGTATACATTCTAAAAAGAAAATTTGACTTGTTTTGATTCAGAAAGTTTCTATATATTGAATTTGCAAGTTTTTCAGCAAAAATTTGCCAATAAATGTATCTCAAAAATTAAAAAAGAAAGAATAGAATAAATTATTGTTAAAAACCTTCTAACCATCTAGGATTTCGTTTGTTTTTTGACCTCTTACTGTTTATTTGATCTCTTTCTGTTTTTTTTGATCTCTTTTTGTTTTTAATTTAATTATATATTTTGTTTTTTTATTTTAGGGGCAATCCTTTCTACCGTGGGCTGTTCTGATGGCGTTACTCCACACCGCAAGTCTCAGGCCCAAAACCGATTGTTATGGTGAGAAAACTGACAAAGAGGGCTATAGAAGAATTAACAAGCAGGTATCTGGCGTTGTGAATCCTGTGGAAAAGCAGAGATATCCTTTTACTTGCTAGATCTCACATAGACACTGCTGTGAGAACTTTCACCGATAGAATGTGTTGTCTGTCCAGCTGTAGTTCATGATACAGAGATTTTGTAGTTCACAATCTGGAGCCCGAATGGGGGAAAGAAGATGTCCTATATGTTTACGAGAATTCATTGGTGATATGAGACAACATCTTTTATTACAAGGACCACTTTTCAAAAAAAAGTTTCTGAACTAAACATGCAGGGGAATGTATCGCTAGTTTCTCCACAGAATTCATCTACAAGCGTCCCTCCTTAAATTATTTGAATTTCTAAAACTGAATCAAAAGGGACTTATATAATCAGAAAACATTTTTGAATAGTGCTTTGTTTAGTAAAAGCCGCGAAAAATTTAAAAACTTCAAGTAATACAGACTGGAAAAAAAACTTCATAAATGTGGGTTGTGCCAGAAGAGTTTTTTCTAGCTCAGACTCTTTGAATAGGCACCAAAGAGTACATACAAGTGAGAGACTATATAAGTGTGATATATGTCACAAAGAGTTTTTCTCAATCAGGCTATTTGAATGCACACCAAAGAGTACATACAGGTGAAAGGTACCATATAAAAGTGATACATGGCAGAAGAGGTTTTTCTCTATTAACCAATTTGTATAAGCACGAAGATTACATACAGGTGAAAGACCATATAACTGTGACATATGTCAGAAGAGTTTTTTCTGAATCAGGCTCTTTGAAAACGCACCAAAGAGTGCATACAGGTGAGAGACCATATAAACGGTGACATATGTCAGAAGAGTTTTTTCTACACCAACCCATTTGAAAACACACCAAAGAGTACTACAGGTGAAAGACCATATAAATGTGACATATGTCAGAAGAGTTTTTCTGAATCAGGCTCTTTGAAAACGCACCAAAGAGTGGCATACAGGTGAGAGACCATATAAATGTGACATATGTCAGAAGAGTTTTTCTACATCACACCAATTTGAAAACACACCAAAGAGTACATACAGGTGAAAGACCATATAAATGTGATATATGTCAGAAAGGTTTTCTGCACTCAAGCTTTTTGAAAAACACACCAAAGAGTACATACAGGTTGAGAGACCATATAAGGCAAAATATGTCAGATGAGTTTTTCCGAATCAAATAGTTTGAATAAGCACCAACGAGTGCATACAGGTGAGAGACCATATAAATGTGACATATGTCAGAAGAGTTTTTTCTGAATCAGGCTCTTTGAAAACGCACCAAAAGAGTGCATACAGGTGAGAGACCATATAAATGTGACATATGCAAGAAGAGTTTTTCTGATTCATCCGGCTCTTTGAAAACGCACCAAAGAGTGCATACAGTAAGAGACCATATAAATGTGACATATGTCAAAAGGATTTTTCTGATTCAAGCTCTTTGAATGCACACCAACGAGCGCATACAGGTGAGAGACCATATAAATGTGATATATGTCAGAAGAGTTTTTCTCATCAGGCTCTTTGAATAAGCACCAAAGAATACATTCAGGTGAGAGACCATACAAATGTGACATATGTCATAGGAGTTTTTCTTTATCTTGTAATTTGGAGAGCCACCAAAGGAGTACATACAGATGAGAGACCCATATAAATGTGATACGTGTCAGAAGAGTTTTTCTACATCACCAATTTGTATAGGCACCAAAGAGTACATACAGGTGAAAAAACCATATAAATGTAATTTATGTCAAACGAGTTTTTCAGAATCAGGCTCTTTGAATAAGAACCGAAGAGTGCATACATGTGAGAGACCATATAAATTTGATGAATTTTAGAAGAGTTTCTACTGATCAGAGCAGTTTCATTAGACACCAAAGAGTTCATACTTATGCTATTTATAGCGTTACCAAACCATTTGGTAATGAATTTCCCATTTGGATTTCAGAGTATACCATTTGAATGATCATCAGACAACTCATTCTAGGAAAAAAGAGCGAGTCTTTATCAAACAGTTCGTGGTAAAAAAACTGTAAGTAAGGAGCGACTAGGCTCAATAGTACCCAAAAAACTTACAAACGGAATTTTTATATAATAAAAAAACATTAAAAATTTTAAATACATTAAAAGAATCAGCTTATTATGCCAATTCCAAATATATGATTCAATAAGTTTCTTTTACCAATCAATATTTAAGAGCCTTAAAAACTTGCCCGATTTTTTAAATTGGGGGAAAACACACCCTAAACGTCAAGAAATCTTGAAAAAAAAACACATCATCAGATTTTGTGTACCTGTGAACCCTATTATAGAAGTTTTAAGCTCTTATATACAAAAAAATATGGAATTTTGTTATTTTGGCCCGAAGACAGATCATGGATGCGTGTTTATTTGTTTTTTTTTCTTAGGAATGATTGTATTGATGTAATGGTCCTAGAAATTCGGGAGATTAGAAACTAAAATCTTTCAAATTAAAGTTTTCTTTTTGATTTTTCAGGGCTGGCATTCGTCTGCAAGAAATTTTACGGGGAGGGGCAATTTTTAGTGAGGACGGGCTTTTCGGTGTACTTTACGGTTGACGGGTTGCGGTGTACTTTTTGTTGGATAAATTTTCACGGAAGAGTTTTTCTTGCAGTAAGAAGGGAATATGAGTTTCATGGAGGACGAGCAGATTTACCTGTATTATTTGAAAAACGAACAGAAATTAAATTCTTAAAACAAGTTTACTTTTTTATTGAAAGTAAGGAGGCAACATTAAAACTAAAAACGAACAGACAAATTATTCTTTATATGAAGGGCTGCTCCCTCCTCATACCTTGCTCTTTACGCTAAAGTCTGACTGTTTGTCCCCAATCTTTCAAGAACGGTCTCAGAAAAAAACGGGCACCATTTGACTAGAATATGAAAACTTTTAAAGGGACTAACAGCTTTAGCTAACTATCAGACAACTCATTCTAAGAAAAGAGTGAGTTTAGAAACAAAAAAGCTTCGTTTTCCATCTGTTTCAAAACAAATCCCAAGTATGTTGGGTGGTATATGCCTTACTTTAATAAATATTTTGTAGGAACATATTATAAACACATATTTTTGAAAAAGCATTTAATAATAATATTTGTTTCTGCTACTGAAAAATTGAGTCAAGACGTGTGTCCGTAAAAGATTTCAAATATGCAAATAAATAAGAGGATCGAATGGGGATAATCCTTTTATTAGACAGTGACAATTCACAAAAATACTGGATATTTGGTTACATGCACAGTGACCATCATTTGAGAAATACTGCTGATCAGCAGAAGGATGTATCTCTATTCGAACTTTTATTGATCGTCATAGAAAGGTCTTCGAAATTGCCTAATATGCAAAACAGTATGAATGAATTTTAAGTATTCAGATCAAAGCCATTTTGTGGCTAAATTCCAGCTGCGAAATCTTCACCGATCTACTTGTGGCTCTTTAGAATTTGTACTTACTCAAGGGCACCCAAATGAAAAAAATTCCCCTAGTTTTGCACCCTTAAACATCCCCATCTTCTGATCTGTTTGAAATATACTCATCCCCCCATTATAACATCGGCTAGTTTGCATGTAATAGATCCCTTTTTACGTTTGCATGAGAATGTTTTTTAGATTATTTATTACTAGAATATTTCGTGGTGTATCTACGAATTAAAATTTTATGTTTCGCTTGTTGTATTTATTGTTCATTTAAGTCATACGGTACTGACTTAAAGTACCATATAAATTAGTATTTTTTTTTATTTGGTTTAAATTGTGATCATTTTTTTTGATAAAACGGTTTTTTGGTAAAAGATCATTGTAAAAATCGTTTATGAGTCTTCTAGCTGCTTCAAAATTGTGGCAGAAGAATAGTAAGAGCACTGCAAATCTATCTCTTGCTTATGCCTGCTGGTCTGCTGCCTTTGTACAGCTGGGATTGGGACCGACCGTTGAATTCGTCTAAATCCGATAGTTTTATTCAACAGTTTTGTTTGATTTATTGCTAGAATAAATTGTGCTATATCCACCGCATTGAAATTTCATGTTTCTTTTTGTGTGTATTTTCTGTTCATTTAAGTCATAATGGCACGGAGTTGTTTAATTTCTAGTATTTTCTTAATTAGCTAATTGTGATGTTTTTATTACAATGATTTTTTTGCTAAAAGATCATTGTGAATATTGATCATGACTCTTTCTAGCTGCTTCAAATAAGTCCAGTTTTGGGCCTGACTGTTGCAGAAGAATGGCAAAAGCACTTCTTGCAATTCCTACTGTCCTCTTAACTGCTGGGATTGGAACTGAACCGTTGAATTCTTCTGAATCCGATATTTATTTGTGTTTTCGGTCAAAAGAGACCTTCCAAGACAGAATAAGGCTATATGAATCTTTATATCGTAATTAAAGCTGGATGCAGCTTTGCAATTTCTGAATTTGAGAAAATTCTTAGAATCATGATTTACCAAGGATTTCTACTTGGCAGGGGGGGGGATGTTTGCTAATTAAAATAAGGGTCTAAAGTGTGTAATAGTTTTTCTCGGCTATTATAAGTCCTTGGGGCAAAGCAGTAGTCCGAAGGTACGTTAAAAACTGCATAGTACGGTAATCTTAAAAAAAATTAACTTTTAACTATAATCTTGAAATCGAGATTATGTTGTGATATTTTCGTTAAAACTTGTATTTACGTAAAACTGTTTTTGATGTTTGGGGAGTGCGTTATTTTTTAACGAATGATAAACTATCCCAAACCACCGATGCTCTTGTTGTAAAAACTGTACTAATCCTAAAACAGATCTTCCAAGTTACCTCTGGGTGTGTTTAATTTTGAACACTAGTTGGAAGAGTTTGAACTCGTGTGCCATCAAACCTACAGTTTGAAAAGAAAATTATTTTTTGATAGAAATACAACATTACTCCTAAAATAAAAAGGTTAAGAAAAGACAAATCAGTTAAGTTCCTGACGACTAAAGTCATGATCAATATTAGTGAGTCGAAGGACTGGAAGATCTCCCTCAACTTGGTCAGAAAACGCATGGTTGCTGAGTCTTTCATCTTGGAGAAATGAAGGACCTATCCTTGTCTTTCCTCGGGCAATATCACGTTCAGCAAGCCGTTAGAAGAAGGATCATCTATCTCCAACACCAGACAACACTTATAAATATGACCCATCAAGAATTTACGACCAATGTCAATCTACGCAGGCTGATGTGGTTATATAAACTTGTTTTGGTTATGTCCCGCTTGACAATAGAAGGGTCAGCGCTAGCCAACTCAATAACTTCCAATTCAGAACCACTCTTGCATCCTAATGTATCAGTAGTGTTTTCACTCATCACTTGAATCCTCTGCATCCCTGAAGCTTCTCTCCGGTACGATGCTAAGATATTTGCGTGGTATATTCCTGACGGATTTGACAAATCTGCGGGCTTGCAAGACAATGAAAACTTTTCTGATATCGTCCACAACTTCTTGTGGAGTTAATTGGGCTGTAAGTGGGTATTTTTCGGATGACTGGAGCATGAGAAACAATTGACAAAGTCAGTCTTTAGGCTAATTTCCCATTTATTCCAGATTTTCCTGGAGATATTTTTTATTGGAGGAAGAAGAAAGCAACGTTCAAGTAGTTGCAGTATGTTTGTAGTGGGTTGATGGAAGACATTGAATGTTGTTTTCTCTGCAGACTTTTCAACACTGGCGAAAAAGTGGGAAAACAAATTGTCATCCAAAAAAATAATCATCCTTGCTCTTATTCTGATGGGGCATATAGCACCTCTTTTTACAATGCATATATATTTTCTGGGGTTATCTGTCAAGTCAGTCTTATCGTAATGTTAATTATTAGATAAAAGCACATCCCGAATAGTCACTGTTAAATTATCGTAGAACTATATTTTCAGATGAAACAAAAGCTTTTTTTAGTAGTTTGGCCGTGGTTCTTAGTCGAAGCTTTTAATGATGTTCTAGGATGCAGTTGATATCCTTTCTAGATATGATTCAACACAACTTATAACGATGATATTCAGCTCAAAGCGATCAACAGGATACCCCAACTCTAAATTCTCGTTTTCGTTGATCTTCTTACCGCGCCTCCAACATATTACCCTGGGGCAAGGTTTTAAGTTATGCCCTGAGGGCATATAAGATCAATGTTGTTGACACAATGTACAGTTTTTTTTTTTCTTTAAAGCAGGACATTTCATACAGAAGGGGTCGCCGTAGAGACTTCAAAAGGGGCTCATTCGATTGGAAATCGCGAGTTCTAGTGCCCTTTTTAATAGTCGAAAGTGATTGGAGGGCAACTAGCCCCCGCTCACGCCAATCATTTCCCCCAAACACATCAAATCGAAATTTTGAGATAGCCATTTTGTTCAGCGTAGTTTATTTCCAAATAGAAAATGTATTTTTTTGCGGAGGACACTCCCCCACAACCCTTACGGCAAGGGTTTTAAGTTATGCCCCGGGGGCATATAAGATTTTTACAGAAGGCGTTGTCGTAGAAGCTTCAAAACAGGCTCATTCGATTGGAAATTCAAAGGGCTAGTGCCCTTTTTAATAGTCGAAAGTGATTGAAGGGCAACTACCCCCCCCACGCCAATCATTCCCCCAAACATATCCATATTGTGATATAGCCATTTTGTTCAGCGTAGTTGATTTCCAGATAGAAAATATGTTTTGAGGAGGACACTCCCCCTCAACCCTCAGGGCAAGGGTTTTTAAGTTATGCCCTGGGGGCTTATTAGGTTTTTATAGAAGGCGTTGTCGTAAAAAACTTCAAAACAGGCTCATTTGATTGGAAATTCAAAGGGCTAGTGCCCTTTTTAATAGTCGAAAGTGATTGGAGGGCAACTAGCCCCCCCACGCCAATTATTCCCCCAAACATATCCAATCCATATTGTGATATAGCCATTTTGTTCAGCGTAGTTGATTTCCAGATAGAAAATATGTTTTGAGGAGGACACTCCCCTAAAACCCTCATGGCAAGGTTTTAAGTTATGCCCTGGGGGCATACAATGTTTTATAGAAGGCGTTTGTCGTAGAAACTTCAAACAGGCTCATTCGATTGGAAATTCAAAGGGCTAGTGCCCTTTTTAATAGTTGAAAGTGATTGGAGGGGAACTCTAGCCCCGTCCCCCACGCCCATCATTCTCCCAAACACATCCAATTAAAATTTTCAGATAGCCATTTTGTTTAGCGTAGGCTAGTTGATTTCCAGATAGAAAATATGTTTTTTGAGAAGGACACTCCCCCACAGCCCTCAGGGCAAGGGTTTTAAGTTATGCCCAGGGGGCATATAATGTTTTTACAGAAGGCGTTGTCTTAGAAACTACAAAAAAACTCATTCGATTGGAAATTCAAAGGGCTAGTGCCTTTTTAATAGTCGAAAGTGAATTGACACTAGTCAATATTATGACGGCATACGTGGAGGGGTGTGTTAATTTTTTTCGTTCACAAGACTCTTATTTTGCTTTTAATATTCACTTTTCTTTGGCTTATCTAATATGCCGATGGGTATTTTTCCTCGTTTTACCCACAATAGCCCTATAATAAAGCATAATAAGGTTATATAATAGTGTTTGCTATTTTTTTGGGCTTGCTTAGGCTATTTCTGGCTTGTGATTGCGTCGGTTTAGGCAACAATTTCTGCCAAAAACCTAGCAACTATACTCTCAACAGTTCCAATCAAGGCTTGTCGGATTTTTTGCTCTCTTGTCAGACAAAAACAATTTGTGTCAGACCTCGGAATTCTGTCGGATTTCTAGTAAAAAACAGATATTTGTTGGATTTTGATTGTTCTAGATTTTTTTTTTTTTAACTGGAGAAGGATTTTCAAACTAGCGAAATGGGTGGACCGTTCTCTTAATGATATAAAAAAAACTTTATCACAAGTTTAAGAAAGGCAAAACTTTTGGAAATTTGTTGCAGTTTTTTTTCTGCAATAAGGAGTTTGAAATACAAATAGACCTCTTTGATGTGGTTGAGTGTTGTGATGGAAGGTGGAAACCATCTTCAACCTTATTTGCGATGTTTTTCATGATAAAGATACCTACAGAGAACTTAGTTGGATACTGTTGCAGACACGTGTAATACCATATTTGGGTGTGATAACTCGGTTGTGAGCAGAATCAAAGATATATTCCCATCTGTGATATGTGTCAAGTACAACAGTCATTCAACTCATTTAGTTGTTTCTTATGCTTGAAAACAAATGCCAAGCAATTGGAAGATCTGTGTTGCCACAGTTTTACAATCACTTTAGCATTTGTGGCAAAAGGCAATCTGAGTTCGAATTGCACCAGAAGTTTACAGACACCCTATTCATGAATGTGCTTGCCTCAGATCAGACTCGTTGGCTGTCTCTTCAAATATGCTTTGAGTGAATATTGCATAATTAGGATACCAATAGTAGCTATTTTCAAGGAGTAGCAGCTGAGGATCCAACTCACACAAATGATAGTGTATCGCGAGCCCTAAAAAATCCGCTGCTTTGGATTCAACATGACTTCCAGCCTATATATTTTGAGCTGTAGTTACAAATTCCAATCTTCTTTTCAAATGTGAAAACTTATGTTTCACAAATAAATGAGTAAATGGATTACTTCTAAAAATCTGACAATGAATCATAAGCGCGCTAGCGCTGCTAAGTAAAGAACGATGCTGGCCTAATATAAGCAAGTGTGCTTTTTTGTGTTTTTTCTCCATACCCGGGCACTTTGGTATCGAAGGAGTTTTTGTTGTAGAAACTTCGAAAGGGCTCATTCGATGGAAATTGAGTGCTAGTGTCCCTTTTTAATAGTCCGAAAGTGATTGGAGGGCAACTGATCCCGCCCCCCCTCCACGCCCATCATTCCCAAAAAATCCAATCAAATTTTGAAATAGCCCTGTTGTTCCTCGTAAGTTGATTTCCATATAGACAATATCTTTTTTGTAGGATGAAACTCCCCCACAAAACCTCGGGCAAGGTTTTAAGGTTATGCACCTGAGGGCTATATGCGCTTCAAATGTTGACACGATGTGGTACAGTTTATTTTTTTTTTTCTTTAAAGCAGGGCACTTCATATCAGAGAGGGGGTTGTTCGTAAAGAACTTCAAAAGGGCTCATTCGATTGGAAATCGCGAGTTCTAGTGCCCTTTTAATAGTCGAAAGTGATGGAGGGCTAACTAGCCCCCCATCACGCCAATCATTTTCCCCCAAACAAATCCAATCAAATTTTGAGATAGCCAGTTTTGTTGTTCCGTATTTCTGCTTTCCATGATAGAAAATTATTTTTGAGGAGGACACTCCCCCCACAACTCTCACGGCAAGGGTTTTAAGTTCATATGCCCCATGGGGCATATAAGGTTTTTATAGAAGGCGTGTTGTCCGTAGAAGAAACTTCAAAAAAGCTCATTCGATTGGAAATTCAAAGGGCTAGTGCCCTTTTTAATAGTCGAAAGTGATTGGAGGGCACTAGGCCCTTCCCACGCCAATCATTTCCCCAAACACATCCAATCAAAATTTTGGAGATAGCCATTTTGTTCAGCGTGTAGTTGCTTTCCAGATAGAAAATATGCTTTTGAGGAGGACACTCCCCCACAACCCTCAGGGCAAGGTTTTAAGTTATGCCCCTGGGGGCATATAAGGTTTTTTATAGAAGGCGTTTTCGTAGAAAACTTTCAAAACAGGCTCATTATATTGGAAATTCAAAGGGCTAGTGCCCTTTTTAATAGTCAAAAGTGATTTTTTGGAGGTAACTAGCCCTCCCCCCAAATGCCCATCATTCCCCAAACCCATCCAATCAGAATTTTGAGATAGCCATTTTGTTCAGTAGGCTAGTTTGATTTCCAGATAGAAAATATTTTTTTAGGAGGACACTCCCCCACAACCCTCAGGGCAAGGTTTTAAGTTATGCCCTGGGGGCATATAAGGTTTTATATAAGGCGTTGTCGTAGAAACTTCAAAACAGGCTCATTCAGATTGGAAATTCAAAGGGCTAGTTGCCCTTTAGTTAATAGTTTGAAAGTGATTGGAGGGTAACTAGCCCCCCCCCCCCATGCCCATCATTCCCCCAAACACATCCAATCAGAAATTTGAGATAGCCATTTTGTTCAGCGTAGTCTTTACATAGGCTAGTTGATTTCCAGATATGAAAATATGTTTTTATGAGGACAGTCCCCCACAACCCTCAACGCAAGGGTTTTAAGTTATGCCCGAGGGCATATACGGTTTTTATAGAAGGTGTTGTCTTAGTAAACTTCAAAACAGGCTCATTTTGATTGGGAAATTCAAAGGGCTAGTTCCCTTTTTAATAGTTGAAAGTGATTGGAGGGGAACTAGCCCCTCCCCCCAAGCCCATCATTCTCCCAAACACATCCAATTAAAATTTGAGATAGCCATTTGTTTCAGCATAGTTGATTTCCAGATAGAAAAATACGGTTTTTGAGGAGGACACTCCCCAACAACCCTCAGGGCAAGGGTTTTAAGTTATGCCCTGGGGTATATAAGGTTTTATAGAAGGCGTTATGTCATAGAAACTTCAAAAGAGCTTATTTGATTGGAAATTCAAGGGCTAGTGCCCTTTTTAATAGTCGAAAGTGATTGGAGGGCATCTACCCCCCCCCCCCATGCCCATCATTCCCCAAAACACATCCAATTAAAATTTTCAGATAGCCATTTTGTTTAGCGTAGACTAGTTTTATTGATTTCCAGATAGAAAATATGTTTTTGAGTAAGGACAATCCCCCACAGCCCTCGGGAAAGGGTTTTAAGTTATGCCCAGGGGCATATAAGGTTTTTTATAAAAAGGTGGCGCAGGTTGATGCTTTTGTCGTAGAAACTTCAAAACGCTCATTATATTGGAAATTCAAAAAGGGCTAGGCGCCTTTTTAATAGTCGAAAGTGATTTGAGGGCAAGCTAGCCCCCCCACCCCCCCCCCATCATTCCCCCAAACACATCCAATACAAACTTTTGAGGATAGCATTTTGGTCAGCGTAGGCTAGTTGATTTTCCAGATAGAAAATATGTTTTTGAGGGAGGACACTCCCCACATCCCTCAGGGCAAGGGTTTTAGGGTTATGCCCTGGGGGCATATAAGGTTTTATATGTAAGCGATCTTGTGTCGTAGAAACTTGAAAAAAAAGGGGCTCATTCGATTGAAATTCAAAGGGCTAGTGCCATTTTTAATAAGTACGAATGTGTAACTTATATTTTTTATGGTTGTGGTTGTTTAGGTACCATGGGCACTTCAGTATTCGAAGGGAGCTTGTCGTGGGAATTTCGAAGAGGGACCCATTCGATTGGAAAATAGCAAGGGCTTGATTGCCCGTGTTAATAGTCATAAGTGATTGGTAGGGCAACTAAATCACCCTTCCACTCCCACCTCCAAGCCCACCCTCCATTGCCCATTATGGTTTAAAACTAAATGTTGCCTCTAAGATTAAATCAAAATGCAATATTATAATGCTAAACAATAATTTCCCCAATAAGGCATCTCAGCAGTATCCCAAGAACCCACTGAGGGATAATATGTTCAAACGGTTGCGGGGCTACTTCTGCTCTCTGAAAATTTAACACAAATCAAAAATAGCGCAATGTATATCCAAGCTATCAAAGAAAGTAAACAGATTTTTTTTGGCGATCAAAATGGTATCAAAGTTTGTCCATTCAGGTCAAACTAGAGGAGGTATGAAAACTAATTTAAACAGTACTATTGTGGTCCAGATTTTTTTAAAAGGGTGGTATGTTGTTAAAAAAACTTTGCCGAAAAATTTTTTCTCCAGAATACAAATAGCAGGCCAAAACTATATAAGTCTTAAAAAACGAAAAGATTTAAAGTTAGATTTCTTTGTCCCTGAAAAGACTTATGTCAATTATACAACGAACAGATAGTAATTTTAAAAAAATGTTGTTCACAACAAAATAAGTTTTTCAAAGAAAAGTAAAGAGCCTCCATTTAAACAAAAAAAAAATGAGCAAAATACAATAAAATAAGATACAAGATCGTGAACTACCAACCAAATTAGCATCGATCAAGAAATGAAACCCAAAACGAACAGAAAATTACATAAATATACTGAAGTCAAGAACTCAAAACGAGCAGAAATTAACATAAGTTGGGTGCAAAACCCCTATGCCTTCCCAAGGCAGAAAAAAAATTGCCCTCTTTACTGAAAACAACGTATAAAGTTTTTACTTTTATAACTTAATAAATCAAATAATTTTTAACATTTTGCTACAAATATCAGTATAGGTATATTAAACTGACAATGCACATCTTTTGTATTTTCATGTGTAAAGGCAAATTTTATTCCTGCCTTGGGAAGGGCCTAGGGGTTTTGCGACAACTTAGTGTTAATTTCTCAAAGGGATAAAAGATCTAACCCCCATTTGCTTATGTCCAGGAAAAAAATTGCTGAATTAATACAATTACTTCTAAAAACCAAAACTTCCAAATATTTGTTGATGGGTCAAAATGAATGAGAAGGTAGCAAGTGGTGTATTTCATTACTCACCTGAAAAGTGCAGTGGGCGAGAGATTATATAATAATATATCGATATGTCTGCTGAGTTAAAAGCCATAATCATGGATTAGAAACACTTAAAGAAAGGGCCAACGTTTGATTGGCAAATTCAATAATATTATAGTTATTCCGACTCTTATCAAGCCTGAGTTGCTGGCCTTAGCTCCCAGTATAAGTTGGCCATTTACACTTATCATTGTCTCAGTATTATAGATAAAAATGGCTTAAGTGGCATAAGAAAAATTATTTCAGTAATTCCTAGCCACTCTGCATAAGTGGTAATCATCAGGTTGATGAAATACAAAAAATGCTAATAAAAATGGACCAGCCAAGTGAGGAGACCACTCCCGATTAGAGATATTACCGATGGAGGCGTATCATATATTAATTTTAATAAGAATAATCCTATCCTTTCCCCCTTTCCCAATAAGTATTTTTCTTAAAATTTACATAGAATCGTTCTGGAACAAATGGACTAAATCTTCGTGTGCCCCCATTCTGTATAAGTTTTCCAATTCAAGTGGTTCAATTCCCCTGTCCCCTCTTTGCAGGCAGTAATAGATAATGAAAACAATTATGCCATTGCCTATGTGACAGTAATATGCTGACGTCTCTTCACAACATACCTTGCTGTTGTTAGAGTGTTAAAATGCTTCAAAACAACACCAAATCTCACTATCAGCCAAGAGCCTAGCCAACTATACATGCACACAGTTGCATAGAAATCGACATCTACCATATTCATATAATTGAATCTCCTAGAGTCAAAAGATCCTACTGAAAGATAATAATGAAAATATCCAATAAATATGAGGCAATCAAGCAGGAGCACACCGAGCCAAGCAAAATGGAACCAAAAAGGCTAAATAGACTACTGGAAAGCCCGCCCGCTGTTAAATAGAAGAAGAAATGGACATAAAAAGAAGCTGGTTTATTCAGGTATCCAACCACCACTTGGCAAGCAGCTTGGGTAACATTGGCAACTAGCTGGTAGTACCAGTGTAGCCCCAGATTTGGCTTATTTTACGACCAAAACTGGATATATTTTGTTGGCGACTGGCGTGAAAAATTTTTGGAACTGGCCTTGTGGCTTAAAACTTGGCTAGTTTATATTTGAGCTGGCTTATTTCTTGGCTGTGATTTACTTTTTTTCGGGAAGAATTTATATTTTTTGGCAATTATATCCGGATTTTCGAACGAACGGAATGCTCACGAAAGGTCAAAAATCACGTTTTAACGTCTATGGTCAACATCGAATCTAACCGCGGCACTGCGGTGATGTTTCCACATCCTAAGAGACACTGTGGGCTTCGTAACAACAGCATAAAAAATTAATAGCCATTAAGTCATGGGTTGGAACTACAGCTTGAAGGTACAGTCTATTAGCGCTTGTGACTTATTAGTATAGAATACACGCCAGGAATCAAACGCATAACAGACATTGGTCTTCACATCTACAGATCCTGTGTAACGGTTTAAGTTCCAATGTGAGTCGTCCAGGAGTCGTCATGCTGTCGTCATGTACATCTAGCTATTTTCTGTGGTTTGTATCTCTCGTTACAAAACAGATTGGGTACAGCCTAGCCGAATGGGTAGCACCAAAAACCACAACCACACCCCAATGCATTGGGTACGTTTGCCCCAATATATTGGGTACCCCCATACCCGTTTTTCACTTTTGAGTCTAGGAGGCCTATTCTGAGAAAATACATTTATTTATATGTTGAGGTTTTGCTTTGCATCACTTTCAGTTTTTAAATAGCTCAAAGGAAGAGCAAATTGGTCATTGGTTTTCTCAGAAATACATGCAAAAGTGAAAATCGTTATGGGGCAGATAATAGGGATATTAATTGTTTTATGTACTACCATCAAACATAATGTACTACATTCACACCCCTGCAGTAGTAACACCACAGGATCTGTACCTAAGAATTTGAGTGTCTCACACCCCACCAATCAGTTACATACATTACACATGGCATAGGTCCTACTACGCTATATTGGATAGTAGGTCCTGCTATGCTATATATGGAGTAGTTACACTTGGTTTAGATGTAGGTATTAAAATTCTGAGGTAACAGATCCTGTGGTAATACTACTACAGTGGTGAAGGAGTACATCATATGTTGATGGTTGTACATTAAAACAATTAATCCCTAAATGGTATGGGGGGGGGTACCCAATGCATCGAGGTGTGTACCTCAATGCATTGGCATACCAGCAAATTGGGTACATCAGCCCACAGAAAAATAGCTGGTGTAACATGACTGGTTTGCACCCCCATTTTTAGCAGTGATGAGGCATCAGCTTGTGACATAGGAGCAGGATAAGCAATAGATGAGTTTACCTTGCTTTGATGTGATTTTTTGTTACTGTTGATGTAGCCTAGGCCTATAGGGTAGCCTAGGGACAATGCAATTTAAGGTAATAATAATTTACTGGCTGCCAACTTGCTAATGTTCATAAAGACAATACATATTATTTATATTTGAGGTTTTCTTTTGAGCATCCACTTCTAGTTAATATTGCTCATAGGAAGAAGCAAACTTCATGGGTTTTCTCAGAATACATGCAAACGTGAAAATCGGTATGGGGCAGTTAGGGATATTAATTGTTTTTATGTACTACCATCAACATAATGTAAGGGGCTTTCCGTATATGAAATTCCGTATATGAAAGGGGTTGTGCCCTCCTCAACGCCTCGCTCTTTACGCTAAAGTTTTTATGTGTTTAAAAAAAGAGTTGTGATGAAAGTCAACTTTAGCGTTTAAAGAGCGAGGCGTTGAGGAGGGTACAGCCCCTTTCATATACGGATAATTTCTGTTCGTTTTAAGTTTTAATGTCGCTCCTTACTTTCAGTTTAAAAAAAAACTTTTTTTTTTATTTAAAGGCTGCGAAAGCGGGGGGTTTGGGCAGGAAATCGGCAGCTCCCCCAACTGTATCTCCTAATCCCTGTAAGTTTTTAAGGTTCGAACTTTTGACTCAGCCTCTTTAACTCTTTAGAAAAACGTAGTTTTTTCAAATAATAGCAATAAGGCCCAACCCAATGTCCAGTGTGTTGTTTCGTTGGGAAGTCTTAACCCCTCTAAGAGATTCTGTGAAATTATTTTAGAGAAGGCCCTCAAAACGTCATTCAACCCAGAAATATCTACCATTACGTTTCTCAACAGAATTTGATAACGATTAATAGCCAGTGGCCCGTCAATTTTGCGTATAGGGACCCAATCGGAGTTCGCGGGGAACAGTCATGAAATCAACCAAGGAAAGCACACTTGTGCTTCTGTAAGAGGCCATACCACAAACAGTGTTTAATCGATCTTTGGTCCCAGAGAGGTGGGGAGGGCTGCGTTTTGTAGGTCAAGTCCTAACCAAGGAACATGCAACTAATTTCATCCCTCCTGTGATTTTCCTTCATGGGGAAAATCTCGGACGGAAGTTTTGCCCTTCACACACCCCCCCATTACCCACATCCCCTTTCAGAGAAAGTTATTGAAAACATAGCCCAAATAATCTGACGGTTATGAAACATAGCCGAAATAATCACGAATAATTAATGCCTAATTTTCATAGGAGTCACGTGGACCCGAATCTGGCTTCGCGGAAAGCGGAGCTGTGTCTTGCTGCTCACTGTAGCCTGTCACTCGTCGGTGAGAGAACAATCGACCATCTTTATACTATCATTCAAAGACTTATTTCCTGGGCTTATTGGTGAATCAGTGAGGCTAAAAAAAAACTTAAATGTTCCGCTTCATTAAGAATGTCTTGGACCTGAAACCATGAAGGGATAGTGGCTGACATTGGAGATGGTAAGTACTCTCTAATACTGGGATGAGTCAAACTGATGTCTCTACAATGAAGATTTCATGTGTATTTGCATTCGATATTACAGCCCGAAGTTGAAAAATGATAGTGTGTGTGTTACTGCGTTAGGGACATGGTTTTGAAGTACCATCAAACTACAGCTATTATACTAAGCACGCAGAACTCACAAAATTTCTGTGCAGAGTGCAAAGTACCTCCCTTCAAAAACCTGATTGGTATTGGTACTGATGAGGCAAAATAAACATGTGTGGCGCAAATCACTCTTATTTTACATCGCTGAAAGAGCAGATGGGTTACCCCAACCTTCAGCTTTTCAAATTTTGTGTTCGCCGCTCTCAAGGCACTTGTGCGCTTCCGAGGCGGTGGAAGAGTTGCCGAGTAACCTAGAATTTTATGCTCTCGGAAACGTACAAGTGGTTTTAGCGTAAGCCCGTTTGCGAAGGGGAAGCGTACGGCCAGATATATAGGCTGATAAATCATGGCAATTCGAACCCTTAAAAACTGTGGCCCCTTCATGTTCACGCTGGTTGTCGCGATAACACCGCAGTGTGTAGAGTTGATGAGCATTACCTCGAACTGACAACACATTTCCGCATCGCCAAAGGAAAAAGAGCGTGTGCTATACTGCAAGAACTTTTACACGAAATGTACCAGTGATAAGCGCAAGCGTGGCTATATTATTGTCTTTCTGAAACCGCTATTGGCCGACTTTCAGAGGGGTGAACATACTATTTCAACATTTGAATGCACACCATTTCGTACTGTTTCAAGAGCTGAAAGATTTGGTCATGGTGCAATCCTGCGCAGGATCCTTCGACCGTTCTGCAGTAACGTCAACATTTGAGTTCTAATTACTACTACCTTCCTTCGACCAGGTAGACTTTGGGCATTTGTTTCTTTCTGAACTCAGCGAAGCTGATCTTCCAAGCGAGATAAGAGAAAGAGGAAAATTAAAGCTTCGCTGTCATGGCTTTCTCAAGACGGCTGCAGGTCAGTTCTGAAACGTTTACATATTGCCATTGATTCCCCTTTGAAATTGAGAATTCTCTCTCCGACAATATGTTTATCTCAGCTAACTATTGACCCAGATTCTTTCCCACCGACCTAACCTTCTTAGTGTTATTTCCAGTGACAGAATTTGGAGACATGGAAAACCAGTGGAGAGTCTGCTTCCGTCCGAATGAACATTGTGCGCTGACAACTTCCAAAAGACTCCTCGAGTTCTGGGTCCACGTGCTTCAGTTTCGCGACCCTATTGGAGGAAGCCAGTCCTTTCAGGATTTGGCAAAGTGGGCAAAATTGTCGTTGTGATTTGCCTATCAACAACGCAGTCGGTGAGAGAGCGTTTTCTATGATGAACTGTGTAAAGTCAAAAGCTTCGGATAGAATGCTTTATACCAATCCTAAACGCAATTTTGGAATTATTTCGACTGTGGATGTCTGTCAGTGGCCACTGCTGTTCGTCATTCGTACCATTCGGCCAACAATGACTTCGTTCAACATTCATACTATTCGGAAAATGGAGCTGAAAAATGCGTCTGACAGTGGACGGATGTGGCAGAGCTGATGCGCCTGACGCTGACAGGGAAGAAGATGAACGCAGAGTGACATCTTAGAGGCAAATATTTGGTCAATCTTAAAGGGCTATGAAAGACGGATCAGTTCTTAAATCACCGAAAAAATTCCACCCTGGAGCATTTTTTTTCCAAACTGTCACTTTTTTTTAGTTTTCCCGTCGTTAAAGCGCCTTAAAAGGTACGCACTCACTCAACGACTGGCAGCCAGAGTTCGGACAGCTATCTTGCGCTCAAGGTCAATATAATTATGATTAAGTTGCAACTTCTGAAATCGATGAGTGAGTTGGCTCTCGCAGCACAGCAAAAAATTCAATTGTTAGTTTGTCTTACGTAAAAGTATCGCGAAATTTATAACGCGTGTCATTCCCAATCTGGCCCACGATAATTCCCATCCATGTTTAAAGTGGTGGAATGTTCGGACTTCGTTAAAATTTGGCTCATCAAACAGGAAACTGGAGATCCGTCCCAGCAAGAACAAATAAAGACTAAGAACCTTCGTTCCCCTATCTCGATACTACAACCATGCGGCGGAGTCGAATAAAATACGGCTGATACTGGCGAATTTGAGCGGAGGTGGAGCTGGCGCGGAACATTACAATTCGTTACCTCAACAACTAGCTCTTCACAGTACAGCCCCGGAGAAGAAAAATTGAGTGAGAACAAGTGAAAGTGTTTGATTACACTTATACATACACGCCTGGAGGCCTGCTACGGTCTTTTCCTCGCAAATGCGCGGCGGCGATGAGGGAAAGTAGACGGCCGTCAACTCATGTGCTCAGCCAGTTCTCAAATTGGCTTCACCTCCGTTCAGATTTTACGGGTTATCCAATAGTCAGTGCATAGACAAAGACGGAGGTTCTACTCAGTCTTATTTGTTCTTGGTCCCAGGGACGTATTGTGGTTCGTTGATAGCCAATTATGACCCTGGAATGGACTTGTGCTAAAGAACAAAAGTACGATTTGTTCCTTGTGTACTTTCGTAGCCCTTTAAGGGCGTTTTAGCATCGCATTTAGTTTAGCATTGGGAAAAGGATTTTATTCCAAAGCTTTGACTTTACACAAAGTGATTTCCATAATTTTATGAATCTATATATGATAATATCCAATGATCTGATTTTTGTTTGTGTATCTATGTGATAATAAACCAATGAAATAATGATTTTTTTTTTGTTTTTGTTTGCCGGCTACGGTCGTTATTAAGTAATGCATCAGTATGTCCAACCAATACATAAGGGCTGGGACACAATTTTAAAGAATTTGTTATGGCAATAACTCTATTGCGCAAAAAGAACCTCTGACTGAATCGAAATGTTGACATTAAAACGCATTGGGTCACAGAGTATCATTATAGTAATCGGAGGTCCGACTCAGTGAAATTATGGGATACAGAAATTGCGGCGCACACACGGACAGTGCTCGAACTAACACAGGAGAAATCGAGCCGGTGGGCGTCCTCGTCAATAATTTTCCCCGAACTGTTTGGACAGGAAAGTAAGCACGGTCGAGCATTTTCTGAACATAGCGCGCGGGAATTTCTGTAAAGTCTCTAGAGTTCCACATGGGGTAGCGGTTTATCGCAATTCTACTAAATGCAGCCTCAAAATAATTTCTACACTGAACTGAACTTCCGCAAACCAGGGAACGAATTGGAAAGGTGGATAATGCCAGTAGGATCAAAGGACCTGAATAGTAGTGAGTATTTCTATAAAACGGCCGTCAAAACTTGGACACCATTAAAAGTAAAGTTAGATTTTGGGCAAAAAATTGTCTGGCTTATTTTTGGCTTGTTTTTCAAAGGCTGCGGCTTACTTTTTTTTGTTCACGATCTGGCCACACTGGTAGTACAGACCATCCTGCCAGCCAGGAGGCCCAGGACGACTAAGTGTGCTTTTGTTTGCATGCCATTATTCTAAAAAGTTTTTTGTTTGCATCAATGTTGATTGATTCAGTCACTATTTGTAACAGCATAGGCTATTAGGCAAAACCTTGACTAGCCTAGGTCTTGTTATCCTATTCAAAAACTCAGTTATCTAATTCTAAATGTCACCCCCTCCCCCCCCCCCCTCCCCTCCCCCCCCCCCCCCGCCCCCCCCCCCCCACCCCTTCAAGGACTTTGCTGTAATTATAATCAAGATTCTGACACAAGATTCATACATTTTGAGCCTCAGGTGACTGTTTTACTATAGGCTAGTCTAACACAGTCAAAGTTGTTGGACAATTTTAAATTGTTTAGGCTATATTATACTCATTTTCATGGTTCTGTATAGACAATCCTAATAGGCCATAGCGGGCTCCCCAAATGGTCTCACATATTGCTCTAGGCACCATAAAATCAGGAAATTCTTAATTTTGATAAATAGCCTAGGAAGCAATTATCATATTCAGAAAGAACCATAATTAGGGCATCAAGTGCTATGTTCATTTTGTTTGTGAAACAGTTATATAGAGTATCTTCACTTTATTTTTAAGTCCATTTAGCCTATAAAATACCTAAAATTTACCAAATTGTCAGTAATTTATTATTGGTCAAATATGATAAAAAACAAACATGAATAGTTAGAAAATCTAAGCCTATCTATTTATATGGTTAATTATTACATTATTTAAGATCAAAACACTTGAAATTACTATTATTGACTTGCCTACAAGAACCTTTTGTTGGAAAACCAATTATCCTATTTTAATGTATATTATCCTTTCTGTGTTTCAGTTTTATTCACATATTAACAGAAAGCTGATTTTCTTGTGATTCTCAGGAGGTAACTTTTATTGCTTGATATATTTTTCTATAAATCCCAAAATATTAAAATACACTTTTTTCTTTTTAATTGCTTGTAAAAACAAAGAACCATTTTAATTTATGAGCATATGAATTATTGGTGAAAATTTCACCAAGTAGGCAGGGATCTTATTACTATTACACTCATATTGTGTCATGCTGTATTAAACTAGGTGCAGTCAAAAAACCCATCTCTATTTTTCTGGCGTGCCAAAGAAAAGCTAGTTTTACCCTAAAAGAGGTGTTTTAAAACCCCTTGTATACAGATTTTGAAGATAATAGCCTAGTCATTCACCTGCAAATACCTTCACTTAACTTCCCTCCCCCCTTCATGAAGGTCCCTGTGGGTATAGGTTAATTCAAGACAAAAGAAAAAACTAATTTAGGAAGATTCCATGAACTGACACTGAGGTATATTACCTTAATTACCTTAATTTGCCACTTCAGAGAGAATAAGGTCCCAATGTTGGATCTGTTTGGCTCCATTGGTGAGAAGGCATTTAAAAACAATTTACTCAAAAGTATAAAAAGAACAGGTTTGTGACTGTGTTTATGGCCCAGTGACATGTCTTCCAACTAAGAGTGTGCTAGGATAGATACAACTTTAAGCCCACTTTGTAATGCTGACCACAGATAGGTATGATCAAGGGGACCCTTCTTCTGTAGTTTAGAGTATTTTCGCTGCACAGCATCAATTTCTGATAGAGTATGCAAGTTCAAGTTCTTTATTAATCATAAAAATGTTTTAACAAAACTATCAAATTAATGACCACAGTGAGAATAACTCGTGTGTGGGTTTATATACACTCAGTAATAAATAAATAATACTATCTCCAGATACTGGAATAAAAAGATTACTCTTCAACTCTCTGTACGGTAAAAACAAACAAAATCGGCAAAAATCAAAATAACCAAATAAATAAAGTGAAATGAGGAGCATCCACCCTGGAAAATAAATCAAATTAATAATTACTGATTAAATGATTCATTATCTAATTTTATTATTAACCAACGAATTATTCAAATCTATAAAACTGAAATTTATTCCAATTATATATAATACTATGCCTTGGTGAAAACGGATCTTTCAGATTTTATTAAGCCTGACGGACAACAGAACTGCCATGGGTCCAATATGCATGCAAAACCTGATTATCATCCTGAAAAAAATTATTATGCAAATAAAAATACTCAGGTAAAAGACCTTGAACGTATATAATCATATAAAGAACAGAATGGAAAGAAGAGAAAAAGATCCAGTGGAAGGATATTTAAAATTTGATACATACTTTTTGTTGACGATTTACCAGGTAAGAAAACAGGCTAGGCAGGCAATTTCTCAATAGACACAGAGCTTTATTTTTTTGCCTCTGAAGAGAAGAATATGAGTTTTTAAAAGTATTCAAAAAATAATGGGACAGTAATTTATATATGAATGCACTAGAGAATGATAAAGAGATTTCAGGGCAAAAAACGGCAGAACAAATTTCAGATGATTCATCATACCAATTTTTCTTGCCAGTTTCATTCAAAGATAAATTGCATGGCTTTTAAATGATAAACTTGAATATTAATCATCATAATTTCTGGTGCTGTTTTCTCAGTACAAGAGAAGATGATGAATTTTGTCTTAGTACAATTAATAGTCAATTTATTTTCTCCAAACCATAAGATAAGCCTCGACAGTGCTGATTCCAACCTAAGCTTCAAAGATCTAGAGTTGGGCTGCTGACATTGCCATGCCGTGTCTTGGCAAATAATATGTTAATGCCAATATCATTGATGCTATTACTGATATCATTAACATAGATAAGAAAAAAAGGGGTGGACCCAAAATAGATCCTTGTGGGACTCCAACTGACTGAGATTGAGATATTGATGAGGAAGAAGTATCACCTCCGTCTACATACTGATTTTGGTTTTTTAGGTTTTACATTACTAAGTCATTAACTGGGCCTCTTATGCTGCAGTTATCAAGTTTAGTATGCAATATTTTATGGGAAATTGTATCAAATGCCTTTTTAATGTCAATAAAAATTGTAGCAGGAATATCACCTTTGTCAAGGGTGTCATGAACAAACTGAGTCATTGCCATAATAGCATGTTCAGTAGAGTGAGACTTCTGGACCCAAAATTGCATTGGACTAAAAAATTAAGATTTCATTAGAAAAGCTGACTATACGGTTATATAGGCACTTTTTGAGCAACTGTCCAAATGTAGACAGGATTGAAATTGGCCGATAGTTTGTTGGTTCTTTGGGTCTCCTCCTTTATACAAAGAGATAATTCTTGCAGACTTGAAACAAGAAGGAAATCTTCCGGTTTTAAAACAGAGGTTCAACACATGGTAAAGTGGGTTTATAATATTTGGTGCTGTGCACTTAATCAGATTAGTTGATGACCCATCAATCCCTTCCAAAGATCCATTCTTTAAAAGGTTTGTTGTAAGTAAAAGTTCATCTGGGGTTACAGGAGTAAGAAAAATGGAGCAATTGTGAGACGGGGGTAGATATGATTGAAAGTCCTCTCCAGTTTCATTATCCAGATGACGGCCCAGGTTGTTTCCAGCAGTTGATGCGGTTTCCTCGCCAATTTTTGCAAAGTGTATATTTAATGCATTTATGACTTCCACTTTCCTGTAGCCAGTTTAGTTCCATCTTCAGCTATCAATTCATCAGGAAGATCATGGTCTTATGCTTTGCTAAGCACTTATTAATTATTTCCCATGTCTTCTTGGGGGACCCTTCTGCTTCAACAAATGCTTCTTGGCAAAGTAATGACTTTTTGCTGATCTTAAAAATTTTTGTTAAATAATTTTTTGTATCTGCAAAGTTCAGCTAATTTGACTTCAGATGGATGCATTAAGCATGCCTTATATAACAGTTTCTTATTTTTTATTGATACCAGCAATCCAGGAGATATCCAACGGCTTAATTGGCTTTATACTATTTTCTTCTTGATATTTGGCGAGTGGAAAAGCATTGTTGAAACAACATTTAAACTGATTCACAAAAAATTCAGCAGCAAAATCAGGGTCTGAAGACTCTAAAACAGAAGAAAAGTCACTTGAAGAAAGCAATACTTTAAGTTTACTTAAGGAGTTTCTATTAGTCATCCTCACTTTTATTTTAGTAGGCCTGTTAAACTCTGTAATCAAGTGAAGGTTGGTCACAAGCATCAATGGTCTGAAAAATCTTCAATAACCACATCACTAGACTTTAGTTCCAGATTCATAACAAATTATCAATAAGGGAAGCAGAATCTTTCATTATTCTTGTTGGGACTCCATAAGCTGGTAAGAGACCACCGGACAAGCAAAACTGATAACAAATCAGCCCGGTCAGAAGATATTCCGTGGAAATTACCACTTGAATTATTAGAATTATATAAATCAATATTAAAGTCACCCATGATAACTATTTTTGCATACTTTTTCGAACCAATAAGCACAAAATCATCAAGAAGTTCCATGAATTTTGAAGCAGGAGAACTTGGAGGCCGGTAAAAAACACAACACAAAATTTTCCTACCATTTACATCTATTTTAACTGCCAAAAATTCAAATGCCATTTCAAGATATAGGTGATCAAATTTGCTCACCAGATCTGACTGAATGTTGATTTAATGAAAAACCTACCCCTCCCTGTTTTTTATTAATCCAATTCTTATGAAAAAAAGTATAATCCTGTTTATTAATAAATGACTTTGTCGAATCATTTAAAAATTTTTCACAAGAGGCAAAGACATCTATATTATGATGAGAAATAAACAGGGATATTCGATCAAAAATATTTTTTAAAATCTCTTTTTAAAGCCTCATTCTTTAACTCCTGTATCTCAGAAGACAAATTGTTAACTGCAGTTATTAAATCACCCTGCTTACTAGTAGTCGGTCTAATTTTTCGTTTTGGAGCTCATTAGCTTGGTCGAACTTGTCTTGGGATACTGGAATATTCATTATATAATTTGGTGATATGCCCGAACACATTTTTTTTTTTTTAAACATCACTAAACGAGACTTACTCACAAGGGGGGTGATTGACTACCCCCCGAAAAAAATCCAAAAACGTGTTGTTGAAAGAAAAATTATGTTGAATAAATTTCTCAGATGACAGTTCAGGCATCCAGTAATTGTGCAACTTTAAATCCTTTCATTCACTCAAATGTTTTTCGATTAAGATAACTATCTATTTCATATTCTGGTCTTCACAGTACAGGAGCTAGATTCATACCCTAGTTGGTTGGGTATGACAAGCAGCATCAGCATCTTAGCACAACTCTGTTGTATGTACACATATATCAATCACTATTTATGAGACACCAATGATGGGCAGCTCCAGTTGTATTGTGAAGGTTCAGCTTCCCATTATTTGTTGAGTATCCTTTTAAAAACTTCAGCTGATGTTGAAGACACTGTCTCCTTGCTTAAACAGTTCCAATCATTAATGACCCTTTGGCTAAAGAAATGTTGTCTGATTCTACTTTTAAATTGGGGCTTATGAAGCTTCTTAGAATAACCTCATGTTTGTCTTTTGTTGGGTAACTGGTTTAAGAGCTTATTTTGGGGTTAGTTGACAAATTTATATGTGAGTAGCATGTCACTCCCCTTGCATTGGAAGGTCAAAGATTGTAGTTTTAGGTTAGATAGCCTTTCACCATATGGTTTCTCCCCAAGTCCAGAGAGTGCACTTGGTGGCCCTTGTTTGTACACCTTCAATCAACTTTATATCACCCTTGTAAAAAGGACCAGCAAGGCAGGTTCCAAAATCAAGAACTGGTCTCACAATTGCCTTGTATAGCTTCATGAAGATTCTATGTGGTTGGCTAGTAAGTAGTCTTTTAAATAGTCCAAGGGTAGAATTTGCTTTGCAAACAGTTTTTGCAGAGTGTTCATGGAAGTTCAGAAGATTATCTGTTGTGACTCCCAGGTCTTTGCCACTGGTGAAAGTTTGAAGGGGAATGGAGGATGATGTCTGGTTATCATTCATAGTGTATTGGTGGAGAGGATTATTGTTACCAAAATGAATGGTAATGCTTTTGATATGTTGAAAAAGAGAAACCACCTGTCTGCCCATGCCTGAATATGGTCAAGGTCAGATTGTATTGATGATTTATTAGGTACACCAAATAGTTTTGAGTCATCAGCATAAAGCATTAAGTGGTTTTTGACTTTGGTAATCATATCGTTTATATAAAGAAGAAACAATGTGGGTCACAAAACTGTTCCCTGGGGAAAACACCACTTAGAACATTACAGGGTTGGGAGTAGGATCATTTGCTATCTGTTTGTAAAGAGCTACAGTCTGAGATCTACCAGTCAGGAAGTCCATTAGCAAGTCTACTAATTCATGGTGGATTCCTGCTGCTATTAGCTTAAAACAAATTGATTATGTGGGACCTTATCAAATGCTTTGGCTAGGTCTAAAAGAATCAAATCAACAGAAGGCCTTTGTCCAGTAGCTGGGTAACCTGTTTGTAAGTGTCTAGAAGGTTAGTTTCTACAGATTGTCCTGGGAGAAAGCCCTGCTGTCTGTTGGAGATAATTTCATTAGTAACAAGGTGTTCAAGAAGTGCAGCATTAAAAATCCTCCCAAGGACTTGCAGCAGCAGAGGTGAGGCTGAAAGGAATATAATTCTCAGCTTTGGAAATATCCCCCTTTTTAAAGATAGGTGTGATATAGACTACTTTCTATTGGAGGGTGACACACTTATGATGAAGGGAATGTTGAAAAAGTATAGATAGTGCAGGGGTAATTTCACAAGCAGCTTCTTTTAGCAGGTGAGGATGAATGTTATCAGGACCAGCACTTTTGTTGATGTCCAGGCTTTTGAGTTGTTTTTCAACCAAAAAGTAGTAACTGTAATGTGACTCATTTGCTTCTGGATTTTGTACTTTAAGTTGGGAATGGGAACATTATCAGGTTCGTTTGTGAAGACTGATGCAAATTGCTCATTTAGAAGATCCACTATATTTTGGGTGACAATGTCTTCGTTTCTGTAACTTGTTGTTAAGCATTTTTATTGATCTCCAGTTGTGATCTCTGCTTGATACATAATTCCAGAATTTTTTAGGGTTCAACATACTTTGGTTGGTGAGTCTTGCCTCAAAATTACAGTACAGTTGTTTGGTGAGATTCCTTAATTTATTATGGGCTTTGACATATTTTTAATAATGGCCTGGCTTATCCTTTTTTCTCCAGTGGTGTTTCTTTAAGTTTCTTTGTTGTCTTATGCCAGCTGCCATGTATGGTAAGGTCTTTGGTATGGGGATAAAACTTTTTATTGTGTTCTGTTGCCAAGTTTCCATGAGTAGAGCCCAGAATTTCTCCCACTGCTCATTGATCCCATCCTGGAGGGTCAACTCCCAGTTAATTTGCCCAATGTGACCCTAATAGCCTCATAGTCTGTAAATATCTTTTTTTATGTCTATTTCTTGCTTTGTGTCTATGGGTAACTAATTCAATGGCAAGGTGGTCACTTTTACCAATAGGCAGGAGATAATTTATCCTTTGGATCAGTTCACTATTGTTAACAATGACTAGGTCAAGTAATATTGGTTTAGATACCAATTATATTCTATATTTGGTTATACTTTGGAAAACAGCGAGAATCTTGGCAATGCTAAAGGTCAGTCAGAGCTTGCTTGAAATACAGCTAATCAAGAAAAATGATTTTTTGGCTCATTTCCTGGTCCTTACTACCCTTCCCCTAATCCCAACGTATTTCATGAATTTCCCAGATAATGATATCTGAGACTTTCGAGCTAAGAGACCACCGGGATCAAACCTGGTCCCTTTTTCAATTATAAAATAGTAATATGTTTTCAAGTTTCATCATCATAAATAAGAAGACTTAAGACTCAAACCCAAATGACAAAAAAAGAAACAACAGAGAGAGTTACTTAGTACTCTATACCTATATGAGTTCAGATAGGGACAGACCTGCTACACTACTTTCCAAGATAGCAAGAAGCCCCTAAATTAAAATTTCGGTAAATTTTTTGTTATTCATATTATGTGAGTTACGAATAAAGTAAACATACCACTCGATGCCTATTTTTATGCTCTTTCCAAATATAATAATCAATTTGGTCGAAAATGAATATTAACCCCCACTCCTATATGTATTTGCACTTTAGGGGGGGGGGGGGGGGGGGGGGGGTCAGGAAAAATTAAACTTACCTCTCATTTACATAAGAACTAAAATTTACCCCCCCCCCTAATGTGCAAATATATACCCTTAATTGGTATATATAGGGGTGGGAGGGGGGTTTGGTAAAATTCATTTCCGACAAAAATGGGTTGGTTGATTGCTTGGAAGGCAGAGAGATCATGAATACAATCAACAAAGGGACTGATGGTGGATGAACTACTAGTAACTGGGTTATATGGAAAACCTTCCTTCCACAAGATATTAGGAAAATTGAAGTCACCTCCTATAAGAAAATCACCTTTGGAATTTTCTATGGTTTTGCAGAACATATTTGAGAGCACATACTTGGTATCAATGGAAAAGGATGCTGAGGGACTAAAGTATTCACATCCAATCTTGGCTTGGCATAGGTCTTGGCTTTGGTCTGTGATATCAAACCAAATGGTCTCCACAGATGGCAGGCTAGATTTTATATGAAGTTCCTGGACAATATATGCTGCTTTTACATAAGCTAGGACTCCATCTTGCATTGTTTTGATGAGAGGTTGGAGATGATTTGGTAACCGGGCAGTTGAATATTTGTATCTTCTAATCTACTCTTTGTATTCTTAGGGCATACTTCAGTAAGTAGAACCAGATCATAATCTTTACTGTAAATTAGACTTTTTAATTCATTTATTTTGTGTGTAATTTAATCTACATTGGTTAATAGAAGGCAAAAGTTGAACTTACTTTTGAGCAGCCATTGATATCTGGTCCTTGTTCCTCATGTTCTGTATGCATAGAATCAGAAGATTGGCAGAGAGAATCGTCATTGATGCTGGACTGGCTAACTGAGGTATCTGATGTGGTACACATTTGAAACAAGGATAATAGAGTAGAACATGGAGACACATGGGTTCCATTGTAACTGAACCACCGTGTAACTGAACCCAAAGCAACTGAATCACCGTACAACTGAACCACCTTGCAATTGAACCAACATGCAAGTGAGCCCCCGTAAAACTGAACCCCTCTGCAACTGAACCCTTGTGCTACTGAACCCTCCTGCAGCTGAACCCCTTTAACTGGACCCTTGTGCATCTCAACCCCATTTAAGTAAACCCCAATGTAACTGAACCACCATGTAACTGAACCCCATGCAAGTGAACCACCACACAACTGAACCATCGTGCAACAAAACCCTTGTGCAACTCAACCACTGTACTTACATTGGGTAAAACACAAGTTAGAATCTTTACATGTTCAACCTTGTTTGAATTCTTTTTTTTTTTTTTAAGTCTTTATATAAATTACTGTCAGATGGTTTGTAAAAATGATGTGTTTTGTTGTCACAAAAACAAAGAAAATTGGACGTCATAAACTCTTAAATCCAGATTTATTTCTCTATCTTATGTCTGTTAATTGGGGTTCCCTTCACCCCATAACTTTCTACGGGTCTAAGTGTTTACCCCATCCCCACGGTAAATGTCCCCTCTTCCACCCATGGAAAATTTATCACCTCGAAAATACATGCCTTGCGGAAATTATGGTTTTAAATTCAAAAAATTTCTTTGAGTTGTGTCATCTTTAGTTTAATTGAGAAGTTCCAAGGGAAGTGGAAAAGAGGAATTTATTTGTAAATCTCCCCCCCCCCCTCTGTGCAAATACTGTCCTCTCATGAAAGATCCTCCAGAAAACCTTCACACAAAAATTTTTTGTATGTTACCCAATGACAAATACTATCTGTAAGCAATAGACAAATCAAAAATACTTAAAATGGAACCGAAACTTCTGCAATGGGGTGATCTGATTGTTTTGTAGCTAGTAAGAGAGGAAGATATCTCAAAGGGTGCATTTGATGCAAAACATCTCAGCTCTCATTAAGCCTTCAAATGAATACAGAATTAGCTCTAAGGGAGAGACAACAGGAGGATGGAGGAAGAAATTGTTTGATAATCCCAAGGCATTTCTAGTCTTTTTTATAAGCTGAAAGTGATTGGATTTTTTTTTTTTGGGGGGGGGGGGGGGGAGGGGGCGATTTTCTATGGGTAGGTATTTTCTGGGAGGGGGGTAATTTCCTTTAGGTTTTATTTTCCGCGGGTATTTTCCTTAAGGGATGTTTTTTTTGGGGGGGGGGGTTAAACGGCGGCTCTCACTGTCTACATACTGTATTTTTTTTACCACTGCTTATTTTGTTGTTTTCACTTTGTGGTATTTTCTACCCTCATAGTTGTCTATTGTTTGGTTTGAAAAAGGCCTGCTTGCCTGCTTTGGTGCAGTAGTTCAGTTGCACGATGGCTGAGTTACACAAGGGTTCAGTTACATGATGGTTCAGTTACACGGTGGTTCAGTTGCATGGTGGTTCAGTTGCAGTGGTTGTTGCACTGTGGTTCAGTTGTACGGGGTTCAGTTACACGGTGGTTTAGTTACATGGGGGTTGAGTTGCACGGGTGTTTAGTTACACAAGGGTTGGTTAAATGGGGGTTCAGTTGCCCGGTGGTTCAGTTGCACGGGGGTTGGATTAAATGGGGGTTTCAGTTGCACAGTGGTTCATTTACATGGTGGTTCAGTTACAGGGGTTCAGTTACACGCACACCATTGAACACTTTTCGTTTTTTTGCTTACTTCAAACATGATAAATAATTTTATTTGTAAAGCACAACTACTACCACCCTCTTCTTGATTGTCTCACGTAGCCCATAGCCCAAGGAATATGTACAAGCCCTAAGAAATCACCAAAACATTGAAATTCTTGCTTTGTAATATACAAAATTTAATATTTGTAGTTTTATTTCCATGATTATGTACTTTTTAAAACCAATTTTGGTTTAAGTCCGGAATTATGGCTGTTGAAGAGGAAACATTCTTAGTTCATAATATGCAGAATTATTATAGTTAGAATTATTATAGTTACCCCATTATTGTAATTATTAGATATTTAATTATTATTATAATTATTACTAAATTATTATAGTTACCCCAAATCTAGGCATATACCATCGTTTCAAATTACATTTTAGTAAGGTTTGGACTTAGTCACTCACAGAGATGCTTCAGAGGTAACACAATAGCATTGCCTATAGTAAAGAGCCATAAGGTTCCAATGTTTTATTGTTTATTTTTTTTTCCCAGAGGCACTTCATATGGAACTGGTTAAACTTCAGAGGGGGACCCATTTGGTTGGAAATTGGAAGTTCTACTGCCCTTTTTAAAAGTAAAAAATAATTGGAGGGTGAATAGCCCCCCCCCCCCCCCTCCTACTCCTCCACAACTGTTTTATCCAAATTTATATGATAAAATTTTGAGATAGCTATTTTGTAAAAATACTTTAAAGATTAGATAACAAAAAGTCAAGGGTCAATGCACCCCCCCCCCCCCCCCCCCCCCCCCCCCCCCCCCCCCCCCCCCCCCCCCCCCCCCCCAAGGCCAAGGTTGTAGCTATTCCATGAGGGAATATATGATTTTTATGGAAGGGAAGATTGTATAAATTCAAAGGGAGCTCATCTGATTGGAAATCAGAAGTCCTAGTGCCAGCAACTAGCCCCCCAAGGCCCTTTTTCCCCAAATGCATCCAGTCAAAAATTTAGACATAGCCATCTTGTTCAAAATAGTTCAAAGAAGGAAAAAAAATAAATTGGGGACAACACACACCCCCAGAGCCCAGGGGCAAGTGTTGTAAATTATGCCCCAGGGGCATATAAGGTTTTATGTAAGGGGTGGTTGGATAAACTTCAGAGAGGGATCATTTGATTGGAAATTGAAAGCTCTAGTTCCTTTTTAAGAGTCAAAAGTGATTAGAGGGCATTACCCCCCCCCCCCCCCCCCCCCCCACATACACATCCCCTCTTTTTTCAAATATATCCAATCAATTTTGGGTTAACATAACCCCAGGAGTCCAGGGGAAGGGTTGCAATTAATCCCCCTAGGCATGTAAGGTTTTTATGCAAAGGTTTTTAAAATAGCTCTAAGATCAGATAAACCCAACCCCCAATCGCACTAAAAAAAACTTACAAATGATATTTTATTCCAAAGCTTAAGGGAACTGACCCCTGGCCCTTCCTCTATGACCCAAGGTGCCACCCCCAAAAAAACAATAAAGATATTTTATTCAAATAATCATGGGAGTTGACTTAATTCATGAATGCTCTGCTTTTAGCTATGAAGCTATTTCTTGTTTGAAAACAGGGATGCACAGGACTTTTTTTTCATATTCTATTTTCTTTTTTTTTTTTTTCTTATCTATTTCCATGGGTGAAAGCTCAAAGAAGAAGAAAAAAACAACATAAAACTAAAGCAATGATTCATGGGCCCTAACAATTGTGTCTTGTGAGTGCTGATCAGCAAATTGATGATTAGATTCTATTCTTTAAAACAGATTATGTTTCATGTACATGTTACTGGAAATTTAAGCCTTAATCAAACAAACAATCTAACATTAATTTGTTTTCTCTGTTGTTTGGCTTGATACAGTAATAGATAAAGACTATCTATTTAAAAGTTGAATCTAATAACTGTTGAACCTTTGATGTAAAATTTATTTTATGTAAACTTCAGGTTTTTAGTCATTTCTTTTTCTAAGAAAGATGCATTTTGAGTTATTTAATGTTGAAATTTTTAGGGTACATAAAGAAGACATTAGCAAAATTTATTTTTACATTACCTATAGTATTTCCCTTGAATCTATTTTGTTATTATTATTATTTTTTTGTCCCACCATTGTTTTTTGTTTTTTTTTTATTAATGGGATAAATTAATGAGAATGAGTTTTTTTCTATAAGTATATTCGTTTGGTTATAGGAGTTGAAGATACTTCATCAATTGATACCACTACATTCATGGAAACTTCAGGTTGTACTCTGTCACCTGGACATCAAAATCTACCTGTGGTTCTTTCATCCAGAAACTCCACTTTAGCGTCTGAGTTGGCTCATGAGGATGGGGATAGTAGTGGCAAAGGTATGATTCAACTTATAATGTTGCAGAATCAGTTCTAATCAGAAATGATCATGTTTGAAGACGTTTTTTTTTTCCTCTTGTAACAAAACAAGAAATATTGTATAAGGCTTTCAAGCGCCATTTAAAAATTTCTATATGGAGGCTGGATTTGTATTCCAAATCATTGCAAAACACTTCAAACAAATTTAAATTTTAAAACTGAACAATTGCAAGATAAAAAATTTTCATGGGACTTTTTCATTTTTAGATTTACACCAAGTCTGTAAAGCACTTATTCTCTTTCCACTTTATTTATAGAAAATGGTCCTGAGTGAGAATAAGTCTATTATCTCCTGGTATTTCTGTTTATAAAAATTAATTAGCCATTATTTGGACATGAAATATGTGAATTAAAATTCTGATTTTAGAGCTTTGTGTCATAATAATCAAATTATCAAGGATTTTGTTGTGGCCTCTTGTTTTGTCTCATTTTTAATATTTTTTCACTTTTTGATGAATTTTATTTATCCTGGGTAGATTAATGAGAATAATTATAGTTTATTATTATCTGTGTGTTCATTATTTTTTTTTCTAGAAGCTCAAAATACTTCACTAACTGATATCAAAATCCTCATGGAAAACTATAATTCTATTTGGTCATCTGATCCTCAAAATCTATCTGTCTGTATTTCACCTGATCTTCCACTTTACCACCTGAGTTAGGTTCCCAAGAACTGGATAGTGAAGGTATATTTGAGTTTAACACACACACGCATATATTAAATACGTAACCTAACCTAATCAGACCTAACCTACCTAATAGCTCCAGTTAAATCAGAATTATGCTTTAGGGTATCAATGTACTCTAACACAAGACAATATTTGGTAAATTTGCAGTTTACAAGGTAGTTCAGCTTAGATGAAGGTCAATATATCACTTGATGTTTCTTTTCATTCTTCTTTATGATTCAATAATCACTTCTATCTTCTTCTATCTTCACTTCTAGTTGATTTCTAAATGTTTCATTTTTAATAATATGCAGTGGCAAATGATTGTGTACCAGCTGTTACAAAAGATTGTTGGTAGCTATTGTATAGGGAGAGGATTATTAGATGCCTGAAAGAATGCATTTCATTGCCTAAATTGTCTATCTCTCCATGGGCCTTAATACTAGTATAGGTAAGAGTATATATGCATAGGGGTGGGATTTAGGAACTAATCTATCACCTCTCTTCATTTAAACTGAGCCTGAATAAGGTTGCACTGGAGTGATACCTCTTATATTATTACTATTTTACATTTATTTTAATGCATTTTTAGGTTCTTGTTCAGAATCCGGGCAACACGCAAAAAAGACCGCATCGAAATATCAAAGATGCTGAATGAAAAATAGGTTTTCGCTGCCTAGTGAGGTATTGCTCACTTCATGACAAAGATTTAAACTTCAGTTTTTTGTTAAAGGGGCAAAACAAGGTACCTAGGTTAGATTAGGTTACGTATTTAATATAGGCTATGCTTTACCCCCCCCCCCCCCCCCCCTAATGTGCAAATATATTGCCCAAATCTGTTTCTGAACTATTATATTTTTATCATACTTTGTTTTATTTCATTGGCATTAACCAAAATTCAATTGTCACGTGTTGCCCGTATTCTAAACAAGTACCACATTTTCTTCCTAAACTGATATGGTTTATGATATAATTAAACCCCGACGCCGCGCCGGCGGATCGACCGAACGCCGCCGACGAGAGGCCCCGTCAACCGCCGCCGAAGTCTCGTAACGCCGCCGGCGCGCCGCAGGCACGCCGCCGCTGGCAGAGGCGGTGGCGTTCGGTCGACTTTAAATTATTTTTACGGCAATTCTTTATTGCGTCAACCGCAAAATCGGACCTTTTCCTTCTCGTTTGGTTTAGTATTTCGATTTTCCTGATTAGAAATCAAGCAGAGCTTGCACTATCCCCGAATTTCGGGTATTTCCCCGAAAATCTATGCGTCACCCCGAAAAAAAATTTGGTTCCCCGAATCCCCAAAAATCACGCAATCACGGTGCCACCCCTAGTGATTTATCACCAGTGACTTTCCCTGCCAAATATAACTTTGTATACCATAATTCTTCACTGCTCTATTGTTCATTAATTTTCGTCTCTTTTGTTACTTTGCATAAAAACCAGACAGATGCAATATGCTATTGCAAATATTGCAATATACACAGTTCTTCATATGTTGACAAAAAAAAGTATCGTCTTTTTGAAATGAGTTTAAATCATTTCGAATGCAGTTTCCCAATCGCTATTTCTTACATCATTCGTAGTCAAGAATTTTATTTTCAAGTTGAATAGAATTATAGAACGCATTCACTACTATACAGCTTCAGCCTTTTGTTGGATTTTGAAATTGACAGCCGACAGATTGTTTCTACAGCTGAATTGTAAGTTTGCAGATTTTTTTTTTTTTTTTGCTGTTTTTAGATAAGATTTTCTTAATGTTTAATACTCAATTATTAAACACCTGATAGAAAATACAATCTTCTTTCTGGAACATTTTTTTACCCCCCCCCCCCCAAAAAAAAAAAACAGCCTTCGGTTGAGACAAAATTTAGCTATAGACTAAGCTATGTACAAGGTTGGGGAATTAAAGATTGAACCGGAAGTTACCCCAAAAATATGATTCATAAATAAATTGTAAATTATTGCCTATAGGGGAGGGGGATAGGGGGCTATCATTTTTAAATGATAATACCTCTTTTTTTTATTGAAAGCAGGGATGCCAAAAAGACTATTATTTTCTTCATTTAAAGTGGAGACAGAAGAAAATGATATCAAATTCCCTGGGAAACCATTGAAATATTTTGATAGACCCAGGGTCCCCCATTAGGACTTGTTCATCGTCTGGGGTATTTTGCGATTTCTCATAGGCTACTGGCCTTATTTGGCTTTTGTGCGTGCTCCCTTTTAATTCGATTCTTTGGATCTTATGGAATGCCATGGCGAATTTATCACTCAGTTTTCCAATAATTTGAGGTATATCTGAATAATTTCGACATTTTTGTTGTTGTCTTTGTACCCCTTTACTCATACCCTCAATTTTTTTTTCAAGGAACACTAAGCTTTTTAATGTTATTTTGCGTATTTGTTTGAACCATATAGTGACCTTGTTAATTATTCAGTATAATTGTTTTTCTAATGAAAGCTAAGACGGTATCCTATCAAGGTGGTATCCAAAGGGGGGGGGGTAGGGAGGTATTATATTTAAATGATAAGAGCTCGAAATTTATTTATTGAAAGCAGGGATCCCAAAAAGTTCATTTTTTTTAATTTAAAGCAGAGACGGCATCCTATCAAGGTGGTATCCAGAGGGGGGGGGGGTGTTTGAGCTATCATATTTAAAATGATAAAATACCTCGAGTTTTTTTTTTATTTAAAGCAGAGACGGTATCTTATCAAGATGGTATCCAGAAGGGGGGCATAGGGAGTTATTATATTTAAGTGATAGTACCTTGATTTTTTTTATTGAAAGCAGGGATGCCAAAAAGTTGAAAAGTTGACAAAATTAACAAGATTTTCGTGAGTTATACTTGATACAGCACTTGCATGGTTTTATCGTCCAAAGGGAAAGGGACATATGCGTCCAATCCGGTTTTTTTTCCTATTGATGAAACGGGTTTACTTTGAAAACATTCATTCATATGTACCAGGCAGATTCACACTAAAACGAATTGGTGTGACGAAAGCGATATCGACATCCCCACCTAACGTTGCGCTCGAGTAACAATGGCGCCCTTGGTTCAGTGCCCAAGTTACATTAAAAGGCCAGGTCATAATAAAAGCTTTCAATTTGGGAGGTTCAAGGAGGAGTCTTTGACAGTCTTATGACCTCAGGTACTAGATGTTGCAACGTTCTTACGTATCTACAGTGGTTTAGAAAATTCAATCACCCCACAAATGATTACCAAAAATATGCACAAATGTAACATTTGGAATATTATAACACTTTTTTCAAAGCATTGAAGAAAAGCAAAAAAGTCTAAATACCCCTAACTACGCTTGAAAGCTATTTAAAAAAGAAACTCTTTAGAGATTTCCATGGAAATGACCATAGCAAAAGCTTTGAGCCTGGGTGAGGATCAAAGAGGAGTCTTAGTATTTTGACCACAGGTGACTTATTGTTGCGACTTTCTTAAATTTGGTAATTCCTGTGAGCATTTGGAAATCAAAGCTTAAACTCAATAACTGATACTAAGTGTCCTAACATTTTGCTTGGATTAAAAGTGACGAACTAGGATGAACATTTCAACATCTTCCTGGAACTACTTCAGTCTGCATATTATTTCATTTAATTACACTTAAAACGGATGAGCTTTTCATTTTTTACCTAAAGAAAATAGCTGGCACTTCATTTTTTTCTTCATAGCCAATAAACTATTAAGTGTTTTTTGTGTCATTGTAATTGAAGTGTTCTCATGTGAAGTGTTCATCATGTATTTTTCAATTTGATAAATTTACTCCTTTTAGATACAGTTTATAATTTGACTGATATTAGGTATTTATCAGTTTATAATTTGGAATGAATCCCAAAAGAAAAAAGGAATAATATCCAAAAGAGCAGCCAAAAGCGATAAAAAGCAGCAGTTCAGTCTTAGCCTACATGACATATATTCTATAAAGAAGCCAAAAAACTTTAAAATGCATTTTTTTTAAATTGTAATTAAAAACCAGTTTTTAATACAAGAAGGCTTCTTGGGAATCCAAAAGAGCAAAAAAAAAAAAAAAAAAATCAATATCAAAGTCGCCCATTTCAACTGTTTTAAATGTGACAAAACAGATATAGGCAAAGGGCATTATGAAAAAATTAAGCTTCTAAGTTCAAAGTTATATTCAAAGTTTTTACCCAGATAACTGAGGAATTTTGTGATACGGTATTTGAAGTTTTATATGCAGTAATGCTCGATGAAAAAAAACTACTAATTTTGATAATTATTTATGTTAAGAATACATAGCTAATAGATACTTCAACTACTCGTATTATGCAAGGGTTCTGAAACGCCACAGCCATTTCGTTTCTGCCAGATTTCTACTTCTCTTGATGAATAACGAAGAAGACCAGTTTCCAGCAAGCGACTTGTGAATTTTTGAACTCATGAATAGGCTCGAATCTGTTGTAAATTGAAGCTGTGATTTGAGAAAGACTGATGAAAACATTAATTTTTGCGGTCAACATTGATCGCGCCGGCGGCGCGCCGCCGACATCTTACCGGCGGCGCGGCACGGCGTGCTGTTTTTTGCCCCGCCGCCGCCGGACTTCCCTCATCGGCGCGGCGCCGGGGTCTAGATATAATGATGTATAAGATAATTTTAGCAATTATGAAAGAGTGGTTGATCATTTTGTAGGTGGGGCCTCATGCCTCAAAGAATACATTTTAATGGTCATTTGTAAAAACACATATCAATTTACCAAAATTTACCAAAAATCAATTTAAAAATTTGACAAAAAATATTGTAGTGGAGAACAAACAAGACACATATATAAAGAAAATTACCCATTAAATGTAAGATGAAAATGAACAAAACTTCAATTATGCATCTATTTTTTTTACACAGATGGAAGAAGTAATGCTCCAAGCTTTGATATATTCAATCTTACCTTTTTAAGTTTTGTGTTACTAGGTTACAATGGGCTGTTTTGAGCTCTTTTAACCCCTTTAAGGGGTCAAAAGGAATAGTCCCCCACAAATGATTATTGAATTATGAAAGAGCATGAAAAATAATCATGACCTAATACTGCTCAAAAGCTAAATTTTGTTGAAGTCTAGGCTATTTTACCAAAAATCTAGTTTAGATTTACAATTCTGGCTATAAGTTTGACTTACGGAGGGGGAGTCAGTAAATTTCTAGATGGCACTATAATTTAGGTTCGATGAAAGTGAAAACAACATTTGATGCCTTTTTTTTATGCTCTTTCATAATTCAATAATTGCTTCTAATTGCATCTTGAGCCCTTAAAGGGGCCCTGAATGTATTTAATATGAATTATTGAAAGAACATTAAAAAAGCATCAAATGTTGTTTTCACTTTCGTCTTAGCTAAATTATATGGCCTACTGCAAATTTACCATGGACTTTAACAGGGCCCTTTTAAGGGCTCAAGAGGCAACTAACCCCTGATGCAATTATTGAATTATGAAATCAGAGGCAACGCTATACCGTTGCCTATAGTAAAGGCCATACGGCTCTAATATTTTTTTTTTCCAGAGGCACTTCATATGGAGGGGGTTGTCGTATAAACTTCAAAACGGGCTCGTTCGATTAGAAATCGAGAGTTCTAGTGCCCTTTTTAAGGGTCAAAAGTGATTGGAAGGCAACTAACACCCCTTCCACGCCCACCATTTTCTCAACCATATCCAATCAAAAATTTGAGATAGCCGTTTTGTTCGACGTAGTATATTTCCAGATAGAAATTATGTTTATGAGGACACTCCCTACAGCCCTCAGGGCAAGGGTTGTAAGTTATGCCCTTGGGGCATATTATCTTTTCATAGAAAGCTTCGTCGTAGGAACTTCAAAAGGGCTCATTCGATTCGAAATTCAAAGGACTAGTGCCCTTTTTAATAGTCGAAAGTTATCGGAGGGCAACTAACCTCCCTCTTACGCTCACCTTTTCCCCAAACACATCCAATCAAAATTTTGAGATAGCCATTTTGTTCAACGTAGTTAAAAATTCTGGAAATTAGATCTTTGAGGATGACACCCCCCCCCCCCACAGCCCTCAGGGCAAGGGTTGTAAGGTATGCCCTGGGGGCATATAAGGTTTTTATAGAAAGCTTTGTCTTAAGAAACTTCAAAAGGGCTCATTCGATTGGAAATTTAAATGGCTAGTGTCCCTTTTAATAGTCGAAAGTGATTGGAAGGCAACTAACACCCCTCCCACGCCCACCAGTTCCCCAAACACATCCAATCAACATTTTGAGATAGCTATTTTTTTCAACGTAGTTGAAAGTTCTGAAAATTATATCTTTTAGCGGGACACTCCCCCCACAGTTTTCAGGGCAAGGGTTATAAGTTATGCCCTGGGGGCATATATAGTTCTTATGGAAGGTATGCTCGTATAAACTTCAGAGGGCTCATTCGATCTGACATTAAAAGTTCTAGTTAACTTTTTAAGCGTCAAAAGATATCGGTGGGTAACCAGCTTCCCCCCCCCCCCCCACGCCCTTTTTTTTCCCAAATGCATCTAATAAAATTTTCAGATAGCTATTTTGTTAAAAATAGTTCATAGATCATATAACGAAAACTCCGGTGTCAACAAAACCCCCCAGGGCCTTGGGGTAGGCGTTGTAAGTTATGCCTTGGGGGCATATATGGTTCTTATTGAAGGGATGCTCGTATAAACTTCAAAGAGGGCTCATTCGATTGGAAATTGAAAGTTCTAGTTCACTTTTTAAGAGTCAAAAGAAATTGAAGGCACCTAGCGCCCCGCCCCAATCCACTTCCTTTTTTCTCAACCCTATCTGATAACAACTTTGAGATAGCTATTTTTTTTAAGTAGTTCAAGACCATCTAAGGAAAGCTCCGGGGTCGAAACAGGGCCCGAGGGCAGGCGTTGTAAGTTATGTCCTGGGGAATATATAGTTCTTACGGAAGGCATGCTTGCAAAAACTTCAGAGAGGGCTCATGTGATTGGAAATTGAAAAAGTTTTAGTTCAGCTTTTAAGAGTCAAAAGAGATTGGAGGGCAACTAGCCCCCCCCCCCAGCCCCTTTTCCCCGAATGCATCCGATAAAAATTTTGAGATAGGTATTAAGTTAAAAATTATTCAAAAGTCAGATAACAAAAACTCAGGTTTCAACACAACCCCTCAGGGCCCGGGGGCAAGCGTTTTAAGTTATGCCCTGGGGCATATATGGTTCTTATGAAAGGGATGCTCGTACAAACTTCAGAGGGCTCATTTGATTGGAAATTGAAAATTTGAGTTCACTTTTTAATAGTCAAAAGAGATCCGAAGGTAACTAGCCCCCCCCCTGCCTCCTTTTTCCAAACCCATATGATGAAAATTTTGAGATATACGATTTGTTAAAAAAAAAATAGTTCAAAGGTCGGATAAGAAAAACTCTGGTGTCAATACAACCCCCCAGGGCCGGGGGAAGGCGTTCTAAGCTATGCCCTAAAGGCATGTATGGTTCTTTTGAAAGGGATGCTCGTATAAACTTCACAGAGGGGTTATGTGATTGGAAATTGAAAGTTCTAGTTCACTTTTCAAGAGTCAAGAGCTTTAAGGGCAACTAGCCCCCCCCCCCTCTCCACGCCTTTTTCCCCATCCTATCTGCTACAAATTTTGAGATAGCCAGTTTTTTAAAATTGTTCAAAAATTAGATAACAAAAACTCCGGTGTCAACACAACCCCCCCAGGGCCCTGGGGGTAGGGGTGTATATGGTTCTTATAAAAGGGACGCTCGTATAAAGTTCAGAAAGGGCTCATTTGATTGTAAATTGAAAGTTCTAGTTCACTTTCTAAGAATCAAAAGATATCCAAGGGCAACTAGCTCCCCCCACACACCCTTTTTTTCCCCAAGGCTATGCGATAAAATAGCCATTTCATTAAAAATAGTTCAAAGGTCAGATAAGAAAAACTCCTTTGTCGACGTAATCCCCCCAGGGCCTGGAGGCAGGCGTTGCAAGCAATGCTCTGGGGGCATATATGGTTTTTATGGAAGGGATGCTCGTAGAAACTTCGGAGAGGGTTAATTTGATTGGAAATTTAAAATTCTCGTTCACTTTTTAAGATTCAAAAGAGATCGGAGGGCAACTAGCCCCCCCCCCCCCACGTCCTAAATGCATCAGATAAAAATTTTGAGATAGACATTTTGTTAAAACTAGTTCGAAGTTCAGATAACAAAGACTCCGGTGTCGACACAGCCCCCCCAAGGCCCAGGGTAGGCGTTGTAAGTTATGCCCTGGGGGCATATATGGTTACTATGGAAGGGATGCTCGTATAAACTTCATAGAGGGCTTATTTGATTGGGAATTGAAAGTCGTAATTCACTTTTTGAGAGTAAAAAGTGATCGGAGGGCAGCTAGCTACCCCGCACTCCATTTATATTTTTTTCCCCAGAGGCACTTCATATAGAGAGAGTCGTATAAACTTCAAAGGGGGCTCATTCGATTGGAAATCGAGAGTTCTATGGCCTTTTTTAAGAGTCAATGGTGATCCGAGGGTAGCTAGGCCCCTCCCCTAAGCCCGTTTTCCACAAATATCTCTGATAGAAAATCTGAGGTAGCCATTGCATCAGATAAAATTTTTGAGATAGTGAAACCTAGTAAATCTTTAAACGAGCAAAACTTAAATTGAATATGCAAATCAAGCTTGAAACAAACAAAAATCACTACAAACAAGAGTTTGGGTATCGCCTCCTTCTCTCACTGTAAAAGTCTAAAACCTACTGCGTCATTGGCGCTTTACTGAAAACCAATTTTATTACAAATATTGTCTTTTGTACTTAATATTGAAAATAAACATCATAATTATAGTAAAATTTTGAACTGATCAGCTTTCAGCAATTAATATCATTATCCATCAAATATTCAATTTAATTTTTTAGTTCTTTCTAAAGTTGTTCAAGACGAATATAGTTTCACTACAAACAAGAGTACTGCCTCCTTCCTTAACTGTAAATAAAAACCAAAAGTCTACTGCGTCATTGGCGCTTCCCTGAAAACGAATTGTATTACAAATATTTTCTTTTGTACTTAATATTGAAAATAAACAGTAAAATTACAGTAAAATTTTGAACTGATCAGCTTTCAACTGATATTTCTAAAATTGTTCAAGACCCTTAAAATTGTCCCCTTCCTTAACTGTAAAAACCTAAAGACTACTTGTCATTGGCGCTTCACTGAAAACGAATTATATTCCAAATATTTTCTTTTCCAGTTCTTACAGCATTAAAAATGAAAATAAAATTACAGTGCAATAAAATTTAGAACTGATGGATCTTTAAACAATTAATATATTATATATCAAATATTCAATTTGATTTTGTTTATACTTTCCAAGACTCTTCAAGACACATATAGTTTTCAGTAAAGCGCCAATGACGCAATAGGTTTTAGACTATCAAACAAATACAACTTAAAAACAATAGGGAAATTTTTTTTCAAGACAGTGCAAAAAAAAAAAATTTCCCTATTGTTTTTAAGTTGTATTTGTTTGATATGGAAAGGCAGTGTGGTCTTCGTCAATATTTAGGTTTTAGACTTTCACAGTGAGAGAAGGAGGCGATACCCAAACTCTTGTTTGTAGTGATTTTTTTTTCGTTTCAAGCTTCATTTGCATATTCAATTTAAGTTTCACTCGTTTTAAGATTTATTTATTCATTAACATTTATATCTATTGTATGTTTGTTTGCATTGATTGTTTGTTTAATTTCTGTTAGTTTTGAGTTTTATGTATACTTCGATAGCAAAATATTTTGTTTCGTTTTAAGCTTGATTTTATATTTAATCTAAGCATTAATCGCTTTAAGATCTATGTATTCATTTATATTATTAATTAGTGTGTGTGTTTTTTGCTATGATTGTTTATTTAATTTCTGTTCGTTTTGGGTTTCATTTATTCTTTAATAATAATTTCTGGTCGTTTTGAGTTTGAATTTTAACAGGTATTTGTATCTGCTGAGCCTAAGTTTAAAATGGCCTTTACTTTTCTTTGAAAAACTTATTTTTCGGAAAGTTTTTTTTTAATTAATAGCATACGAAAGACATCAAATGACGTTTTCTCTTTCATCCTAGCTAAATTATAGCGCCACCTAGAAATTTACAGGGGAGTCTTGGATAGAAAGAGAAGCTACATGAGGTGTAACATATATCCTGAAATGGTATCTTAAATACCATCTAGCATTTGGTCACCATCAACTACATTTTCTGACAAATCAGAATAGTCACTTTCAGAACTTAATGAGCTCATATTTATTCACTAGGTAGATTTTCACTAATATAGGAGTCAGCAGATTTTGTAGATTTGAATTTTCACAAATGAAAAGCATTGTCAGATTCAATGGAGTTCTTTTCCGTTTCACGGGTTTTCCATTTTTTTTCGCTGGCAACATTGTTCATACAAATATTCGCAGACGTTCTAACTTAATATTGCTTATAGCAACTAAAAGAAAATTCGTAGTAAACACGGGTTTCCAGGTATAAATAGTCCTAGGATAGATCTATAAGGCTAAATATTTTTCACTTTGGTGTCACTGGTACTTTAAGATACGCTCTTTTGATAATTTAAATGCACATATTGTCTTTTGTTAATTGGAATTTGCCACAAATATTCTCTAAAAATTTTTACCTTCATAGACTTAGCCTTAATAATACTAGTATCACGGCAGTTTCAGTGATGGTAGAAGTAGTTGTAGTGTTATTTTTGTATTTGTAGTGATAGCAACAGTAGTAGTCATAGCATTAATAGCGGTAGTAGCATGAACATCTTTCCAGATGTTCAGTTAAACATCGATTTCATGATGCCCCAGAAGTTTCACCTTGGCTTGATAAGCCGTTCCAAAAATATAGCTGATGTGCAGTTTCGATCTCCTTTTGATGCTTCTTTCATCTTAGTACTCTAAGCCTTACAAGTTGATGCAATTGAAGTATTAGTTGGAGTAGCTTAGCAGCAGTAGTAGTATTAGTAAAAGTAGCAGTGGTAATAGTTTTAGTAATGATATGCATGTATTACCTTTTTGTCAATGTGTGTTCCCCTTTAAGTATTTTCCAAAAGTTCCAACTTAATACCCAAATCCATTCTTGAGATACGCCCTTTTGACAATCTGCATATATAGTGTTTTGATTTAGTTCAAATTCCCCCTCTATATTCTGTCAAATTTCCACCTTCACACCCTTAGCCTAAATTGTACTTGTATCATAGTAGTTGTTGTAGAAGTCAGAACAGTACTAGCAGTAAAAGTGTATTATTATTCATAGTATTAACAGTAGTAGTAGCAGTATTAATAGTAGTAGTAGCAGGTACATTTTGCTTTTTGATAAACTGGATTTTCCACTCATGCTACCCCTGATGTTTCCTTTTGATATGATAAACCGTTCCAAAATATTGCTGATACGCTCGTATTAGCAATTTGCATGCCCACAATATGCTTTAATTTAGTTCAACTTTCCCCTAAACGTTCCGTCAGATATTTATTTCAAAATCTTCAGCCTCAGTAAAACCTGCTACAAAAGTAGTAGTTTTGTTGATAGTAGTGGTGGTGGTAATGGTAGTAGTGTGCAAAGTGTTGCAAATGTACAAATATTGGTCAGTTAATTTTATCCCTTATCATTTCCTGTAAGTTCCAAGTTAATATACTCAGTCATTCCTGAGCTACGCCCTCTTTGAAAACGCATTTACACATAACATGTTTTGATTTAGTTCAACACTTCCCTCAACATTCCTTAAAAGACTCACCTTAATGCCTTTCATATTATAGTCAAACATGCATGCCCTTTCTCAGTAATATATACTATATGTAAACAATGATCAAATTGCCTAACTTACAGCCCTCACTCTGAGGCCGGAGGGGGGGGGGCCTCGCCCTAGAGCAAAATTACTTAATCTTTCAACAATGATGAACAAAAATAGATGTCTCAAAACTTTATTTGGATGTTTGTATTGGGAAATGATGGACGTGGGGAGGGGGGTTAGTTGTTCTCAAATCACTTTTGAGTCTTAAAAAGAGCACTATAAATTTCAGCTTCAAATCAAATGAGCCCCATCTGAAGTTTATGCGACAAACCGTTCCATAAAAACCTTATATGCTCCCAAGGCATAACTTACAGCTCTTTCCCCACGGATCTGGGGGCTTGTTTCAGCCCTGGTGGCATTGTTGTGTGTTCTTTAGACTATTTTGTTTTAAAATTGATATTTCACAATTTCAATCAGATGTGTTTCGTGAAAAGAGGGATAGTTAGGATGGGGGCTAGTTGACCTCCATCACTTTTGACTCTTAAACTAAAATTACCAAGTTTCAACCAAATGAGGCACCTCTAAAGTTTATGCAACCACCCCTTCCATAAAAAGATGCCCTATATTACTTTTAACTCTTAAAAGGGGATTAGAACTTCTGATTTTTAACCAAATGAGACTCCTCTAAAGTTTATACATCCATTCCTTCCATATAAACCTTAAATGCCCCGGACATAACTTAAAACCCATAACCCTATGCTCCGGGGTTTTGTTTCATCCCAAAAGCCTGGTTGTATGATCTTTGGACTATTTTGAATGAAATGGCTTTCTCAAAATTTTAGTTGGATTGATTTTGGGGAAATACTACTTTTGTGTGTGTGGGGGGGGGGATGGTAGCTGCATGGGCGTAGGCAGCATCTTGTGTAGGGGGGGGGGCAGCCGCTTCTGTGATGGAGGGGGGAGGGATCTTACTAATACTTCCCGAGGTCCTTTGAATATAGGTCTTTAGAAACTAGACATTCTATATTTCACTAAAACTCGGCCTTTAACATTTTCCATGTTCTACTTTTCCTGCAACAGTATAACATAAGAGACCCACTATCCTACTTCCAATTTCCAAAAAACATAAACACCACAAAAGCGATTTGTCACAAATCACATTATGGCTAGATAACAGCTTCTTCTAGGAATTCAACTCAAAAGTTTACAGTTGGGCAAAATTAAATATTAATATTGGTATAGGGGAGACTGGCCCACGTCTAGCCAAAGCAAACAGTTTCAATACAAAAACCTATGGGGCTTCTGGTGGATTATAAACGCTCTGACAGATTGCAGTGTATTTTTAAAAAAAAAAGTCCTGCCTTAATTAATACTTTTACCAAAAATTTCAGATTGGATCAGGTTTTATGGTGATTAACTCTGGAATTTTGTTCAATTTTGTCTGAAAGCCTACGCCTAATTACGAATACTAGAAAACTCACATTGTATTCTCCTATTAAAAACTCACATTGTATTCTCCTATTATTTGCCTGTTTTTGGCAGCTTCCGAGACGTGCCATCTTCACCAGTTTGCTGTTAGTATTTTTTCATCCTGTGGGATAGTGAACTCCCATGTTCGGCCACAATACCCAGGGTAAATTCGGCTTGCCGTACCAAGGTGTCCAAAAGTGGGCTATGCTTGTAAAAGCTGTGTAAACAGCATATTTAAAGGTTGAAGGCAAGCTTAATACCCAAAACTGTGTTTATTTCTGGCGTTGTTTAATCCTGTCAGAACAGTAGGTGAACTGAAGTTCTTTTTTTTCTGTTAATTTCATTCAAAATAAAATGATTAAAAGAAAACAGAAGAGAAAAGAAAGAAAGGTGGCTGTGATCCAGAAGAAAATAAAAGAGCAGTTTTTTCTGTCTTATTCTACAAGAAGTCAGTTGGATTCTCTGGAAGTACCATGGGTGTCCCTAGAGGAACGCTGCAAGACTATATAAAAAAAAAATTGAGAAGCTGAATATCCCTCTAAAAAGTCTGGACCTGAATTTCCTTACACCCTGTTATAACCCATGATTAATATTTACAGAGGAACAAGCAAAGAGACTAAAAACGTACTTGAAAACGATAGCTGATATGCTTTCGACTGTATTCCCCTAGAAGTATGTAAATTTGCATACACTTATGCCATTATTAAGAGCATAAAAGTACCGGATAACGGAACTGCAAAGGCAGTGGAAACAGTGTAGGAATTACAGGTAAAGATTGGTACCGTGGATTTATGGATTGACTTAAAACTCTATCAGTAAGAACACCAATAAGTAGGCTACAAGCCTATGACGGACAACTGCTTTCAACTGTCACAGTGTAGGAGCTTCTTTAACAACCTGGATTGAGGCCCATATAAACACATGTTCAGACCACAAGACATTGGAAGTTTTGACGAATCAGGTCTGAAAAAATCCACAAGCCTAGTAAAATCATTGCACAGCGAGGGCAGAAGTAAGTAGGGAACATCACGTCAGCAGAAAGAGGTCAGTTGACCACGATTTGTGCTGGTGTTAATGTGTTGGGAACACAGTCCCTCCTTTACTTATTTCCCCACAAAAACAGTGTTCGGAATTTTACTCAGGGGAACTTTACCAGGAACCATCATGATCAGCTCAGAAAATACTTCTGGCTGGATGACTTCCTCTCATTCTTTGCTTTGCTTGCAGCATTTTTATCAAACAAGTAGCAACTGAAGAACTTAAGGTCCTATTTTGGAAGAAGACTGGAGCAAGAGACTTTGTGCTAACTGACGAGATGAATAGTGTCTTAAAGACAGAAGTTGAAATAAAACTGCCACCACTGAAAGGTAGAACACCAAGATTAGCGGAGCGGCTGACTTTTGGTGTTGATCAGTCAATGTATAATTTGAAATTAATACTCTTCATTTTTTTTTAAACCTTAATGAAATTCATTTTGTAGTTTTTATGCTGACCATATTCTTTCTTAATTTTATAGCCAAAAACAAGCTTTAACGTTCCCCTGGTCACTTTTCTTTTTCTTTTGTCCGGTGGCCCAACGTCAGGCAGAGACGAATGAACCAGTGCCGGGATGGCCCAGGTTTGGCACTCTTGACCACTTGGATAGAGAGGTATCCAGGTGGAAAGATGGCGGAGTATTTCTAATTGTCTTTTTCAAGGATGGTATTGAATGAGTTTACTTTTGCTTTGACATGCTCAGCAACTTCTTATCGCTTGAATCAATTCATGGAGAATTAAACAAGTCAAAATCAGCCGATCGTGGGCCAGTCTCCTATCGATATTTCGGACCGAAACTCAATATTGAAGATTGAAACGTAAATGTTGATATCGCAAACCATACTTGGAAATTTCTGTTTATTTCCAGCTTTTAACCATCTATCAGGTAACATCAACAAAAAAATTCCAACATACGAAAAGTTCTCGCCAATATCTATCGTAAATTTGAAGTTCTAGGGGGGGGCAGCTGTCCCCCTGCCCCCCCCCTCTCTACACCCATGGGTAGCTGCCCTTCGATCGCTTTAACTCTTAAAAAGGGCACTAGAACTTCTGATTACTAATCCAATAATCCCCTTTCGAAGCTTATACTACCACTCTTTCTATAAAAACTTTATATGGCTCCCAGGGCGTAACATATAATTTTCACCCTGAGGGCTGTGGGGTGTCATCCTAAAAGACATAATTTCCGGACTGCGGATTTTCAACTACGCGGAATAAAATAAGTATCCAAAATTTTTACTGTATATGTTTGACTGCCAGCTATCGAGATTGCCAGCAAGTAAGCACTGAAAACATAATTCTCACATTTTTTGTGTAATATCTTTAATGACTAAACAGTTTCTTCTTGTTTTTCAATGCTTCTCTTCTCTCACTAAAAAAAAGTTTTATTTTAATCGGCTTATTTTTTTGAAAATTGTTCTGTAATTTTTCTGATTTTTGTAATTGTGACTTTTTTTAGAATGACTACTAAGAAAATTAGAGCGTGAATTTAATGTAGGGTGTAATAGAAAGGGAGAAATATTATTGATTATTACTGGAAAAACAGTTATAAGTTACAGAAACATACCTGGAAGACAGAATTTTTATTTGAATTGTTTAAATATGCAGAATTTCAGACTGTTGAGGGGGGAGCGTAAGTGCTGTTTGTTTTTTCTCCAGAGCTAAATAACAAAACAGAGTCTACATGTACTATTAAGCTGTGCTTAAGACCTGCTCGTCATCAAATATCACTATTAAGATCGTTTTGACATCTATCACAAGAATTTTCTGCTGAAATCAATAGTCTGAAATTTTGTCTCTCGAAGGAGTGTCCCAAAGACGAAAACATTATTAGCATGGATTAAAAGAAAAACGGAGTAAAAATACCTTCGTCAACAAAAAGCTGAAATTTCTATTTAGCACAAACATAAGTTTTTTTCAAAAATCAATATAAAAAGGGTACAGTTGAGCATTTTCTTACATATGTCCATCCTCAGAACTGTACTTTAATTACTACTGCTTATGATTTTATTGCTTCAATGCCCCTTAGACGCTGGCAATTTTGCCGCGAATATATTCTTCTGAGTAAACATTATAAAAGAGAATTTTGATTTGTTAGATTCAAAAAGTTTCTATATATCGAATTTACAAGACTTTCCAGTAAAATTTGCCAATAAAAGTATTTCAAAAAGTAAAATAGGAATAGAATAGATTTATTTATTTGTTAAAACCCTTCTAACCATCAAGGATAAATTTGTTGTTTTTTGTTATTATTCTTTTTTCTATAGACGCAGCATTTTGTATAATGTTTTTTTTTTCATTTAGTGTTGCTTTAATTTCGGTTTATTTGATTTCTTCGTTAATTTAATGATTTTTTTTATAGGGTCAATCCGTTCTACCCTGGGCTGTTCTGACTGCATTACTCTACCGCAACTCTCAGGCCCAAAACCGATTGTTATGGTGAGAAAACTGAAAAAGAGGGCTATAGAAGAATTAACAGCAGGCATCTGGCGTTGTGTTTCCTGTGGAAAAGCAGAGAAATCCTTTTTGATGCTAGATCTTCACATAGACACTGGCTGTGAAGAGCTTTCACCGATAGAATGTGATGTCTGTCCAGCTGTAGTTCATGATTACAGAGATTTTGTTGTTCACATTCTGGAGCACCGAATGGAAGAAAGAAGAAGATGTTCTATATGTTTACGAGAATTTATTGGTGATATGAGACAACATCTTTTTTTGCAAGGACACTTTTCACAAAATGTATTTGAACTAAACATGCAAGGGAATATATTGCTAGTTTCTCCACAGGATCTGTCTACAAGTGTCTCCTTAAATTTGTTTGAATCTAAAACTGAAGCCGAAGACTTAAATAATCAGAAAACATTTTTGAATAGTGGCTTGTTTAGTGAAAAGCAGAGAAAATTTTAAAAACATCAAGTAATACAGACTGGAAAAAAACTTCATAAATGTGGGGTGTGCCAGAAGAGTTTTTTCTAGCTCAGACTCTTTGAATAGGCACCAAAGAGTACATACAGGTGAAAGACCATATAAATGTGATACATGTCAGAAGAGTTTTTCTCTATTAGCCAATTTGTATAGGCACCAAAGAGTGCATACAGGTGAAAGACCATATAAATGTGACATATGTCAGAAGAGTTTTTCTGAATCAGGCTCTTTGAAAACGCATCAAAGAGTGCATACAGGTGAGAGACCATATAAATGTGACATATGTCATAAGAGTTTTTCTACACCAACTCATTTGAAAACACACCAAAGAGTACATACAGGTGAAAGACCATATAAATGTGACATATGTCAGAAGAGTTTTTCTGAATCAGGCTCTTTGAAAACGAACCAAAGAGTGCATACAGGGGAGAGACCATATAGATGTGACATATGTCAGAAGAGTTTTTCTACACCAACTCATTTGAAAAACACACCAAAGAGTACATACAGGTGAAAGACCATATAAATGTGATATATGTCAGAAGGGTTTTTCTCAATCAGGCTTTTTGAAAACACACCAAAGAGTACATACAGGTGAGAGACCATATAAGTGCAAAATATGTCAGAAGAGTTTGTTCGAATCAAATAGTTTGAAAAGGCACCAACGAGTGCATACAGGTGAGAGACCATATGAATGTGACATATGTCAGAAGAGTTTTTTCTGAATCAGGCTCTTTGAAAACGCACCAAAGAGTGCATACCCGTGAGAGACCATATAAATGTGACATATGCCAGAAGAGTTTTTCTACTTCAGGCTCTTTGAAGACGCACCAGAGTGCATACAGGTGAGAGACCATATAAATGTGACATATGTCAGAAGAGTTTTTCTGAATCAGGCTCTTTGAATAAGCACCGAAGAGTGCATACAGACGAGAGGCCATATAAATTTGATGAATTTTAGAAGTTTTACTGAACAGAGCAGTTTCATTAGACACCAAAGAGTTCATACTTGTGCTATATAGCGTTACCAAAACCGTTTAGAAATGAACTATTTTGGAGCATTCCATTTGAATGATCATCAAAATGATCATCACGGAAGAGTTTTTCTTGCAGTGAGGAGGGGATATATTTCATGGAGGACGAGCAGATTTACCTGTATTATTTGAAAACAAACAGAAATTAAATTTTTAAAAACAAGTTTTTTTTATTGAAAGTAAGGAGCAACATTAAAACTAAAAACGAACAGAAATTATTTTTTATATGAAGGGCTGCCCCCTCCTCAATACCTTGCTCTTTACGCTAAAGTCTGGCTGTTTGTCCCAATCTTTTAAGAACGGCCACTGAAACACAGGCACCATTTGACTAGTAAATGAAAATCTTTTAAAGCTGTTAACAGCTTTAGATAACTCTATCAGACAACTCATTCTAAGAAAAGAGTGAGTCTTTAGAAATAAAAAACAAAAAGTTTACTGGATATTTCGGTTACATGCACAGTGACCGTCATTTGAGAAATACTGCGGATCAGCAGAAGGATATATCCCTATTTGCACATTTACTGATCGTCATGGAAAGGTAATGTGGTCTTCGAAATTACCTAATATGCAAAATAGTTTGAATGAATTTAAGTATTCAGATCAAAGCCATTTTGAGGCTGAATTCCAGTTGCGAAATTTTCACTGATCTGCTTATGTCCGTTTAGAATTCGTACTTACTCAAGGGCACCCAAATGAAAAAATTCCTCGTTTTGCACCCTTAAACATCCCATCTTCTGATCTGTTTGAAATATACTCATCCCCCCATTATAACATCGGCTAGTTTGCATGTAATAGATCCCTTTTTGTGTTTGCAAGAGACTGTTTCTTAGATTATTTATCACTAGAATATTTCGTGATGTATCTACGAATTGAAATTTCACTTGTTGTATTTATTGTTCATTAAAGTCATACGGCACTGAATTTCGTAATTTTAAGTGTTTTCTTATTTAGTTAAATTGTGATTGTTTTTTGATAAATCAGTTTTTTAATAAAAGGTCATTTTAAAAATCGTTTATGAGTCTTCTAGCTGCTTCAAAATATAGTCCATTTTTTTTTCAGAAGAATGGCAAGAGCACTACAAATCTATCTCTTGCTTATTGCTTGCTAGTCTCTTGCCTTTTTAGAGCCTGGGGTTGGGAACTGAACCGTTTAATGCTTCTGAATCCGATAGTTTATTCAACGGTTTTATATTATTTATTGCTAGAATATATCGTGCTATATCCAGGCATTGAAACTTCATGTATCTTTTGTTGTATTTTTTTGTTCATTTAAGTCATATGGCCCTGAGTTGTGTAAGTTCCAGTATTTTCTTATTTATTTAAATTGTGATTATTTTTTTTTTTTGCTAAAAGATCATTGTGAATATCGATTATGATTCTTCTAGCTGCTTCAAATAAGTCCAGTTTTGTGGCCTGACTATTGCAGAAGAATGGCAAAAGCACTTCTTGCAATTACCACTGTTTCTTTATTGCCTGGGATTGGGAACTGAACTGTTGAATTCTTCTGAATCCAATAGTTTATTTGTGTTTCATCAAAAGAGACTTCCAATACAGAATAAGGCTATATGAATCTTTATATCAAACAGTTCGTGGTAACGAACTGTAAGTAAGGAGCGACCCGGCTCAATAGTAAACAAAACTGTGAAAAACGGAATTTTGATACCAATAGATACATCAAAAGAATCAAAATTTAATGGTGATTTAAAAATACATAAGTTTCATCAAGTTTAGTCCAATCCATTAAAAGTTACGCGCCTTGGGAAATTTGGCTTATTTTCGAAAAAAAAGGGAGAAAACCCCCAAAAAGTTATAGAACCTTAATAAAAATTACACCATCTGATTTAGAGTATTAGAGAACTCTACTATAGAGTTTTCAAGCTACTATCCGCAAAAATGTGGAATTTTGTATTTTTTGCCTGAAGAAAGATCAGGAATGCATGTTTATTTTGTTTGTTTTTTTCCCAGGGATGATCATATCGTCCCAGTGGTCCTAGAATATCGTGGGAGGGCTCATTGGAACGGAAATTAAAAGTTCTAGTGCCTTCTTTAATTGACCAAAAAATGGAGGACAACTAGGCCCCCTCCCATTCTCATTTTTTTCCCAAAGTCACCCGATAAAAATTTTGAAATAGCCATTTTGTTCAGCATGGTCGAAAATAGGATGACTTAATCCACCAAAGTTCCCGGGGAGAGGGCTGAAAGTTGTGAACTTTACCCAATGTTAATATATAGCATTGGTTATTGGGAAGTATACAGACGTTTTCAATGGGGATTTTTTTCTGGTAGTGGGGAGAGGGTCGGGGTTATGTGGGAGGATCTTTCCTCCCACAAATAGGGCTCATTCGATTGGAAATTTGAATGGCTAGTGTCCGTTTTTAATAGTCGAAAGTGATTGGAAGGCAACTAACACCCCTCCCACGCCCACCATTTCCCCAAACATATCCAATAAAAATTTTGAGATAGCCATTTTGTTCAACATAGTTGAAAGTTTTGGAAATTTTATCTTTGAGCGGGACACTCCCCCCACAGTTTTCAGGGCAAGGGTTATAAGTTATGCCCTGGGGGTATATATAGTTCTTATGGAAGGTATGCTCGTATAAACTTATGAGAGGGCTCATTCGATCAGAAATTGAAAGTTCTAGTTAACTTTTTAAGCGTCAAAAGATATCGGTGGGTAACCAGCTCTCCCCCCCCCCCCGCCCCCTACGCCCTTTTTTCCCAAATGCATCTAGTAAAAATTTTGAGATAGCTATTTTGTTAAAATAGTTCATAGATAATATAACGGAAACTTCGGTGTCGACAAAACCCCCCAGGGCCCGGGGGCAGGCGTTATAAGTTATGCCCTGGGGGCATATATGGTTCTTATGGAAAGGATGCTCGTATAAGCTTCAAAGAGGCTCATTCGATTGGAAATTGAAAGTTCTAGTTCACTTTTTAAGAGTCGAAAGAAATTGAAGGCACCTAGCCCCCCCCCCCATCCACGCCCTTTTTCCTGAAACCTATCTGATAACAACTTTGAGATAGTCATTTTTTTTTAAAGTTCCAGACCATATAACGAAAGTTCCGGTGTCGAAACAGGGCCCGAGGGCAGGCGTTGTAAGTTATGTCCTGGGGGAATATATAGCTCTTACGGAAGGCATGCTCGCAAAAACTTCAGAGAGGGCTCATTTGATTGGAAATTGAAAGTTCTAGTTCGGCTTCTGAGAGTCAAAAGAGATTGGAGGGCAACTACCCCCCCCCCAAGCCCCTTTTTTCCCGATTGCATCCGATAAAAATTTTGAGATAGCCATTAAGTTAAAAATTGTTCAAAAGTCAGACAACAACAAAAACTCAGGTGTTGACACAACCCCCCAGGGCCTGGGGGCAGGCGTTGTAAGTTATGTCCTGGGGCATATATGGTTCTTATGAAAGGGATGCTCGTACAAACTTCAGAGGGCTCATTTGGTTGGAAATTGAAAATTCAAGTTCACTTTTTAATAGTCAAAAGAAATCCGAGGGAAACTAGCCCGCCACGCCTTCTTTTTCCTAACCCATATGATGAAAATTTTGAGATATACGATTTGTTAAAAAAAATAGTTCAAAGGTCAGATAAGAAAAACTCTGGTGTCAATAAAACCCCCCAGGGCCCGGGGGAAGGCGTTCTAAGTTATGCCCTAAAAGCATGTATTGTTCTTTTGAAAGGGAGGCTCGTATAAACTTCATAGAGGGCTTATTTGATTGGAAATCGAAAGTTCTAGTTTACTTTTTCAAGAGTCAAGAGCTTTAAGGGCAACTAGCCCCCCCCCCACGCCTTTTTCCCCAAAACCATCCGCTACAAATTTTGAGATAACCAGTTTTTTTAAAAAATTATTCAAAAATTAGATATCAAAAACTCCGGTGTCAACACAACCCCCCAGGGCCTCGGGAGTAGGCGTTGTAAGTGTTGTCCTGGGGGCGTATATGGTTCATATGAAAGAGATGCTCGTATAAAGTTCAAAGAGGGCTCATTTCATTGGAAATTGAAAGTTCTAGTTCACTTTCTAAGAGTCAAAAGATATCCAAGGGCAACTAGCTCCCCCCACACACCCTTTTTTCCTCAGGGTTATGCGATAAAATTTTTAAAATAGCCATTTCATTAAAAATAGTTCGAAGGTTAGATAAGAAAAACTTCTGTGTCGACGTAATACTCTGGGGGCATATATGGTTTTTTATGAAAGGGATGTTCGTAGGAACTTCGGAGAGGGTTCATTTGAATAGAAATTGAAAATTCTCGTTCACTTTTTAAGATTCAAAAGAAGTTGGAGGGCAACTAGCCCCCCCCCCCACGTCTCAAGTGTATCAGATAAAAATTTTGAGATAGACATTTTGTTAAAACTAGTTCGAAGTTCAGATAACAAAGACTCCGGTGTCGACACAGCCCCCCAGGGCCCGGGGGTAGGAGTTAAGTTATACCCTGGGGGCATATATGGTTGTTATGGAAGGGATGCTCGTATAAATTTCATAGAGGGATCATTTGATTGGAAATTGAAAGCTGTAATTCACTTTTTGAGAGTAAAAAGTGATCGGAGGGTAGCTAGCCTCTCCCGCACTCCATTTATTTTTTTTCCCAGAGGCACTTCATATAGAAGGAGTCGTATAAACTTAAAGGGGCTCATTCGATTGGAAATCGAGAGTTCTAGTGCCCTTTTTAAGAGGCAAAGGTGATCCGAGGGTAACTAAGCCCGTTCCCCAAGCCGTTTTTCCACAAATATATCTGATAGAAAATCTGAGCTAGCCATTGCATCAGATAAAATATTTGAGATAGTGAAACTTTGTAAATCTTTAAACGAGTGAAACTTAAATTGAATATGCAAATCAAGCTTGAAACGAACAAAAATCACTACAAACAAGAGTTTTGGGTATCGCCTCCTTCTCTCATTGTAAAAGTCTAAAACCTACTGCGTCATTGGCGCTTTACTGAAAACCAATTTTATTACAAATATTGTCTTTGGTACTTAATATTGAGAATAAACATTAAAATTATAAAAAAAAAATTTGAACTGATCAGCTTTCGGCAATTAATATCATTATACATCAAATATTCAGTTTAATTTATTAGTTCTTTCTAAGTTGTTCAAGACGAAGATAATTTCACTACAAACAAGAGTTTAGGTACTGCCTCCTTCCTTAACTAAATAAAAACCAAAAGCCTACTGCGTCATTGGCACTTCACTGAAAACGAATTTGAACATTCAAGGGGTGAGGGTGGGTAAATTTGAATTTCTGATAGCAGTGACTATTATATTCGTAAAGAGCAACGAGCAAAAAAGGCATCGAGTGGTATGTTCACTTCATTTGTAAGTCAGTAATATGAACTGCCAAAAATTTACCACCCGCCCCCTCCCCCAAACACTTTTATAAGGTAAAGTTTAATAAGACTTTAATAAAACATACATTTATCATTTAAGAATTCAAACAAGATGTGCCTAGAAATCCTAGAAAATTTTTAGCTTATTGGGGCCCCTTGCCCCAAGGTTCCACTACATTCATACCTGAAAAGGGTGATAGAAGATTCGATTGTTGGGAACGGCAGCCCCACCTTTGTTTGCAGTGATTTCTGTTTGGTTGGTTGGATCCGAAGGTAACGGTGATCCGAGTGTTGAGGGTAACTAGCCCCCCCCCCCCCACGCCCATCATTCCCCCAAACACATCCAATCTAAATTTTTAGATAGTCATTTTGTTCAGCGTAGTTGATTTCCAGACAGAAAATATATTTTTTGAGGAGAAATTTTGCACTTTACTGAAAACAATATAAATGTTATTACTTTTATAACTTTAATAAATCAAATAATTTTAACATTTTGATTACTAAATATCAGTATATGTATATTAAACTGACAATGCACATTCATTTGTATTTTTTCAGTAAAGTGCAAATTTTCTTTTGGCCTTGGAAAGGCATAGGGGTTTTGCGCCCAACTTATGTTAATTTCTGCTCGTTTTGAGTTTGACTCGGTTATTTATTTTAATTTCTGTTCGTTTTGGGTTTCATTTATTTGTCGATGCTGATTTGTGGTAGTTTCGAGCTTGGTAGATTATTTAATTTTATTTTTGCTCATTTTTTGTTTAATAGAGTTATTCACTTTTCTTTGAAAAACTTATTTTGTGGAAATTTTTTTTTAATGAATTTCATAAAGACTAGCTACATTAGATCAACCTCGCCATGGAATCTCGCCCCTGACAAAGCAAGTAAATGCCTTCAAGCTTAAGATGTGTACTTGGGTATGACAGCTCACGAACTGCTTCAAACGTTGCTGTCAATACAAGAGCAAAAGCAAATGAACCTGAAGTGAAAATCATCTATGAATGGGCTCGTAAATTATTTGTAGAGACGGTGAAGAAAACTAAGCAGCGATTCTCGTTTGAGGACGAACTATTTACGCTATTTGAGATCCTTGACCCTACAAAAGCTTTGGACATAGGTGCAATCGGTCTTCTGCAAACGATTCTACAGAGATATAGTGCACTGTTGTGGAATGGAAGAAAGATAATAGAGGAATGGCGGAGTTTACTGCTTTTTGATCTTCCAAATGTGATATGTGTCTGTGATTTTTAACGTCACCTGGTTTGAATTAAAAACACCAAATGGTACTTAGAGGTTCTCTAACATAATCGGGATTGTTCAATGTTTCAAGACCCTGCGATTTTCGAACTGTGTTGTAGAGTGGTTCTTGTCAACATTGAAAGATGTTAAAACAGATCATAGAAACTCATTTAAAAGTGTAACCCTTACCTCAATATGCTGGCCAAGTCTGGAATAAAAAAAAGACATATGTCCCATGATTTAAAGTTCAATCGCCCCCCCCCTCTTAAAAAGACTCAAAGTGTAAAAGCCAGCGCGGCGGCTGAAATGTGTGTTAAGTGTAGTTAAAAAGTGCAGATAAAAAAGGAAAAAATGATGAAAGTTTGTTTTTCATTTGAGGAAAAAGAGAATTATATATGATTTTTTTAAAATATATGAGGTGAAAAAGAATAAAAGTGAGATTGAATAAGATGCGGATTTTTTTTTTTGGGGGGGGGGGGGATGGTAAATATTCATATGTTACCATTGAGGGAGGAGGAGCTATTAGACGGACAGTGTAAAAGTTTGTCTTGTGAAAATAAAAAGATTCCTATGTGACAGAATATTGTCAGATTTGTCGGTTAGAGTCGGAAATTTGTTGGATTTGAGACCAGTTTTAGACAAGTGTGGTGTCGGAAAAAATATTGGATTTTCTTTGGAATGGTGTCGGAATTTTTAGACTTTTTAAACTGACCAATTGGAAATATACAGTAGAAGCACTGCGCTCTCAACAGTTCACAGAAGAACCTAATTTGATGATCCGTCATTTTTTTTAAATGGTAATTTAAAAAAAATTACCCGATGATATGCTCATTCAAGCAAAAAAAGATCTTGCTTTACTTTTAACAAAGCTGAACATTGATACACAGTCATATGAAAAATAAATCAACAACACAACACATATCAATACTCCAGTGGAACATAAGATCACTCACAGAAAATAAGCTAAATGAACTAATATCTTTTATGAATAATAATTCCATTAATATTGCTTGCCTCCAGGAAACTCATTTAACCCAAAATCAACAAATTAAGTCTCTCGGATATACTATCCTGAGAAAGGATAGATCATCAGAGAGAAAAGGAGGTGGTGTAGCTCTATTAGTTAAAAATAATATAAAATTCTGTGGCATCAATTTTCCAGATTTTGCTAATGATGTTGATGCAATTGGTATCAGTGTTTGGCTGAATAGCATAAAAACCTACATAATAAGCTTTTTTATAACCCTAATGGCCAAACTATAGATGCCATGGATTTCTTTAATTATATAAATAATTCTAATATGTTAAAAAATATCATTATTTGTGGAGATTTCAATGCCCACAGCCTTTTGTGGCGGAATAAACCAGCAAATAAAGCTGGTAAATTGATTGAGTATATGACTTCAAATAATAATGAATTAGCTGTTGCTACCCCTCCAAACCTGTATACTTATTTCAACCCCAAAAGTGGCAGATTCTCCACAATCGACCTACAAATTGTGTCATTAAATATTTTGAATAAATTTATATAAATAAAATTGATAGTCTATGTACTGACCACTTTGCTATAGTGTGCTCCCTAAATGAAGCTGCTGAAACTCTATCACATACCTCCAAATATATCAACACTAAAGCAAATTGGTCTATGTTCCAAAATAAGCTAAATGATGAAATCACAAGTTTCACCCTAAATTCATACATTTCAAACACAAACGTTGACACACATGCTGAAGTACTGACATCTTTACTAATAAAATACAGCTAATCATGCTATCCCCAGGACAACACCTAAGAAAACATCCCTAAACATATTCCTAAAGCATGGTGGACAAATGAGTGCAAAATAAATGGAGAATAATAAAGGCAGCTAGGACAGAATTCATAAAAAAAAACATCACCTACTACATATTTAATAAAATTACAAGCAGAATTTAATCTAAAATAGGACTATAATAGATGCTAAATATAATTACTGGAATAATTTTGCAAATAATCTCTCCAGAGAAACACATGAGCCAATTATACATAAAGTGATAAGCCGCATCTGTGGGAAAAAGATTTCCCCCAACCCACTCCTGTATGAGCTTATACATAATAATACCCATTATGACAATGATAATGAAAAAGCTAAGCTATTTGCAACTCTTTTTGTTAATAAGCTAACATCAAATAATCGAAGCAAAATGTTCCCAATTCCTATGAACCCAAGTCACCAACCACGCCCAGGATCCGAGTATATAAGTAGTTCATTTTCAATCCAGGAAATGAATAACGCAATACATCATATTAGGACCAAAACTAGCCGCAGCTATGACAATATACACCCTACATGGATAAAGAATCTCACCCCTTCATTCCAACAAGAACTGCTGAATTGTTATAATCACGCTTGGGCATCTTCTTTGTTCCCCAATATATGGAAATGTTCGTCCCTCCTACCAATCCTGAAGAAAAATAAACCCAATGAGAACCCTGAGTCCTATAGGCCCATAATGATTACTCCTGAGATGGGGAAAATAATGGAGAAAAGGATCTATCACAGACTCCTCTGGTTTGTTGAAAAAAAAACAATATGATCCCTCACACTCAAGCTGGATTCAGGAAACACCACTCCTCAACAGATGCTTTCATTTTGCTAACAAATGCAATAAATGAATCATTCTCAAAAAATAATGTCCTAGTCTCAGCTTTCCTAGATTTTGAAGGGGCATATGACAATGGGAACCCAAATCCTTTTAAACAAACTTGCAAACCTTGGACTACCCCCCAAACTAGTATCTTTTATAAAATCCTTCATAGAAGTGCGAAGTTTCATTGATTGTGTTGGTTCAGCCTCTTCACCCCAAAAGACAACAACCAAAGGCCTACCTCAGGGAGCAGTCCTCAGTTGCCTCCTGTTTGCCCTATATCTCTGGGACATGAACCTACCCCACACGAATCTACAATATGCTGACGATCTGGTGCTATGGTCATCTGGCAACACCTTTGAGATAGCACAGTCAAATCTGCAAAAGTCACTTTTCCAATTTGAAAAATTCTCTCTACATTCAGATTTACCCATTGCACCTACCAAGTCAAAAATAATCAAATTTCACCGGAAGCGAAACCATGTTAATGCAAAACAAACTCTAAATAAAACAACTATTCCAGAAGATAATCATATTAATTACCTAGGTCTCATGCTTGACCAAAAACTTTATTTCCACCTCCACATTTCAACCACAATAAAAAAATGCTATAGAAAAACAAATATACTGAAAAGACTTCTTTCCACACCCTGGGGCTGTAAGGAGAAAACCTTACTCCAGTTTTATAAATCACATATAAGACCCCATATTGACTATGGGCTCATCGTATATGGTGCATGTGCAAAGACCCAGATGCAAAAAAAAAAATTGAAACAACACGAAATGATATAATACGCCTCATATTTGGTCTTAGGAAACCCATAAGCACCAAGTTTCTGCTTATGGAGAGTGGATTAACAACAATAAGGGAGAGACGTAGCTTTTTCTTGACAAATTATCTTACAAAAATTGAATCAAATAGCTCACACACCCTACATAATTGGTTAAGAAATCCAGCCATGTATAGAGGTATGCCAACATTCAGAAGAAGTTCCCCGTACCAGCAAAGTCTATTGCACCCACTTTCCCCCAATCCCCTCCATGGAATTGGTCAAGTCCCATAATAAATACTGATTTATCAAAGTGGACTAAAGATTTAACCCCCATCGCTTTTGTCCAGAAAAAATTTGCTGAACTTAATACAATTACCTATAAAAATCACTTTCAAATATTTGTTGATGGGTCAAAAATGAATGAGAAGGTAGCAAGTGGTGCTGCTTTCCTTCCTCACCTGAAAATTGCAATGGGCGAGAGATTATATAATAATTTATCTATAATGTCTGCTGAATTAAATGCCATAATCATGGCATTAGAACACATTAAGGAAAACCAAACTTTGATTGCAAATTCCGACTCTTTATCCAGCCTTGAGTTGCTGGCCTCAGCTCCTCAGTATAAGTTGGACATTGACACTTATCATTGTCTCAGTATTATAGATAATCTTGCTTCAAGTGACATAAAAACTTATTTTCAGTATATTCCTAGCCACTCTGGCATAAGTGGTAATCATCAGATTCATGAAATAGCAAAAAATGCTATAAATATTGACCAGCCAAGTGGGAGACCAATCCCAATTAGAGATATTTACCAATGGAGGCTATCAGATATTGATTTGAATAAGATTAATCCTATCCTTTCCCCCTTTCCCAATAAGTATCTTTCTAAAATCTAGCATAGAATTCGTTCTGGAACAAATTTTCTGATCGTATAAGTTGTCTAATTCAAGTGGTTCAATTTCCCTGTTCCTCTTTGCAGGAATTGTAATATGAATAAGGAAACAATTGACCATTGCCTATTTGAATGTAATATGCTGACGTCAGCACAACATACCCTGCTTTGCAAGCTGTTAAAATGCCTCAAACACCACAAAATCTCACTATCAGCCAAGAGCCTAGCCAACTAAACCTGCACACAAAGCATTGAAATCGACATCTATCAACTCATATTTGAACTCCTAGAGTCCAAAGATCTACTGAAAGATATCTGAAAATATCTAATAATCATGAGGCGATCAAGCCAGTAGCTCTGTAGCCCACAGAGTGAAGCAAAAGGAAAAGGGCTAAATAGTATCACTGAAAAGCCCGCCCGCTGTTAAATAGAAGAAGAAGAAATGGACATAAAAAAAGCCGGTTTATTCAGGTATCCAAGTCTTCTTCATTATTGTGTTTCGATCAAGTAAGTATGACGGCACTAGACCCTCAAGGTCCAAAACAGCAGTGCTGATCTCTGTTTTGTGGCCCTTCAGCCAGGAAGTGCAATGTGGGGTTTGGGGCCAGCCATCCAGTGTGTTTGCACACCCTTCCTGCTTACCTTCCCTAGATTTCTCCAGGTACCCATTTAGAGCTGGGTTGATTCTGGCTGAGCTTACAGAGCCACACCTCTGATCCCCATCCAGCCATGTCAGGGATCAAACCTATGGCCTTCAAACAAAGGAGTCCCAACACAGTATGCCTACCACTTAGTAATCAGCTTGGTAACCTTGTCAACCAGCTGGCAGCCCAGACGTCCTGCCAGCCAGGACATCTAAGTGTGTTTTGTTTGCATGCCATTATCCTAGCCTAAAACATTTTTTGTTTGCATCAATGTTGATTGATTCAGTCACTATTTGTAAAAGCATAGGCTATTAGACAAAACCTTGACTAGCCTAGGTCTTGAAACTCAGTTATCTAGGCCTAATTCAAATGTCATCCCCCCCCACCCCCTCAAGGATCCTGCTGTAATTATAGCCTAATCAAGATTCTGACACCAGATTCATACATTTTGAGCCTCAGGTAACTTTTTACTATAGGTTAGTCTAACCAGTCAAAGTTTTTGGACAATTTTAAATTGCTTAGCCTATATTATACTCATTTTCATGGTTCTGTTTTCATTTTGACAATTCAAAATAGCCATAGCCTCCCCCAAATGGTCTCATATAGCTATAGGGGTAAATTTCTACCAAATCATATTATTGACTTTTGCATAAAGTGAATAGGCCTATACCACTCAATGCCTTTTTTATGCTGATTTTGAATATAATAATCATTTCAATTGGAAATGAATTTCAGCCCCCCCCCTCTATAAATGCCAATTCAGGGTATATATTTCTACATTAGGGGGGTAGGGGCAAATTTTGTTTCTGATGTAAATGGGAGGTAAGTTTAAACTTTACCCCCCCCCCTAATGTAGAAATATATACCCTGAATTGGCATATTTAGGGGGGGGGGGACTGAAATTCATTTCTGATAGAAATGATTATTATATTTGTAATCAGCATAAAAAAAAGGTATCAAATAGTGTATTCATTTTATTCCTAACTCAATAATATGATTTGGTAGAAATTTAATGCTCTAGGCACCATAAAAATCAGGAAATTCTTAATTTTGATAAATAGCCTAGGAAGCAATTATCATATTCAGAAAGAACATAATTAGGGCATCAAGTGCTATGTTCATTTTGTTTTTGAAACAGTTATATAGAGTATCTTCACTTTATTTTTAAGTCAGTTTTAGCCTATAAAATACCTAAAATTTACCAAAAATGTCAGTAATTTATTATTTGTAAATATGATAAAAAAAAAACCATGAATAGTTAGAAATCTTAGCTATCTATTTATATGGTTAATTATTAAAATTATTTAAGATCAAACACTTGAAATTACTAGTTTATTGACTTGCCTACAAGGACCTCTTGTTGGAAAAACCAATTATCCTATTTTAATGTATATATCCTTTCTGTGTTTCAGTTTTATTCACATATTAACAGAAAGCTGATTTTCTTGTGATTCTAAGGAGGTAACTTTTATTGCTTGATATTTGTTCAATAAATCCCAAATATTAAATACAATTTTTTTCTTTTTAATTGCTTGTTTAAACAGAGAACACATTTTAAATTTATGAGTATGAATTATTGGTGAAAATTTTACCAAGTAGGCAGGGATCTTATTACTACACTCATACTGTGTCATGCTGTAGTAAACTAGGTGCAGTCAAAAAACCCATCTCTATTTTTCTGGAGTGCCAAAGAAAAGCAGTTTTACCCTAAAAGAGGTGTTTTACCCCTTGTATAAGATTTTGAAGATAATAGCCTAGTCATTCACTTGCAAATATCTTCACTTAACCTTCCCTCCCCCCCCCCCTTCATGAAGGTCCCTGTGGGTATAGGTTAATTCAAAACAAAAGAAAAAACTAATTTAAGATGATTCCATGACTGACACTGAGGTATATTACCTTAATTACCTTAATTTGCACTTCAGAGAGAAATAAGGTCCAATGTTGGATCTGTTTGGCTCCATTGGTGAGAAGGCAGTTAAAAAACAATTTATACAAAAGTATAAAAAGAACAGGGTTGTGACTCTGTTTAGGGCCAGTGACACACCTTCCAACTAAGAGTGTGCTAGGATAGATGTAATTTAAGCCCACTTTGTAATGGTGACCAAAGATAGGTATGATCAAGGGGACCATTCTTCTGTAGTTTAGAATAGACACCACCACAACATCAATTTCGGATTGAGTATGCAAGTTGGTTGGGTATGACAAGCAGCATCAGCATCTTAGCACAACTTTGTTGTATGTACACATATATCAATCACTATTTATAAGACACCAATGATGGGCAGCTCCAGTTGTATCTTGAAGGTTTGGCTTTTCATTCTTTGTTGAGTGTCCTTTTAAAAACTTCAGCTGATGTTGAAGACACTGTCTCCTTGTTTAAACAGTTCCAATCATTTATAACCCTTTGGCTAAAGATATGTTGTCTGATTCTACTTTTAACTTGGGGCTTATGAAGCTTCTTAGAATGACCTCATGTTTGTCTTTTGTTGGGTAACTGGTTTAAGAGCTTATTTTGGGGTTTGTTGACAAATTTATATGTGAGTGGCATGTCACTCCACTTGCATTGGAAGGTCAAAATGGTAGTTTTAGGTTAGATAGCCTTTCACCATATGGTTTCTCCCCAAGTCCAGAGATGCACTTGGTGGCCCTCCTTTGTACACCTTCAATCAACTTTATATCACCCTTATAAAAAGGACCGGCAAAACAGGTTCCAAAATCTAAAACTGGTCTCACAATTGCCTTGTATAGCTTCAAGAAGATTCTATGGGATTGGCTAGTAAGTAGTCTTTAATTAGTCCAAGGGTAGAATTTGCTTTGGAAACAGTTTGTGCAGAGTGTTCATGGAACTTCAGAAGATTGTCTATTGTGACTCCAAGGTCTTTGCCAGTGGTGCAAGTTTGGAGGGGAATAGGGGATGATGTCTGGTTATCATTCATAGTGTATTGGTGCAGAGGATATTGTTACCCAAATGAATGGTGATTGCATTTTGATATGTTGAAAGAGAGAAACCACCTGTCTGACCATGCCTGAATGTGGTCAAGGTCAGATTGTATTGATGATTTATCAGGTAAACCAATATAGTTTTGAGTCATCAGCATAAAGTGTTAAGTGCTTGTTGACTTTGGTAATCATATTGTGTATATAAAGAAGAAACAATATGGGCCACAAACTGTTCCCTGGGGAACACCACTTAGAATATTACAGGGCTGAGAGTAGGTACATTTGCTATCTGTTGTAAAGAGCTGTACAGTCTGAGATCTACCAGTCAGGAAGTCCATTAGCCAGTCTACTAATTCATGGTGGATTCCTGCTGCTATTAGCTTAAAACCAAGCTGATTATGTGGGACCTTATCAAGTGCTTTGGCTAGGTCTAAAAGAATCAAATCAACAGGAAGGCCTTTGTCCAGTAGCTGGGTAACCTGTTTGTAAGTGTCTAGAAGGTTAGTTTCTACAGACTGTCCTGGGAGAAAGCCATGCTGTCTGTTGGAGATAATTTCATTAGTAACAAGGTGTTGAAGAAGTGCAGCATTAACAATCCTCTCAAGGACTTTTGCAGCAGCAGAGGTGAGGCTGAAAGGTCTATAATTTTCAGCTTTGGAAATATCCCCCTTTTTAAAGATAGGTGTGATATAGACTACTTTCCATTGGGAGGGGACACACTTATGATGAAGGGAATGTTGCAAAAGTATAGATAGTGCAGGGGCAATTTCACAAGCAGCTTCTTTTAGCAGGTGAGGATGAATGTTATCAGGACCAGCACTTTTGTTGATGTCCAGGCTTTTTAAGTTGTTTTTCAACCATAAAAGTAGTAAGTGTAATGTGACTCATTTGCTTCTGGATGTTGTACTTTGAGTTGGGAATGGGAACATTATCAGGTTCATTTGTGAAGACTTATGCAAATTGCTCATTCAGAAGATCCACTATATTTTGGGTGACAGTGACTTCATTTCTGTAACTTGTTGTTAAGCATTTTATTGATCTCCAGTTGTGATCTCTGCTTGATACATAATTCCAGAATTTTTAGGGTTCAATGTACTTTGGTTGGTGAGTCTTGTCTCAAAATTACAGTACAGTTGTTTGGTGAGATTCCTTAATTTATTACGGGCTTTGACATATTTTTAATAATGGCCTGGCTTATCCTTTTTTCTCCAGTGGTGTTTCTTTAAGTTTCTTTGTTGTCTTATGCCAGCTGCCATGTATGGTAAGGTCTTTGGTATGGGGATAAAACTTTTTTTTTGTGTTCTGTTGCAAGTTTCCATGATTAGAGCCCAGAATTTCTCCCACTGCTCATTGATCCCACCATGGAGGGTCAACTCCCAGTTAATTTACCTCAATATGACCCTAATCACCTCATAGTCTGTAAATATCTTTTTTATGTCCATTTCTTGCTTTGTGTCTATGGGTAACTAATTCAATGGCAAGGTGGTCACTTTTACCAATAGGTGGGAGATAATTTATCCTTTGGATCAGTTCATTATTGTTAACAAAGACTAGGTCAAGTAATATTGGTTGCTGGTGGGGGCAACAATGTGTGGGTTGGTTGATTGCTTGGAAGGCAGAGAGATCATGAATACAATCAACAAAGGGACTGATGGTGGATGAACTACAAGTAACTGGGTTATATGGAAAACCTTCCTTTTGCAAGATATCAGGAAAATTTAAGTCACCTCCTATAAGAAAATCACCTTTGGAATTTTCTATGGCTTTGCAGAACATATTTTAGAGCACATACTTGGTATCAACAGAGGAGGATGCTGAGGGACTACACATACAATCCTGGCTTGACATAAGTCTTTGCCTTAGCCTGTGATATCAAACCAAATGGATTCCCATAGATGACAGGCTAGACTTTATATGAAGTTCCTGGACAATATATGCTGCTTTTACATAAGCTAGGACTCCACGCTTGCATTCTTTTGATAAGAGGTTAGAGATGAATTGGTAACAGGGCAGTTGAATATGTGTATCTTCTAATCTACTCTTTGTATTCTTAGGGCATATTTCAGTAAGTAGAACCAGATCATAATCTTTACTGTAAATTAGACTTTTTAATTCATTTATTTTGTGTGTAATAGAAGGCAAAAATTGAACTTACTTTTGAGCAGCTATTGATATCTGGTCCTTGTTCCTCATGTTCTGTATGCATAGAATCAGAAGATTGGCAGAGAGAATTGTCATTGATGCTGGACTGGCTAACTGAGGTATCTGATGTGGTACACATTTCAAACAAGGATAATAGAGTAGAACATGGAGACATATGGGTTCCATTGTAACTGAACCCCAAGCAACTGAACCCCAAGCAACTGAACCACTGTACAACTGATCCACTGTGCAATTGAACCACCATGCAACTGAGCCCCTGTAAAACTGAACTCCTCTGCAACTGAACCCTCATGCAACTGAACCCCCTTTAACTGAACCCTTGTGCAACTCAACCCCATGCAACTTAACCCTATTTAATTAACCCCCATGCAAGTGAACCACCATACAACTGAACCACTGTGCAACTCAACCCCGTGCAACTGAACCACCATGCAACTGAACCCTTGTGCAACTCAACCACTGTACCTACATTGGGTAAAACACAAGTTAGAATCTGTACATGTTCAACCTTGTTGGAATTGTTTATTTTTTTCAGTCTTTATATAAATTACTGTCAAGATGATTTATAAAAATGCTCTGTTTTGTTGTCACAAAAACAAAGAAAATTGGACATCATAATCTCTTAAATCCAGATTTATTTCTCTTTCTTATGTCTTTTAATTGGGGTTCCCTTCACCCTGTCACTTTCTACGGGTCTAAGCGTTTACCCTTGTCCCCCACGGAAAATGTCCCCTCCTCCACCCACGGAAAACTCATCACCTGGAAAATACCTGCCTCATGGAAATTCTGGTTGTAAATTTAAAAATCTTCTTTAATAATAATTTATTTATTACCCACTATAAAAAAGAAGCAGAGTACATCAAGAACAAAAAAAAAAAAAAAAAAAAAAAAAAAAAAAAAAAAAAAAAAAAAAAAAAAAAAGCCAACTCGCACACTTAACAATTATTTACATAAAACGACGTAAATTATGGTGCGCAGTAAGACCTGCAGACAACGGCAGCTTTCCCGCAAGCAAAGTCACTTTTTCCCGTAAATCAGGGAGGCCGAATCGCGATATTAGATGCCAGTTCCGAACCACGGAGGGAGGCACAAAAGGTACCAAGAAAATTTAAAATAATAAGTCCGGATAGAATTTAGATCTTTAGTATATTCTCTGAGGCCAACCTGACTCTTATACATGATAATGGTAATAAGCTTACCTAAGCTATGGATGTCAGGTATTGTGTTATCTTGGAATGATAATTTTGACAGGACCTGTGCCTGTCATCATCAGGTTCAAATTCAAATTCAAGAGTCTTGAATTTGAACCTGATGATGACAGGCACAGGTCCTGTCGAAATTATCATTCCAAGATAGCTTTTGACAGGACCTGTGCCTGTCATCATCAGGTTCAAATTCAAATTCAAGAGTCTTGAATTTGAACCTGATGATGACAGGCACAGGTCCTGTCGAAATTATCGTTCCAAGATAGCACAATAACTGACATCCATAGCTTAGGCAAGCTTATTACAATTATCATGTCAGATCTTTAGGCTTCAGAATTGGAAGAAAATCAGATAAAAAAAAGAATAGAATGATCGCAAAATGAAGAATATAATTTCCCAAGTGCTTTTCTCTATTGTACCTCCCTCTATTTGCAACAATTTTTGAATATCCTATCTGATTTTTTTTTTTTTTTTTGGATTAGAAACTGTCAGAGCCCGAAGTGTTTTGAGATTATTAGTAATGTGAAGACCAAGCCACCAAAAAGAAGAGACACAGGGAATAGAGAAAAAAAACACAATTAAGAGGGAGACTCGCACTCAAATTAAATTAAATATATTTGCACTTATCAACGTTCAAAATAAACCCAATCCGTCTGAACTGGTCTGAGATCCAGCTGACAGTATGTGTGAGTTCAGCCCTAGAACGACTGACAAGGAGAACATTGTCCGCATAAGCAAGATACGAGACATCAATTCCATCAGAAATGAAAGTCGAAGGCAAGGATAAAAGAATAGGAGCAATACACAACTTAAAAATAGTTGGAGAAAGCACACCACCTTGACGGACCCCACGCCGAAGAAACACCTTTGAATCAGAAACTACTCCATTACATTTTACCCGAATAAAAGAGTTCAAATACCAGTACTGTAACAAAACAACAATAGAAAGGTTAATATTGTTGGAAAAAAGGGAATAGAGTGCATGTGAGTGGACTATACTATCAAAAGCTTTCGAAAGATCAAGAGCACAGATATGAAGGGGAGATTTATCATTAACAGATTGCAACAGGAGGGAAGCTAGAACACGATGGGCGTGCTGACATCCCAGCCTTTTTTGAAAGCCAAATTGGTTTTCACCAAAAATAACATTTTCTGAAATGAAAGGGAGAAGAATATATTCAAAAACTTTGCTAAGAGTGCACGAAACAGTAATTGGTCGATAAGAACTACACTCTGACGAAGTTTTTCCACGCTTCAAAACCAAGGTGACTGTGCCACAGAGAAAACTTTCGGGAACCATAGAAGTAGATAAACACATCTGAAACAGTAGCTGAAGATGATCTATCAAAGTTGGGCAAACTACTTTTAGATGATAAGACAAAACTCCGTCTTGATCAACAGAGCTAGATTGCATGTTCCTAATAGCTTGACCAATATCAACAGTAGAAACTGGTAATAAATTACTCTGAGAAATATGATTAGGCAAACATGACTCAAGAAGTTTACTAAAAAGCTTTTCAACTTCCCGGTTCACCTTGCCGAAAATATCATTATAATATGACACCCAAGTACGAACTGCTATAGGACTTTCAGAAAAATCACTACTAAGCTTATCCAAATTCACAACATGAGACCACTCCTTTCTCGACGCAGGAAAATCAAAACCAGATGCCCTAGTTTGCCGTTTGGCCGACCGCAAGACACCCATATTCGTAGCCAAAAACTTAGCCTTATTCTTTACAACTTTTAATTCTGGGTTCTAGTTTTCCCATTCTGGTTTTCTAGTTTTAACTTTAATCTTTTCTAGAGGAACAGCAGTCGCCTCTGCCTGTTTTAAGCACCAAATTATTTTATCATAATATTCATTTAGAGACTGCTTATCATTTGAGAAACAGTCAGTAACTTGAAGCAAATGGTAAGGAACTTTTATAGAACCCAATAACGCGGACAACGTAGTAATATAAAGTGCAAAATTAGCTCTACTCCAGTTATTCCTGTAAAACCACTTAGAACTTTGTGTAAATGGTCTAGTAGAACGGGAAGCAACTACTGAAGCAGAGAACGAAATCGGGAGGTGGTCAATATCACGATAGTCTTCATGAACAAGAACAGTCGATACATTAATATTTGGCGAGGAAACTACATGGTCAATATTAGACAAACTTCCAGATTGGTGAATATATGAATAATCAACACTTTTCTCAACTATTTTTATAAGCAGAAAAAGTATCAAGGACTATATCGGATCGAACTGACTGACTTGTAATATCTGTGTTGAAGTCACCAACCACTATGAAATCATAACCAGTCGATACAACAGACGCAAGAATAGCCTTAAGATTTGCCGAGGCTTTCATATACGGGTTTAAAGCGGAAATAGTTTTTTTGTTACACGGGAGATACACATTTATCAGCACAGTATTACCGAACCAAACCGCAAGGATGAATTTGTCACTGTGAAAACACACTGGAGAGAGAAAACTCAGGTTATTCTTAACAATGCATGCGAGGCCTCCAGAAGGTCTACCAAAAGTAACCTCAGCATTAGTTGTAAAAACGGAATGATTACGACTTCTTTTTAACACGTTAATACTAGTAGAAGTCAGGAGGTGTTCTTGAAGGCATACTATGTCAAACTGGTCACACAATTCATCAATCATATGCTCCTTTAAACGAGTACCATTTATATTAAGCGAAACAATCGAAACAGGTACAATCATTTCTTCTTGGCAATGATATCTTGCAGCACTTTGCATCTAAGACTAAAGGAGGCATGATTTTCACCACAATTGGCACATCTTGCATCAAGCTGGCAGGGATAATCCTTGGTGGAAATATGAGGGCCCGCACAGCGTGCACACTTTGCAACCAAGCTTGCACAATCAGCTACTTTATGGTCTGGCGAACGGCATTTTAGACAGCACCAAGGTGCCGACAGATATTCTTTCACTGATAAATATTCATATCCAAGTTTAACACCATTTTGCATAGCCTTGGCTTTTGACATGGAGTCACAAAACTCAAGCTTAACCGTGCCAGTGTCACCGAGCCACATAGCTTCCACCACACCTGGATATCCTTGAAAGAATGAGAGGTCTAATTCCTTCGATATTCCTCTGACTATCCCGAAAAACCGTTTAGTGATCACCTTGGATGGAGATTCTGCTAAAATCACTGAAATAAAGTCTTTGAATTCTTCAGCAGCAGATTTTTTAACGTTGATTAGCCATTTGTCACCTCGCAAACTCAGCTTGGTAAACTCACCTTTCCAAATTTCAGTATTTCGTTTTCATTCACTCCATTATCACGGTTAAACTGCAAAAAATTTAAAACCGGCGAAAAAACAAGTCCATTATTCATTATTCACTGTACATATCATAAGAACCAGATACCAATAAGCAAAGGAAGCGTAGTTTCCTGCTACCAGATCCCCGCAGTTTAAGGGAGTAACACTCCTGGCAGATACAACAGCCCTTGCAACAAGAAACTCCCCTCTCTTCTGCTCGCTATTTAGCAAAATTGAATTATAATCAGATTATCAAACCAAATTAAAAAGATAGTAAAATAATAGATGACCTTATATGAGTGAGTAAATATATCCAAATGGTAAAATAGTCTGTCAATATGAATTTATTATTTCACTTATTTCGAAACTGACGGTCACTGCAATCCACTGTAATTTATTCCAAATTTAATCCGGCTTAAATGTCAATACATGTTCACAGGTCAAATGCGAAATGATAACTGAGTCATGTCATTTTTAGTTTAATTGAGAAGTTCCAAGGGAAGTGAAAAAAAGGAATTTATGTGTAAATCTTGCCCCTCCCACCATACAAATACTGTCCTCTCATGAAAGATCCTCCAGAAAACCCCCACACAAAAAATTTTTGTGTGTTTCCCAATGACAAATACTATCTGTAAGCAATAGACAAATTGAAAAAACTTAAAAAGGAACTGAAACTTCTGCAATTCGGTTATATCTGATTGTTTTGTAGCTAGGAAGAGAGGGAGATATCTCAAAGGGTGCATTTTGATGCCAAAACCTCTCAGCTCTCATTAAGCCTTCAAATGAATACAGAATTAGCTCTAAGGGAGAGACAACAGGAGGATGGAGGAAGAAATTCTTTGATAATCCCAAGGCATTTCTAGTCTTTTTTATAAGCCAAAAGTGATTGTATTTTGTTTTTTGGTATTTTTTTTTGGGGGGGGGGGATTTTCCATGGGTAGGTATTTTCTAGAAGGGGGGGGGTAATTTCCTTTAGGTGTTATTTTCCTAAAGGGATGTTTTTTGTGGGGCGGGGGGGGTTAAATGGCAGCTCTCACTGTCTACATACTGTAATCTTTTTACCACTTTGCTTATTTTGTTGTTTTCATTTTGTGGTATTTTCTACACTTGTAGTTGTCTATTGTTTGGTATGAAATGGGTTAATTACCTGCTTTGGTGCAGTACTTCAGTTGCACAATGGTTCAGTTTGCAGAGTGGTTCAGTTACACAATGGTTCAGTTACACGGTGATTCAGTTGCATGGTGGTTCAGTTGCAAGGTGGTTCAGTTGCATGGTGGTTCAGTTGTAGGGGGTTCAGTTGCACGGGGGTTCAGTTACACAGGGGTTTAGTTACATGGGGGTTCAGTTAAATGGGGTTCAGTTGCCTGGTGGTTCAGTTACACAAGGGTTCAGTTGCATGGGGGTTGGGCTATATGGGGGTTGAGTTGCACAGTGGTTAAGTTACATGGTGGTTCAGTTACAGGCGTTCAGTTTCTTGGGGTTCAGTTACATGGTGGTTCAGTTACATGCACACCATTGAACACCTATCCTTTTTTATGCTCACTTCAAACATGATAAGTAATTCATTTGTAAAGCACAACTACCACCACCCTCTTTTTGATTGTCCCACATAGCCCATAGCCCAAGGAATATGTATAAGCCCTAAGAAATCACCAAAACATTGAAATTCTTGCTTTGTAATATACAAAATGTTATATTTTGTAGTTTTATTTCCATGATTATGTACTTTTTAAAACCAATTTTGGTTTAAGTCTGAAATTAGGGCTGTTGAAAAGGAAACACTCTTAGTTCATAATATACAAAATTATTATAGTTAGTACATTTCAAATTCAATTCCTCTACATCCGACTCCCCCCCCCCTCCTATGTAAAAATGTAGCCTTTAGCCCAAATTCTATATTTTCTATATGTATTTGTATTTTGTTTTTATTTTGCCAGATGTTCATTCTATTTTTGGGCACATCTGTAGAAACAAGGGCAGTGCATGAGAAATATAGAATTTGGCCTATGTATTGGCACACTAGCAGGATGGTTGGGGTAAAGTATAACAGAAATGCAGTTAAAATGTGTTACCTATAACTATTCTGCATATTATGAAGTAAAAAGTTTTTTCTTAACATTTTTTCTTCTCAGGTACCCCAAATCTAGGCATATACCATCATTTCAAATTACATTTTAGTAAAGTTTGGACTTAACCACATACAGAGATGAATCAGAGGTAACACTATAGCATTGCCTATAGTAAAAAGCCATAAGGTTACAATGTTTTATTGTTCATTTTTTTTCCCAGAGGCACTTCATATGGAACTGGTTAAACTTCAGAGGGGGCCCATTTGGTTGGAAATTGGAAGTTCTACTGCCCGTTTTAAAAGTAAAAAATAATTGGAGTGTGACTAGCCCCCCCCCCTCCTACTCCTCCACAACCGTTTTCTCAAAATTTATCTGATAAATTTTGAGATAGCTATTTTGTAAAAATAGTTTAAAGATTAGATAACAAAAAGTCAAGGGTCAATGTACCCCCCCTCAGGCCAAGGTTGTAGCTATTCCACGAGGGAATATATGATTTTTATGGAAGGGATGATTGTATAAACTTCAAAGGGAGCTCATTTGATTGGAAATCAGAATTACTAGTGCCAGCAACTAGCCCCCCAAGGCTCTTTTTCCCCGAATGAATCCAGTCAAAATTTAGACATAGCCATCTTTTTCAAAATAGTTCAAAGATGAAATAAAAAAAACTCTGGGTCAACACACACCCCAGAATCTAGGGCAAGTGTTGTAAATTATGCCCCAGGAGCATATAAGGTTTTTATGTAAGGGGTGGTTGGATAAATTTCAGAGAGGGTTCATTTGATTGGAAATTGAAAGCTCTAGTTCCTTTTTAAGAGTCAAAAGTGATTAGAGGGCATTTATCCTCCCCCCTCCCATATATACATGCCCTCTTTTTCCCAAATATATCCAATAAAGATTTGAGATAGCCATTTTGTTTAGATAGTCCAATGATTAGATAACAAAAATTTGAGGTTAACATAACCCCCAGAGCCCAGGGGAAGGGTTGCAACTAATCCCCCTTGGCATGTAAGGTTTTTATGCAAGGGTTTTTAAAATAGTTCAAAGATCAGATAAGCCCAACCCCCAATCCCACTAAAAAAACTTACAAATGATATTTTATTCCAAAGCTTAAGGGAACTGACCCCTGGCCCTCCCTCTATGACTCAAGGTGCCACCTCCAATAAAACTATTAAAGATATTTTATTCAAAAATCATGGGAGTTGACTTAATTCATTAATGCTATGCTTTTAACTATGAAGCTATTTCTTGTTTGAAAACAGGGATGCACAGGACTTTTTTTCATATTCTATTTTCTTGTTTGTTGTTTCTTCTTATCTATTTCCATGGGTGAAAGCTCAAACAAGAAGAAAAAAAAACAACATAAAACTAAAGCAATGATTCATGGGCCCCAACAATTGTGTCTTGTGGGTGCTGATCAGCAAATTGCTGATTAGATTCTATTCTTTAAAACAGATTATATTTCATGTACATGTTACTGAAAATTTAAGCCTTAATCAAACAAACTTCAGGTCTTTAGTCATTTCCTTTTCTAAGAAAGATGCATTTTGAGTTATTTAATGTTGAAATTTGTAGGGTACATAATGAAGACATTAGCAAAATTTATTTTTACATTACCTATAATATTTCCCTTGAATCTATTTTGTTGTTATTATTATTAATATTTTTTTTTTTGTCCAACCATTGTTTTTTTTTTGTTTTTTTTTATGCATGGGGTAAATTAATGAGAATGAGTTTTTTCTATCAGTATATTTGTTTAGTTATAGGAGTTGAAGATACTTCATCAATTGATACCACAACATTCATGGAAACTTTAGGTTGTACTCTGTCACCTGGAAATCAAAATCTACCTGTGGTTCTTTCATCCAGAAACTCCACTTTAGCGTCCGAGTTGGCTCCTGAGGATGGGGATAGTAGTGGTACAGGTATGATTCAACTTACAATGTTGTAGAATCAGTTCTAATCAGAAATGATCATGTTTGAAGACGTTTTTCCTTTTGTTACAAAACAAGAAATATTGTATAAGACTTTCAAGCACTATTTAAAAATTTCTATATGGAGGCTGGATTTTATTCTAAATCATTGCAAAACACTTCAAACAAATTTAAATTTTAAAACTGAACTATTGCCAGATAAAAAATTTTCATGAAACTTTTTTTTCATTTTCGGAGTTACACTAAGTCTGTAAAGCACTTATTCTCTTTCCACTTTATTTCTAGAAAATGGTCCTGAGTGAGAATAAGTCTATTATCTCCAGGTATTTCTGTTTATAAAAATTAATTAGCCATTATTTGGACATGAAATATGTGAAAAATTCTGATTTTAGAGCTTTGTGTCATAATAATCAATTTATCAAGGATTTTGTTGTGGCCTCTTATTTTATCTCATTTTCCATATTTTTTCACTATGAATTTTATTTTTTCCTGGGTAGATTAATGAGAATACTTATAGTTTTATTATTATCTGTGTGTTCATTATTATTTTTTTCTAGAAGCTCAAAATACTTCACTAACTGATATCAAAATCCTCATGGAAAACTATAATTCTATTTGGTCATCTGATCCTCAAAATCTATCTGTCTGTATTTCACCTGGATCTTCCACTTTACCATCTGAGTTAGATTCCCAAGAACTGGATAGTGAAGGTATATTTGAGTTTAACACACACACGCATATATTAAATACGTAGCCTAACCTAATAAGACCTAACCTAATAACTCCAGTTAAATCAGAAATTATGCTTTAGGGTATCAATGTACTCGAACACAAGACAATATTTGGTAAATTTGCAGTTTACAAGGTAATTCAGCTTAGATGAAGGTGAATATATCACTTGATGTTTCTTTTCATTCTTTTTTTATGATTCAATAATCACTTCTAAATTTGCCAAATGTGCCATTGATTGTCAATCTTGAGATAGCAGATCAATATATGGGCATTGAAAAATGTATATTAATCTTCCTATGTACAAAAGAATAAAGCTACGCTAAGGGGCATTTTTACCTGAATGTAGTCTAGTCCATATAAGATAAATACTGATCATAGGCATTTATTTTCTTAATCATTGTCTTATCTAAGTTGATTTCTAAATGTTTCATGATAATAATATGCAGTGGCAAATGATTGTGTATCAGCTATTACAAAAGATTGTTCATAGCTATCGTTTAGGGGAGAGGATTATTACATGCCTGAAAGAATGCATTTCATTGCCTAAATTGTCTATCTCTCCATGGGCCTTCATACTAGTATAGGTAAGAGTATATATGCATAGGGGTGGGATGTTGGAATTAATCTGTCATCTCCCTTCATTTAAACTAAGCCTGAATAAGGTTGCATTGGAGTGATACCTCTTATATTATTACTATTTTACGTTTATTTTAATGCATTTTTGGGTACTTGTTCAGAAGTTCAGAATCCGGGCAACACGCAAAAAAGACCGCATCGAAATCTCAAAGATGCTATATGAAAAACAGGTTTGCTGCCTAGTGAGGTATTGCTCACTTCATGACAAAGATTTAAACTTCACTTTTTTGTTAAAGGAGCAAAAACAAGGTACCTAGGTTAGATTAGGTTACGTATTTAATATCTGCTATGCTTTACCCCCCCCCCCCCCCCCCCTCCCCCCTAATGTGCAAATATATTGCCCAAATCTGTTTCTTAACTGTTATATTTTTATCATACTTTGTTTTATTTCATTGGCATTAACCAACATTCACTTCTCACGTGTTGCCCGTATTCTAAACAAGTACCCACATTTTCTTCCTAAACTGATATGGTTTATGATATAATGATGTATAAGATCATTTTAGCAATTATGAAAGAGTGGTTGATCATTTTGTAGGTGGGGCCTCATGCCTCAAAGAATGCATTTTAATGGTCATTTGTAAAAACACATCAATTTAAAAATTGGACAAAAAATATTGTTGTAGAAAACAACAAAGCTTCAAAACAACAGATGAAAATGAACAAAGCTTCAATTATGCATCTATATTTTTACACAGATGGAGAGAAGTAATGCTCCAGGCTTTGATATATTCAATCTCACATTGTTAAGTTTTGTGTTACTAGGTTACAATGGGCTGTTTTGAGCTCTTTTAACCCCTTTAAGGGCTCAAAAGGAATAGTCCCCCACAAATGATTATTGAATTATGAAAGAGCATGAAAAATAATCATGACTTAATACTGCTGAAAAGCTAAATTTTGTTAAGTCTAGGCTATTTACCAAAAATCTAGTGTAGATTTACAATTCTGGCTATATGTTTGACATATGGAGGGGGAGTCAGTAAATTTCTAGATGGCGCTATAATTTAGGTTGGATGAAAGTGAAATCATCATTTGATGCCTTTTTTTATGCTCTTTCATAATTCAATAATTGCTTCTAATTGTATCTTAAGCCCTTAAATGGGCCCTGAATGTATTTTATATGAATTATTGAAAGAGCATTAAAAAAGCATCAGCTGTTGTTTTCAATTCGTCCTAGTTAAATTATATGGCCTACTGCAAATTTACCATGAACTTTAACGCCGGTGTCGACACAGACCTCCAGGGCCCGGGGGTAGGCGTTGTAAGTTTTGCCCTGGGGGCATATAGGGTTGTTATGGAAGGGATGCTTGTATAAACTTCATAGAGGGCTCATTTGATTGGAAATTGAAAGTTGTAATTCACTTTTTGAGAGTAAAAAGTGATCGAAGGGTAGCTAGCCTCCCTCGCACTCCATTTATTTTTTCCCAGGGACACTTCATATAGAAGGAGTTGTATATAAACTTCAAAGGGGGCTCTTTCGATTGGAAATCGAGAGTTCTAGTGCCCTTTTTAAGAGTCAAAAGTGATCTGAGGGTAACTAGGCCCCTCCCCCAAGCCCTTTTTCCACAAATATTTCTGATAGAAAATCTGAGGTGGCCATTGCATCTGATAAAAGTTTTGAGATAGTGAAACTTAGTAAAACTTTAAACGAGTGAAACTTAAATTGAATATTCAAATCAAGCTTGAAACGAACAAAAATCACTACATATAAGAGTTTGGGTATTGCCTCCTTCTCTCACTGTAAAAGTCTAAAACCTACTGCGTCATTGGCTAGCTAATCCTAGCTAAATTATAGCGCCACCTAGAAATTTACAGGGGAGTCTTGGATAGAAAGAGAAGCTACATGGGGTGTAACATATATCCTGAAATGGTATCTTAAATACCATCTAGCACTTGGTCACCATCAACTATATTTTCTGACAAATCAGAATAGTCACTTTCCGAACTTAATGAGCTCATATTTATTCACTAAGTAGATTTTCACTAATATAGGAATCAACAGATTTTGTAGATTTGAATTTTCACAAACGAAAAGCATTGTCAGATTCAATGGAATTCTTTTCCGTTTCACGGTTTTTTCCAATTTTTTTTCGTTGGCAACATTGTTCATACAAATATTCGCAGACGTTCTAACTTAATATTGCTTATAGCAACTAAAAGAAAATTCGCAGTAAACACGGGTTTCCAGGTATAGATAGTCCTAGGATAGATCTAGAAGGCTAAATATTTTTTCACTTTGGTGTCCTTGGTATTTTAAGATACGCTCTTTTGATAATCTAAATGCACATAGTGTCTTTTGTTAGTTGGAATTTGTCACAAATATTCTCTCAAATTTTTACCTTCATAGACTTAGCCTTAGAAGTAGTTGTAGTGTTAGTTTTGTATTTGTAGTGATAGCAACAGTAGTAGTCATAGCATTAATAGCGGTAGTAGCATGAACATCTTTCCAGATGTTCATGCTAGAGTTAAACATCGATTTCATGATGCCCCAGAAGTTTCACCTTGGCTTGGTAAGCCGTTCCAAAAATATAGCTGATGTGCACTTTCAATCTCCTTTTGACGGTTTTTTTCATCTTAATACTCTAAGCCTTACAAGTTTATGCAATTGAAGTATTAGTTAGAGTAGCTTAGCAGCAGTAGTAGTATTAGTAAAAGTAGCAGTAGTAATAGTGTTAGTAATGATATGGATGTATTACCTTTTTGTAAATATATGTTCCCCTTTAAGTATTTTCTGAAAGATCTAACTTAATACCCAAATCCATTCTTGAGATACGCCCTTTTGACAATCGGCATATATAGTTTTTTGATTTAGTTCAAATTCCCCCTCAATATTCTGTCAAATTTTCACCTTCATACCCTTAGCCTAAATTGTACTTGTATCATAGTAGTTGTGGTAGTAGTCAGAACAGTACTAGCAGTAAAAGTGTATTATTATTCATAGTATTAACAGTAGTAGCAGCAGTATTAATAGTAGTAGTAGCAGGTACATTTTGCTTTTTGGTAAACTGGATTTTCCACTCATGCTACCCCTGATGTTTCCTTTTGATATGATAAAACGTTCCAAAATATTGCTGATACGCTCGTATTAGCAATCTACATGCCCACAATATGCTTTAATTTAGTTCAACTTTCCCCTAAACGTTCCGTCAGATGTTTATTTCAAGATTTTCAGCCTCAGTAATACCTGCTACAGAAGCAGTAGTTTTGTTGATAGTAGTGGTATTGGTAGTAGTGTGCAAATATTGCCTTTTTGGTCAATTGATTTTATCCCTTATCATTTCCTGTAAGTTCCAAATTAATATTTAGCACAAACATAAGTTTGTTCAAAAATCAATATAAAAAGGGTACAGTTGAGCATTTTCTTACAAATGTCCATCCTCAGAACTGCACTTTAATAACTACTGCTTACGATTTTATTGCTTCAATGCCCCTTAGACACTGGTAATTTTGCCGTGAATATATTCTTCTGAGTAAACATTATAAAAGAGAATTTTGACTTGTTAGATTCAAAAAGTTTCTATATATCGAATTTACAAGATTTTTCAGAAAAATTTGCCAATAAAAGTATTTCAAAAAGTAAAATAGGGAAATAATAGATTAATTTATTTGTTAAAACCTTTCTAACCATCTTGGATAATTTGTTTTTGTTTTGTTATTGTTATTTTTTCTATAGAGGCAGCATTTGTGTCATGTTTTTTTTTCATTCAGTGTTGCTTTAATTTCGGTTTATTTGATTTCTTAGTTAATTTAATGATTTTTTTTTATAGGGTCAATCCGTTCTATCGTCGGCTGTTCTGATCGCATTACTCTACCGCAACTCTCAGGCCCAAAACCGATTGTTATGGTGAGAAAACTAAAAAAGAGGGCTATAGAAGAATTAACAGCAGGCATTTGGCGTTGTGTTTCATGCGGGAAAGCAGAGAAATCCTTTTTGATGCTAGATCTTCACATAGACACCGGCTGTGAAAAACTTTCACCGATAGAATGTGATGTCTGTCCAGCTGTAGTTCATGATTACAGAGATTTTGTTGTTCACATTCTGGAGCACCGAATGGGGAAAAGAAGAAGATGTCCTATATGTTTACGAGAATTTATTGATGATATGAGACAACATCTTTTTTTGCAAGGACACTTTTCACAAAATGTCTTTGAACTAAACACGCAAGGGAATATATCGCTAGTTTCTCCACAGGATCCTTGTACAAGCGTCTCCTTATATTTGTTTGAATCTAAAACTGAAGCAAAAGACTTAAATAATCAGAAAACATTTTTGAATAGTCGCTTGTTTAGTAAAAAACAGAGAAAATTTAAAAAACATCAAGTAATGCAGACTGGAAAAAAACTTCATAAATGTGGGCTGTGCCAGAAGAGTTTTTCTAGCTCAGACTCTTTGAATAGGCACCAAACAGTACATACTAGTGAGAGACCATATAAGTGTGATATATGTCACAAGAGTTTTTCTCAATCAGGCCATTTGAATAAGCACCAAAGAGTACATACAGGTGAGAGACCATATAAATGTGACATATGTCAGAAGAGTTTTTTCTACACCAACCCATTTGAAAATACACCAAAGAGTACATACAGGTGAGAGACCATATAAATGTGATATATGTCAGAAGGGTTTTTCTACATCAACCCATTTGAAAGCACACCAAAGAGTTCATACAGGTGAGAGACCATATAAGTGCAAAATATGTCAGAAGAGTTTTTCCGAATCAGGCTCTTTGAAAACGCACCAAAGAGTGCATACAGGTGAGAGACCATATAAATGTGACATATGTCAGAAGAGTTTTTCTACATCAGGCTCTTTGAAAACGCACCAAAGAGTGCATACAGGTGAGAGACCATATAAATGTGACATATGTCAAAAGGGTTTTTCTGATTCAAGCTCTTTGAATGCTCACCAACGAGCGCATACAGGTGAGAGACCATATAAATGTGATATATGTCAGAAGAGTTTTTCTCAATCAGGCTCTTTGAATAAGCACCAAAGAATACATTCATCAAAAATTTGATGAATTTTTGTAGCTTTATTGAACAGAGCAGTTTCATTAGACACCAAATAGTTCATACTTTTGCTATATAGCGTTACCAAAACCGTTTAGAAATGAAGTATTTTGGAGTATTCCATTTGAATGATCATCAAATAACTCATTCTAGGAAAAGAGCGAGTCTTTATCAAACAGTTCGTGATAACAAACTGTAAGTAAGGAGCGATTAGGCTTAATAGTAACCAAAACTCTTACAAACGGAATCAGCTTATTATGCCAATTCCAAATATATGATTCATTAAGTTTTGTTCTACCAATCAAAATTTAAGAGCCAAAGAAAAATTTGCCTGATTTTTTAAATAGGGGGAAAACACACCCTAAAAGTCAAGAATTCTTGACAAAAACACACCATCAGATTCTGTGTACCTGAGAAGCCTATTATAGAAGTTTTAAGCTCTTACATACAAACATCTGGAATTTTGTTATTTTGGCCCAAAGACAGATCATGGATGCGTGTTTATTTGTTTTTTTTTAGGAATGATTGTATTGAAAAATTGTATCGGGAATAGTCCTAGAAAATCGGGAGATCAGAAACTAAAATCTTTCAAATTAAAGTTTTCTTTTTGATTTTTCAGGATGATTTTTCAGGCTGTATCGTCTGCAAGAAATTTTACGGGGAGGGGCAATTTTCAGTGAGGAGGGAACCTGACGGGTTGCGGTGTACTTTATGTTGGATAAAATGTTCACGGAAGCTTTTTTGCAGTGAGGAGGGGATATATTTCATGGAGGATGAGTAGATTAACCTGCATTATTTGAAAAACGAACAGAAATTAAATTTTTAAAAACAAATTTTTTTTATTGAAAGTAAGGAGCAACATTAAAACTAAAAACGAACAGAAATTATTCTTTATATGAAGGGCTGCCCCCTCCTCAATACCTTGCTCTTTACGCTAAAGTCTGACTGTTTGTCCCAATCTTTTAAGAACAGCCACAGAAACACACTCTTTTAAAGCTGCTAACAGCTTTAGCTAACTCTATCAGACAACTCATTCTAAGAAAAGAGTGAGTCTTTAGAAACAAAAAGTTTTTGTTTTCCATTTGTTTCAAAACAAATCCCAAGTATGTGTGGGTAATATGCCGTACTTTAATAAATATTTGTAGGAACATATTATAACACGTATTTTGAAAAAGCATTTAATAATCGTTTGTTTCTGCTACTGAATTATTGAGTCAATACCGTGTGTCCGTAAAAGATTTCAAATATGCAAAATAAATAAGAAGTCGAGTGGGGATAAATCCTTTTATTAGGTTGTGATAATTCACAACCTAATAACCTCCTTTTATTAGGTTGTGATCAGCAGAAGGATATATCCCTATTTGCACTTTTACTGATCGTCATGGAAAGGTAATGTGGTCTTCGAAATTACCTAATATGCAAAATAGTTTGAATGAATTTAAGTATTCAGATCAAAGCCATTTTGAGGCTGAATTCCAGTTGCGAAATTTTCCCCGAACTACTTGTGGCTGTTTAGAATTCGTATTTACTCAAGGGCACCCAATTGAAAAAACTCCTCGTTTTGCACCCTTAAACAACCTATCTTCTGATCAGTTTGAAATATACTCATCCCCCCATTATAACATCGGCTAGTTTGCATGTAATAGATCCCTTTTTACGTTTGCAAGAAACTGTTTCTTAGATTATTTATCACTAGAATATTTCGTGATGTATCTACGAATTGAAATTTCACTTGTTGTATTTATTGTTCATTAAAGTCATACGGCACTGATTTTGGTAATTTTAAGTGTTTTCTTATTTAGTTAAATTTTTATTTTTTTTTGATAAATCAGTTTTGGTAAAAGATCATTTTAAAAATCGTTTAATGAGTCTTCTAGCTCCTTCAAAATAAGTCCCGTTTTTTTTCTCCAGAAAAATGGCAAGAGCACTGCAAATCTATCTCTTGCTTATTGCTTGCTAGTCTCTTGCCTTTGTAGAGCCTGGGGTTGGGAACTGAACCACTTAATTCTTCTGAATCCGATAGTTTATTCCACGGTTTTATATTATTTATTGCTAGAATATATCGTGCTACATCCAGGCATTGAAACTTCATGTTTCTTTCGTTGTATTTTTTTGTTCATTTAAGTCATATGGCCCTGAGTTGTGTAAGTTCCAGTATTTTCTTATTTATTTAAATTGTGATTTTTTTTTATTAAAATGATTTTTTTGCTAAAAGATCATTGTGAATATCGATTATGATTCTTCTAGCTGCTTCAAATAAGTCCAGTTTTGTGGCTTGGATGTTGCAGAAGAATGGCAAAAGTACTTCTTGCAATTACCACTGTCTCTATTGCCTGGGATTGGGAACTGAATTGTTGAATTCTTCTGATTCCGATAGTTTATTTGTGTTTCATCAAAAGAGACTTCCAATACAGAATAAGGCTATATGAATCTTTATATCAAAGTAAGGAGCGACCTGGCTCAATAGTAAACAAAACTCTAAAAAGGGAATTTTGATAGCAATAGATACATCAAAAGAATAAAATTTTAATGGTGATTTAAAAATATATAAAATTCATCAAGTTTAGTCCAATCTATTAAAAGTTACGCGCCTTGGAAAATTTGGCTCATTTTCGAAAAAAAGGGGGAAAACCCCCTAAAAGTTATAGAACATTAATGAAAATCACACACTCAGATTTAGCGTATCAGAGAACCCTACTATAGAGTTTTCAAGCTCCTATCCGCAAAAATGTGGAGTTTTGTATTTTTTGCAAGAAGAAAGATCACGGATGCATGTTTATTTGTTTTTTTGTTTTTCACATGGGTGATCGTATCGTCCTAGTGGTCCTAGAATATCGTGGGAGGGCTCATTGGAACGGAAATTAAAAGTTCTAGTGCCTTCTTTAATTGACCAAAAAAATGGAGGGCAACTAGGTCCCCTCCAATGCTCATTTTTTTCCCAAAGTCACCCGATAAAAATTTTGAAATAGCCATTTTTTTTCAGCATGGTCGAAAATAGGATAACTATGTCTTTTAGGATGACTGAATCCACCAAAGTCCCCGGGGAGAGGGCTGAAAGTTTGAACTTTACCCAATGTTAATATATAGTATTGGTTATTGGGAAGTATACAGACGTTTTCAAGGGGGATTTTTTTCTGGTAGTGGGGAGGGGGTCGGGGGTTTTGTGGGAGGATCTTTCCATGGAGGAAGAGACATTGTTATGACGGGGGTGCTGGATTTCCCAGCATTATCTAAAAAAGATCAGAAATTAAATAAAAAAAGTTTTTCAACTGAAAGTAAGGAGCAACATCAAAACTTAAAACAAACAAAAATTTTTTCGTATATGAAAGAGGCTGTCCCCTCCTCAACGCCTCGCTTTTTATGCTAAAGTTTTTTATTGTTTCAAAAAATAAAGTTCTGAGACAGAGTCAAACTTTAAAGAGCGTGGCGTTGAGTAGGGGACAGCCATTTTCATTTACGGGATAATTTCTGTTCGTTTTAAGTTTTAACGTCGCTCCTTACTTTCAATTAAAAAAACTTTTTTTTTATTACATTGCAATGAAAGCTGGATGCAGCTTTCACTTTCTGTATTTGGAGAAATCCTTGTAATCATGATTTAACAGGGCTTTCTACTTGGGAGGGGGTGTCTGCTAATTAAAATACGGGTCTAAAGTTTGCAAAAGTCTTACTTGACTATTCTAAGTCCTTGGGCAAAGCAGTAGTCTAAAGGTACGTTAAAAACTGCATAGTACGGTATCTTAAAAAAGGTAACTTTGAACTAATAATCTTGAAAATCAAGCTTATGCTGTGATACTTTCGTTTAAAACTTGTATTTACGCAATAATATTGTAGGTGTTTGGGGAATGCGTTATTTTGTAATGAATGATAACTGTCCCAAACCACCGATGCTCATGTTGTCAAAACTGTACAAATCCTAAACAGATATTCCAAGTTACCTCTGCGTGTGTTTAATTTTGAACACTAGTTGGAGGAGTTTGAACTCGTGTGACATCAAACCTACAGTACAAAAAAAAAATTATTGAAATACAACATTACTTCTAAAATGAAAAGGTTAAGAAAAGACAAATTAGTGAAGTATCAGACGATCAAAGTCTTGATCAATATGAGTGATTCGAAGGACTGGAAGATCTCCCTCAACTTGGTCAGAACGGATGGATGCTGAGTCTTATCTTGGAGAAATGAAGGACCTATCCTTGTCTTTCCACAGGCATATCACGTTCAGCAAGCCGTTAGAAGAAGAAGCATCTACCTCCAACGCCAGACAACACTTAGAAGTATGACCCATGAAGAATTTACGACCAATGTCAATCCACGCAGGATGACGGGTTATATAAATGCGTTTTGGCTATTGCCCCGCTTGACAATAGAAGGGTTGGCGCTAGCCGACTCACTAACTTCCGTTTCTGAACCACTATTGCATCCTAACGCGTCAGTCGTGTTGGACTCATCCCTCGAATCTTCTGCATCCCTGAAGCTTCTCTCCGGTACGATGCTAAGATGTTTGCGTGGTAAATTCCTGACGGATTTGCCAAATCTGCGGGCTTGCAAGACAATGAAACTTTTCTTATATCGTCCACAACTTCCTGTGGAGTTCTTTGGGCTGTAAGTGGGTACTACCGGATGACTTTAGCGCGAGAAGCAATTGGCAAAGTCATTTTTTAGACTTACTTTCCCATTTTATTCCTGATTTTCCAGGAGATGTTTTTATTCGAGCATGATAGCAACGTCAAGTAGTTGCAGTATATTTGTAGTGTTTGATGGAAGGCATTCAAGTTGAATGTTGTCTTCTCTGCAGACTTTCAACATTCTGGCGAAAAGTGGGAAAACAAATTTTCATCCAACAAAATATTCATCCTTGCTTTTTATTCTGGTGGGGCATTTGGCACTTCTTCTTGCAATGCATATATATTTTCTGGGGTTATATATCAAGTCAGTCTTATCGTAATTGTAATTATTGGATAAAGGTACATCCCGAAAAGTCACTGTTAAATTATCGTAGAACTACATTTCAGATGAAACAAAAGCTTTTTTAGTAGTTCGCTGTGGTTCTTAGTCGAAGCTTTCAATGATGTTCTAGGATGGAGTTGACATCCTTTCTAGCTATGATTCAACACAACTTATGACGATGAGATTCAGTTCGAAGGGATCAACAGGATAGCCCAACTCTGTAGATGTAGGCAAATGACAGACCATGGCTTCTTCCTTTAGACTTTAGAGAGTGGTCAAAAATACGTACCAGAGCTGGAATTATTTTAGATTTGATTTTACATCCACTAGTTCCTGATGCAATGAAAATGACCATAAATATGCATGATTATTATTATTATTTATTTATTACCCGTCAAAAAAAGGTAAAAAAAAAACCGGAGTATCATTAAAAACGAAAAAACATATACACAAAAAAAACACTTGGAACAAATTACAAAGACGAGAAACAAAAACTCAATTATGCACTGCACTGCAGGTACGTAAGAAATTTTACTTCTTAAACTCCCAAGTACTGACAAACATAAGCAATATGAGCATCGTTGGTAAAAAATAATTTGTAAAAAATAAATTGGTAATCCCAAATAATCATCAGTGAATTTGAAAAAAAATATACACAGTAGATAATCATATCAAACAAGTCTAAATATGAGAAGAGACGGTAAAAAGACTAAATATGACAAGAGACTAATTATGACTAGAGATGGGGAAACAAAATTAAATGGACAGCGATTCACTGTCTTAGCAAACGGTACCAAGGTTTGGAAGAAACTTTCTAACTGTGCCATTGAATTTGTTCAATTATAGCTGCCGTCGGGTCCGCAATTTTAAAATTTTTAACAAGGTGCGAATTTCTTGTCCACGGCGGGAGCCGCAACAAGAACTTTACATACTTAAAAAACGCTGATCTGAGCTTTCTTTTCTCTGGCTCGGGAAAAATTCTCCAAAATGGGTTTGGATACAAGAAATGGGGAAGGGATACTGCGTTATAAAGTCGAGCCAGAATTAAACGGTTAAAACGGATTTTTGATGAAACTACTGTACTGTAAGTGAAAGCCTGTAAGTGTAAGTGTAGAGTGGCTCTTGTCAACATTGAAAGATGTTAAAACAGATCATAGAAATTTATTTAAAAGTGTAACCCTTACCTCAATTATGCAGGCCAAATCTGGAATGAAAAAACGACATATGTCCCATGATTTAAAGTTCGATCACCCCCCCTCCCTCTTAAAAAAACTCAAAGTATAAAAGCCAGCGCGACGGCTGAAATGTGTGTTAAGTGTAGTTACAAAAGTGCAGATAAAAAGGAAAAATGATGAAAGTTTGTTTTTCATTTGAGGAAAAAGAGAATTTTATATGATTTCTTAGAAATATATGAAGTGAAAAAGAATAAAAGTGAGATTGAATAAGATGTGGATTTTTGTTTGGGGGAGGGAATGGTAAATATTCACATGTTACCATTGAGGGAGGAGGAGCTATTGGACGGACAGTGTAAAAGTTTGTCTTGTGAAAATAAAAGGTTCCTATGCGACAGAATATTGTCAGATTTGTCGGTTAGAGTCGGGAATTTGTTGGATTTGAGACCAGTTTTAGACAAGTGTGGTGTCGGAAAAAATATTGGATTTTCTTTGGTTTGGTGTCGGAATTTTCAGACTTTTTAAACTGACCGATCGGAAATAAACAGTTGAAGCACTGCGCTCTCAACAGTTCACAGAAGAACCTTAATTTGATGATCCGGCATTTTTTTTTAAATAGACATAAAAAAGCTGGTTTATTGAGGTATCCAAGTCTTCTTCACTATTGTATTTTTATCAAGTAAGTATGACGGCACTAGACCCTCAAGGTCCAAACCAGCAGAGCTGATCTCCGTTTTGTGGCCCTTCAGCCAGGAAGTGCAATGTGGGGTTTGGGGCCAGCCATCCAGTGTGTTTGCACACCTTTCCTGCTTACCTTCCCTAGATTTCTCCAGATACCCATTAAGAGCTTGGTTGATTCTGGCTGAGCTTACAGAGCCACACCACTGATCCCCATCCAGCCATGTCAGGGATCAAACCTATGGCCTTCAAACAGAGGAGTCCCAACACAGTATGCCAAACACTTGGTGGTATTTATTTAGCCTTGGCCCCCTCATAAGGAGACATGTTAAGAAAACAATTCTTACTTTAAAATATGTATAATGATCCTAGTTCTTATATTATCCAAGGGGAGAACCTTTATCATCAAGTCTTTCCTCTAAAAATCCTCAAAAGTGAAAAAGTTTCCAAATATCACCAGGTTCTTAATTCAATGCTTAAGTCTTTTGAAATTGCCACTGTAAACTGCTGCCAAATAAGTTGTTTTATAGATAGCGTTTAGCATGTGTTTAACACGTGTGTCAAAAACGTGTTTAAAGAAAAAGTAGTGGTATATTGACATTATAGAAAGTTGTTAACCTAACATAATGAAAATGAAAAACTTTTTTTCATGAAAAACTACTTTTTCATTTCTTTCCATAACCTAACCTAACCACTGCTATTAATATTTTGTATTTACGCCACTGCTATTCGCCTTTCGCCACTGCTATTCGCCTTTCGCCACTGCTATTAATATTTTGTATTTACGCCACTGCTATTCTCCCTTCGCCACTGCTATTCGCCCTTCACCACTGCTATTTAAAAATAAAAATAAAATAAAAGACCAGCATGAGCGCTATCTATAAAAGAACTTATTAGGTGGCAATTTAAAGCGGCAATTTAAAAAGACTTAAGCATTGAATTGAAAGCGTGGTGATATTTGGAAATTTTTTCTCTTTTGAAGATTTTTAGAGGAAAGACTTGATGATAAAGGTTCTCCCCTTGGATAATATAAGAACTAGGATCATTATACATATTTTAAAGTAAGAATTGTTTTCTTAACATGTCTCCTTATGAGGGGGCCAAGGCTAAATAATTACCCACTTGGTAATCAGCTTGGTAACCTTGGCAACCAGCTGAAAGTACAGACGTCCTGCCAGCCAGGATGTCTAAGTGTGTTTTGTTGTTTTTATTTGCCACTATCCTAAAAAGTTTTTTGTTTGCATCAATGTTGATTGATTCAGTCACTATTTGTAACAGCATAGGCTATTAGGCAAAACCTTGACTAGCCTAGGTCTTGAAACTCAGTTATCTAATTCAAATGTCACCCCCACCTGCTCAAGGATCCTGCTGTAATTATAATCAAGATTCTGACACAAGATTCATACATTTTGAGCCTCAGGTAACTTTTTACTATAGGCTAGTCTAACCAGTCAAAGTTGTTGGACAATTTTAAATTGCTTAGCCTATATTATACTCATTTTCATTGTTCTGTTTTCATTTTGACAATTCATAATAGCCATAGCCTCCCCAAATGGTCTCACATATAGCTCTAGGCACCATAAAAATCAGGAAATTCTTAATTTTGATAAATAGCCTAGTAAGCAATTATGATAGGCATATTCAGAAAGAACATAATTAGGGCATCAAGTGCTGTGTTCATTTTGTTTGTGAAACAGTTATATAGAGTATCTTCACTTTATTTTAAGTCAGTTTTAGCCTATAAAATACCTAAAATTTACCAAAAATTGTCATTAATTTATTATTGGTAAATTTGATCAAAAAAAAACATGAAAAGTAGGAAATCTAAGCTATCTATTTATATAGTTTATTATTAAAATTATTTAAGATCAAACACTTGAAATTACTAGTTTATTGACTTGCCTACAAGGACCTCTTGTTGGAAAAACCAAATATCCTATTTTAATGTATATATCCTTTCTGTGTTTCAGTTTTATTCACATATTAACAGAAAGCTGATTTTCTTGTGATTCTAAGTAGATAACTTTTATTGCTTGATATTTGTTCCGTAAATCCCAAATATTAAATACAATTTTTCTTTTTAATTGCTTGTTAAAATAGAGAACACATTTTAAATTTATGAGTATAAATTAATTAAATTATTTAAATTGTGAGCCTATGAATTATTGGTGAAAATATCACCAAGTAGACAGGGATCTTACTTTAATTAGAATCACAATATCTAGGGTAATCCTTAAGCATCAAAACATGGCATGCCGCCGCATGCTAAGTTTGTGGATTATTATGCTATTTTATTTCAGAAAACATCAACTCTTGCCCAAAGGCGACCACAATATCCCCAAAATCCTAGCCTGAGTAGTAATTGAAAATTAAATAATTTTTCTTTTGAGAAAAGTACCAAGGAAGAAAAAGTATTATTTGTTTGTTTACATGGAATTATGGTGTTAAGAAGATAGGATTAAAACCTCTGATAAATAGACGTATGGTTTTTAATCTTATAAAATTTAAAACAACATTCAATCTGCATTTGAAAACTTGTGATTACATTCTAATAGTTTTACACACCCTAGAAATGAACTTCAAGTGTGTTTGGCAAGACAGGGATATATGAAACTTTTCTTTACTTGATAGAAAGGGACATATAACCAAGAAAAAAAATGGTAAATGTACTTGTGTAATACTGCTTTCATATCAATTATGTTTATGGACTTTGAGAATAGTTAAAGCCCTTTTTCCATATCCTACTTTTAGGCAAAGTTAGCAACATGGCATTAAAATTGAGAAACAATTAATGTGTACTCTAAAAGGGTGCTTAATTTCACCTCTTCAAGGGTTCATGCTGTTTACCATCTTCAGAAAATGCTCCCTCATAAATAATACCCTCCCATGGAAAATACCCCACCCCTTCCACAAAATACTCTTTTGTGGAAAATATTTCCCAGAACAGGCATCCTCACTGAAAAAAAAATATTCCCAAATATTTACTTCCCATTGAAAACTCCCACACAAGCCTCCCCTCTCCCTGAAGAAAACTCCAAGAAAAATGTCCGAGCATTTCTCACTAACAAATAATATCTGTTAGCCATGGACAAATTAATAAACTTAAAAAGGGACTTAAAATTCTATAATGGGGTTTACTGGTTGTTTTGTAGTTTGGGAGGGAGGGAGATAACTCATAATGTTGCATTTTATACCTGCATGGGGTATTCTTTGCGGGGGTACTTTCTGAGTGGTATTTTTTTGTTGACAGGGGGCTATTTTTTGCGGGGGATACTTTCCAGTGGAGTGAGGGGGATAAACACAGGCCACTCTAAAGATGCTGGTTAATTAGTCATTTGACTTTTCATTACTTAGCCAATGCTGCTTGAAAAAGGCAAATGCAGATTTAGGTCACAAACAAAATTTATGTTACACAGACATCCAATTTAAATAATTTTATGGTGCCAATCAATTTGGTGCTTGGGCACTTCTATTCCAGTTTCTCAGGCTTCTAGCACACAGTAACGTCACCCTACAGCAGCAGTGTTGGGTTGGTTATTAAATAAATGTACTTAAGTACAGTTTCAAGTGCTTAAATACATACTTAAAAGTATATGTTAAAGAGTACTTTAAGTACATGCTTAAGTACAATTTTTGCATACTTATTGGTACTTAAGTATCAAGTACATTTTTTCTTGAACTTCTCTAAAGTTGGCAAGAAATTAAAATGTACAAAATGTTGGGCTTGTTATAAATTGATTAAAAAAGTTTTCTGAAAAAGAAGTTCTATAAAGAAAAGGAAAGGCCCTATTAAACTTAAGATCAGAAGAAATAGAAACCTACAATAACTGAAACTAAAAAAAAAAACAACAGAAATTGCTATTAAGGAATAAGTGAAACCTAAAATAGAAATTAAATAAACAATCACAGCAAAGAACCATACAGCAGGTGCTAATATAAATGAATAAACAAATCTTAAAACGAGTAAATCTTAAATTCAGGATGTCAATCAAGCTTAAAGCAAACAAAAATATTTTGTCTTTGAAGTATAAATGAAACCCAAAACAAACAGAAATCAAATAAACAATCATAGCAAACAAATATATAATATGCAGTTATATAAATGTATAAATAAATCTTTAAACAATCAAAACTTAAATTGTAAATACAAATAAAGCTTAAGACAAACAAAAACCACTACAAACAAGAGTTTGGTTTTGCCTTGTTCTCTCACTGTAAAACTCTAAAACATACTGTATAATTAATTTTTAATTTTTTTTAACAAATTGGTTTACACTGCTATTTTTAAAATCTATAATTAGTGTATTTTGATTTAACAGTTTTTTTTAAATTAATTTTGTTCGTATTTTGATTGCAAAAAGTTTCAGGTTTTTAAACAACTCCTTATTTGAAAATAAGATTTTTTTACATCAAAGTATCAAAACTAGTATCAAAGTAACAATATAAAGGTTCCGAAGTATCAAACTAAAGAAAGGATCAAAGTTAACAAGATATGAAAGTATACTTTGTTTACTTTCATATCTTGTTAACTTTGATCCTTTCTTTAGTTTGATACTTCGGTACCCTTGGGGCACAACTTATAACACTTGCCCTTGGGCTCTGGCGGGATATGTTGACCCCAGAGTTTTGTTATTTGACCTTTAAACTATTTTGAAGAAAATAGCTAACTCAAAAATTTTGATTGGATGCATTTGGTCAGAAAGGGCCTCAGGGGTGGGAGGACTACCTACCCTCTGATAACTTTCGACTCTTGAGAAGGGCACTAGAAATTCTGACTTACAATTGAATGTGCCCCTTCCAAAGTTTATATGACCATCCCTTACATAAAAATCCAATGTGCCTACAGGGCACATTTTACAACACTTGCCTCAATGTTCTGGGAGAGAGTGGGGCTATTTTATCCCTGGAGTTTTTTTTATATATTATCTTTGGTCTATTTTGAACAAAATGGCTTTACAAAAAATTCGATTGGACACATTTGGGGAAAAGAAAATTGGGATGGAGGGGAGCTAGTTACCATAATTGACAACCCTTCTCTTGGCTCTGGGGGGGGGGGATATGTTGACAAAGAATATTTTGCCACCTTATTGCTTGACTATTTTGAACAAACTGACTATCTTAAAATTTTCATTTGATGCATTTTGGGGAAAAGATGTGTGTTTGTGCCAGGTGGGGTAGATACCCTCAATTAACTTTTGACTCATAAGAAGGTACTCTTAATAAAGATGACTCTTAAAAAGTGAACTAGAACTTCAATTTCCAATTAAATGAGCCCTCTCTAAAGTTTATACAAGCATCCCATTCATAAGAACCATATACGCCCCCAGCACATACCTTATAACGCCTGTCCCCCGGGCCCTGGGGGTTCTTGTCAACTCAGGAGTTTTTGTTATCTAATTTTTAAAATACTTACGAAAAAATGGCTTTCTCAAAATGTGTATTGAATGGGTCTGGGGAAAAAGACCGTGGGTGTTATTTCCCCTCCGATGTCTTTTGACTCTAAGATAATGAACTAGAACTTTCAATTTTGAATTAAATAAGCCCTCTATGAAGTTATATACGAGCTTCCCTTTCATAAGAACCATATATGCCCCTGGGGCATATCTTAGAACACCGGACCCTGGGGGGTTGTATAGACATTGAAATTTTTCTTATCTGACATTTGAACTATTTTTAACAAAAGGTTTTTAAAATTTTATCGAATGGGTTGCAGAAAAAAGACGTTGGGGAGGAGCTAATTTCCCTTGGATCTCTTTTGACTCCTAAAAAGTGAACTCGAACATTAATTTCCAATCAAATTAGCCTTTTCTGAAGTTTATACGAGCACCTCTTTCATAAGGACCAGATATGCCCCAAGGGCATAGCTTGCAATGGCTGCCCCCGAACCCTGGGGGGCTGTGTTGACCCCGGAGTTTTCGTTATACAATCTTTGAAATATTTCTGAAAAATGGCTATCTCAAAGTTCTTATTATATGGGTTTGAGGAAAAATGGGTATGGGGGGCTATTTGCCCTCGAATTTCTTTTGACTCTTAAAAAGTGAACTAAAACTTTCAAATTTCTATCAAACGAGCCCTGTCTGAAATTTAAATGAGCATCCCTTCCATAAGGACCATTTATGCCCCCAGGGCATAACTTACAACACCTGACCCTGGGACCTTAGGGCGTGTGTATGTTGACCAACCGGAGTTTTTGATATATATGATCTTTGAAATATTAAAAAAAAAAAGCTATCTCAAAATTTTCATCAGATGTATTTGGGATAAATAGACTTGGGGGAGGGTGGTTACCCTCTGATCTCTTTTGATTCTTAAAAAGTGAACTGTAATTTTCAATTTCCAATCAAAGAGCCCTCTGAAGTTTATATGAGCATTTCTTCCATAAGAACCATATATGTCCCCAGGTCATACTGTTCAACTCCTGCTCCGAGCCCTGGGGGGGTGTGTTGGCACCGGAGTTTTTGTTATATGATCTTTGAACGATTTTAACAAAATTGCTATGTTGTAATTTTTATTGGATGCATTTGGAAAAAAGTGTATGAGGTCGGGGGGGGGGGCTAATTGCCCTCCAATCACTTTGGCTCTTAAAAAGGGCACTAGAACTTCCGATTTCCAGTCAAAAGAGCCCCCTCCGAAGTTTATGCGACGACCCCTTCCATATGAATTGCCCCTGAAAAAATATATTAAATTGGAGCCGTATGGCATTTACTATAGGCATTGCCTATAGCATAGCCTTTGATGGGGAACAGGAAATTTTTTAAGTAAGACTATCAAAGGATCTCTTAAAGTCATTACCAACTTTCACAAGCATCTGAAGGTTATTGTATGGTAAAGAAAACAAAAAATTTTAGTCTTCCGATTATAGTAGACAGACAGTTAGACAGAATTAGGAAAGAGGTGAAATGTAGCGTAGCTTTGGAGCTCAATCACATCAGGGACAAAGAAGATCATGAGGGAAGTTAATGATATTAGTCCGAGTATTTTCAGCTAATTGTTATCTTCAAGAAGACTTTATCAATCCACCATGTCCAAATACCAAACCATATGGAATGTAACAAATCATAGCACAAAAGGTGCCAACAAGTTTTTTGGAAATCAGAGGCAACGCTATAGCGTTGCCTATAGTAAAGGCTATACAGCTCTAATGTTTTAGTATTATATTTTTTTTTCCCCAGAGGCACTTTGGCACTGGAATGGAAGGGGTCATCCTAGAAACTTCAAAGGGGGCTCATTTGATTAAAAATCGAGAGTTCTAGTGCCCTTTTTAATAGCCAAAATTTATTTGAAAGCAACTAGCCACCCCCCCCCCCCATGTCCATAATTCCTCCAAACGTATCCAATCAAAATTTTGAGATAGCCATTTTGTTTAGCGTAGTTGAATTCCAGATAGAAAATACGTTTTCGAGGAGGAAACTCCCCCACAACCCTCAGGGGAAGGATTTTGCGTTACACCCTGGGGGCATATAAGGTTTTTATAGAAGGTATCATCGTAGAAGCTTCAAAAAAGGCTCATTCAAATGCAAATTCAAAGGGCTAGTGCCCTTTTTAATAGTCAAAAGTGATTGGAGGGCAACTTGCCTCCTATGCCCATCATTCCCCCAAACACATCCAATCAAAATTTTGAGATATCTATTTTGTTCAGCGTAGATGGTTTTCAGATAGAAAATATGTTTTGAGGAGGTCTCTCTCCCCCACATTGCAGGCATTGTAATACGAATAATGAAACAATTGACCATTGCCTATTTGAATGTAATATGCTGACGTCTGCACAACATACCTTGCTTTGTAAACTGTTAAAATATTTCAAACACCACAAAATCTCACTATCAGCCAAGAGCCTAGCCAACTATACCTGCACACAGAGCACAGAAATCGATATCTATTATCTTATATTTGAACTCCTTGAGTCAAAAGATCTACTGAAAGATATCTGAGAATATCTAATAAATAAGAGACAACCAAGACAGTAGCTCTGTAGCCCACAGAGTGAAGCAAAAAGAAGAGGGCTAAATAGTACCAACTGAATAGCCCGCCTGCTGTGAATTAGAAGAAGAAGAAGAAATAAAATAAAAATGCTGGTTTGTCACATCAACAGCAACCTTTTAAGAAAATCGAAATATATTTTCTTGTGATTATTATCTCTTCTAATCAGCAGTTGTACCAAACCAATTCTGCTCAAGACATCCTCAGGGCTATACTGTGGTGTTTATCCTCCCCCATAGTATAGTGCAGACGGTTTGATATCATCTATTTTCCCTTCTTGTTTTAGTTTTTATTTCTGTGTTTAAAGCTTTTTCCAATAGGCAATGATTAGAAGTCCTCCAAAAAAAAAGTCCCCCAGATCCCAAATCAAATTCCAGTGAAAGTGTCATAGTGAAAGATACCCATCCTGGCTGGTCAAGCACCCTATCTCAAAGTTCTAATGATAGCTCCAATTTGGAGAATAGGACAATGATAAGTGTAGGGGCTAATGTAACCATAGATGATAATGGGTTTCAAGAGGTCCTCTCTAGAAGTTCTAAAAAAAGGAAAAAAAATCTCCCCAATTAAAAGCATTCCCCTCTCCCTGTCCAAGATCCTCCCTCCAAAAACTTAGGAATCTACCTTAAAATTACTCCCACTACCCCCTTTGAAATAAAAATGATCACTGCAATAAGAGTTGCAATTTTTAAATTGCTAAAATCAATGTTTTCTCTTAACATTAACTGTGATGGATCTCTGCTAATAGCTGTAGAAGATCAGAAATCAGCAGATAAAATAATTAACCTTAAATCCCTTCTGAATACCCCAATTATTGCATCTAATTGGAACCCAAAACAATCACCAACAAAAATAGTAGTTTATAATGTTCCCTGAGAGATATCTACTCAGGAGTTAAAAGAAGGCCTCTCAGATAGGGCCGGAAACACAATCCCAGTTGAGGATGTTACTCAACTTGGAAAACCTAACTCTAAGGGCCTAAAAACTAGTAGATCCTTTTTATTCACACTGAAGGATAAAATTGATATCCCAGAAAAATTATTCCTATTTGGGCAAATCAAACCACACAAGGAATACAAACCTAAGCCTATTCAGTGTCAGAAGTGTTTCAAATTGGGACACACGACAAACAAATGCAATGAAATTCTCCAAGAGTGTAGTAATTGTAAATCTTTCCACCCTAAAGAGCTGACAACTTGCAACAACACTCAGCCTACATGCATAAATTGCAAAGGCCCACATGAATCTACAAATAAATCATTATGCCCTGCATACAAGAAAAAAGCTCTAACACTCCGAATATCAACAGAGAAGGCCATCCCATACCCCTTTGCAGCAATGGAAGCAAATGCTGCCCAACAATACCAAATAAAGCCTGTAATGAAACCAACCAAAACCCCGAAGTCAAATACCCCCAATGTATCAAGCACCCCATATAAAACACCATCTTCTAAGCCCCCTAGCTCAAATCCCTATCAGAAGGAATCACCAAGCCAACAAGCCCCCTTGTCCGGTGAGATGAGGTCAGCCTGCCCCCCCCTCCCAAGAAGAAACAAACCAGGAATCAATCCCTTAACCAACAAACAGGATGCACAACCAAAAATGCAATCCCCAAATATATGCTTATTCATTCTAAACTGTAATGCAGTGCAGGCCATGAACATACATCAACTACAGAAAACAAAAATTATTGCAGAATTGGCAAAAATCTACATCCCAGATGATATGCTCATTCAAGCAAAAAAAGATCTTGCTTTACTTTTAACAAAGCTGAACATTGATACACAGTCATATGAAGAATAAATCAACAACACAACATTTATCAATACTCCAATGGAATGTAAGATCACTCACAGAAAATAAGCTAAATGAACTAATATCATTTATGAATAATAATTCCATTAATATTGCTTGCCTCCAGGAAACTCATTTAACCCAAAATCAACAAATTAAGTCTCTGGGATATACTATCCTGAGAAAGGATAGATCTTCAGAGAGAAAAGGAGGAGGTGTAGCTTTATTAGTTAATAATAATATAAAATTTTGTGGCATCAATTTTCCAGATTTTGAAAATGATGTTGATGTAATTGGTATAAGTGTTTGGCTGAATAATTTAAAAACCTACATAATAAGCTTTTATAACCCTAATGGCCAAACTACAGATGCCAAGGATTTCTTTAATTATATAAATAATTCTAATATGTTAAAAAATATCATTATTTGTGGTGATTTCAATGCCCACAGCCTTTTGTGGGGGAATAAACCAGCAAATAAAGCTGGTAAATTTATTGAGCATATGACTTCAAATAATAATGATTTAGCTGTTGCTACCCCTCCAAACCTGAATACATATTTCAACCCCAAAAGTGGCAAATTCTCCACAATTGACCTACAAATTGTGTCTTTAAATTTTTTGAACAAAATTTACATAAATAAAATTGATAGTCTATGTACAGACCACTTTGCTATAGTTTTTGCTCCCTAAATGAACCTGCTGAAACTTTATCTCATACCTCCAAATATATCAACACTAAAGCAAATTGGTCTATGTTCCAAAATAACCTAAATGATGAAATTACAAGTTTCACCCAAAGTTCATGCATTTCTTACACAACAGTTGACACACATGCTGAAGCCTTGACATCTTTACTAATAAATACAGCTAATCATGCTATCCCCAGGACAACACCTAAGAAAACATTCCCTAAACAAATTCCTAAAGCATGGTGGACAAATGAGTGCCTAAATAAATGGAGGCTAAAAAAGGCAGCTAGGACAGAATTCATAAAAAAACCAACACCTACTACATATTTTAAAAAATTACAAGCAGAATCTAATCTAAAAAGGACTATAATAGATGCTAAATATAATTACTTGAATAATTTTGCAAATAATCTCTCCAGAGAAACGCTTGAGCCAATTATACATAAAGTCATAAGTCACATATGTGGGAAAAAGACTTCCCCCAACCCACTCCTGTATGAGCTTATACATAATAATACCCATTATGATACCCATTTCAGTCGTTGATCAGATCTCAAGGTGAAAACACCTATCTAGATTGGATATATTAAATTTTGAAGTCGGGTTTGTTCTTGAATTAATTCAGTGACCGGAGTTAATTAAGAGATCATTTTAAAGGATTAAGTCAGGAATAAATAACAGTGGACTTTTGTGTAAACTTGACCTAGATTCTTCATATTCCGTGAGGTCATAAACTGGATTGAACTTTGAATCTAATTGGATTCCGCAACAAGTGAAACTGACTGCAGTAAGAGATTAAGAATATTATTAATTTTGAGCGTTCAAAGAGTGTAGACGTAAAGTGATTTAATAAGACATTAACGTGACCCTAATTGGTGAGCAGGAGAGGGGCAGATCCTCCCGTCAATCAGAATCAATAATTTCCCTTTTAATAATGCCTAAATATTATTGTCCTGAATGTAGAAACCCAGCAACCAGTGGCACAGTTTAGTGCACTAAATGCAGCCAATGGTGGCACCCCAAATGTGCAAAGATTACTCTTGGCTTAAGAGAGAAGTTTAGAAATGGCTATGCTTAAACTGTGATTTTCCTACTTCCCCTTTGATTACAAGTGATGAAAAACTTTTCTGGCAAAGTTACGCAAAAAGCAAGCCCTAGATCTGTTGCGAAAAACACGCCTATAGTTACTCCCAGGTCCTCCAATCCCCAAGCAAAGACAACAACTAGGCCCAGCATAAAACAGAAAACTCCCTGTGTCGATTGTGGAGAATATATACGAGAAATTTCAGCGTTAAGAAATAAATGCTCTACCCTTGAGAATGAACTTTCAGCCCGTGATTCTGTTATCGATAAGCTTGACATTGAAGTCAGGTCTGTTTCTGAAAAGCTTGCGATTGGTATGCAAGAACGCCATAAGTTAGACATTTTAGTCGACGAAAAAAAAACAACAATCGATTCTCTAAAGATGCAGATAAATCAGTTTCAAAACCGATTTCCACTGGATCAAATCCCAAGCGGCCACGAACTTGGTACCCAGCCAGCCGCCCAAAATAATCAACGCAAAATGAATGCTGTAAGTGCGGCGTCAGTTACATTGGATATGCCCTTTCCATGTGCAGTGAATAATAATACTGACATAGCCGCAAGTGATGAGAATAATGTGATTCCGATTGACAAGTTACAGGAAGAGGCCTTACATATCATTTTCAAGAAAATAATTAAGCCACCATGTATTAGTAAATTGGTTCCTGAAGCCAAATCAGGGAAGTATTCTATTGCCTGCCGTTTTCACCTGGCCAACAAGTGTATAAAAAAAAGTGATTGTACCTTTGTTCACCCCTGTATGTCTTTTTTAACTACTGGTCACTGTAACAACAATTATTGCTCCCTTTCCCATTCCAAACCCTGCCATAAATTTCAAAGTGGCCTTTGTTTCAAAACTAAGTGCATGTTATTACATTTGAAAAACAGGGATTATCGTGCTATAGCCAGGCACAGTAAAATTTGTAATAGTAAAATAGTTACAAATTGTCAATCAACCCAAAAGTGGAGCCCCCTTCATTCAATTAATAAAATTAGCTCATCAGCGCATACTCTTCCTTTTTTATCCCAAATCCACCCTGCTCACTCAAAAAACTTCCACCTTTACCACCCAGAAAAAAAAACTCCATATTCCCAGCAAAATCCCTTCCCTATTAACACTCCAGTTAACCCCTCCCAAGTTGAACCCCCTGAAAATACCACCATCTTATTTCCCTCCCTCAGTTTCCCGCCTCCGACCCATGCGTTTAATCCCTCGTGCCCAACCTCCCAGGGTGACTCAGGTCTGAGACCTTTTGCATTTAATAATTGTCTTGTATTAAATCCTAATTGTTCGCACTTCCAACAACTGAAAACAAGTCGCACCTTCCTCATCATGCTTCGGCTGTATCCTCCCCTCCACCTCCAAATCCCCAAGGTAAATCCTTCTCCTACCCTACCTCTCCGCAGCATCATAATATTAAATTGAAACCCCACCCAGGAAATTCTCAAACACACCAAGTATCCCTGTCGAAATTCCCCAATCGGTTTGTTTTTCCCAAACTTTTAGTTACTAATGCCGAAAGTCTTAATTTTGAAAAGCTTACTGAACTCGAGGTGCTTTCAGGATCAAATCTAATCGATATTATAGCTGTTACGGAAGTACAGTCCCACGACCCAGGGTCTCTGCGCCTGACAAATTATTCAGAGTTTATCAAACTCCGTCCTTTAGACCACCCACTTGGAAAAAAAGGTGGCGGTGTTTTGTTCTTTACTAAGAGTAACCTTTACCCAAAGGTTATTTGAGTCCCTAGTTTATCCGAGTACAATGAAATCCTCTGGCTAAGTATTAGACCAAAAGTTCTCCCTCGTCCATTTAATATTATTGCAATAGCCGTTTTCTATTACTCCCCAAATCAAAATATCGAGTCAAAACGTAAATTCATCCAGCAATTGCAGACAAGTGCTGATTTTGTTATTTCTAATACCCCAATGCTGGTCTTTTTTTAGTTGGCGATGCAAACGACCTTAAAATGGATTCATTTTGCTCCTCACTTAAAGTTAAGCAGATTGTTAAAATACCAACGACTCGGGGAAATACCTCTTGATGTTATTTTAACTAATATGTATAATTTTTACAACCCTCCCTCACCTCTGCCTCCATTAGGTGGGAGTTACCATCTTTCAATTCTTTTATCCCCCTCCTCCAATTTTAATCATTCTTTCTCAATAACTTATGGCAGTTATTGCCCCCTTCAAAATTCTGGTCTTCTTTCTTTTGGTATGTGGCTGAATACTGAAGATTGGTCCGATGTTTATAGTTAAAAAAAATATTGATGAGAAAATGACTTTGTTCCACAAAAAGCTAATTGACAAATATCAAATTTGCTTCCCAGAAAAAAAATTTAAAAATTGCTCCAGTGACAAACCCTTTATTAACCAAACTATAAAAACACTAATTAGAACCAAATTGAAGCTTTTCAAAAATGGTAAACCAGATGAAGCCAATAAACTAAGAAAATCAATGAAAAGAAAAATTCGCAAATTGGCACAATCGTACTACAAAAAAGGTCGAAGTATTGTTTACTAATAAACCAAAAAACTGGTATTCTGAGGTAAAAAGCTGTGTGGCAGGAGGCTTGAACAGCTTAACTTCAATCTACCCGAGTCCCCTGATATTACTGCCAATAATCTCAATAAATTCCTCGCTTCCATTGTCCAGAGTCTTCCACCACTGTCCGACCAATTACAATCAGGAGCCCTTTCCCCTTCTTTACCCACTGTTTCTCCGTCTGAGATAGAAAGAAGAATTCAAAAACTAAGAAAGACAAGTATTTGTCCTTTGGATATCCCCTTTCCTCTTATCAGTGCCTTCGGTGATTTCTTGTCTAAGCCCTTGTCTTTCCTGTTTAACAAGATTACCGAGTCTGGGCAAATTCCTACAATTTGGAAACAGGGTTTCATAACCCCTTTGAAAAAGAAAAACGGAAAGCCTGGTTTTGAAGGCGTCCGGCCTATTACTCTTACTCCTCTTTTCTCGAAACTTTATGAAGGTTTACTTGCAGATTGGCTAAAGGAAAAAATCTTACCTCTTACTGACTTGAAACAATTTGGGAACCTAAAATCCACCTCTACTTCCCATTACCTCATTTCTCTTATTGATGACATCGGGAAAATCCTTGAAAAGCCTAATTCCTGGCTAAATTTAATTTCCATTGACCTTCAGAAAGCATTCGACCTTGTTAACCACAATATTTTAATTGAGAAACTTGTTAACGAGTTCAATATTAATCCCTTACTGGTGAAATTAGTTGCCTCCTTCTTAACAAATAGATTGCAAGTTGTTAAATACCAAAATCATTATTCAAATCCTCTCCCTGTCCACAACGGCATACCCCAAGGTACTCTCCTAGGTCCCCTCCTTTTTTCAGTAATGATCAACAGACTCGCAAAGGAATTTCCTGACCGATGGAAATTTGTTGATGACCTAACGGTTGTTGAAACTTGCTTCAGAAATTTAATAAGTGACCCTATGAGTATCCTCAATGAAATTGGAGACGAGGCCTTAGACTTAGACATGACAGTAAACCCCTCTAAGTCCATGATATGCCCATTTGTTTCCTCAAATCTTTGCCCTATTTTCTTAATCCTATCCCTCCTGAAATTTCTGTGTCCTCATTTAAACTACTTGGGGTCACAGTTTCTTCAAATTTAAAGTGGGATATCCACGTTAATGACATCATCCATAGAGCTAATGTGTCTTTCGCCCTCCTTAAGCTCCTAAATAAATTCAGCGTCCCCCCTTCCCACTCCTTAAGAATTTACACGTCTTTTGTCCGCCCGCATCTAGAATATGCTTGTCCAGTTTGGCACCCTGGTATCTCTCGCGAAGAATCGGAAAAAATCGAATCAATTCAAAAAAGGGCCTTGCGAATAATTTTCAAAAAAGGCAAGGTGCCTTACTCTCTGCTCCTAAAAAAAGCTAGTCTGAAAACCCTGGAGCAAAGGAGGGTTTCGTTGTGCCTCCGTTTTGCAAAAAATGCCATAACAAACCCTTGGACGGCAAGTATTTTCCCCAAACGTCACTCCCCATCCAGAATACGGCCGCCTCGAGCTGTTTCTCTGAGCCCATCCCTGCTTTGTCCCCCCTTCGCTGCGTTTACTTCCAGATACGAAAGAACTTTTATCCCCTTCATTACAGAGAAAATGAATAAAATGCCTCAATAGTTTCTTTTTTTTCCCTCTTTTTTGTCTATTAGCTGATGGTACTGCCCAGGTTCTTGCACTCTTTTGCTTGCCCCCCCTTTCTTGACCAGTTTTTATTGTTTTTAACTCTTTTATTGATTTACTGTAGTTTAATTGCTGACACTTTCTTAGTATCCCTTTTAATTTAAATGCATTTATGTCTCGTTCTAAGTTTAGTTTGACCAGTTTTTTAATGCATTTATGTCTTGCTCTAAGTTTATTTTGACCAATTTTTTTTTGTTTTTTTTAATGTTTTAATTGACTTTTTACAGTTTTAATTATTGACTTTTAAATGATGTTCATTATGGTTTTCTCTATTTTGTTGTTGTTTTTTGCATTTTTAGTGTAACGATTTATTTGTTGTCGACTCCAAAGTCCGATTTCGGCCCTTTGTGGGCTTGTGATAGCGATTTTTTTTAAAATAAATAAATAAATGATAGTGATAATGAAAAGGCTAACCTATTTGCAACTCTATTTGTTAATAAGCTAACATCAAATAATCAAAGCAAACTGTCCACAATTCCTATGAACCCAAGTTACCAACCACGCCCAGGATCCGAGTGCATAACTAATCCATTTTCAATCCAGGAATTGAATAATGCAATACATCATATTAGGACCAAAACTAGCAGCAGCTATGACAATATACACCCTACATGGATAAAGAATCTCACACCTTCATACAAACAAGAACTGCTAAATTGTTATAATCACGCTTGGGCATCTTCTAGGTTCCCCAATATATGGAAATATTCGTCCCTCCTACCAATCCTAAAGAAAAATAAACCAAAAGATAACCCTGAGTCTTATAGGCCCATAATGATTACATCTGTGATGGGGAAAATAATGGAGAAAATGATTTATCACAGACTCCTCTGGTTTGTTGAGAAAAACAACATGATCCCACACACTCAACTGGATTCAGGAAATACCACTCCTCAACAGATGCTTTCATTTTGCTAACAAATGCAATAAATGAATCTTTCTCAAAAAATAGTATCCTAGTGGCAGCTTTCCTAGATTTTGAAGGGGCATATGACAATGTGAACCACCAAATCCTTTTAAATAAACTTGCAAACCTTGGAGTACCTCCTAAGCTAGTATCTTTTATTAAATCCTTCATAGAAGTGCGAAGTTTCATTGTTTGTGTTGGTTCAGCCTCTTCACCCCAAAAGACAATATCCAAAGGCCTACCTCAGGGAGCAGTCCTCAGTTGCCTCCTATTTGCCCTATATCTCTGGGACATGAACCTACCCCACACGAATCTACAATATGCTGATGATCTGGTGCTATGTTCGTCTGGCAACACCTTTCAGATAGCACAGTCAAATCTGCAAAAGTCACTTTTCCAGTTTGAAAAATTCTCTCAACATTCAGATTTACCCATTGCACCCAACAAGTCAAAAATAATCCAATTTCACCGGAAGCGAAACCATGTTAATGCAAAACTAACTCTAAATAAAACAACTATTCCAGAAGATAATCATATTAATTACCTAGGTCTCATGCTTGACCAAAAACTTAATTTCCACCTCCACATTTCAAACACAATAAAAAAATGTTATAGAAAAGCAAATATACTAAAAGACTTCTTTCCACACCCTGGGGTTGTAAGGAGAAAACCTTACTCCAGTTTTATAAATCACATATAAGACCCCATATTGACTATGGGCTCATTGTCTATGGTGCATGTGCAAAGACTCAGATGCAAAAAATTGAAACAACACAAAATGATATATAATACGTCTCATATTTGGTCTTAGGAAACCCTCAAGCACCAAGTTTCTGCTTATGGAGAGTGGATTAACAACATAAGGGAGAGACGTAGCTTTCTCTTGACAAAACATCTTACAAAAATTGAATCGAATAGCTCACACACATTACATAATTGGTTAAGAAATCCAGCCATGTATAGAGGTATTGCAGATGGGTATGCCAATGTTCAAAAGAAGTTCCCTGTACCAGCAAAGTCTATTGCACCTACTTTCCCCCATTCCCCTCCATGGAATTGGTCATTTCCCATAATAAATACTGAATTTTCAAAATGGAATAAAGATTTAACCCCCATTGCTTTTGTCCAGAAAAAATTTGCAGAACTTAATACAATTACATATAAAAACCACTTCCAAATATTTGTTGATGGGTCAAAAATGAATGAGAAGGTAGCAAGTGGTGTATTCCTTCCTCACCTGAAAATTGCAATGGGCGAGAGATTATTTAATAATTTATCTATAATGTCTGCTGAGTTAAATGCCATAATCATGGCATTAGAACACCTTAAGCAAAACCAACCTTTGATTGAAAATTCGAGTAATATTACCATCTATTCCGACTCTTTATCAAGCCTTGAGTTGCTGGCCTCAGCTCCTCAATATAAGTTGGACATTGACACTTATCATTGTATCAGTATTATTGATAATCTTGCTTCAAGTGGCATAAAAACTTACTTTCAGTACATTCCTAGCCACTCTGGCATAAGCGGTAATCATCAGGTTGATGAAATAACAAAAAATGCTATAAATATTGACCAGCCAAGTGGGAGACCAATCCCAATTAGAGATATTTACCGATGGAGGCTATCAGATATTAATTTTAATAAGATTAATCCTATCCTTTCGCCCCCTTTCCCAATAAGTACCTTTCTAAAATTTATCATAGAATTTGTTCTGGAACAAATGGACTAAATTTCCTTGCATTCTCATATAAGCTTTCTAATTCAAGTGGTTCAATTCCCCTGTCCCCTCTTTGCAGGCATTGTATTATGAATAATGAAACAATTGACCATTGCCTATTTGAATGTAATATGCTGACGTCTGCACAACATACCTTGCTTTGTAAACTGTTAAAATACTTCAAACACCACAAAATCCCACTATCAGCCAAGAGCCTAGCCAACTATACCTGCACACAGAGCATAGAAATCGACATCTATCATCTTATATTTGAACTCCTAGAGTCGAAAAATCTGCTGAAAGATATCTGAATATATGTAATAAATATGAGGCAATCAAGCCAGTAGCTCTGTAGCCCACAGAGTGAAGCAAAAGGAAAAGGGCTAAATAGTTTTACTGAAAAGCCCACTTGCTGTTAAATAGAAAGAAGAATTATCTAGGCTAGATCTATTGACCCAGTCACTATTTTTGACAACATAATGGGCAGAGGCTTGACTAGGCTAGGAACTCAGTTAGGCCTATATAGTGCAATTATTACTCTTTCCTCAAGGATCCTGTAGTGATTATAATCAACATTATGACATGGATTCATGCATGTTATGTATCAGTTAACTTTTGGTCTGTACCCTAACCAGTCAAAGTTGAATAGGCCTAATTGTGTTTTTTAAGCTATTGTTTATTTCATTTGTTTTATCAATAACACAGCTATCAAATTTGAAAAATGGCAATTTATTTGCCCTAAAGAATAGCTATGTTTCATTATTAAGAAGCAAATATATTCAGAAGGAACCTAAAAAAAGGCATCAAGTGGTAGACTTTGTTCATTTTATTTTTTGATCAGTAATAGAGTGTTGAGTAGTATGCTCATATTATTTTTAAGTAAGTATTAGCCTATAAACCACCCCAAATTTACCAAAAACTGTCAGCAAAAGAAAAAAATTAGTTCTAAGGGAGAGAAAAGGGCATAATGGAAGTAGTAGAAATTGAAGTATAATCCCCAGGGCTGTAACTAGTATTTTTGGGTAAATTTGCAGGTGGCAATAATTTAGCTAGGATTAAAGTGAATGCATCATTTGATGCCTTTTTTTTGCTCTTTCATAATTCAATAATTGCTTGTGTTGAAAATTGTATCTGGAGTCCTTAAGGGGTGCCCAAAGGTATTTTATATGAATTATGAAAGAGCATAAAAAAATCAAATTATGTTTTCACTTTCATTGTAGCTAAATTATATGGTCCACTGCAAAGTTCCCATGAAATTTATCCACCCCACCCCCCTAATGTACAAATATATACCTTGAATTGTTGACAGCAAAGTTTTGAATTGCAAAATTCAGCACTATTTTTGTCAGTGGCATTTGAAAAATTTGAAACATTAGACAAACAGTTTCTATTTGTGTTGCCCAATAAATAAGGTTTTTATTGTTATAAATAAGTATTTTTAGAATATATTACTCTTGAACAACTTATTTATAAACTATTGATATGTTTTTTAACCACTTTTCAATAACTTAACTAGCATTGATAACGTATTTGTGTGGTTACAAAAATGAAATACATTTGGGGCCCCTTTAAGGGCTCAAGATGCAACTAGACCCAGAAGCAATTATTAAATTACGAAAGAGCATAAAAAAGGCATCAATGGATGTTTTCACTTTCTTCCTACCTAAATTATTGTGCCACCTGCAAATTTACCTATTTTTGTTTAGGGGCAGTGTGTTTTTTTTGCGGGGTGAGGAGGGGGGTACAAAAGAACTAAAAAAATGCATCAAAATTTGAAATTGATATCTACTCCCTTATGATTTCTGGGAATATTTCTGGTTCACACTCGTATTATAAAAGTAAAGAGTAACATTAAACCCCAAAATGGGCAAAATTTATTCTGCATAGGAGGGGGACTGCCTCCTCCTTATCCACATTTCCACCTCATGGTTGCAAAAAACTTTGGAGGGTGCTCATCAAATCAGAAATGGAGAGTTCATAAAATGATTTTTTTATAAGTTAAAAGTGATTAGAGACCAACCAGCCTTGGTGGGGGGGGGGGGTATTTTCTGCAAGGGCTATTTTTTGTGGGGGCAAAGGATATTTTCCATGGGCAGGGTTCAGACTCGCCTATAAATTCCAATAAGTTCCTATATTTTTAATGCACTCCTATAAAATGCCTATATTTTGGCTAAAATCCTATTATTCCTATATTTTCAGCTGAAGAGCACCAAGAACATTGCTCGTGATTTGCAATTTTCACTGCTCGTTAAGTAAGCCCAGATGTGCTTTTCTTTGCTTTTGACTCTGCTTGTAGACTGTGCTGTCTTTCGGTGTAGATTGATAACTAATTACAACTGTTGAGCAGTTTGAACTTAACTAATGCTTTGTGTTGGGATTAGTAAGCTACTTCTGTCTGGGCTATGCTGTTGTGTTGACTTAGTAACCTATGCTTTGGTTTTTGTCATGTTGGGCCTGTCTGAAATGAGTGAAGATCAGTATATAGGTTAGCAGTCTCTGCTTAATGAGACTGTGAGTTCTTGCAACTTATGCGTTTCCTGGCTGAACGCTATAAAAGGCTGATGCAAATACGGCCCAGTTTTGGACATATCCACTTTTTTCTTTTTATGGCCTTATAATCACGGGATGCTATTTTGCAGGTGATGCTTGGTAATTAAGTATGGGGCCTACCAAGTTCAATAGTTCATGGCTTGCTAAGACAGATTGCAGAGGTAGAAAGATTGGCGAATGGTGTAAAACTGGGAACAACCATTACTCGTTCTTTTGCAAACTATGCTTGAAAAATCTTGGTTGCTCAGCTAAACCAACATGTGCGATCTGCAGAACACAGAGCCACAGTTACTGCTCAACCACATCCACTACAGCTTCACCTGACTGGACAATCTTGAGTTGATGAAACAACCAAGGATAAACCATTAGTTGGTACAAATATGTTTTGTGAGCGTGATGCCGCTTATAAAGCTGAGTTAATATGGGCACTTCAGATGGTACAGAGTTCCACGTCTGCTAACTCTTCAGACCATATTGTTGCAACCTTCCATGTGATGTTCCCTGGTAAGATCCCCGACGGAATGTCCCTATGTGCAAAGAAACACATGTATCTGATCACCGATGCGCTGCATCCTTACTGTAAGCAAATGCTTGTGAAGGACATTCAGTCATATTTTGTACTAGAATATGACGAGACAACCAACAACGGTGGTATGAAAGAGTTACAGATATGTGTTCAATATTGGTCCTCATATGGAAACAAAATCCAGAGCAGACATTTATGCACAAGTTTTATGGCCACGCAACAAGTGATAACCTGTATAGGAAGATTATGTCAGCCATTGAGCAGAATCAGCTGCCACTTGAAAAACTAATCACGCTTGGAAGTGACAGACCAAAGTCAACAAAAGCCTTTGGAACAAGTTCAATGCCAAAAAAAAGAAAGTGATGGGAAAGGGAATGTTGAACATTGGTACTTGCAACATCCATATAATTTATAACGCTTTCTTGAAAGGTCTTCAGGTGTATGGAGAAGAAAAGTCCGACTTTGTTATTCTTGTGCATTCATTTTTTGATGGTTGGCCAGTACGTTGTGAAGACTATCGGAAGTGCCAAAAGAAAGTGCGAGTGCCAGAGAATGCTTTCATGAAGCATGTCCCAAGCCGCTGGCTGACGATCGGATGTGCCCTTGCTAGAATCATGCACCAGTGGCCGGCAATCTTAGAGTACTTCCTGAACTTCGTGCCGAGAGAGAAAAAACTGAAGAATCTTCTGTCCACTCCCAAATTTCTGAAGACTGTGGCTTATATCAAAAGAGCGACGATGAAGGCCCAACTCGAGTTTGTTCTAGCCTCAGCAGAACTGTTCATGAGTTTCATCCAATTGTTCCAGAAAGAAGAGCCTCTCATTCATGTTCTACACTCAGAGATCAAAAGACTAGTTCTGACGCTTTGCGGAGGGGTCTTTACTTTAGATTTCGTGACCAAGACTGAAAATTTCTCACCAGAAATGTTGAACCTTGCTGAAAAATTTGCAGAAAAGCCCATAGTTTCAGAAAATGTGGAACGAGCTTTTGGTGAGAAAGCAACACTGAAACACAAGGACATTTTCTATGTCAATGTGCAAAAACATTTTATTGCGGGTATTCACCATATTTTGAACTAATGTCCTCTGGAAAAGGATTTTCTTGAGGCTTACGCTGTTTGAGTCCGATCAAAATGAAGGATTCAAGAAGTATTGCAGACATAGCAGCTGTGGCACGCAAGATTGCGATTGGAGTAAGCTCAGACGTCGCCCAGGCTGAGTGGCTGCTTTTGCAAAATGAAACTGGACCCCGTGAGGACATTACTTGGATCAATCATTTTTGGAGCCATTATTTTGGACTGGTGAATGAGCGCGGGCACAGCAAGTACCCGGAACTTACCAAGCTTATCAAAGCGGTGCTGACGTTGGCGCATGGCAGTGTAGATGTTTAACGTGGGTTCTCTTATTCTGATAGGATTCTTGGTGAAGACCAGGCCTTGATGTCTGAACGTGTTCTGGATGCAAGACTCTTGGTATATGACACGTTGAGGCTTTATGGAGGAAAACCAGAACGGTTTGTTATTACAAAAGAGCTGTTGAATCTTGCACATTCTGCATTGTCTCAGTATCAACAATATCTGGATGAAAGAAAAAAGAAGAGCTATCCAAGAAAGAAAAAGGAGCTTTCAAAGAGGACAGCAAGCGGAAGTTGCAGGAGGTCCATGACAAAAAGAAAGAAATAGAAGACCTGGAAAGCAAAAGGAAAAAATTTAGAGCATGTGAGCAAGAAAAGAGAACAGTAGCAGATACTCTACTTCAGGAAGCGACTGACAGAATGAAGAAGGCTGCCAAGTCCAAGAGTTCCATAGACATTGCCCTAACTGTTTCTTTGCTCGAAGGAGCTGTGAAGTCCAGAACAAGTGAAAGAGAGCAGATGGCGGAATCTGCGAGAATGGAGCAGTCTCTTGCAAAGAGAAAAACTGACCTCATATTGAAATTGATGCCCAAGAAGCAGCAAGAGTGATTCAAATATTTTACCTGTATCAGTCAATCGTTAGCACAGTATGTGTATATGATTTTGTACAGTTTGTACTTAAAAAAAAAAAAGCGCAAAAACTCGGGAAATGACGAATTTATGTGACCAGGCATCCCACGCCATCTACTACAGATCTGATCCCAAGGGTTTCCGAATCCTATATTTTTCCTGTATTTGGGCCTGGGAAATCCTATAAAAATAGGACAGAGCCTATAATTTGAAACGAACAGACCTGTCCAAACCCTGCATGGGTGGTACTTTCTAGGGGAGAGGGGTAAACACTGGCCACACTTAAGATGTGTGTTGATTAGTCTTTGAATTTCAAATTTGATAGCTGTGTTTTAGATAAATCAGTCAACAATTTATAATTGGCAAATAGAGTAAAAAACCAGTAGGCTACGTAATTGAGCAAAATTAGGCTATGTAAAACTCAAACCTTTACATCTTGTTACCAAATAAGAATTGAGAAGAACTGTATTTACCAATGAATAGTTAAAAATCTAAGCTACTTATCCATATGATTATTACTAAAATTATTTAAGATCAAACATTCAAAGTTATTAGTTTATCGACTTACCTAGAAGGACCTCTTTAGAAATACCAATTATCCTTTTTTGATGTATAGGCTATTTCTTTTCAGTGTTTTAGTTTTATTCACTTATTCTGATATATCTGATATATCTGCATCTTCTTATTCTAATTATAACTTTTATTGCTTGATGTTTATTCTGTAAATCACAAATATTAAATGTAATTTTTACATTTCAATTGCTTGACAAAACAGAGATCACATTTTGAATTTATAATAACAAACTATTGGTGAAAATTTCACCAGAAAGCAGATAAAAAGCAGGAATCTTGTTATTACCCTGACATTGTGTTATGCTGTGGTAAAATAGGTGCAGTCCAAAAACCCATCTCTATTTTTTAGAATGCCAAATATAATTGGTTTTACTCAAAAGAATTCTTTTACCATATGTGCAAGACTTCATTACAAGGGGACAAGTTTCAATACTCCAGGGACAAGGTGAATTCACAGTCTTTTATGTTTATTTTAAAGATAATTGCCTAGTTATTCACTTTAAAGTACTCTCACTTACACCCCCCCCCCTTCCTGAAGGTCCCTTTGAATATAGATTTAATCAAGGCAAAAGAAAAGGCCAATTTAGGAAGATTCCATGACTGACATAGAGGTATGTTGAACACTTTTCCAAATTCCTGTTTTATGCTTACTTCAAATATGATAATTAATTTATTTGTAAACCACCACCACCCTCCTCCTGATTGTCCCACATAGCCTATAGAATATGTCCCACATATTCTTGCATTGCTATATAAACAATGTTACATTTATCAGATTGTCCAGTTTTATGTCTGATTAGGCACTTTTTAATACCATTTTGGTTTAAGTCTAGAATTAGGGCTGTTGAGAAGGAAATATGTTAAGAAAACAATTCTCAGTTCATAATATGCAGAATTATTATAGTTAACCTTTCAGCTTTAATGCCACTATATTTGACATCCCCCCCCCCCGCCATGTGCAAATACAGCCTTCAGCCAAATTTTATATTTCTAGTATTGTAAAATTACCATTAAATAAAAAATTGGTAAAAGTAAGGTACTCTGTTTGAAATATAGGGCAAAATTGGCATTTTGGACTTCCCCTGTAGCCACAATACCAGTTTAGCATTTCTTTTTAAGCCTCACTTTCAGCTTCAAATGAAAATGTTTGATGGTTCTGATTTTATTGGGTTTAAAAAAAAGTAATACTCCCGCATCTAGAGTTTCATCAATTTAATAAACAGTCCAGTTCATCCCTGTGGTAATTTTGTGCCTGGGATAATACTTCAGCACTTGGACAGTTGTACCTGATTTCAGACATCTATTCTGTAAAAAAAAAAAAAAAAAAATTGCCATTAGTTGTGAGTAAAATCATATTAGTAATTTTTTGTTACTACATTTAAACCTAAGAAATGTTACCCTAATAGCCTTGCATATTTAAATAGCTATATTCAGTAACATTTATCATATCATATTCATGCTATTTCTCATTTATTATTAAATGCACTGAATATAGGTACAAAAGTGGTTTGTAATGTTTTGATTAACTAAGCAATGGATTGTAATAGAAGAATATTCATTTACTTTCACAGTCACTGGGACCATCTTCAAAAGGATCTATTGGTAAATCTGGTTCCTCTTCTTCAGATTCAGTTGACTGTGCCTGTTTCAAAGCCCCCTAAACAAAACCTCTGTATACAGCCTGAGGATTATATTCAATTTCAACCTCCACTCTCCCCTTGTCTCTCCCTTAGAACTAATTCTTTATGTATCTGAAGATTCTTTCAAAAGAACTGCATACACACAAGACTCAGGAAACTAGATTAAGAGTTTCTTAAAGACACTGTAGTCTGTAACAACTTATTTGGTAGCAATTGGTTGAAAACAAAGCTAAATCTTAGCAAAGGGCACTAGAACTTCTGATTTCTGATTGACTAAACCACCTCCAAAGTTTTTCAAACTTTGAAAACGGCACTGGAACTTTTGATTTCCAAATGACTGAGCCCCCTTTAAAGTCTATTTGACCATCCCTTGCACATGAAGTGCTTCTATGAAAAAAAAATAGCAGATATTAATACATTGAACCATTATTGGTCTTTATTATGGGCAATATTTTCCAATTGCCTCTGAAAGGAAAGTAGAAATTTCAATTTTCCTCTTAATGAAGATACAGAAGTAGTCAGGGGGAAATTACCTAAATTATCTTAATTTGCACTTTGGAGCAAGATTTGTTGTAACAAGATTAAGATTTTTTGACCTGTTAACTTCTCCATGCTTGGTGATGTGAATAATTAAACATCAAATGCATCCCACTGGTACTTCCAGGGAGCACAATTCCATTTGACATCTAATAACTTCTTGAAAACTTCATTGTTGGGTGCTGAGACTGATGATTTGAGAAACTATTCCAGTGGTCTACAACATGGCAGGATAAAAGCTGTTATTGGTGTTGAGTTTTTACAGACAGCTTCTTTAAATGTCCTCTCCTTACTGTGCCAATATTTTGGGAAATTGACAAATGACTTTGGGTGGGGGTGGGGGGGAGGGTTCTTGTGAAGTAAGCTTATATGTCATAAGCATATCAGCTCTTTGTTGTCAGTAAACCAGTGTAGATAATCTCAGCTCCTTCAAACATTCATCATAAGGCTTGTCTCTCATCATAGATACTGCCTTTGTGGCTCTCCTTTGCACTTCTTCCAGAAGCTCTATGTCACTGCTGTGTCCTGGTGATGCTATGCACATTCCAAAATCAAGCACTGATCTGACAAGGACTTTGTACAACCTCACAAACACATGCCTAATGGATCTGCACCATATGAGGGCCATCCAAGTGATCAAGTTTTGGCTCCAGGTAACTGTTTGGTGAAAGTGGCTTACATAAAGATGTTGGGTTTTACTAGAAAAACAGCATGGCCACAACAGGTTAAAGGCCTACTGGATAATGCTGGACTTTCTTGGGCATGGAATGATGGCCAAGGTCCCAAAGGCATACCTTAAGATTTCCTTGGTAAGTTTGCTTTGCATCTGTGGGATCAGGTGATTCAGGTTTGGCTCTCTAGTTTGGAGAAATCCAGTAACCTTCGTTTTTATAGGCAGATTAAAGTAGTGTTTGGAGAGGTGTTTTATTTGAAACTGAACCTACCATGGAGAGCCCTTAAGTGTTGATTGCAGGCACAAGCAAATTGTATACCACTGTATAAAAGATGTTGGGAGTCATGTGATGATGATGGCTCGGGAGGCAGGTGTATTTGCCCCCTCTGTGGGGAGTTGGGTGATGGGCTGGACTGTTTTTGAGCAAATGCCAAAGTTTGAGGATTTTGAGGCATAATTTTTTTAGGGGAAATACTTCTGCTTCCTGGTGTTTTTAGGACTACCTTGGTTGACCTAATTATTACACTAGGTTGCTTTTTAGAGAGGATTGGAAGTATGGAAAGCAGCAACTTAAATTTGTTGAGTGTTATTGCGTGGTTTATTTCTGTTTTTGTTCAGTGTTTTGTGTGTATGGCCTCTGGCTTTTAAATATACTTATTATTATTTTCATAGGAAGACCTACTGGATATAGGGTAAAGGCACCAATGATTCAACAGTTTTTGTAAAAAACAGTTTTTCTACTCCTGAAGTCCTAATTTAAAAACTTTTGGTTTGAAAAGGGTTTCAGTGTGTAGGAAAAACATCTAGGAATCTAATTGTTTGATGAGAAGTTTAAAGTTTTATCTGAAAAGGGTACAAAACTCTGATTTTCCAAAGTTAGAGCATTTTCACCCCTACAAATTTAACACAACAAAAAAGTTACCTGTTTTTGACACAACTCAGAATCCAATTTAACATATGTCGAATTACTTGGGGAATACCTGTGGGTGGAACCTGGTGTATTTGACATGTATATTCTTGTTTCTTTGTTTTTCTTCAACTTCATTTAATGTATAAAAGTATAAAACATTATTCAAAAAGTAGAAGTAATAAAACAAAAAAATTGTTTCAAGTATGTAGTATTTAATATAACGAAATTGCTTAATCATAAGGAGTGTGATATTGTGACCTAGATCACTTAAATCCTCTTTTTTCTAAGTGTTGCAAATATGCCACAGAAATAGCATCTCTAAATGCTATCTAGAATAGTCCACTTCCTGTCAGTTATAATGGCCTAGCATAGATTTGTTCATTGTTGACAGTAAATGTTATCAATGTTTGGCCATTTCAAAGTGTGATCTGCAGCTGCAGTTCATCTTCCGACCCAAATTTGAGCTTTTTTTTTTTTTTTTTTTAGCTTTATTGATAAATGCTAAGGAAAGGGAAAAATGACTTCCCTGTGAACCTCTCTGCAATTTTTGGGAGTATTGGGTACCCACAAATTTGACAGCTATTTTTTTGTCAGTGGACCCTAGGATTTCGACACCAATTATTTCTCATTTGTTTTACATGTTCAGTGAAGTTTCAACAGCCACCTATATTTCAACAGGGCCTGTTGCTGTCTGGCAAAAATTTTGACAAGGTTACTACAAGATATTTGCAAAAGAAATAAATCAATTTATAAAAGCCATTATCTATGTTTGAATTTGACTAAAGGAACATTTTTAGTGCGCCTGGTATTCCACTACTTTAAACAAGAATTTCGACACTTGGAACCTAGTTTTGACAATGTAATATTTGTTGCCATTTTAATTTTATCAAGAAAAAGCTAATATGACTAGAATTCAGATAAAATCAGATGCATCTTGATGCATTGGTGCTAATTCCAACTTTTTTTTTTGTAATAAATGGCCAAGTAACAGCAGTTTGAACATTCTATACCAGAAAAATTGTCAGTAACTCCTTTCTTGTTGAAAACAGGAAACTGACTTAATTAAATGTTCTTTTTTTTATCTGGGTGTACTGGATATTGTGTCAACATTTTCTACCATTGGAATGCAAAAACGGCTTCAAGAGATGGCGCTCCAAGTCATGACTAAGCAGAGTTATTCCATTTTGAAGGAAAATTTTGACAGGGGTTCCAAATTGCACTGCTAAATCATCAGTAGCTTTACCCTATTTTTCTTTAAGAGTGCTAGGATAGGACTTGCATAAGACAAAGTCTTCTTGCAGTTTGAATGGAATTTACACTGGTTTCCAACAGCAATTCCAAGATCTATTTCTGCATCCACACTTTGCAGCTATTGAATGTTCTTTACAGCTGGATTGACCATATTATGCTTGAAACCTGGGTTGAACTTGCCAAAATTAAAAGCACTACATTAGTCAATATTGAAGCTCATGTGCCATTTTTGTTGCTCAGTTTTTAATATGGTCAAGATCTGCTTTTAGTGACTCATGATTGACTGCACCAAATAACTTTGAGTTGTCAGCATAGAGATAGTCAATATCTAGTTAAATGAAAAATATCATTTATATAGATATTGAATAGGGTAGGTCCCAAGACACTACCATGCAGGGCACCACTGGTGACTACACCTCTCAGAGAGGATTGACTCTCCTTCATTACTAAAAAGCCTCACTCTCTTGTTTTATCTGTAAGAAAAGCTGAAATCCATCCCACAATGTCTGCATTAATTCCTCATAAGATGAGGGTTTTGTTTAAGTGTTGATGTGGGACTTTGTCAAATACTTTTGCAAGGCCAAGCAGCAAGACCTCCACAGGTAAGCCCTGATCAATAAAGTCTGTTATAAAATCATCTCATAATTTTTCTCCAGCTATTTTGTTTCTACAGACTTTCCTGGTTGAAAACCATGTTGGCTTGGCTATAGTGTCACATTAAGTTTGCAATGGCTTCATGAAAGAGTCATTTACCACTCTTTCCAGAATTTTAGCAACAACAGAAGTTATGCTTATAAGACTGTAGTTTTCTGCACTGGCTTAATTTTTCTTTTCAAGCAAAGGGGTTACACATGCTGTTTTCCAATCTGTTGGAACTTTCTTGGTACATACGTAGATTTTGAATAATTGGGAGAGTGGCTTGGCAATGTTCTCAGCAACTTCTTTTAGAAGTTCTGGATGTAACCTATCTGGTCCAAATGATTTGTTAACATTTAGGAATTTAAGCTGTTTGAGGACATTTGAACTATGGATCTCAATGGGCTCCATTGGATGGTGGATTTGTGTGGGTTCAATATTGGGTAGGTCTGTATGTGAAATGCTACTAAAAACAGACAGAAACTGGCAGCTAAATTCATCTGCAATTTCTTTGAAATCTGTTAGTTCAGCTCCTGAAATAGCTAGCTTAGATATTGATCACTAACCAGGACTTTTACATGACACATATTGCCAAAATTTCTTTGGATTATGCTTGCATTCTTTAGCTTGTGTCATGGTTCTGGTAAATTTTCCTGGTTAAGTTTCTCAACTTATCTGTTGCTCTTTTGAACTTCTTCTTCAGATTCCAAGATCTTTTTTTGTTGCTGAGCTGCTTCTTAATTTCTTTTGTCATGTATGGAAGAGTCATTGGCTTTCTCCTGTAAGATACATAATAGTTGCTGTCTTGGATTCTAAGTAAAGTAAACTAAGTAATTTTTCCATTGCTCCTCTACTGATCCCTGTAAAATTTTACTCCAGTTCAACATTTTCAGATTCCCTCCTGATCAAGCTTGTCCTGAACATTAAACAGTCACCAGTAATCAAATATTGCAATGTGTTTAAGGGCAAAGAGAAACTTGAAACAGAATCTGAAATACATCTATAGGACAACACAATGCCCAGAGTACATCCAGCTAGAAAAATACCACTAGCTCTGAAACAGAAGCTCAAAGACAAGTTAGAACAGCTAGAAAGTCTTGACATCATTGAAAAGGTCAGTGAACCAACAGATTGGGTTAATGCCATGGTAATGGCTGAAAAAAAGGATGGAGGCATAAGACTATGCATCAACCCTGTGGACCTGAACAAGGTGATAAAATGCACCCACTACCCAGTCCCAACATTTGAAGATGCTGTTGCTGAGCTTGATGGTGGAGCAGTATTCAGCAAGCTAGATGCCTGCTCAGGGTACTGGATACTACCACTCTCCATGCAATCTTTCTACTACACAACCTTCAGTGCCATCTATGGATGATACAGAAGGAAGAAATGCCCCTTTGGTGTGGTGCCTCCACATGACAAGTTCCAGAGGAAAATGGAAGAGGCATTTGAAGGATTAGAAGGTATTAGAATACTTGTGGATAATATTCTAGTATATGGTAGAAATCACAAAGGGCATAACCAAAGGCTTAAAGCCATTCTTAGATGAGCTGGAGAAAAAGGAGCTCATTTAATCAGTATAAAATACAAATTTGCCAAAGACAAAGTCAAATATTTTGGACACATGATATTCTGGTACCAGATGCACTCCCAACTTCTGTTGCCAGATACTGATGTCCAAATGTATAATGAAATCAAAGTCTATTTGCATGCATTGATGAAGAGACCACCATGAGACAGAGAAAGATGTTCAACTCAAGACACTCATGGAACTCAAACACAAAGGATGGCCTATGACATGCCAGTCATTTCCAACACAGGCTATCCCATTTAGGAATATCAGACACCATTTAGCAATCCATGATGGGCTAGCTCTAAAAGGCCAAAGAATTGTTCAACCCCATCTTCTCAGAGCCAACATACTTCACTAGCTCCGCTCAGCACACCTGGGGATTGACAAAACCAAGCAGCATGCCAGAATGATTGTGTACTGGCCAAGAATGAACACAGACATCAAAACCTTCCTCCAAAAATGTGAAGCATGTGCAAAATTATCTCACATTCAAAAGGAGCCATTGATTAGTAACCAGACACCCTCACTACCATGGTAACATACTTGTATTGACCTATTTGAGTGGGACAAAAGCTGTTTTCTCATAACTGCTGATTTTTACAGCAAATATTTTGAAATAGATAAACTACCAAGTAAGAATTAAGCTGCAATCATTGACAAACTAAGCACTAACTTCGCACATTTTGGAATCCCTCAGCTAATAACTTTAGACAATGGCTCTCAACTTTTCTCTCAGGAGTTCAGAGACTTTGTACAAGTATAGGGAATCAGTCTGAAAACCTCAGTCTCATTTATCCAAGATCAAACAGTCTGGTGGAAAAATTGGTTCAAACTTGCAAATAGATACTAGCAAAAGCAAAGGAAGGTGGAAGGGACCCACATATTGCACTTCTAGAATATAGAAACAGCCCAGTTGACAGTCAGGCCTCACCTGCCGAACTTTTACAGCAATAGACTCAAGTGGCAGAGCCACTTGAGTCACCAGCAGCAGTCATTCCTACCATCAACATAGTGTCAGCTGAGACCCAAAACTATCCCACTCCATATCTCTCTACAACACAGGTAAAGGGAACAGGAAAGACAGAAATCCTATCATGATACGACTGCAAAACCACTACCTGAGCCACAACTGAATTACCAAGTTTATGTCCAGAAGAAAGCAAACAGCCTCTGGCCAAAAGCAAAAATAATATCCCATCACGGAAACCCCAGATCATACGTAGTGGAGACAGAAGACAGTTCCAGGCTACAGCAAAACAGGGTCCACATCTCCTGGTGTCCCTTTATCCCAGCTATGCGTCCCTTTGTCCCTTTTTTATCCTCATGTGCTTGGGTTCTTTGGCCTAAGTTGTTGGACATAAAAACTTTGGTGTCTATTGAATAGTTATGCAAGAGGAAGTGTTTGATAAAAACAACGTCAAGCTTACATTGCTGATCATGGTTGTGCAAAGGATTTCTGGGTACACACAAGGCTATGACATTGTTCTTCCTTCATTGACGGTGTCTGTCTTTTCTCATTGACTCACCTAGTTTCTTATCAACTTGTTCAGTTGGAAACTGCTGCTTCAAACATGTAGTTTCAGCCCTTAACTTCTCAACTTCAGTCTACATTTGCTGAACAGTGCACATTTTGCTTAAACTCTCTTCAATATAGTCTACTTTTAGTACATCAACAAGGACATCCATATCTTCCTTTAGTGCTTTCATAGAGTTATTGACAACACTACTCAGAATACTGTTGTTATCTTTCTTTGATATAGCCTGTCAGGCCTGCAGATTGCTTTCACGGAATGGACACAGCCAATGAAACTTTTTTCCATCCCTCAACCTTTAATGAGGTTGTACTTTGCTATCAGTATACCCGCACACAATATGCAGAGCCACTTGACACTGTTCTCACAGTTCAACTCAGATGAATCTGGCAATAATTTGATTTAACAACCGGCGCCATTGTCTTCACTTGATTTTCGTGATGATAATTGTTTCCATTTAGCAGGTCTTTCTGTAGATATTATTTGGCTTTTTTTCACTCCTCTAGCAGCAACACTATTGTTAGCCCAAATAATTACTGCCTTGAAAATTCTAGAGGTAACTGTGGGAAGTGCAATACTCAAATCACCTATCCCCAGTAGTTTAAAGATTAAAATCCTGCAGGTACCAATATTGTTTGATTGTTTGATTGTTTGATGTTGCTTTCTTCAACACAGATTATCTCCTAAAATAGGTGAAAATGCGATTGAGCTAAGGTAATTTATGGCATTATAGAAATATAGTGCTTGGCACTTGTGCACTAATGTCAACTATGTAAATTCGGAAGAAAATAGAAGTACTCCAAATATATTACCTTTGTTTTGTTTGTTTAAATTTAAAAAATAAAAATAAAGTTTAAACACAAAGCAAGCAAAGGCTTAATCCCCTTGGGGATAGAAAATAAAATATCACTAGCTTCAAAGTCCAGGTAAGTAAAGTCACACACTGAGTAAAGCTGCTTAAAATGACACTTCAGGATAATATAAGTAGAAAGAGATGTTTTATCTCACAATTTGGTCAATAGTCCTGTATACAATTTTCACAACATCAAGTTGCTGTTGTCAAGCAATAATTGTGGGAGACTTTCCACAGGGGAGGAGGAACTCTCAACAGGGGATATTGTCCAGGGGGAATAAACACTGGCTCCCAGGGAACAATTGCATGAACACAAGATTTCTCTGAGATATGAAATTTAAAATAAAAATGAGGATATAGACACTGCTCTAGCCCTCCATTTTGTTGAGAATTCAGATCATTTAGTTTTGTTTGATAAGATAATTGAAGCAAATCTTAGGCTTCCCGCATCTGTAGCAAATGGCTTCCCACATCTGTAGCAAATGGCTTACCACATTCTTTTAGGAAGGTAGTTGAAAATAAACAATACATAAAATACAGATCCTCCTTTAAATAGAGATACTGGAGATATTCCTATGTATCCAATTTACAAAATCTTAAAATTAAAGGGTTCAAATAACATTTATTCCACAGTTTAAATTAATATCATCTGACCACACTTTTAATGAAAATTAATCAAAAAAAACTTTTTGCACAAAATAAGTTTTTCAAAAAAAGTAAAGAACTCCATTAAACCAAAAATGAACAAAAATAGAATCAAATAATCTACCAAGCATACAACTACCACAAATCAGTATTAATAAATAAATGAAACCCAAAACAAACAGAAATTAAAAATAAGTCAAACTCAAAACGAGCAGAAATTAATCTGAGTAGGGTTCTAAGCCCTATTCTTTCTAAAAGCCAGAATATAATTTGTACTTTACTGAAAAAAAATCAGATGAATTTGCTGGAAAAATGTGCATTGTCAGTTTAATATACATAATACTGATATTTATTCATTAAAATCTTAATTAATTTTGATTTCTTAAAGTTATAAAAGTGAAAACATTTAAAAGAATTTTTCAGTAAAGTACAAATTGTATTCTGGCTTTTAGAAAGCATAGGGTTTAGAACCCTACTCAGATTAACTTCCGCTCGTTTTGAGTATGACTTATTTTAATTTCTGTTTATTTTGGGTCTCAAAATGTTTAAGCAAAATGTTAATATTATTTGATTTATTAAAGTTATGAAAGAAAAACATTTATTTTTGCTAACTTTTTGGTTTAATGGAGTTCTTTACTTTTTTAAAAAAAACTTATTTGTTCAAAAGGTTTTTTTGATTAATTTCTGTTTGTTTATATTGACATAGTCTTTTCAGGGAGAAAGACCGAGCTTCTTCTGAAGTTAAACAACCATTCCTTCCATAGAAACCTTTAATACCCCCTGGGCATAACTAAAAACCCTTGCCCCTAGTCTGTAGGGTTTGCTTCACCCCAAAAGCCTTGTTATATGATATTTAGACTATTTTGAATGGAATGGCTTTGTCAAAATTTCTATTAGACGCGTTTCGAGACAACATGACGTGTGGGTAGGGGGGAGAGGGTAGCTGCCCTCTGATCACTTTGACTCGTAAAAAGGGCACTAGAGCGTCTGATTGCCAATCCAATGAGCTCCCTTTGGAGTATATATGACCAGGGTTTATACTCCAAGGGTTTTGGAGTATAAAAACCCTTTATGTCCCCAGGGCACAACATACAACCCTCGTCCTGAGGGTTGGGGGGATTTGTTATCTTCAAAGACATAATTTCCAGACCTTTCTGATAGGCTTAACAAAATGGCTATATCGAAATGTTGATTGGAAGGGTTTGAGGAAATGATAGGAATGCAGGGAGACATTTGCCCTCTGATCACTTTTGACTAATAAAAAAAAGGCACTAGTCCTCTCAATTTCCAATCAAATAAGCCCTTTTTGAAGCTTCTACGACAAAATTTCTATAAAAACGTTAAATGCCCCAAAGGCATAACTTACAACCCTTTTCCTGGGGGCTATGGGGGAGGGTTGTCATCCTCAAAGACTTAATTTCCAGACCTTTCAACTACATTGAACAAAATGGCCATATCAAAATGCTGCTCGGAAAAGTTTGGGGAAATGATGGGCGTGGGGGGGGGATTCTCCTTCTGATTACTTTCGGCTATTAAAACCATATATGCCTCCACGGCATAACTTACAACCCTTGCCCTGAGGGTTGTGGGGGGGGGGAGTTCGTCATCCTCAAAGACCTAATTTCCAGAACTCTCAACTATGTTGAACAAAATGAATATATCAAAATTTTGATTGGATGTGTTTGGGGAAATGGTGGGTTTGGGGGGGGGGGGGGATTTTCCTTCTGATTACTTTTGACTATTAAAAAGGGCAATAGCCCTCTTAATTTCGAATCGAATGAACCCTTTTTGAAGTTTCTACAACAACTATAAAAACTTCATATGCCCCCAGGGCATAACTTACAGCCCTTGCCCTGACGGCTGCTGGGGGCCGCCATCCTCATAGACCTAATTTCCAGAATTTTTAAATACGTTAAAAAAAATTGGCTATCTCAAATTATAGTTGTGTGTGTTTGGGGAAATGGTGAACGTGAGAGGGGGGTTAGTTGCCCTCCAATTACTTTCGACTATAAAAAAGGGCACTAGCCATTTCAATTTCCAATCGAATAAGCTCTTTTTGAAGTTTTTAAGACAATGCTTTCTATTAAAACCTTATATGCCCCCTAGGCATAACTTACAACCCTCGCTGTGAGGGCTGTGAGGGGGGGGGGTGACCCTTACAGACCTAATTTCCAAAATTTTCAACTACGTTGAACAAGATGGCTATCTAAAAATTTTGATTGGATGTGTTTGGGGAAAAGATGAGTGTGTGAGGGGGGTTAGTTGCCCTCCAATCACTTTGGACTATTAAAAGAGCACTAGCCATTTGAATTTTCAATCGAATGAGCCCTTTTTGACGTTTGTACGACAAAGCTTTCAATAAAAACTTTATATGCCTCCAGGGCATAACTTATAACCCTTCCCCCTGAAGACTGTGGGGGGAGTTTCTTGCTCAAAGATATAATTTCTAAAACTTTCAACTACATTGAACAAAATGGCTATCTAAAAATTTGAGTGGGATGTGTTTGGGGAAATGGTGGGCGTGGAAGGGTGTTAGTTGCTTTCCAATCACTTTTGACTATTAAAAAGGCCACTAGCCATTTCAATTTTGGATCGAATGAGCCCGTTTTGAAGTTTCTAGACAACGTTTTCTATGAAAACCTTAAATTCCCCCAGGGCATAACATATAACCCTTGCCCTGAGGGCTGTGGGGGGGGGGGGTTGTCATCCTCAAAGACCTAATTTTCAGAACTTTCAACTACGTTGAACAAAATGGATATCTTAAAATTTTGATTGATGTATTTGGGTCAAAGTTGGCCGTGAGAGGGGGGTTAGTTGACCTAATCACGTTTGGTTATCAAAAAGGGCACTAGCCCTTTGAATTTCTGATCGAATGAGCTCTTTTTGAAGTTATTACGGCAATGCTTTCTATAAAAAATCTTAATTGCCCCCGAGGCATAACTTACAACCCTTGCCGTGAGTGATGTTGGGGAGTGTCCTCCTCAAAAATATATTTTCCATCTGGAAATCAACTATGCTGAACAAAATGGCTATCTCAAAATTTTGAATGGATGTGTTTTGGCAAATGGTGGGCGTGGAAGGGGTGTCAATTGTCTTCCAATCACTTTTGGACTATTGAAAAGGGCACAAGCCACTCCAATTTCCAATCGAATGAGCCCTTTTCGAAGTTTCTACAACAACATCGTTCTTTACTTAGACAGCGCGATTGCGCTGCCTATGATTAGGTCAGTAAGCAAGCTAAGTCAATCAACAAGCCGAGAATTCTTGCCCATTCTAATTGGTGAATATTCTTTCATATATTCTGGCTTGGTTTGTTTGTTTCAGTCTTTCTTCTTCTCTGTTAAGATTTACTTCAAAAGGTTAGCTTTCCTTTTCTTTTTCTTGAGTACTGAAGATGGCTTGGTTGAAGTTCCTGATACAGCATTTGCTTATGTCATCTTTGCTTCTTTTATGTGCACTGACTGACATTACCCTCATTTTTTTTTCTTGTTTGTCATATGTTAATCCTGCTTGTATCCCTTTCTGTCTTTAACAGCTCACAGAACTAATATGATTTTATTTCAGCTAATATTTTACCGTTTTTAAATTATAATTACCTTTATTATAATACACTTTACTGTTCTGATAACAAGAGACTGAAGTCAGACAGATGGCATTTTAAACCAGGTAATACAGCTATACACAAAACAAATTCATTTGCAAACCTTTTTCTGGTAGCCTTCTTTTGCTTTTGTGCTGTGAAAATATCAAGGCATCATAAAATATGTAGGATACCAGCATAATATGTAAATTATGTAAAATAGGTAAATTATATAAAATAAATAAATTACACAAAATAGGTGAAATAATAATTTTACCAAAGTCTGCATACCCAATTTTATCAGTTAAAACACTATTTTTCCCATATATTTTTGCATTTTGTTTTTTGTTTGCCATGGGTTGATTCAACTTCAACCACTGGCATGAATTTGGGCTATATATTGGCCCAGTAGCAAAATGGTTGGGGGTAAAGTATAATAGAATCCAAGCCAAAATATGATAACTACAATTATTCTGCATATTATGAAGTGATTTTTTTTTCTTAGCATGTTTCCTTCTCAAGAACCCTAATTCTAGGCCTATGCCATCATTTCAAATTATAAAATTTTTACTTAATCACACACAAATATGAATTACAAACTAAGAAGATAAGTAGTTTAATATAGGAGCTGGGCAATACTGAATGACTAGATTGATCTAATGGTGAAATAACGTTTTAGGTCTATATTGGACTATAAGGAGAGAGGCTGAATTTGTGTATAAATTAATTATTAGGCCAATATTTAGAGAGGACTAACAAAGAGGAACCAAGTTTTGATCTTGTATTTAAAAATCAGAGGTAAGGTTTTTAATTAGTGGGTTTGCAGAAAGAGGCATGGTAGAACAAAAAGAGAAATATTTTTACATTTTTAATTTAGGTTTGTTTTTCAGCAATTTGAGTCTAGGCATATCCCCTCCCCCCCCTCTATAGCTCCCACTCGTATTCCCTCTGTATAATTCCAGATATTGATTAGAAGGGAAAGTTATTTATTTTTAAGTATGTAGCAGTTATGTGTTAACTGTAAGTCAAATTATGGACAAGATTTGATTATTTAGTCAACATTTTTTAAGAACAGTAGTTTTGTTGAATAATTTCTTAATTATAATTTTAACCAAAGAATTTAGGGTGGACAGAGATGGGTATTATTGTTCATGTGAATGGAAGTATTGTTCATGTGAATGGAAGTGATCAGTAAATGGCTGATTGGATTCTATTCTCTAAAACAAATCAAAATTCATGTACATTTCATTAGAAATTTCAGTCTTAATCAAATGACTGAAACTTCAGGTTTTTAGACATTTCTTTTTTCTAAGAGAGAATCAGTTTTGAATTATGTTAATGATAAAATTTGTAGGGTAAATAAAGAAGTAATTAACAAAATTTATTTTCACATTGCTTATTTTTTACACTTGATTCTCTTTTTTTTTCTTTTTTTTTTTTTTTTTTTTTTTTTTTTTTTTTGTCTGGCCTTTATTGTTTTTGGTAAATTAATGAGAATAAGTTATAATAGCGTTTTAAGTTTATTTTGTCTCTATATTTGCTTGGTTATAGGAGTTAAGTTGTTTCATCAATTGTCACTAAAATACCCATGGAAACTTCAGATTGTACTCTATCACCTGAACATCGAAATCTACCTGTGAATCCTCAAGCCAGAAACTCCCCTTTAGCGTCTGAATTGGGTCCCAAGGATGGGGATAGCAGTGGCGAAGGTTTGATTCAACTTATAATGTTGTAGAATCAGTTTTAATAAGAGATGATCATGTTTGAAGACGTTTTTTTTCCTTTTTTGATACAAGAAGAAATATTGTATGAAGCTTTCAAGTATTATTTCAAAATTTCTATATGAAGGCTGAATTTCTATCCCAAATCATTGCAAAACAATAAACACGAATTAAAATTTTAAAACTGAACAATTGCAAGATCAAAAATTTTCTCTAGACTTTTTTCATTTTTGGATTTACACCCAGTGCGTAAACCGCTAATGCTCTTTCCACTTTATTTCTAGAAAATGGTCCTGAGTAAGAATACATCTGTTATCTCCAGGCATTTCTTTATGAAAATTAATTAAAAATTATTTGGACACAAAATCTGTGAATAAAATTATAATTTTATAAGTTGGTGTTGTAATAATCAAACTATTGAGGAATTTGTTAACGCCTATTGTTTCGTTTCATTTTCCATATTTTTAGCTTTTTTGTGAGTTTTTATTTATTCTGGGTAAATTAAAGAGAATACTCAGTTTTATTATTATCTCTCAGTTCTTTTATCTTTCTTTCTCCTAGAAGCTCGGGATACTTCTCCAAGTGATACCAAAACGCTCACAGAAAATTATAATTCTACTTTTTGATCTGAGTCTCAAAATCTATATGTCTGTATTTCACCTGGGTCTTCCACTTTGCCATTGGAGTCAGACTCCCCAGAACTAGATAGTGAAGGTATATTTGAAACTAACGTTGTTGTGAAATCATTTTCAATCAGAAAATTTGTTGATAGTTTTTCACTTTTTAAAAGCATTTTACTAGCATTGCCAAACGTATATATTAAGGCTAAGTTTGTGTTTTCACTCCTAGTAAAATGCATCAAAGAAATTTAAATACAAAGCACTGGAAAATGGGAGCCAAAACGTTTCTCGTGAGATTTATTTACAGTTCACTTGCCCTTCTTAAGCTACTAAAACGTTGCACTGGCAAAGCACAGGCATAGCAAAGTTTTATTTTGCTGATTCAAATTTCTTTGCCATGATAATCTAACTCTGGTGTGTCAGTACTTTTTTCTTTTAAGGCTAAAATGTGAAACAGCATGATAGTCTAAAAAAATAAAGCATTGGTATGAAATTCATTATAACTATTTCAAAGTGCGGAAAAATGAGAGAAGAAAAGCTTTTTGTGAGATTCATTTAAGGTTTAATTGTCTTTCTTAAGCTACATAAACATTGCACCAGCACAGCGTAGGCAAAGCAAAGTTGTTTTGTTTTTTTCATTTTTCCTATTTTAAATGTCTTTTCTTTAATAATATAGCACTGCTGGGTCATATTTTCTCTCTTTTTTTAATGTCCAGTTTTTATGTGAGATTCTTAATGTAAGTGTGTTTTAATTTTTTTTTCAATTCAATGAATTGCCTTATTTCACCTTGCTTTATTTATCAGTCCTGATTGAACTTCATTGAAGTAAGGATGTGGGACTGTTTTAAAGTTTTTCATTTTAGTTTTAACGGTCGTATTTTAATATGAGTCTCTTCTCTTTTATATATTTATGTTTTGCTGAGGACGGCCATTGGACATAGGGTAAAAATATTCATTCTAGTATAGAATTTCACTATCTTAAGAAAAAGACTTCCTTATTGTTCTTGTTCTTGTTGATGCTTAAAAGGGAGTATCAGCTGGCAAATTTGAATCAGGTTGGTCAAAGCAAGCGCTGCCTAGAGATTTCTCTTTTCTTGTGTGGTAATTAAATAATTGGGTTGAGGTTTAATAATAAAATAAACTAATTTTATTCAAAGAGAAAACAGAAAAATATGTTTTTTGGGTGCAATTAGGTTATAGTGAGAATAGGAAGTGTAAAACCGACATCACTGAGCCATTGTCAAAAAACTTAGAACTGGAGAATTATAATATCCCCTCATAGTTGTTCTAGTTGTAACAACCTTGTAAATCAAAACCTTGTGACCCAAATGGAAAATTTGAAAACGTGTTTCAAAAGAACTGTAGTGACACAAGAAAAAAAATACTGCTGGCTGTACTGGAATAAACACTACAGGAAAATTGTATTGATATAGCTTAGGCCTCAATTGTTGCTTTAGTTTTGTTTTTAATATCTTCAGGGACAGGTTAGCGTAGCATGGTATTGTTGAATCTTTTCTTGTGCATCGTTTTTTTTCAGTTGGTTAGGTTCATCACTAGGAATATCCAATTTTATTATTCAACTTTATATGTCATAAAAAAAAAATTTTATTCTCCAAAAATTTAGTGTCAAATTTTTTGCTTCAGTTTCATTCCTGAGCACTTTTCTAGCGAGAGACTGCCAGCTAACCAGACTGCCAGCAGAGTCAACACTGAAAACATAGTTCTCACGTTTTTGTATGATATATGTAATGACAAAACATTTTCTTCTTGTTTTTCAATGCTTCTCTTCTCTAATTAAAAAAGTCTATTTTTTAATTTAATACGCTTTAATTTTCTGATTCTTTAATTTTCTGATTCTTCCGGTCACTTTTTAGAACGACTAGTAAGAATATTAGAGCATGAATTTAAGGTTGGGTGTAATAGAAAGGGAGAAATATTGTCTTTGACAGGTTATAGTTTTTGTGATTATTACTGGACAACTTGTTATAAATTGTAGCCACATACCCGGAAGACAGCATTTTTATTTGAATTGTTTAAATATGCAGAATTTCTGATTGGTTTGAGGGTAGCGTAATTGCGGAATGTTTGTCTCCAGAGCTAAATAACAAAAAGGAATCTGCAAATATTTTATTGCTATTTTTTATATACTATTAAGCTGTACTTAGAACCTACTTGTCATCAAATATGTCACTATTATGGCCGTTTCTATCACAGGAATTTTTTGCTGAAATCAGTGTTCCGAAATTTTTGTGTCTCGAAGGAGTGTCCCAAATACAAAAAATAATTAACGTGAATAAATAGAAAAATAAAGTAAATTTCCTGCAAAGAAATGCTATTCGTCAACAAAAAGCTGAAATTAGCACAAATATAAGTTTGTTCAAAATCAGAGAAAAAAGGAGACATCTGATAATTTTCCTACATATGTCCATCCTCAGAACTTCGCTTTTAATTACAGCTGCTTCCGATTTTATTGCTTCAATGGCCCTTAGACTTTCAATAATTTTGCCGCGAAATGATTCTTGTAAGTATACATTCTAAAAGAAAATTTGACTTGTTTGATTCAGAAAGTTTCTATATATTGAATTTGCAAGTTTTTCCAGTAAAACTTGCCAATAAATGTATCTCAAAAATTAAAATAAGAAAAGAATAGAATAAATTATTTGTTAAATCCCTTCTAACCATCTAGGATTTCTTTTTGTTTATTTGACCTCTTACTGTTTATTTGATCTCTTTCTGTTTATTTGATCTCTTTTTGTTTTATTTAATTATATATTTTGTTTTTTATTTCAGGGGCAATCCTTTCTACCGCGGGCTGTTCTGATGGCGTTACTCCACCGCAAGTCTCAGGCCAAAACCGATTGTTATGGTGAGAAAACTGACAAAGAGGGCTATAGAAGAATTAACAGCAGGTATCTGGCGTTGTGATTCCTGTGGAAAAGCAGAGAAATCCTTTTTATTGCTAGATCTTCACATAGACACTGGCTGTGAAGAACTTTCACCGATAGAATGCGTTGTCTGTCCAGCTGTAGTTCATGATTACAGAGATTTTGTAGTTCACAATCTGGAGCACCGAATGGGGGAAAGAAGAAGATGTCCTATATGTTTACGAGAATTCATTGGTGATATGAGACAACATCTTTTATTACAAGGACACTTTTTAAAAAAAGTTTCTGAACTAAACATGCAGGGGAATGTATCGCTAGTTTCTCCACAGGATCCATCTACAAGCGTCTCCTTAAATTTATTTGAATCTAAAACTGAAGCAAAAGACTTAAATAATCAGAAAACATTTTTGAATAGTGGCTTGTTTAGTAAAAAGCCGAGAAAATTTAAAAAACTTCAAGTAATACAGACTGGAAAAAAACTTCATAAATGTGGGTTGTGCCAGAAGAGTTTTTCTAGCTCAGACTCTTTGAATAGGCACCAAAGAGTACATACAGGTGAGAGACCATATAAATGTGACATATGCCAGAACAGTTTTTCTGAATCAGGCTCTTTGAAAACGCACCAAAGAGTACATACAGGTGAGAGACCATATAAATGTGATATATGTCACAAGAGTTTTTCTCAATCAGGCTATTTGAATGTACACCAAAGAGTACATACAGGTGAAAGACCATATAAATGTGATACATGTCAGAAGAGTTTTTCTCTATTAACCAATTTGTATAGGCACCAAAGAGTACATACAGGTGAAAGACCATATAAATGTGATACATGTCAGAAGAGTTTTTCTAATTCAACCAATTTGTATAGCCACCAAAGAGTACATACAGGTGAGAGACCATATAAATGTGATATATGTCAGAAGAGTTTTTCTCAATCAGGCGCTTTGAATAAGCACCAAAGAATACATTCAGGTGAGAGACCATACAAATGTGACATATGTCATAGGAGTTTTTCTTTATCTTGTAATTTGGATAGCCACCAAAGAGTACATACAGGTGAGAGACCATATAAATGTGATACGTGTCAGAAGAGTTTTTCTACATCAACCAATTTGTATAGGCACCAAAGAGTACATACAGGTGAAAAAACCATATAAATGTAATTTATGTCAAACGAGTTTTTCAGAATCAGGCTCTTTGAATAAGAACCGAAGAGTGCATAAATGTGAGAGACCATATAAATTTGATGAATTTTAGAAGAGTTCTACTGATCAGAGCAGTTTCATTAGACACCAAAGAGTTCATACTTATGCTATTAGCGTTACCAAAACCTTTTGGAAATGAATTTCCATTTGGAATTTCAGAGTATACCATTTGAATGATCATCAGACAACTCATTCTAAGAAAAGAGTGAGTCTTTATCAAACAGTTCGTGGTAAAAAACTGTAAGTAAGGAGCGACTAGGCTCAATAGTACCCAAAACTCTTACAAACGGAATTTTTATATAAATAAAAAACATTAAAAGTTTTAAATACATTAAAAGAATCAGCTTATTATGCCAATTCCAAATATATGATTCAATAAGTTTTGTTTTACCAATCAATATTTAAGAGCCTAAGAAAACTTGCCCGATTTTTTAAATAGGGGGAAAACACACCCTAAACGTCAAGAAATCTTGAAAAAAACACATCATCAGATTTTGTGTACCTGTGAACCCTATTATAGAAGTTTTAAGCTCTTATATACAAAAATCTGGAATTTTGTTATTTTGGCCCGAAGACAGATCATGGATGCGTGTTTATTTGTTTTTTTTCCTAGGAATGATTGTATTGATGTAATGGTCCTAGAAATTCGGGAGATTAGAAACTAAAATCTTCCAAATTAAAGTTTTCTTTTTGATTTTTCAGGCTGCATCGTCTGCAAGAAATTTTACGGGGAGGGGCAATTTTTAGTGAGGACGGGTTTCGGTGTACTTTACGGGTTGACGGGTTGCGGTGTACTTTATGTTGGATAAAATTTCACGGAAGAGTTTTTCTTGCAGTAACAAGGGGATATATTTCATGGAGGATGAGTAGATTTACCTGTATTATTTGAAAAACGAACAGAAATTAAATTTTTAAAAACAAGTTTATTTTTTATTGAAAGTAAGGAGAAACATTAAAACTAAAAAAACGAACAGAAATTATTCTTTATATGAAGTGCTGCTCCCTCCTCAATACCTTGCTCTTTACGCTAGAGTCTGACTGTTTGTCCCGATCTTTCAAGAACGGTCTCAGAAAAACTGGCACCATTTGACTAGAATATGAAACTTTTAAAGGGGCTAACAGCTTTAGCTAACTCTATCAGACAACTCATTCTAAGAAAAAGAGTGAGTCTTTAGAAACAAAAAGCTTTCGTTTTCCATTTGTTTCAAAACAAATCCCAAGTATGTTTGGGTAATATGCCTTACTTTAATAAATATTTGTAGGAACATATTATAACACATATTTTGAAAAAGCATTTAATAATCATATTTGTTTCTGCTACTGAATTATTGAGTCAAGACCGTGTGTCCGTAAAATATTTCAAATATGCAAAATAAATAAGAGATCGAATGGGGATAAATCCTTTTATTAGACAGTGACAATTCACAAAAATACTGGATATTTTGGTTACATGCACAGTGACCGTCATTTGAGAAATACTGCTGATCAGCAGAAGGATATATCCTTATTCGAACTTTTATTGATCGTCATAGAAAGGTCTTCGAAATTACCTAATATGTAAAACAGTATGAATTTACTCTACCCCCCATTGTAACATCGACTAGTTTGCATGTAATAGATCCCATTTTACGTTTGCATGATAATTTGTTTTTTAGATTATTTATTACTAGAATATTTCGTGATGTATCTAGGAATTGAAATGTTATGTTTCATTTGTTGTATTTATTGTTTATTTAAGTCATGTGGTACTGACTTAAAGTACCATATAAATTAGTATTTTCTAATTTGGTTAAATTGTGATTATTTTTTTTTGATAAAACGGTTTTTTGGTAAAAGATCATTGTAAAAATCGTTTATGAGTCCTCTAGCTGCTTCAAAATGAGTCCAGCTTTGTGGCAGAAGAATGGTAAGAGCACTGCAAATCTATCTCTTGCTTATTGCCTGCTGGTCTGCTGCCTTTGTACAGCCTGGGATTGGGAACCGAACCGTTGAATTCGTCTAAATTCGATAGTTTATTCAACAGTTTTGTTTGATTTATTGCTAGAATAAATTGTGCTATATCCACCGCATTGAAATTTCATGTTTCTTTTGTTGTATTTTCTGTTCATTTAAGTCATATGGCACGGAGTTGTTTAATTTCTAGTATTTTCTTATTTAGCTAAATTGTGATTTTTTTATTACAATGATTATTTTTTTTTGCTAAAAGATCATTGTGAATATTGATCATGACTCTTCTAGCTGCTTCAAATAAGTCCAGTTTTGTGGCCTGACTGTTGCAGAAGAATGGCAAAAGTACTTCTTGCAATTCCTGCTGTCTCTTAACTGCCTGGGATTGGGAACTGAACCGTTGAATTCTTCTGAATCCGATCGTTTATTTGTGTTTCATCAAAAGAGACTTCCAAGACAGAATAAGGCTATATGAATCTTTATATCGTAATTAAAGCTGGATGCAGCTTTCACTTTCTGTATTTTGAGAAATTCTTAGAATCATGATTTACCAAGGATTTCTACTTGGCAGGGGGGGGGGGGGATGTTTGCTAATTAAAATAAGGGTCTAAAGTGTGTAATAGTTTTTCTCGGCTATTATAAGTCCTTGGGCAAAGCAGTAGTCCGAAGGTACGTTAAAAACTGCATAGTACGGTATCTTAAAAAAAATTAACTTTTAACTAATAATCTTGAAAATCGAGATTATGTTGTGATATTTTCGTTAAAACTTGTATTTACGTAAAACTGTTTTTGATGTTTGGGGAGTGCGTTATTTTTTAACGAATGATAACTATCCCAAACCAGCGATGCTCTTGTTGTAAAAACTGTACTAATCCTAAACAGATCTTCCAAGTTACCTCTGGGTGTGCTTAATTTTGAACACTAGTTGGAAGAGTTTGAACTCGTGTGCCATCAAACCTACAGTTTGAAAAGAAAATTATTTTTTGATAGAAATACTACATTACTCCTAAAATAAAAAGGTTAAAAAGACAAATCAGTGAAGTTCCTGACGACCAAAGTCATGATCAATATTAGTGAGTTGAAGGACTGGAAGATCTCCCTCAACTTGGTCAGAACGCATGGTTGCTGAGTCTTTCATCTTGGAGAAATGAAGGACCTATCCTTGTCTTTCCACAAACATATCACGTTCAGCAAGCCGTTAGAAGAAGGAGCATCTACCTCCAACACCAGACAACACTTATAAATATGACCCATGAAGAATTTACGACCAATGTCAATCTACGCAGGCTGATGGGTTATATAAACGTGTTTTGGTTATGCCCCGCTTGACAATAGAAGGATCAGCGCTAGCCAACTCAATAACTTCCAATTCAGAACCACTCTTGCATCCCAATGCATCAGTCGTGTTTTCACTCATCACTCGAATCCTCTGCATCCCTGAAGCTTCTCTCCGGTACGATGCTAAGATGTTTGCGTGGTATATTCCTGACGGATTCGGCAAATCTGCGGGCTTGCAAGACAATGAAACTTTTCTGATATCGTCCACAACTTCTTGTGGAGTTATTTGGGCTGTAAGTGGGTATTTCCGGATGACTGGAGCATGAGAAACAATTGGCAAAGTCAGTCTTTAGACTTACTTTCCCATTTATTCAAGATTTTCCAGGAGATATTTTTATTTGAGGAAGAAAGCAACGTCAAGTAGTTGCAGTATGTTTGTAGTGGTTGATGGAAGACATTGAATGTTGTTTTCTTTGCAGACTTTCAACACTGCGAAAAAGTGGGAAAACAAATTGTCATCCAAAAAAATAATCATCCTTGCTCTTTTTTCTGATGGGGCATTTGGCACCTCTTTTTACAATGCATATATATTTTCTGGGGTTATCTGTCAAGTCAGTCTTATCTTAATTGTAATTATTAGATAAAAGCACATCCCGAATAGTCACTGTTAAATTATCGTAGAACTATATTTCAGATGAAAACAAAAGCTTTTTTTAGTAGTTTGCCGTGGTTCATAGTCGAAGCTTTTAATGATGTTCTAGGATGCAGTTGATATCCTTTCTAGATATGATTCAACACAACTTATGACGATGATATTCAGCTCGAAGCGACCAACAGGATACCCCACCTCTAATTCTCGTTTTCGTTGATCTTCTAACCGCGCCTCCAACATATTACCCTCGTGGCAAGGTTTTAAGTTTGGCCTGAGGGCATATAAGATCAATGTTAACACAATGTACAGTTTTTTTGTTTGTTTTTTTTTAAAGCAGGACACTTCATACAGAAGGGGTCGCCGTAGAGACTTCAAAAGGGGCTCATTCGAATGGAAATCGCGAGTTCTAGTGCCCTTTTTAATAGTCGAAAGTGATTGGAGGGCAACTAGCCCCCGCTCACACCAATCATTCCCCCAAACACATCCAATCGAAATTTTGAGATAGCATTTTGTTCAGCGTAGTTGATTTCCAAATAGTAAATGTATTTTTGAGGAGGACACTCCCCCACAACCCTTACGGCAAGGGTTTTAAGTTATGCCCCGGGGGCATATAAGGTTTTTACAGAAGGCGTTGTCGTAGAAGCTTCAAAACAGGCTCATTCGATTGGAAATTCAAAGGGCTAGTGCCCTTTTTAATAGTCGAAAGTGATTGAAGGGCAACTAGCCCCCCCCCCCACGCCAATCATTCCCCCAAACATATCCATATTGTGATATAGCCATTTTGTTCAGCGTAGTTGATTTCCAGATAGAAAATATGTTTTGAGGAGGACACTCCCCCTCAACCCTCAGGGCAAGGGTTTTAAGTTATGCCCTGGGGGCATATTAGGTTTTTATAGAAGGTGTTGTCGTAAAAACTTCAAAACAGGCTCATTTGATTGGGAATTCAAAGGGCTAGTGCCCTTTTTAATAGTCGAAAGTGATTGGAGGGCAACTAGCCCCCCCCCCCCCCACGGCAATCATTCCCCCAAACATATCCAATCCATATTGTGATATAGCCATTTTGTTCAGCGTAGTTGATTTCCAGATAGAAAATATGTTTTGAGGAGGACACTCCCCTAAAACCCTCAGGGCAAAGGTTTTAAGTTATGCCCTGGGGGCATATAAGGTTTTATAGAAGGCGTTGTCGTAGAAACTTCAAATCAGGCTCATTCGTTTGGGAATTCAAAGGGGTAGTGCCCTTTTTAATAGTTGAAAGTGATTGGAGGGCAACTGGTCCCCCACGCCCATCATTCCCCCAAACACATCCAATCAGAATTTTGAGATAGACATTTTGTTCAGCGTAGGCTAGTTGATTTCCAGATAGAAAATATGTTTTTTTATGAGGACAACCCTCAGGGCAAGGGTTTTAAGTTATGCCCCGGGGGCGTATACGGTTTTTATAGAAGGCGTTGTCGTAGAAACTTCAAAACAGGCTCATTCGATTGGAAATTCAAAGGGCTAGTTCCCTTCTTAATAGTCGAAAGTGATTGGAGGGGAACTAGCCCCTCCCCCACGCCCATCATTCTCCCAAACGCATCCAATTAAAGTTTTGAGATAGCCATTTCGTTTAGCATAGTTGATTTCCAGATAGAAAATACGTTTTTGAGGAGGACCCTCCCCAACAACCCTCAGGGCAAGGGTTTTAAGTTATGTCCTGGTATATATAAGGTTTTTATAGAAGGCGTTGTCATAGAAACTTCAAAAGGGGCTTATTTGATTGGGAATTCAAAGGGCTAGTGCCCTTTTTAATAGTTGAAAGTGATTGGAAACTACCCCCCCCCCCCATGTCCATCATTCACCCAAACACATCCAATTAAAATTTTCAGATAGCCATTTTGTTTAGCGTAGGCTAGTTGATTTCCAGATAGAAAATATGTTTTTGAGAAGGACACTCCCCCACAGCCCTCAGGGCAAGGGTTTTAAGTTATGCCCAGAGGGCATATAATGTTTTTACAGAAGGCATTGTCTTAGAAACTACAAAAAAAACTCATTCGATTGGAAATTCAAAGGGCTAGTGCCCTTTTTAATAGTCGAAAGTGAATTGACACTAGTCAATATTATGACGGCATACGTGGAGGGGTGTTAATTTTTTTCGTTCACAAGACTCTTATTTTGCTTTTAATATTCACTTTTCTTTAGCTTATCTAATATGCCGATTGTATTTTTCCTCGTTTTACCCACAATAGCCCTATAATAAAGCATAATAAGGTTATAATAGCGTTTGCTATTTTTGGGCTTGCTTAGGCTATTTCTGGGCTTGTGATTGCGTCGGTTTAGGCAACAATTTTCTGCCAAAAACCTAGCAACTATACTCTCAACAGTTCCAAATCAAGGCTTGTCGGATTTTTTACTCTCTTGTCAGACAAAAACAATTTGTGTCAGACCTCGGAATTTTGTCGGATTTCTAGTAAAAAACAGATATTTGTTGGATTTTTAATTGTTCTAGATTTTCTTTTTTTTTTACTGGAGAAGGATTTTCAAACTAGCGAAATGGGTGGACCGTTCTCTTAATGATAAAAAAAACTTTATCCCAAGTTTAAGAAAGGCAAAACTTTTGGAAATTTGTTGCAGTTTTGTTCTGCAATAAGGAGTTTGAAATACAAATAGACCTCTTTGATGTGGTTGAGTGTTGTGATGGTAAAGTGGAAACCATCTTCAACCTTATTTGCGATGTTTTTCAAGATAAAAAGACACCTACAGAGAACTTAGTTGGATACTGTGCAGACACGTGTAATACCATATTTGGGTGTGATAATTCGGTTGTGAGCAGAATCAAAGATATATTCCCATCTGTGATATGTGTCAAGTACAACAGTCATTCAACTCATTTAGTTGTTTCTTATGCTTGAAAACAAATGCCAAAGCAATGGAAGATCTGTGTTGCACAGTTTACAATCACTTTAGCATTTGTGGCAAAAGGCAATCTGAGTTCGAAATGCACCAGAAGTTTACAGACACCCTATTCATGAATGTGCTTGCCTCAGATCAGACACGTTGGCTGTCTCTTCAAATATGCTTTGAGTGAATATTGCATAATTAGGATACCCTTAGTAGCTATTTTCAAGGAGTAGCAGCTGAGGATCCAACTCACACAAATGATAGTGTATCGCGAGCCCTAAAAAATCCGCTGCTTTGGATTCAACATGACTTCCAGCCTTATATATTTGAGCTGTTTACAAATTCCAATCTTCTTTTCAAATGTGAAAAACTTATGTTTCACAAAATAAAATGAGTAATGGAGTTACTTCTAAGAAATCTGACAATGAATCATAGGCAGCGCGCTAGCGCTGCCTAAGTAAAGAACGATGTGGGTGCAATGTGTTTTTGTTCTTGTTTTTTTCTCATACCCGGGCACTTTGTATCGAAGGAGTTGTTGTAGAAACTTCGAAAAGGGCTCATTCGATGGGAAATTGGAGTGGCTAGTGCCCTTTTTAATAGTCGAAAGTGATTGGAGGGCAACTAGCCCCCCCCCCCCACTCCACGCCCATCATTCCCCCTAACACATCCAATCAAAATTTTGAAATAGCCATTTTGTTCATCGTAGTTGATTTCCATATAGAAAATATCATTTTGAGGAAGACACTCCCCCACAACCCTCGGGGTAAGGGTTTTAAGTTATACCCTGAGGGCATATAAGTTCAATGTTGACACAATGTACAGTTTATTATTTTTTTTTTCTTTAAAGCAGGGCACTTCATACAGAAGGGGTCGTCGTAAAGACTTCAAAAGGGGCTCATTCGATTGGAAATCGCGAGTTCTAGTGCCCTTTTTTAATAGTCGAAAGTGATTGGAGGGCAACTAGCCCCCCCCCTCACGCCAATCATTCCCCCAAACACATCCAATCGAAATTTTGAGATAGCCATTTTGTTCAGCGTAGTTGCTTTCCAGATAGAAAATGTATTTTTGAGGAGGACACTCCCCCACAACCCTCACGGCAAGGGTTTTAGTTATGCCCCGGGGGCATATAAGGTTTTTATAGAAGGCGTTGTCGTAGAAGCTTCAAAACAGGCTCATTCGATTGGAAATTCAAAGGGCTAGTGCCCTTTTTAATAGTTGAAAGTGATTGGAGGGCAACTAGGCCCCCCCACGCCAATCACTCCCCGAAATACATCCAATCCAAATTGTGAGATAGCCATTTTGTTCCGCGAAGTTGATTTCCAGATAGAAAATATGTTTTGAGGAGGACACTCCCCCTCAACCCTCAGGGCACGGGTTTTAAGTTATGCCCTGGGGGCATATAAGGTTTTTTATAGAAGTTGTTGTTCGTAAAAACTTTAAAAAAGGCTCATTTGATTGAAAATTCAAAGGGCTAGTGCTTTTTTTAATAGTCGAAAGTGATTGGAGGACACCTAGCCCCCCCCCTCCCATCATTCCCCAAAACAGATCCAATCAAAATTTGGAGATAATCATTTTGTTCAGCGTAGACTAGTTGATTTCAAGATAGAAAATATGCTTTTGAGGAGGATACTTCCCCGCAACCCTCAGGGCAAAGGTTTTAAGTTATGCCCTGGGGGCATATAAGGTTTTTTATAGAAGGCGTTTTCGTAGAAACTTCAAAACAGGCTCATTATATTGGAAATTCAAAGGGCTAGTGCCCTTTTTAAAAGTCAAAAGTGATTTTGGGGTAACTAGCCCCCCCCCGCCCCATGCCCATCATTCCCCTAAACACATCCAATCAAAATTTTGAGATAGGCATTTTTTCAGCGTAGGCTAGTTGATTTCCAGATAGAAAATATGTTTTTTATGAGGACACTCCCCCACAGCCCTCAGGGCAAGGGTTTTAAGTTATGCCCTGGGGGCATACAAGGTTTTTATATAAGGCGATGTCGTAGAAACTTCAAATCAGGCTCATTCGATTGGGAATTCAAAGGGCTAGTTCCATTTTTAAATAGTTGAAAGTGATTGGAGGGTAACTAGTCCCCCATGCCCATCATTCCCCCAAACACATCCAATCAGAATTTTGAGATAGCCATTTTGTTCAGCGTAGGCTGGTTGATTTCCAGATAGAAATATGTTTTTAGAGGACAGTCCCCCACAACCCTCACGGCAAGGGTTTTAAGTTATGCCCCGAGGGCATATACGGTTTTTATAGAAGGTGATGTAGTAGAAACTTCAAAACAGGCTCATTTGATTGGAAATTCAAAGGGCTAGTTCCCTTGTTAATAGTTGAAAGTAATTGGAGGGGAACTAGCCCCTCCCCCAAGCCCATCATTCTCCCAAACACATCCAATTAAAATTTTGAGATAGCCATTTTGTTCAGCATAGTTGATTTCCAGATAGAAAATACGTTTTTGAGGAGGACACTCCCCAACAACCCTCAGGGCAAGGGTTTTAAGTTATGTCCTGGGGCATATAAGGTTTTTATAGAAGGCGTTGTCATAGAAACTTCAAAAGAGGCTTATTTGATTGGAAATTCAAAGGGCTAGTGCCCTTTTTAATAGTCTAAAGTTATTGGAGGGCAACTACCCCCCTCCCCATGTCCATCATTCACCCAAACACATCCAATTAGAATTTTCAGATAGCCATTTTGTTTAGCGTGGACTAGTTGATTTCCAGATAGAAAATATGATTTTGAGAAGGACAATCCCCAACAGCCCTCGGGGCAAGGGTTTTAAGTTATGCCCAGGGGGCATATAATATTTTTATAGAAGGTGTTGTCGTAGAAACTACAAAAAAAGCTCATTCGATTGGAAATTCAAAGGGCTAGTGCTCTTTTCAATAGTCGAAAGTGATGGGAGGGCACCTAGCCCCCCCCCCCCTCCCATCATTCCCCAAAACAGATCCAATCAAAATTTTGAGATAATCATTTTGTTCAGCGTAGGCTAGTTGATTTCAAGATAGAAAATATGCTTTTGAGGAGGATACTCCCCCGCAACCCTCAGGGCAAAGGTTTTAAGTTATGCCCTGGGGGCATATAAGGTTTTTTATAGAAGGCGTTGTCGTAGAAACTTCAAAACAGGCTCATTATATTGGAAATTCAAAGGGCTAGTGCCCTTTTTAAAAGTCAAAAGTGATTTTGGGGTAACTTGCCCCCCCATGCCCATCATTCCCCGAAACACATCCAATCAAAATTTTGAGATAGGCAGTTTTTCAGCGTAGACTAGTTGATTTCCAGATAGAAAATATGTTTTTTTATGAGGACACTCCCCCACAACCCTCAGGGCAAGGGTTTTAGGTTATACCCTGGGGGCATACAAGGTTTTATATAAGGCGATGTCGTAGAAACTTCAAAACAGGTTCATTCGATTGGGAATTCAAAGGGCTAGTGCCATTTTTAATAGTTGAAAGTGATTGGAGGGTAACTAGTCCCCCACGCCCATCATTCCCCCAAACACATCCAATCAGAATTTTGAGATAGCCATTTTGTTCAGCGTAGGCTAGTTGATTTCCAGATAGAAAATATGTTTTTATGAGGACAGTCCCCGACAACCCTCACCGCAAGGGTTTTAAGTTATGCCCCGAGGGCATATACGGTTTTTATAGAAGGCGTTGTCATAGAAACTTCAAAAGAGGCTTATTTGATTGGAAATTCAAAGGGCTAGTGCCCTTAATAGTCAAAAGTTATTGGAGGGCAACTACCCCCCCCCATGTCCATCATTCACCCAAACACATCCAATTAGAATTTTCAGATAGCCATTTTGTTTAGCGTAGACTAGTTGATTTCCAGATAGAAAACATGTTTTTGAGAAGGACAATCCCCCACAGCCCTCGGGGAAAGGGTTTTAAGTTATGCCCAGGGGGCATATAATGTTTTTATAGAAGGCTTTGTCGTAGAAACTACAAAAAAAGCTCATTCGATTGGAAATTCAAAGGGCTAGTGCCCTTTTGAATAGTCGAAAGTGATTGGAGGGCAACTAGCCCCCCCCCCCCCTACGCCCATCATTCCCCAAACACATCCAATAAAAATTTTGAGATAGCATTTTTGTTCAGCGTAGTTGATTTACAGATAGAAAATATGTTTTTGAGGAGGATACTCCACCACAGCCCTCAGGGCAAGGGTTTTAATTATACCCTGGGGGCAAATAAGGTTTTTATATAAGACGTTGTCGTAGAAACTTCAGAAAAGGGCTCATTCGATTTGAATTCAAAGGGCTAGTGCCATTTTTTAATAGTCGAAAGTGATTAGTAATAATTTTTTTTGTTGTTTTTTAGACCAGGGCACTTCATATCGAAGGAGCTGTCGTGGGAGCTTCGAAAGGGCTCATTCAATTGAAAATAGAAAGGGCTGATGCCCGTTTTAATAGTCATAAGTGATTGGAGGGCAACTAATCCCGCTTCCACTCCCACCCTCCCATTTGCCCATTATGTTTAAAAAAATTAAATTTTGCCTTAAGATTAAATCAAAATGCATTGTGATAATCCTAATTCCCAATAAGGCATCTCAGCAGTATCCCAAGAACGACTGAGGATATTATGTTCAAACTTTCGAGGCTACTTCTTCTCTGAAAATTTAACCAAATCAAAATAGTGTAAGTGTATCAAAGCTATCAAAGAAAGTAAACAGATTTTTTTTTGCGAATGGTATCAAGTTTTCCATTTCAGGTCAACTAGAGGAGGTATGAAACTAAGTTAAACAGTACTATTTGTGTCCAGATTTTTAAAATGGTGTATGTTGTTAAAAATTGCTGAAAATTTTTCTCCAGCATACAAATAGCAGCCAAACTATAAAGTTTTAACAAACAAAAAGATTTAAAGTTTTTTTTTCTTTTTCCCTGAAAAGACTCATACAATCATACCAATATTTCTTGCCAGTTTCATTCAAAGATAAATTGCATGGCTTTTTAAATGATAAACTTGAATGTTAATCATCATAATTTCTGGTGCTGTTTTCTCAGTACGAGAGAAGATGATGAATTTTGTCTTAGTACAATTAATAGTCAATTTATTTCTCCAAAACCATAAGATAAGCCTCGACAGTGCTGATTCAAACCTAAGCTTCAAAGATCTAGAGTCGGGCTGCTGACATTGCATGCCGTGTCATTGGCAAATAATATGTTAATGCCAATATCATTGATGCTATTACTGATATCATTAACATAAGATAAGAAAAAGGAGTGGACCCAAAATAGATCCTTGTGGGACTCCAACTGACTGAGATTGAGATATTGATGAGGAAGAAGTATCACCTCCGTCTACATACTGATTTTGGTTTTTTAGGTATTACATTACTAAGTCATTAACTGGGCCTCTTATGCTGCAGTTATCAAGTTTAGTATGCAATATTTTATGGGAAATTGTATCAAATGCCTTTTTAATGTCAATAAAAATTGTAGCAGGAATATCACCTTTGTCGAGGGTGTCATGAACAAACTGAGTCATTGCCATAATAGCATGTTCAGTAGAGTGAGACTTCTGGAACCCAAATTGCATCGGACTAAAAAAATTTAGATTTCATTAGAAAGCTGACTATACGGTTATATAGACACTTTTTGAGCAACTGTCCAAATGTAGACAGGATCGAAATTGGCCGATAGTTTGTTGGTTCTTTGGGTCTCCTCCTTTATACAAAGAGATAATTCTTGCAGACTTGAAACAAGAAGGAAATCTTCCGGTTTTAAAACAGAGGTTGAACACATGGGAAAGTGGGTTTATAATATTTGGTGCTGTGCACTTAATCAGATTAGTTGATGACCCATCAATCCCTTCCAAAGATCCATTCTTTAAAAGGTTTGTTGTAAGTAAAAGTTCATCTGGGGTTACAGGAGTAAGAAAAATGGAGCAATTGTGAGACGGGGGGTAGATATGATTGAAAGTCCTCTCCAGTTTCATTATCCAGATGACGGCCCAGGTTGTTTCCAGCAGTTGATGCGGTTTCCTTGCCAATTTTTGCAAAGTGTATATTTAATGCATTTATGACTTCCACTTTCCCTGTAGCCAGTTATTTCCATCTTCAGCTATCAATTCATCAGGAAGATCATGGGTCTTATGCTTTGCTAAGCACTTATTAATTATTTCCCATGTCTTCTTGGGGGACCCTTCTGCTTCAACAAATGCTTTGGCAAAGTAATGACTTTTTGCTTATCTTAAAATTTTTGTTAAATAATTTTTGTATCTGCGAAATTCAGCTAATTTGACTTCAGATGGATGCATTAAGCATGCCTTATATAACAGTTTCTTATTTTTTATGGATACCAGCAATCCAGGAGATATCCAAGGCTTAATTGGCTTTATACTATTTCTTCTTGATATTTGGCGGAGAGGAAAAGCATTGTTGAAACAACATTTAAACTGATTCACAAAAAATTCTGCAGCAAAATCAGGGTCCGAAGACTCTAAACAAGAGAAAAGTCACTTGAAGAAAGCAATACTTTAAGTTTACTTAAGGAGTTTCTATTAGTCATCCTCACTTTTATTTTAGTAGGCCTGTTAAACTCTGTAATCAAGTGAAGGTCGGTCACAAGCATCAAATGGTCTGAAAAATCTTCAATAACCACATCACTAGGCTTTAGTTCCAGATTCGTAAACAAATTATCAATAAGGGAAGCAGAATCTTTCATTATTCTTGTTGGGACTCCATAAGCTGGTAAGAGACCACCGGACAAGCAAACTGATAACAAATCAGCCCGGTCAGAAGATATTCCGTGGAAATTACCACTTGAATTATTAGAATTATATAAATCAATATTAAAGTCACCCATGATAACTATTTTTGCATACTTTTTCGAAGCAATAAGCACAAAATCATCAAGAAGTTCCATGAATTTTGAAGCAGGAGAACTTGGAGGCCAGTAAAAAACACAACACAAAATTTTCCTACCATTTACATCTATTTTAACTGCCAAAAATTCAAACGCCATTTCAAGATATAGGTGATCAAATTTGCTCACCAGATCTGACTGAATTGTTGATTTAATGAAAAAACCTACCCCTCCCTGTTTTTTATTAATCCAATTCTTATGAAAAAAAAGTATAATCCTGTTTATTAATAAATGACTTTGTCGAATCATTAAAAATGTTTCACAAGAGGCAAAGACATCTATATTATGATGAGAAATAAACAGGGATATTCGATCAAAAATATTTTTAAAATCTCTTTTTAAAGCCTCATTCTTTAACTCCTGTATCTCAGAAGACAAATTGTTAACTGCAGTTATTAAATCACCCTGCTTACTAAGTAGTCGGTCTAATTTTTCGTTTTGGAGCTCATTAGCTTGGTCGAACTTGTCTTGGGATACTGGAATATTCATTATATAATTTAGTGATATGCCCAAACACAATTTTTTTTTTTTAAACATCACTAAACGAGACTTACTCACAAGGGGGGTGATTGACTACCCCCTGAAAAATCCAAAAAAACGTGTTGTTGAAAGAAAAATTATGTTGAATAAATTTCTCAGATGACAGTTCAGGCATCCAGTAATTGTGCAACTTTAATCCTTTCATTCACTCAAATGTTTTTCGATTAAGATAACTATCTATTTCATATTCTGGTCTTCACAGTACAGGAGCTAGATTCATACCCTAGTTGGTTGGGTATGACAAGCAGCATCAGCATCTTAGCACAACTCTGTTGTATGTACACATATATCAATCACTATTTATGAGACACCAAAGATGGGCAGCTCCAGTTGTATTGTGAAGGTTCAGCTTCCCATTATTTGTTGAGTATCCTTTTAAAAACTTCAGCTGATGTTGAAGACACTGTCTCCTTGCTTAAACAGTTCCAATCATTAATGACCCTTTGGCTAAAGAAATGTTGTTTGATTCTACTTTTAAATTGGGGCTTATGAAGCTTCTTAGAATAACCTCATGTTTGTCTTTTGTTGGGTAACTGGTTTAAGAGCTTATTTTGGGGTTAGTTGACAAATTTATATGTGAGTAGCATGTCACTCCACTTGCATTGGAAGGTCAAAGATTGTAGTTTTAGGTTAGATAGCCTTTCACCATATGGTTTCTCCCCAAGTCCAGAGATGCACTTGGTGGCCCTTGTTTGTACACCTTCAATCAACTTTATATCACCCTTGTAAAAAGGACCAGCAAGGCAGGTTCCAAAATCAAGAACTGGTCTCACAATTGCCTTGTATAGCTTCAAGAAGATTCTATGTGGTTGGCTAGTAAGTAGTCTTTTAAATAGTCCAAGGGTAGAATTTGCTTTGCAAACAGTTTTTGCAGAGTGTTCATGGAAGTTCAGAAGATTATCTGTTGTGACTCCTAGGTCTTTGCCACTGGTGAAAGTTTGAAGGGGAATGGAGGATGATGTCTGGTTATCATTCATAGTGTATTGGTGGAGAGGATTATTGTTACCAAAATGAATGGTGATGCATTTTGATATGTTGAAAAAGAGAGAAACCACCTGTCTGCCCATGCCTGAATATGGTCAAGGTCAGATTGTATTGATGATTTATTAGGTACACCAAATAGTTTTGAGTCATCAGCATAAAGCATTAAGTGGCTTTTGACTTTGGTAATCATATCGTTTATATAAAGAAGAAACAATGTGGGTCACAAAACTGTTCCCTGGGGAACACCACTTAGAACATTACAGGGTTGGGAGTAGGATCATTTGCTATCTGTTGTAAAGAGCTACAGTCTGAGATCTACCAGTCAGGAAGTCCATTAGCAAGTCTACTAATTCATGGTGGATTCCTGCTGCTATTAGCTTAAAACCAAATTGATTTGTGTGGACCTTATCAAATGCTTTGGCTAGGTCTAAAAGAATCAAATCAACAGGAAGGCCTTTGTCCAGTAGCTGGGTAACCTGTTTGTAATTGTCTAGAAGGTTAGTTTCTACAGATTGTCCTGGGAGAAAGCCCTGCTGTCTGTTGGAGATAATTTCATTAGTAACAAGGTGTTCAAGAAGTGCAGCATTAAAAATCCTCCCAAGGACTTGCAGCAGCAGAGGTGAGGCTGAAAGGAATATAATTTTCAGCTTTGGAAATATCCCCCTTTTTAAAGATAGGTGTGATATAGACTACTTTCTATTGGGAGGGGACACACTTATGATGAAGGGAATGTTGAAAAAGTATAGATAGTGCAGGGGTAATTTCACAAGCAGCTTCTTTTAGCAGGTGAGGATGAATGTTATCAGGACCAGCACTTTTGTTGATGTCCAGGCTTTTGAGTTGTTTTTCAACCAAAAAGTAGTAACTGTAATGTGACTCATTTGCTTCTGGATTTTTGTACTTTAAGTTGGGAATGGGAACATTATCAGGTTCGTTTGTGAAGACTGATGCAAATTGCTCATTTAGAAGATCCACTATATTTTGGGTGACAATGTCTTCGTTTCTGTAACTTGTTGTTAAGCATTTTATTGATCTCCAGTTGTGATCTCTGCTTGATACATAATTCCAGAATTTTTTAGGGTTCAACATACTTTGGTTGGTGAGTCTTGCCTCAAAATTACAGTACAGTTGTTTGGTGAGATTCCTTAATTTATTATGGGCTTTGACATATTTTTAATAATGGCCTGGCTTATCCTTTTTTCTCCAGTGGTGTTTCTTTAAGTTTCTTTGTTGTCTTATGCCAGCTGCCATGTATGGTAAGGTCTTTGGTATGGGGATAAAACTTTTTATTGTCTTCTGTTGCCAAGTTTCCATGAGTAGAGCCCAGAATTTCTCCCACTGCTCATTGATCCCATCCTGGAGGGTCAACTCCCAGTTAATTTGCCCAAATGTGACCCTAATAGCCTCATAGTCTGTAAATATCTTTTTTTATGTCTATTTCTTGCTTTGTGTCTATGGGTAACTAATTCAATGGCAAGGTGGTCACTTTTACCAATAGGCAGGAGATAATTTATCTTTTGGGATCAGTTCACTATTGTTAACAATGACTAGGTCAAGTAATATTGGTTTAGATACCAATTATATTCTATATTGGTTATACTTTGGAAAACAGCGAGAATCTTGGCAATGCTAAAGGTCAGTCAGAGCTTGCTTGAAATACAGCTAATCAAGAAAAAATGATTTTTTGGCTCATTTCCTGGTCCTTTACTACCCTTCCCCTAATCCCAACGTATTTCATGAATTTCCCAGATAATGATATCTGAGACTTTCGAGCTAAGAGACCACCGGGATCAAACCTGGTCCCTTTTTCAATTATAAAATAGTAATATGTTTTCAAGTTTCATCATCATAAATAAGAAGACTTAAGACTCAAACCCAAATGACAAAAAAGAAACAACAGAGAGAGTTACTTAGTACTCTATACCTATATGAGTTCAGATAGGGACAGACCTGCTACACTACTTTCCAAGATAGCAAGAAGCCCCTAAATTAAAATTTCGGTAAATTTTTTGTTATTCATATTATGTGAGTTACGAATAAAGTAAACATACCACTCGATGCCTATTTTTATGCTCTTTCCAAATATAATAATCAATTTGGTCGAAAATGAATATTAACCCCCACTCCTATATGTATTTGCACTTTAGGGGGGGGGGGGGTAGGAAAAATTAAACTTACCTCTCATTTACATAAGAACTAAAATTTAACCCCCCCCCCCCCCCTAATGTGCAAATATATACCCTTAATTGGTATATATAGGGGTAGGGGGGGGGGTTTGGTAAAATTCATTTCCGACAAAAATGGGTTGGTTGATTCTTGGAAGGCAGAGAGATCATGAATACAATCAACAAAGGGACTGATGGTGGATGAACTACAAGTAACTGGGTTATATGGAAAACCTTCCTTCCACAAGATATTAGGAAAATTGAAGTCACCTCCTATAAGAAAATCACCTTTGGAATTTTCTATGGTTTTGCAGAACATATTTGAGAGCACATACTTGGTATCAATGGAAAAGGATGCTGAGGGACTAAAGTATTCACATCCAATCTTGGCTTGGCATAGGTCTTGGCTTTGGTCTGTGATATCAAACCAAATGGTCTCCACAGATGGCAGGCTAGATTTTATATGAAGTTCCTGGACAATATATGCTGCTTTTACATAAGCTAGGACTCCATGCTTGCATTGTTTTGATGAGAGGTTGGAGATGATTTGGTAACCGGGCAGTTGAATATTTGTATCTTCTAATCTACTCTTTGTATTCTTAGGGCATACTTCAGTAAGTAGAACCAGATCATAATCTTTACTGTAAATTAGACTTTTTAATTCATTTATTTTGTGTGTAATTTAACCTACATTGGTTAATAGAAGGCAAAAGTTGAACTTACTTTTGAGCAGCCATTGATATCTGGTCCTTGTTCCTCATGTTCAGTATGCATAGAATCAGAAGATTGGCAGAGAGAATCGTCATTGATGCTGGACTGGCTAACTGAGGTATCTGATGTGGTACACATTTGAAAACAAGGATAATAGAGTAGAACATGGAGACACATGGGTTCCATTGTAACTGAACCACCGTGTAACTGAACCCAAAGCAACTGAATCACCGTACAACTGACACCTTGCAATTGAACCAACATGCAAGTGAGCCCCCGTAAAACTGAACCCCTCTGCAACTGAACCCTTGTGCTACTGAACCCTCCTGCAACTGAACCCCCTTTAACTGGACCCTTGTGCATCTCAACCCCATTTAAGTAACACCCCAATGTAACTGAACCCCATGCAAGTGAACCACCACACAACTGAACCATCGTGCAACTTAACCCTTGTGCAACTCCACCACTGTACTTACATTGGGTAAAACACAAGTTAGAATCTTTACATGTTAACCTTGTTTGAATTCTTTTTTTTTTTTTAAAGTCTTTATATAAATTACTGTCAAGATGGTTTTGTAAAAATGATGTGTTTTGTTGTCACAAAAACAAAGAAAATTGGACGTCATAAACTCTTAAATCCAGATTTATTTCTCTATCTTATGTCTGTTAATTGGGGTTCCCTTCACCCTGTAACTTTCTACGGGTCTAAGTGTTTTACCCCATCCCCCACGGTAAATGTCCCCCTCTTCCACCCATGGAAAATTTATCACCTCGAAAATACATGCCTTGCGGAAATTATGGTTTTAAATTCAAAAAATTTCTTTGAGTTGTGTCATCTTTAGTTTAATTGAGAAGTTCCAAGGGAAGTGGAAAAGAGGAAATTTATTTGTAAATCTCCCCCCCCCCCTCTGTGCAAATACTGTCCTCTCATGAAAGATCCTCCAGAAAACCTTCACACAAAAATTTTTTGTATGTTACCCAATGACAAATACTATCTGTAAGCAATAGACAAATCAAAAATACTTAAAATGGAACCGAAACTTCTGCAATGGGGTGATCTGATTGTTTTGTAGCTAGGAAGAGAGGAAGATATCTCAAAGGGTGCATTTGATGCCAAAACATCTCAGCTCTCATTAAGCCTTCAAATGAATACAGAATTAGCTCTAAGGGAGAGACAACAGGAGGATGGAGGAAGAAATTGTTTGATAATCCCAAGGCATTTCTAGTCTTTTTTATAAGCTGAAAGTGATTGGATTTTTTTTTTGGGGGGAGGGGGCGATTTTCCATGGGTAGGTATTTTCTGGGAGGGGGTAATTTCCTTTAGGTTTTATTTTCCGCGGGGTATTTTCCTAAGGGATGTTTTTTGTGGGGGAGGGGGGGGGGGGGTTAAACGGCGGCTCTCACTGTCTACATACTGTAATTTTTTTACCACTGCTTATTTTGTTGTTTTCACTTTGTGGTATTTTCTACCCTCATAGTTGTCTATTGTTTGGTTTTGAAAAAGGCCTCTGCTTGCCTGCTTTGGTGCAGTAGTTCAGTTTGCACGATGGCTGAGTTACACAAGGGTTCAGTTACATGATGGTTCAGTACACGGTGGTTCAGTTGCATGGTGGTTCAGTTGCATGGTGGTTCAGTTGCACTGTGGTTCAGTTGTACGGGGTTCAGTTACACGGTGGTTTAGTTACATGGGGGGTTGAGTTGCACGGGTGTTTAGTTACACAAGGGTTGGTTAAATGGGGTTCAGTTGCCCGGTGGTTCAGTTTGCACGGGGGGTTGGATTAAATGGGGGTTCAGTTGCACAGTGGTTCAGTTACATGGTGGTTCAGTTACAGGGGTTCAGTTACACGCACACCATTGAACACTTTTCGTTTTTTTTGCTTACTTCAAACATGATAAATAATTTATTTGTAAAGCACAACTACTACCACCCTCTTCTTGATTGTCTCACGTAGCCCATAGCCCAAGGAATATGTACAAGCCCTAAGAAATCACCAAAACATTGAAATTCTTGCTTTGTAATATACAAAATTTAATATTTGTAGTTTTATTTCCATGATTATGTACTTTTTAAAACCAATTTTGGTTTAAGTCCGGAATTATATGGCTGTTGAAGAGGAAACATTCTTAGTTCATAATATGCAGAATTATTATAGTTAGAATTATTATAGTTACCCCATTATTGTAATTATTAGATATTTAATTATTATTATAATTATTACTAAAATTATTATAGTTACGACCCCAAATCTAGGCATATACCATCGTTTCAAATTACATTTTAGTAAGGTTTGGACTTAGTCACTCACAGAGATGCTTCAGAGGTAACACAATAGCATTGCCTATAGTAAAGAGCCATAAGGTTCCAATGTTTTATTGTTTATTTTTTTTCCCAGAGGCACTTCATATGGAACTGGTTAAACTTCAGAGGGGAACCCATTTTGGTTGGAAATTGGAAGTTCTACTGCCCTTTTTAAAAGTAAAAAAATAATTGGAGGGTGAATAGCCCCCCCCCCCCCGTCCTACTCCTCCACAAGTGTTTTATCCAAATTTATATGATAAAATTTTGAGATAGCCATTTTGTAAAAATACTTTAAAGATTAGATAACAAAAAGTCAAGGGTCAATGCACCCCCCCCCCCCCAAGGCCAAGGTTGTAGCTATTCCATGAGGGAATATATGATTTTTATGGAAGGGAAGATTGCATAAATTCAAAGGGAGCTCATCTGATTGGAAATCAGAAGTCCTAGTGCCAGCAACTAGCCCCCCAAGGCCTTTTTCCCCAAATGCATCCAGTCAAAATTTAGACATAGCCATCTCGTTCAAAATAGTTCAAAGAAGGAAAAAAAATAAATTGGGGACAACACACACCCCCAGAGCCCAGGGGCAAGTGTTGTAAATTATGCCCAGGGGCATATAAGGTTTTATGTAAGGGGGTGGTTGGATAAACTTCAGAGAGGGATCATTTGATTGGAAATTGAAAGCTCTAGTTCCTTTTTAAAAGTCAAAAGTGATTAGAGGGCATTTACCCCCCCCCCCACATACACATACCCCTCTTTTTTTCAAATATATCCAATCAAATTTTGGGTTAACATAACCCCAGGAGTCCAGGGGAAGGGTTGCAATTAATCCCCCTAGGCATGTAAGGTTTTTATGCAAGGGTTTTTAAAATAGCTCTAAGATCAGATAAACCCACCCCCAATCGCACTAAAAAAACTTACAAATGATATTTTATTCCAAAGCTTAAGGGAACTGACCCCTGGCCCTTCCTCTATGACCCAAGGTGCCACCCCCAAAAAAACAATAAAGATATTTTATTCAATAATCATGGGAGTTGACTTAATTCATGAATGCTCTGCTTTTAGCTATGAAGCTATCTCTTGTTTTGAAAACAGGGATGCACAGGACTTTTTTTTCATATTCTATTTTTTTTTTTTTTTTTTTTTCTTATCTATTTCCATGGGTGAAAGCTCAAACAAGAAGAAAAAAAAAACAACATAAAACTAAAGCAATGATTCATGGGCCCTAACAATTGTGTCTTGTGAGTGCTGATCAGCAAATTGATGATTAGATTCTGTTCTTTAAAACAGATTATGTTTCATGTACATGTTACTGGAAATTTAAGCCTTAATCAAACAAACAATCTAACATTAATTTGTTTTCTGTTGTTTGGCTTGATACAGTAATAGATAAAGACTATCTATTGAAAAGTTGAATCTAATAACTGTTGAAACCTTTGATGTAAAATTTATTTTATGTAAACTTCAGGTTTTTAGTCATTTCTTTTTCTAAGAAAGATGCATTTTGAGTTATTTAATGTTGAAATTTTTTAGGGTACATAAAGAAGACATTAGCAAAATTTATTTTTACATTACGTATAGTATTTCCCTTGAATCTATTTTGTTATTATTATTATTTTTTTGTCCCACCATTGTTTTTTGTTTTTTTTTATTAATGGGATAATTAATGAGAATGAGTTTTTTTTTTTCTATAAGTATATTCGTTTGGTTATAGGAGTTGAAGATACTTCATCAATTGATACCACAACATTCATGGAAACTTCAGGTTGTACTCTGTCACCTGGACATCAAAATCTACCTGTGGTTCTTTCATCCAGAAACTCCACTTTAGCGTCTGAGTTGGCTCATGAGGATGGGGATAGTAGTGGCAAAGGTATGATTCAACTTACAATGTTGCAGAATCAGTTCTAATCAGAAATGATCATGTTTGAAGACGTTTTTCCTCTTGTAACAAAACAAGAAATATTGTATAAGGCTTTCAAGCGACATTTAAAAATTTCTATATGGAGGCTGGATTTGTATTCCAAATCATTGCAAAACACTTCAAACAAATTTAAATTTTAAAACTGAACAATTGCAAGATAAAAAATTTTCATGAGACTTTTTTCATTTTTAGATTTACACCAAGTCTGTAAAGCACTTATTCTCTTTCCACTTTATTTATAGAAAAATGGTCCTGAGTGAGAATAAGTCTATTATCTCCTGGTATTTCTGTTTATAAAAATTAATTAGCCATTATTTGGACATGAAATATGTGAAATAAAATTCTGATTTTAGAGCTTTGTGTCATAATAATCACAATTATCAAGGATTTTGTTGTGGCCTCTTGTTTTGTCCTCATTTTTAATATTTTTTTCACTTTTTGATGAATTTTATTTATCCTGGGTAGATTAATGAGAATAATTATAGTTTATTATTATCTGTGTGTTCATTATTTTTTTTCTAGAAGCTCAAAATACTTCACTAAACTGATATCAAAATCCTCATGGAAAACTATAATTCTATTTGGTCATCTGATCCTCAAAATCTATCTGTCTGTATTTCACCTGGATCTTCCACTTTACCACCTGAGTTAGGTTCCCAAGAACTGGATAGTGAAGGTATATTTGAGTTTAACACACACACGCATATATTAAATACGTAACCTAACCTAATCAGACATAACCTAACCTAATAGCTCCAGTTAAATCAGAAATTATGCTTTAGGGTATCAATGTACTCTAACACAAGACAATATTTGGTAAAATTTGCAGTTTACAAGGTAGTTCAGCTTAGATGAAGGTCAATATATCACTTGATGTTTCTTTTCATTCTTCTTTATGATTCAATAATCACTTCTATCTTCTTCTATCTTCACTTCTAGTTGATTTCTAAATGTTTCATTTTAATAAATATGCAGTGGCAAATGATTGTGTACCAGCTGTTACAAAAGATTGTTGGTAGCTATTGTATAGGGGAGAGGATTATTAGATGCCTGAAAGAATGCATTTCATTGCCTAAATTGTCTATCTCTCCATGGGCCTTAATATAGTATAGGTAAGAGTATATATGCATAGGGGTGGGATTTAGGAACTAATCTATCACCTCTCTTCATTTAAACTGAGCCTGAATAAGGTTGCACTGGAGTGATACCTCTTATATTATTACTATTTTACATTTATTTTAATGCATTTTTAGGTTCTTGTTCAGAATCGGGCAACACGCAAAAAAGACCGCATCGAAATATCAAAGATGCTGAATGAAAAATAGGTTTTCGCTGCCTAGTGAGGTATTGCTCACTTCATGACAAAGATTTTAAACTTCAGTTTTTTGTTAAAGGGGCAAAACAAGGTACCTAGGTTAGATTAGGTTACGTATTTAATATAGGCTATGCTTTACCCCACCCCCCCCCCCCCCCCCCCCCCCCCCCCCCCCCCCCCCCCCCTAATGTGCAAATATATTGCCCAAATCTGTTTCTGAACTATTTTATTTTTATCATACTTTGTTTTTTTATTTCATTGGCATTAACCAAAATTCAATTCTCACGTGTTGCCCGTATTCTAAACAAGTACCACATTTTCTTCCTAAACTGATATGGTTTATGATATAATTAAACCCCGACGCCGCGCCGGCGGATCGACCGAAACGCCGCCGACGAGAGGCCCGGTCAACCGCCGCCGAAGTCTCGTAACGCCGCCGGCGCGCCGCAGGCACGCCGCCGCTGGCAGAGGCGGTGGCGTTTCGTTCTGGTCGACTTTAAATTATTTTTACGGCAATTCTTTATTGCGTCAACCGCAAAGTCGGACCTTTTCCTTCTCGTGTGGTTTAGTATTTCGATTTTCCTGATTAGAAATCAAGCAGAGCTTGCACTATCCCCGAATTTCGGGTATTTCCCCGAAAATCTATGCGTCACCCCGAAAAAAAATTTGGTTCCCCGAATCCCCAAAAATCACGCAATCACGGTGCCACCCCTAGTGATTTATCACCAGTGACTTTCCCTGCCAAATATTACTTTGTATACCATAATTCTTCACTGCTCTATTGTTCATTAATTTTCGTCTCTTTTGTTACTTTGCATAAAAACCAGACAGATGCAATATGCTATTGCAAATATTGCAATATACACAGTTCTTCATATGTTGACAAAAAAACGAAAAAAAAAAAGTATCGTCTTTTGAAATGAGTTTAAATCATTTCGAATGCAGTTTCCCAATCGCTATTTCTTACATCATTCGTAGTCAAGAATTTTATTTTTCAAGTTGAATAGAATTATAGAACGCATTCACTACTATACAGCTTCAGCCTTTTGTTGATTTTGAAATTGACAGCCGACAGATTGTTTCTACAGCTGAATTGTAAGTTTGCAGATTTTTTTTTTTTTTTTGCTGTTTTTAGATAAGATTTTCTTAATGTTTAATGCTCAATTATTAAACACCTAATAGAAAATACAATCTTCTTTCTGGAACATTTTTACCCCCCCCCCCCCCCCAAAAAAAAAAACAGCCTTCGGTTGAGACAAAATTTAGCTATAGACTAAGCTATGTACAAGGTTAGGGAATTAAAGATTGAACCGGAAGTTACCCCAAAAATATGATTCATAAATAAATTGTAAATTATTGCCTATAGGGGAGGGGGATAGGGGGCTATCATTTTTTTAAATGATAATACCTCTTTTTTTTTATTGAAAGCAGGGATGCCAAAAAGACTATTATTTTCTTCATTTAAAGTAGAGACAGAAGAAAATGATATCAAATTCCCTGGGAAACTATTGAAATATTTTGATAGACCCAGGGTCCCCCATTAGGACTTGTTCATCGTCTGGGGTATTTTGCGATTTCTCATAGGCTACTGGCCTTATTTGGCTTTTGTGCGTGCTCCCTTTTAATTCGATTCTTTGGATCTTAAGGAATGCCATGGCGAATTTATCACTCAGTTTTCCAATAATTTGAGGTATATCTGAATAATTTCGACATTTTTGTTATTGTCTTTGACCCCTTTACTCATACCCTCAATTTTTTTTTCAAGGAACACTAAGCTTTTTAACGTTATTTTGCGTATTTGTTTGAACCATATAGTGACCTTGTTAATTATTCAGTAAATCGTTTTTCTAATGAAAGCTAAGACGGTATCCTATCAAGGTGGTATCCAAAGGGGGGGGGGGTAGGGAGGTATTATATTTAAATGATAACAGCTCGAAATTTTATTTATTGAAAGCAGGGATCCCAAAAAGTTCATTTTTTTTTAATTTAAAGCAGAGACGGCATCCTATCAAGGTGGTATCCAGAGGGGGGGGGGGGGGGGTGTGTTGAGCTATCATATTTAAATAATAATACCTCGATTTTTTTTTTAAAGCAGGGGTGCCAATAAGTTATTTTTTTTTATTTAAAGCAGAGACGGTATCTTATCAAGATGGTATCCAGAAGGGGGGCATAGGGAGTTATTATATTTAAGTGATAGTACCTTGATTTTTTTATTGAAAGCAGGGATGCCAAAAAGTTGAAAAGTTGACAAAATTAACAAGATTTTCGTGAGTTATACTTGATACAGCACTTGCATGGTTTTATCGTCCAAAGGGAAAGGGACATATGCGTCCAATCCGGTTTTTTTTTTCCTATTGATGAAACGGGTTTTACTTTGAAAACATTCATTCATATGTACCAGGCAGATTTCACACTAAAACGAATTGGTGTGACGAAAGCGATATCGACATCCCCACCTAACGTTGCGCTCGAGTAACAATGGCGCCCTTGGTCCAGTGCCCGAGTTACATTAAAAGGCCAGGTCATAATAAAAGCTTTCAATTTGGGAGGTTCAAGGAGGAGTCTTTGACAGTCTTATGACCTCAGGTACTAGATGTTGCAACGTTCTTACGTATCTACAGTGGTTTAGAAAATTCAATCACACCCACAAATGATTACCAAAAATATGCACAAATGTAACATTTGGAATATTATAACACTTTTTTCAAAGCTTTGAAGAAAAGCAAAAAAGTCTAAATACCCCTAACTACGCTTGAAAGCTATTTAAAAAGAAACTCTTTAGAGATTTCCATGGAAATGACCATAGCAAAAGCTTTGAGCCTGGGTGAGGATCAAAGAGGAGTCTTAGTATTTTGACCACAGGTGACTTATTGTTGCGACTTTCTTAAATTTGGTAATTCCTGTGAGCATTTGGAAATCAAAGCTTAAACTCAATAACTGATACTAAGTGTCCTAACATTTTGCTTGGATTAAAAGTGACGAACTAGGATGAACATTTCAACATCTTCCTGGAACTACTTCAGTCTGCATATTATTTCATTTAATTACACTTAAAACGGATGAGCTTTTCATTTTTACCTAAGAAAATAGCTGGCACTTCACTTTTCTTCATAGCCAATAAACTATTAAGTGTTTTTTGTGTCATTGTAATTGAAGTTTTCTCATGTGAAGTGTTCATCATGTATTTTTCAATTTGATAAATTTACTCCTTTTAGATACAGTTTATAATTTGACTGATATTAGGTATTTATCAGTTTATAATTTGGAATGAATCCCCAAAAGAAAAAATGAATAATATCCAAAAGAGCAGCCAAAAGCGATAAAAAAGCAGCAGTTCAGTCTTAGCCTACATGACATATATTCTATAAAGAAGCCAAAAAACTTTAAAATGCATTTTTTTTAAATTGTAATTAAAAACCAGTTTTTAATACAAGAAGGCTTCTTGGGAATCCAAAAGAGCAAAAAAAAAAAAAAAAAAAAAAATCAATATCAAAGTCGCCCATTTCAACTGTTTTAAATGTGACAAAACAGATATAGGCAAAGGGCATTATGAAAAATTAAGCTTCTAAGTTCAAAGTTATATTCAAAGTTTTTACCCAGATAACTGAGGAATTTTGTGATACGGTATTTGAAGTTTTATATGCAGTAATGCTCGATGAAGAAAACTACTAATTTTGATAATTATTTATGTTAAGAATACATAGCTAATAGATACTTCAACTACTCGTATTATGCAAGGGTTCTGAAACGCCACGGCCATTTCATTTCTGCCAGATTTCTACTTCTCTTGATGAATAACGAAGAAGACCAGTTTCCAGCCAGCGACTTGTGAATTTTTGAACTCATGAATAGGCTCGAATCTGTTGTAAATTGAAGCTGTGATTTGAGAAAGAGTGATGAAAACATTAATTTTTGTGGTCAACATTGATCGCGCCGGCGGCGCGCCGCCGACATCTTACCGGCGGCGCGGCACGGCGTGCTGTTTTTTTGCCCCGTCACCGCCGGACTTCCCTCATCGGCGCGGCGCCGGGGTCTAGATATAATGATGTATAAGATAATTTTAGCAATTATGAAAGAGTGGTTGATCATTTTGTAGGTGGGGCCTCATGACTCAAAGAATACATTTTAATGGTCATTTGTAAAAACACATATCAATTATCAATTTAAAAATTTGACAAAAAATATTGTAGTGGAGAACAAACAAGACACATATATAAAGAAAATTACCCATTAAATGTAAGATGAAAATGAACAAAGCTTCAATTATGCATCTATTTTTTTTACACAGATGGAAGAAGTAATGCTCCAAGCTTTGATATATTCAATCTTACCTTGTTAAGTTTTGTGTTACTAGGTTACAATGGGCTGTTTTGAGCTCTTTTAACCCCTTTAAGGGGTCAAAAGGAATAGTCCCCCACAAATGATTATTGAATTATGAAAGAGCATGAAAAATAATCATGACCTAATACTGCTCAAAAGCTAAATTTTGTTGAAGTCTAGGCTATTTACCAAAAATCTAGTTTAGATTTACAATTCTGGCTATATGTTTGACTTACGGAGGGGGAGTCAGTAAATTTCTAGATGGCACTATAATTTAGGTTCGATGAAAGTGAAAACAACATTTGATGCCTTTTTTATGCTCTTTCATAATTCAATAATTGCATCTTGAGCCCTTAAAGGGGCCCTGAATGTATTTAATATGAATTATTGAAAGAACATTAAAAAAGCATCAAATGTTGTTTTCACTTTCGTCTTAGCTAAATTATATGGCCTACTGCAAATTTACCATGGACTTTAACAGGGCCCTTTTAAGGGCTCAAGAGGGAACTAACCCCTGATGCAATTATTGAATTATGAAATCAGAGGCAACGCTATACCGTTGCCTATAGTAAAGGCCATACGGCTCTAATATTTTTTTTTTTTCCAGAGGCACTTCATATGGAGGGGGTTGTCGTATAAACTTCAAAACGGGCTCGTTCGATTGGAAATCGAGAGTTCTAGTGCCCTTTTTAAGGGTCAAAAGTGATTGGAAGGCAACTAACACCCCTTCCACGCCCACCATTTTCTCAACCATATCCAATCAAAAATTTGAGATAGCCGTTTTGTTCGACGTAGTATATTTCCAGATAGAAATTATGTTTTTTGAGGACACTCCCCTACAGCCCTCAGGGCAAGGGTTGTAAGTTATGCCCTTGGGGCATATTATCTTTTCATAGAAAGCTTCGTCGTAGGAACTTCAAAAAGGGCTCATTCGATTGGAAATTCAAAGGACTAGTGCCCTTTTTGATAGTCGAAAGTTATCGGAGGGCAACTAACCTCCCTCTTACGCTCACCTTTTCCCCAAACACATCCAATCAAAATTTTGAGATAGCCATTTTGTTCAACGTAGTTAAAAATTCTGGAAATTAGATCTTTGAGGATGACACCCCCCCCCACACAGCCCTCAGGGCAAGGGTTGTAAGGTATGCCCTGGGGGCATATAAGGTTTTTATAGAAAGCTTTGTCTTAAGAAACTTCAAAAAGGGCTCATTCGATTGGAAATTTAAATGGCTAGTGTCCCTTTTAATAGTCGAAAGTGATTGGAAGGCAACTAACACCCCTCCCACGCCCACCAGTTCCCCAAACACATCCAATCAACATTTTGAGATAGCTATTTTATTCAACGTAGTTGAAAGTTCTAAAAATTATATCTTATAGCGGGAAACTCCCCCCACAGTTTTCAGGGCAAGGGTTATAAGTTATGCCCTGGGGGCATATATAGTTCTTATGGAAGGTATGCTTGTATAAACTTCAGAGGGCTCATTCGATCTGACATTAAAAGTTCTACTTAACTTTTTAAGCGTCAAAAGATATCGGCGGGTAACCAGCTTCCCCCCCCCCCCCACGTCCTTTTTTTTTTTCCCAAATGCATCTAATAAAATTTTCAGATAGCTATTTTGTTAAAAATAGTTCATAGATCATATAACGAAAACTCCGGTGTCAACAAAACCCCCCAGGGCCTTGGGGCAGGCGTTGTAAGTTATGCCCTGGGGGCATATATGGTTCTTATTGAAGGGATGCTCGTATAAACTTCAAAGAGGGCTCATTCGATTGGATATTGAAAGTTCTAGTTCACTTTTTAAGAGTCAAAAGAAATTGAAGGCACCTAGCGCCCAGCCCCAATCCACGCCCTTTTTTCTCAACCCTATCTGATAACAACTTTGAGATAGCTATTTTTTTTAAGTAGTTCAAGACCATCTAAGGAAAGTTCCGGGGTCGAAACAGGGCCCGAGGCAGGCGTTGTAAGTTATGTCCTGGGGGAATATATAGTTCTTACGGAAGGCATGCTTGCAAAAACTTCAGAGAGGGCTCATGTGATTGGAAATTGAAAGTTTTAGTTCAGCTTTTAAGAGTCAAAAGAGATTGGAGGGCAACTAGCCCTCCCCCAGCCCCTTTTCCCCGAATGCATCCGATAAAAATTTTGAGATAGGTATTAAGTTAAAAATTATTCAAAAGTCAGATAACAAAAACTCAGGTTTCGACACAACCCCTCAGGGCCCGGGGGCAAGCGTTGTAAGTTATGCCCTGGGGCATATATGGTTCTTATGAAAGGGATGCTCGTACAAACTTCAGAGGGCTCATTTGATTGGAAATTGAAAATTCGAGTTCACTTTTTAATAGTCAAAAGAGATCCGAAGGTAACTAGCCCCCCTGCCTCCTTTTTCCGAACCCATATGATGAAAATTTTGAGATATACGATTTGTAAAAAAAAAAATATTTCAAAGGTCGGATAAGAAAAACTCTGGTGTCAATACTACCCCCCAGGGCCCGGGGGATGGCGTTCTAAGCTATGCCCTAAAGGCATGTATGGTTCTTTTGAAAGGGATGCTCGTATAAACTTCACAGAGGGGTTATGTGATTGGAAATTGAAAGTTCTAGTTCACTTTTCAAGAGTCAAGAGCTTTAAGGGCAACTAGCCCCCCCCCTCTCCACGCCTTTTTCCCCAAACCTATCTGCTACAATTTTGAGATAGCCAGTTTTTTAAAATTGTTTCAAAAATTAGATAACAAAAACTCCGGTGTCAAACAACAACCCCCCCCCAGGGCCCTGGGGGTAGGGGTGTACATGGTTCTTATAAAAGGGATGCTCGTATAAAGTTCAGAAAGGGCTCATTTGATTGTAAATTGAAAGTTCTAGTTCACTTTCTAAGAATCAAAGATATCCAAGGGCAACTAGCTCCCCCCACACACCCTTTTTTCCCCAAGACTTTGCGATAAAATAGCCATTTCATTAAAAATAGTTCAAAGGTCAGATAAGAAAAACTCCTTTGTCGACGTAGTCCCCCCAGGGCCTGGAGGCAGGCGTTGCAAGCAATGCTCTGGGGGCATATATGGTTTTTATGGAAGGGATGCTCGTAGAAACTTCGGAGAGGGTTAATTTGATTGGAAATTGAAAATTCTCGTTCACTTTTTAAGATTCAAAAGAGATCGGAGGGCAACTAGCCCCCCCCCCACGTCCTAAATGCATCAGATAAAAATTTTGAGATAGACATTTTGTTAAAACTAGTTCGAAGTTCAGATAACAAAGACTCCGGTGTCGACACAGCCCCCCAAGGCCCAGGGGTAGGCGTTGTAAGTTATGCTCTGGGGGCATATATGGTTACTATGGAAAGGATGCTCGTATAAACTTCATAGAGGGCTTATTTGATTGGGAATTGAAAGTTGTAATTCACTTTTTGAGAGTAAAAAGTGATCGGAGGGCAGCTAGCCTCCCCCGCACTCCATTTATTTTTTTTCCCAGAGGCACTTCATATAGAGAGAGTCGTATAAACTTCAAAGGGGGCTCATTCGATTGGAAATCGAGAGTTCTAGTGCCCTTTTTAAGAGTCAAAGGTGATCCGAGGGCAACTAGGGCCCCTCCCCCAAGCCCTTTCTCCACAAATATATCTGATAGAAAATCTGAGGTAGCCATTGCATCAGATAAAATTTTTGAGATAGTGAAACTTAGTAAATCTTTAAACGAGTGAAACTTAAATTGAATATGCAAATCAAGCTTGAAACGAACAAAAATCACTACAAACAAGAGTTTTGGTATCGCCTCCTTCTCTTACTGTAAAAGTCTAAAACCTACTGCGTCATTGGCGCTTTACTGAAAACCAATTTTATTACAAATATTGTCTTTTGTGCTTAATATTGAGAATAAACATTAAAATTATCGTAAAATTTTGAACTGATCAGCGGCAATTAATATCATTATACATCAAATATTCAGTTTTAATTTGTTAGTTCTTTCTAATTTGTTCAAGACGAATATAGTTTCACTACAAACAAGAGTTTAGGTACTGCCTCCTTCCTTGACTAAATAAAACCAAAAGCCTACTGCGTCATTGGCACTTCACTGAAGACGAATTTGCACATTCGGGGGGTGAGAGTGGGTAAATTTGAATTTCCGATAGCAGTGATTATTATATTCGTAAAGAGTATCGAGCAAAAAAGGCATCGAGTGGTATGTTCACTTCATTTGTAAGTCAATAATATGAACTGCCAACAATTTACCGCCCCCCCCCCCAAAGATTTCAATAAGGTAAAGTTTTGTATAGGAAGAACGTTAAAAGTTTCAAGAAATTTCGAGGGGTCGTTAAGACACATCAAAATATCCTAATTGGAAGTAGATAAAGAATTGGCTATCGAATTACTCTCAGAAATTTTCTCACACTGAAAATGTTAAAATACTTAAAATTACTGGCATACGTAAAATAAGGTTAAAATACATTCTTTACGATAGATACAAAATTGTTGTGGCACACAAAATCTGATAAAGGTCAAATCAAAACAGTCCTGATATATCTCTGAGTCTACAATGAAATGGTTTAGCCACCCATTTTCGAAGCTTTTTTTCGATCCATTCATTGTTGTGTCAATAAATCACGTATGATTTATTAGAGGCATGCACTTACATTGTCTATAGCAAAGGCCATAAGGCTTCAGTGTTTTATTATTATTATTAATTAAAAAAACTTGCATAAAAAGAAGTTTTCTAAGAAAAGTAAAGAGCCATATTGAACTCGGGTCCAACAGAAATTAATTCCTATTATAGTTAAAACTAAAAAAGACCAGAAATTACTGTTGAAGAATAAACGAAACCCCAAACGAGTAGAAATTAAAATTAGCTATCTTACAAACATAAAGATAGCAGGTGCAAACATAAATGACTGAATATATCTTATATACCTTCAATATTTTTTTTATTATTTTCCCTTCCAGGGGGGCTTTATATGCATGGGGTGGGGTTATAAACTTCGGAGGGGCTCATTAAATTGGAAATAATAATTTGTAATGCCCTTTTTAAGAGTCAAATGTAATAGGAGGGCATCAAGCCCCCCACCCCTCTTCTCGCCCTCTCTTCCCCAAATGCAGCCAATCAAAAATTTTGAGATGGCCATTATGTCAAAAATAATCAAAAGTTTAAGTAATTAAAATAATTATGCCTCGGGGCTTGACAAAACCTCCCACTGCCCCCAGGGCAAGGGCTGTGAGTTATGCAAGCTGTACATTGTTCATATGTAAGGTTTTTATCGAAGAGGTAATCGTGTAGACTTTGGAAAAGGCTTATTCGATTTAAATCGAAAAAGTCAAGAATAATTGGACAGTAAGCAACCCCCCTCCACGCCATTTTTCTTTAAATGCTTCCAATTCAAATTTGGAGTTAGCCATTTTGTTCCAGATCATCCAAATGTCAAACAGCTACGGTCCGGGTTTGAATCCCCCCAGTCCTGGGGGAAAGGGCTGTAAGTTATATTAGTTGGCCATCGTTAACATACAAAGTTCTATGGAAAGTGTGGTCGTATATACTTTGGAGGAAGCTCATTCAACCGGAAAAAGAAATTTATTATGGCCCTTTTCAAAATCGAATGTGATCAAAAAGTAACATGCCCCCCTTTGTGTCTCCCCGCCCAAATCTATCTTATAAAAATTTTGAAATAGCCATTTTGTTCAAAATAGTCCAAAATTCAAATTACTATAACTTAGGGGTTGGGAAATTCAACATAGCTCCTGGGGCAAGGTTTGTAATTTATGTAAGTTGCCTATTATTAGAATATAAGATTTTTGTGGGAGGGTTGGTAGTATTAACTTTGGAGGGGGCTCATTTGATCGGAAATTGATACATTTAGTTCTTTTTTAAGAGTCAAAAGTGATCAATAGGCAACTTGCCCACACTCCATTTTTTCAAAGGGCATCCTGTTCGATATATGATAAAAGTTTTTGAGATAGCCATTTTGTTAAAAATAGTTCAAACATTAGATTATAAAAACTCCGATGTTGACACAAACGTATTTTTTCACTTTGATATTGTTACTTTGATACCAGTTTTGATACTTTGATGAAGATTTGATTTTAAAAAAAAGTTTGATTTTGAAATAAGGAATTTTTTAAAACTTGAAACTTTTTACAATCAAAAACGAACAAAAATTAATTAAGAAAAAACTTTCCAAAAAAATAAGTTTTTCAAAGAAAAGTAAAGACCATTTTAAACTTAAGCTCAGCAGATACAAATACCTGTTAAAATTCAAATTCAAAACGACCAGAAATTGCTATTAAAGAATAAATGAAACCCAAAATGAACAGAAATTAAATGAACAATCATAGCAAAAAACATACAACAAGTAATAATACAAATGAATAAATAGACCTTAACGCGAGTATTGCTTAGATTGAATATAAAATCAAGCTTAAAACGAAAAAAAAATTTTACTATCGAAGTATAAATGAAACTCAAAACGAACAGAAATTAGATAAACAATCAATGCAAACAAACATAGGGTGAACCAGGGTAATTCCGGACAGTGGGTAATTCCGGACACCCCCCTTTTTATCTTGCTAACCCCTCGTTAGATTTGTTTTGAAAAAGTCACTGAGGTAGTGCCAAGACTCTAGTTTATGACTCACTATATCCGATTGACAACAGCCAGCAGGTGGTGGAGGGACTGGAGACAGTCAGTCTTGAACCGGAGTCGGTCGGAGAAACTTTGATGAAAAAGTACGTATGGTGTCAGTTTTTTTGGATTTGCTGGTGAACGGTGTAACCTACGGGTTTTGTTGTTTTACCATTCAAAAGGGTTTTAATTAGGGCATTAGTGTGATTTTTTGCAGATTTTTATCTCTAACGGTTTGCTGTAGGGTGGGTGTCCGGAATACCCATTTTCTGACCCCCAACAGGGTAATTCCAGACAGATGGTGAGGCCGTAATTCCGGACACAGAGGGGTATTTCCGGACGTGGGAAAATGTGATGCAATCAATTCCTTTTCATCGAATTTTGACCTCTGCCTCCTGGAACTGCGTTCTATCAGATATTCTCGAGTTTCTAGCAATGTAGCATGAGTTTACCAACCTATTTTCAGGAAAAATAGTTTTTTTCAGGGCCGATTATCAGCAATTTTCATTAGTTATGGTTTCTTTCAGTGCAAACAACTTTTCTTCTTATACCTTTTACTTACCCTTGCTTTAACTTTCAGATGCCGAGGACACAGTAAAGCCGAGAAGATCTGGACAAGGCGTTGGCAGAGGTGAAAATGGGTTTGCTGATAATCAGACTCGCAGCAGCGAAGAATGGGATTCCAAAGTCGACGATTTCGGACCATTTGACTGCGACATCGTCGAAAGTGGGAGCAAGTAGACCTACACAACTGGATTTAGATGAAGAAGTGACACTCGCAAAGTGCATCAAAACCATGGACAAGTGGGTTGTTGGACTATCCCGAACCGATATAGTCGCTCTTGTAGGCGAATATGTGAAGGTGAACAATATGAAAACCACTTTCAAAGACGGTGTTCTTGGTTGGGACTGGTGGAAATACTTCAAACAACGACACAACCTTAGTCTCAGGAAGCCTGAAACCAAAGAGAATTCAAGATACAAAGCCGAAAATCCGTTCTTGATCTACGGATTTTTTTATGTTCTCTCAGAGACGTTGAATGAATTTGAACTCCTCGATAAGCCCCACTTGGTGTACAACCTGGACGAGACGAGCTTCTGTACTGATCCTTCGAGAACCAAAGTTGTGGGACAGAAGAACTCGACAAGTTTCCGCCGAACTGCTGGAACAGGGAGAGAAAACACAACAGTTCTTGGTTGCATCAACGCTGCAGGGGCAATTCTTCCCCCCTGATCGTATTCAAAGGCAAATCTGTGTGGTCCATTTGGACATCCGATGACGCTTTGCCTGACACTTCATATGCTGCCGCAGAAAGGGGTTGGATGACGGCTGACGTGTTCTACAACTGGTTCAAAGGCCAGTTCATTCCTAGCATTGGGCAAGAACGTCCAGTTCTGCTTCTTGTTTGCGGTCATGGCTCTCATTTGTCGCTGCAAGTTGTGCAGCCTGTAATGAACGAAAACATCACGATTCTGAAGCTGCCACCCCATACGACACAAATGCTTCAAGCTTTAGACGTTGGCGTTTTCAAGGCTTTCAAAACCACGTATGACCAAAGGCTAACCAAATGGGCAAGGAAAAATGTTGGAGAAAAGCTACCGAAAGCAGATTTTGTCAAGATGATAAGTGAAATTTGGAAACAAGCTGATCCAGTTCTAATCCAGATGGCGTTTGCATCAACTGGAGTCTATGATCCTAGCGTACCAGAGAGAGCCAACCGTGCGAAAATCAACAGAGAGCGGTTTGGCCCGCAGAAACTCAGGGCTTACGATGCCTTTCTTGAAGGAAAGAAAAGAGAACAAGCAAAGAAACCAGCAGAGAAGTCAACAGCCGATAGGATTAGTCTTAGAGTCCAGAGAGAAAGTGAAAATCTAACCGTCAACATCAACATTTCTTCCCCTGAGAAGAAAACCACCAACTCCAATGAAGAAGACCTTTGAAGAGTTCCTGTTAGAGAGTGTAAGAAGAGAACCGAGAAGTGAACCAGGGCAGTGGAAAAAGATCACTGAGAAAGCTGCGGAAGTGATCACTTCTAAGGTGTATTTAGAGCAACTTTAGAAGCACCAGGAGGAAAAGGAAAAGGTAGACAGAAGAAAACCAAAGTGAAAGAAACCGGTGATACCCAGACCTCTGGTGCCAAAAGCAAAAAGATGAAGCTCTCACGAAAAGCACACTCCCCAGTTCCCTTGTCTGACACCGAAAGCGAGTCCGAGATACCGTACGCTGACACCGATGATGACATTTCTCTTGAAGAGAGATGTGTGTTCTTGATGACCTCGATCAGCCTGGCCCTAGCAAGAAAAAGATTGAAACGAAGCTTGACCATTATTATGCTGTGTATTACGACGACTCACCTTATTTTGGCAGATTTGTTGACTTTGTTGATAAAGGGGTCGTTAGGATGAAGTTCCTAAAGCTCGACTCAGCAGTGACGTACGAGTTTAGCTGGCCCAAGAACGATCCATCACAGACGTCGCAGAAGAGTTTATCTTGGGAGGGCCCCTCGCTCTGAAAGGCACTGGACTCTTCACTATAAGCGAGCATCGCGAAATGGTGAAATGCCACAAGGAAAGGAAGAAAAGCTATGGAAAAAAGCAGTGATCACCTAGTTCCTCTGTGTTTTGCTTTTAAACTTGCTTTTATCAGTATTTCAAGTCGTCGTTTTTATTATTTTTACCTTATTTTTAATATACGAATTTCAAGGAAGTTAGCTGATGGATTCTGTAGTTACAGGAGATGAAGGTCCAGGCCTTCAGGTCTCCCAGTCCTTCAAAAGACTATTTAAATGCTGGCTCGTGGTGATATAATCACTTTATTATCAAATTATCGTGAGAATCCATGGTTTGACACATTGGAAAAACGAGATTTGATTTTCAGAAAAACAAAATCACGACTGCAAAGCTGAATAGCTAGTTCGGAAGGTACGTGCACGAAATTTGGAAGAAATATAGATTCTGGGGTGCTTATATCACCAACCAAAGCTAAGATTTTTTACTCCTTCAGGTACAAAGATATTGACCTCGTCCGGAATTACTCATTTTTTGGTGGCTAATTCCGGACGCCGTGGAAAAATTTCAAATTAGGTCACCAACCCCCTTTATAGTTCGAATTTCGGAAGTTTCTAGCTCTTGTATGAAAGCTAACAGTCTGAACTTTCATACGAATCTGATTTTACGGCGAGATTACAAGTCTGCTGGCAGGAGGAATTTTTTGAATCCCAAAAAAAGGTCAAAGTGTCCGGAATTACCCTGTTCAACCTACAATTGATATTAGTGTAAATGAATAAATAAATCTTAAAACGAGTGAAACTTAAATTGAATATGCAAATCAAGCTTGAAACGAACAAAATCACTACAAACAAGAGTTTGGGTATCGCCTCCTTCTCTCACTGTAAAAGTCTAAAACCTACTGCGTCATTGGCGCTTTACTGAAAACCAATTTTATTACAAATATTGTCTTTTGTACTTAATATTGAAAATAAACATCATAATTATAGTAAAATTTTGAACTGATCAGCTTTCAGCAATTAATATCATTATCCATCAAATATTCAATTTAATTTTTTAGTTCTTTCTAAAGTTGTTCAAGACGAATATAGTTTCACTACAAACAAGAGTACTGCCTCCTTCCTTAACTGTAAATAAAAACCAAAAGTCTACTGCGTCATTGGCGCTTCCCTGAAAACGAATTGTATTACAAATATTTTCTTTTGTACTTAATATTGAAAATAAACAGTAAAATTACAGTAAAATTTTGAACTGATCAGCTTTCAACTGATATTTCTAAAATTGTTCAAGACCCCTAAAATTGTCCCCTTCCTTAACTGTAAAAACCTAAAGACTACTTGTCATTGGCGCTTCACTGAAAACGAATTATATTCAAATATTTTCTTTTCCAGTTCTTACAGCATTAAAAATGGAAATAAAATTACAGTGCAATAAAATTTAGAACTGATGGATCTTTAAACAATTAATATATTATATATCAAATATTCAATTTGAATTTGTTTATACTTTCCAAGACTCTTCAAGACACATATAGTTTTCAGTAAAGCGCCAATGACGCAGTAGGTTTTAGACTTTCACAGTGAGAGAAGGAGGCGATACCCAAACTCTTGTTTGTAGTGATTTTTGTTCGTTTCAAGCTTGATTTGCATATTCAATTTAAGTTTCACTCGTTTTAAGATTTATTTATTCATTAACATTTATATCTATTGTATGTTTGTTTGCATTGATTGTTTGTTTAATTTCTGTTAGTTTTGAGTTTCATGTATACTTCGATAGCAAAATATTTTGTTTCTTTTTAAGCTTGATTTTATATTTAATCTAAGCATTAATCGCTTTAAGATCTATGTATTCATTTATATTATTAATTAGTGTATGGTTTTTGCTATGATTGTTTATTTAATTTCTGTTCGTTTTGGGTTTCATTTATTCTTTAATAATAATTTCTGGTCGTTTTGAGTTTGAATTTTAACAGGTATTTGTATCTGCTGAGCCTAAGTTTAAAATGGCCTTTACTTTTCTTTGAAAAACTTATTTTTCGGAAAGTTTTTTTTTAATTAATAGCATACGAAAGACATCAAATGACGTTTTCTCTTTCATCCTAGCTAAATTATAGCGCCACCTAGAAATTTACAGGGGAGTGTTGGATAGAAAGAGAAGCTACATGAGGTGTAACATATATCCTGAAATGGTATTTTAAATACCATCTAGCATTTGGTCACCATCAACTACATTTTCTGACAAATCAGAATAGTCACTTTCAGAACTTAATGAGCTCATATTTATTCACTAGGTAGATTTTCACTAATATAGGAGTCAGCAGATTTTGTAGATTTGAATTTTCACAAATGAAAAGCATTGTCAGATTCATAGGAATTAGTTTCCGCTAATTCTTTTCTGTTTCACGGTTTTTCCATTTTTTCCGTTGGCAACATTGTTCATACAAATATTCGCAGACATTTTAACTTAATATTGCTTATAGCAACTAAAAGAAAATTCTCAGTAAACTCGGGTATTCAGGTATAAATAGTCCTAGGATAGATCTAGACGGCTAAATATTTTTTCACTTTGGTGTCCTTGGTACTTTAAGATACGCTCTTTTGATAACCTAAATGCATATAGTGTCTTTTGTTAGTTGTTATTTGCCACAAATGTTCTCTCAAATTTTACCTTCAAAGACTTAGCCTTAATAATACTAGTATCATGGCAGTTTCAGTGATGGTAGAAGTAGTTGTAGTGTTAGTTTTGTATTCGTAGTGATAGCAACAGTAGTAGTCATAGCATAATAGCGGTAGTAGCATGAAATCTTTCCAGATGTTCAGTTAAACATCGATTTCATGATGCCCCAGAAGTTTCACCTTGGCAAGCCGTTCCAAAAATATAGCTGATGTGCACGTTTGATCTCCGTTTGACGCTTTTTTCATCTTAATACTCTAAGCCTTACAAGTTTATGCAATTGAAGTATTAGTTGGAGTAGCTTAGCAGCAGTAGTAGTATTAGTAAAAGTAGCAGTGGTAATAGTGTTAGTAATGATATGCATGTATTACCTTTTTGTCAATGTGTGTTCCCCTTTAAGTATTTTCCGAAAACTCCAACTTAATACCCAAATCCATTCTTGAGATACGCCCTTTTGACAATCTACATATATAGTGTTTTGATTTATTTCAAATTCCCCCTCAATATTCTGTCAAATTTTCACCTTCATACCCTTAGCCTAAATTGTACTTGTATCATAGTAGTTGTTGTAGTAGTCAGAATAGTACTAGCAGTAAAAGTGTATTATTATTCATAGTATTAATAGTAGTAGTAGCAGGTACATTTTGCTTTTTGATAAACTGGATTTTCCACTCATGCTACCCCTGACGTTTCCTTTCGATATGATAAACCGTTCCAAAATATTGCTGATACGCTCGTATTAGCAATCTGCATGCCCACAATATGCTTTAATTTAGTTCAACTTTCCCCTAAACATTCCGTCAGATGTTTAGTTCAAGATTTTCAGCCTCAGTAATACCTGCTACAGAAGTAGTAGTAGTTTTGTTGATAGTAGTGGTAGTGGTAGTACTGTGCAAATATTGCCTTTTTGGTCAATTGATTTTTATCCCTTATCATTTGCTGTAAGTTCCAAATTAATATACTCAGTCATTCCTGAGCTACGCCCTCTTTGAAAACGCATTTACACATAACATGCTTTGATTTAGTTCAACACTTCCCTCAACATTCCTTAAAAGACTCGCCTTAATGCCTTTCGTATTGTAGTCAAACATTCATGCCTTTTCTCAGTAAAATATACTATATGTAAACAATGATCAAATCGCCTTACTTACAGCCCTCACTCTGAGGCTTCGGGGGGGGGGGGGGGGGGGGGGCCTCGCCCTAGCCCAAAATCACTTAATCTTTCAACAATGCTGAAAAAAATAGATGTCTCAACACTTCTTACTGTCATTTAAAAAATAGTTTGTTACCTTGCTGCTTAAAGCAGCCTTTTAAGATTAATTATTTCCAAGCCAATTTGTGAGAAAATTTTTCAAATAATACCCCTCAAATAAACCCCTATGCCTTCCCAAGGCCAGAACAAAATTTGCACTTTACTGAAAAAATATAAATGTTTTTACTTTTATAACTTTAATAAATCAAATAATATTAACATTTTGATTACTAAATATCAGTATATTAAACTGACAATGCACATTCATTTGTTTTTTTCAGTAAAATGCAAGTTTTGTTTTGGCCTTGGGAAGGCATAGGGGTTTTGCGCCCAACTTATGTTAATTTCTGCTCGTTTTGAGTTTGACTCGGTCATTTATTGTAATTTCTGTTCGTTTTGGGTTTCATTTATTTGTCGATGCTGATTTGTGGTAGTTTCACGCTTGGTAGATTATTTGATTTTATTTTTGCTCATTTTTTGTTTAATGGAGTTCTTTTAAGACTTTATACTTTGGCCTGCTATTTGTATGCTGGAGAAAAATTTTCAGCAATTTTTAGCAACCTACACCCTTTTAAAAATCTGGACACAAATAGTGCTATTTGATTTAGTTTCATACCTCCTCTAGTTGACCTGAAATGGTAAACTTGATACAATTCGCAAAAAAATCTGTTTACTTCCTTTGATAGCTTGGATACACTTACGCTATTTTGATTTGGTTAAATTTTAAGAGCAGAAGTAGCCCCAAAAGTTTGAACATAAATACCCTCAGTCGTTCTTGGGATACTGCTGAGATGCCTAATTGGGAATTGGCATTATCACAGTGCATTTTGATTTTATCTTTAGGCAACATTTAGTTTTTAAACATAATGGGCAAATGGGAGGGTGGGAGTGAAAGGGGGATTAGTTGCCCTCCAATCACTTTCGACTATTAAAAAGGGCATCAGCCCTTTCTATTTTCAATCGAATCAGCCCTTTTCGAAGTTCCCACGACAACTCCTTCGATACGAAGTGCCGTGGTCTAAACAACAACAACAACAAAAAATAATACATTATACCCACATCGATCTTTACTATAATTAATTAAAAAAACTGTCCGAAAAACAAGTTTTTCAAAGAAAAGTAAAGGCCATTTTAAACTTAAGCTCAGGAGATACAAATACCTGTTAAAATTCAAACTCAAAACGACCAGAAATTACTATTAGAGAATAAATGAAACCCAAAACGAACAGAAATTAAACAAACAATCATAGCAAAAAACATACAAAAAGTAATAATATAAATGAATAAATAGATCTTAAAGCGAGTAATGTTTAGATTGAATATGAAAATCAAGCTTAAAACGAAAACAAATATTTTGCTATTAAAGTATAAATGAAACTTAAAACGAACAGAAATTAAATAACAATCAATGCGAACAAACATACAATATATATTAATGTAAATGAATAAATAAATCTTTAAAACGAGTGAAACTTATATTGAATATGCAAATCAAGTTTGAATCGAATAAAAAGAACTACAAACAGAGTTTGGGTATCGCCTCACTGCAGAAGCCTAAAACCTATTGCGTCATTGGTGCTTTACTGAAAAGAATTCTTTCATTAATTAAGATTTTAGGGAATAAATATCAGCATATGTATATTAAATTGACAATGCATATTTTTTTTCAGTAAACTCATTTGAATTTTTTTTTCAGTAAAGTACAAATTATATTCTGGCTTTTAGAAAGCATAGGGGTTTTCAACCCAACTCATATTAATTTATGCTTGTTTTGAGTTTTAATCTAATATTTATTTTAATATTTGTTCGTTTTGGGTTTCATTTATTTATTGATACTGATTTGGGATAGTTGTATGCTTGGTAGATTATATGATAGTCCGGACACCAGGTGTTGAAAGTGTGAATCATACCACGACGGAATGGGGCTGCGACGAGAATTAAACTACCCTTCACCCCCTAAATTGACCATGCGGATTGAAAAATACCAATGGCACTTGCTTGCGAGTAATGGAACACTCCGAAACTTGACATTTTATTATATTTTGGTGTTTCATGCAAGAAAATGCTTGTTCCACAAAGTTTGAGGTGCAGTTTTCCACTCAAATAGAAACGCCTAGAAGCCATAGAACGTTTTCATAACAAACCAACACGATTAGTTAGAAAAAATGGCAGACTTAAAAAAAAATGGCAAAACTATATGAGTCTTGAACAGTCTTGGAAAGTATAAACAAAATCAAATTGAATATTAGATATATAATGATATTAATTGTTGAAAGATCCATCAGTTCAAGATTTTTTTTTCACTGTAATTTTATTTTCCTTTTCAATGCTGTAAGAACTGGAAAATAATAAATTTGTAATATACGAGTAATTCGTTTTCAGTGAAGCACCAATGACGCAGAAGGCCTTAGGTTTTTACAGTTAAAGAAGGGAGCAGTATCCAAATTTTGTTTGTAGTGAAACTATATTTGTCTTGACCAATCTTGAAAAGAACTAATAAGTTAAACTGAATATTTGATGCATAATGATATTAATTGCTAAAAGCTCATCAGTTCAAAATTTTACTGTAATTTTAATATTTATTTTCAATATTAAGTACAAAAGAAAACATTTGTAATATAATTTGTTTTCAGTAAAGCGCCAATGACGCAGTAGGTTTTAGGCTTCTGCAGTGAGGCGATACCCAAACTCTTGTTTGTAGTTATTTTTATTCGATTCAAACTTGATTTGCATATTCAATTTAAGTTTCACTCGTTTTAAGATTTATTTATTCATTTACATTAATATATATTGTATGTTTGTTCGCATTGATTGTTATTTAATTTCTGTTTGTTTTAAGTTTCATTTATACTTTAATAGCAAAATATTTGTTTTCGTTTTAAACTTGATTTTCATATTCAATCTAAGCATTACTCGCTTTAAGATCTATTTATTCATTTATATTATTACTTGTTGTATGTTTTTTTGCTATGATTGTTTGTTTAATTTCTGTTCGTTTTGGGTTTCATTTATTCTTTAATAGTAATTTCTGGTCGTTTTGAGTTTGAATTTTAACAGGTATTTGTATCTCCTGAGCTTAAGTTTAAAATGGCCTTTACTTTTCTTTGAAAAACTTATTTTTCGGACAGTTTTTTTTAATTAATTTTTGTTCGTTTTTGATCGCAAAAAGTTTCAAGTTTTTAGGGCATGGGGGGGGGGTGCTTACTGTCCGATTATTCTTGACTTTAAAAAACGGATCTAGAACTTTCAATTTAAATCGAATGAGGCTTTTTTCAAAGTCTATACGATTACCTATTGATAAAAACCTTATATATGAACAATAGACAGCTTGCATAACTTGTGGACAGCGATTGACAACAATGAATGGATTGAAAAAATGGCTCCAATAAGGGGGTTTAGACCATTTCACTTGCTGACACAAAGGGATCACGACTGTTTGGAATTGACCTTAATAGGATTTTGTGTGCCAAAGCAATTCTACATCTATCTCAGAGTATGTATTTTAACCTTATAATTGGATAATTATAATAGATTTCCTATGTGTTCTTCCCATACAAAACCCCTTCCCATAAGTTAAAAACCCCCTTTAATAAGTTATGCCCCAGGGCATAACTTACAACGCCTACCCCGGGCTCTGGTGGGTTGTGTCGACACCGGGGTTTTTTGTTATCAGAACTTTGAACTATTTTAACAAAATGTCTATCTCAAAATTTTTACCTGATGCATTTAGGGCCTGGAGGAGGGGGGGGGGGGGGGCTAGTCACCCTCCAATCTCTTTTGACTCTTAAAAAGTGAACAAGAACTTTCAATTTTCAGTCAAATGAGACCTCTCCAAAGTTTATACAAGCTTCCCTTCCATAAGAAATAATGGGAAGGATTCGGAGAATCCTTAAATTTCAACTCTTGCCCTGAGGGCTGTGGGGGAGTTGTCATCCCCAAAGACCTAATTTCCAGAACTTAAAACTACGTTTAATAAAATGGCTGTCTCAAAATTTTGATTGGATGTGTTTGGGGGAAAGGTGGGCGTGAGAGGGGGGTTAGTTGCCCTCAAATCACTTTCGACTATTAAAAAGGGCACTAGCCCTTTGAATTTCCAATCGTTTGAGCTTTTTTTGAAGTTTCTACGATACCGCCTTCTATAATAACCTTATATGCCCCCAGGGCATAACTTAAAACCCTTGCCCTGAGGGTTGTGGGGGATTGTCCTCCTCAAAAATATATTTTCTATCTGGAAATCAACTATGCTGACGAAATGGCTATCTCAAAATTTTGATTGGATGTGATTGGGGGAATGATGGGCGCGGGGGGGGGGGCTAGTTGCCCTCCAATGACTTTCGACTATTAAAAAGGGCACTATCCCTTTGAATTTCCAATTGAATGAGCCTTTTTTTTAAGTTTCTACGACAACGCCTTCTATAAAAACCTTATATGCCCCCAGGTCATATCTTAAAACCCTTGCCCTGAAGGTTGTGGGGAATGTCCTCCTCAAAACATATTTTCTATCTGGAAATCAACTATGCTGAACAAAATGGCTATCTCAAAATTTTGATTGGATGTGTTGGGGAAATGATGGGCGTCGGGGGGGGGGCTAGTTGTACTCCAATCACTTTTGACTATTAAAAAGGGCACTAGCCCTTTAATTTCCAATCGAATGAGCCTGTTTTGAAGTTTCTACGACATTGCCTTCTATAAAAACCTTATATGCCCCCAGGGCATAACTTAAAACCCTTGCCCTGAAGGTTGTGGGGGAGTTTCCTCCTCAAAAATATATTTTCTATTTGGAAATCAACTACGCTGAACAAAATGGCTATCTGAAAATTTTGATTGGATGTGTTTGGGGAAATGATGGGCGGTGGGGGGGGGGAGGGGGCTTGTTACACTCCAATCACTTTCGACTATTAAAAAGGGCATTAGCTCTTTAATTTCCAATCGAATGAGCCTCTTTTGAAGTTTCTACGACAACGCCTTCTATAAAAACCTTATATGCCCCCAGGGCATAACTTAAAACCCTTGCCCTGAGGGTTGTGGGGGAGTGTCCTCCTCAAAATATATTTTCTATCTGGAAATCAACTACGCTGAACAAAATGGCTATCTGAAAATTTTGATTGGATGTATTGGGGGAAATGATGGGCGAGGGGGGGGGGAGGGGGCTAGTTACACTCCAATCACTTTCGACTATTAAAAAGGGCACCGGCCCTTTAATGTCCAATCGAATGAGCCTGTTTTGAAGTTTCTACGACAACGCCTTCTATAAAAAACCTTATATGCCCCCAGGGCATAACTTAAAACCTTTGCCCTGAGGGTTGTGGGGGAGTGTCCTCCTCAAAAATATAGTTTCTCTCTGGAAATCAACTACGCTGAACAAAATGGCTATCTGAAAATTTTGATTGGATGTGTTTGGAGAAATGATGGGTGGGAGAGGGGACTAGTTACGCTCCAATCACTTCTGACTATTAAAAAGGGCACTAGCCCTTTAATTTCCAATCGAATGAGTCTGTTTTGAAGTTTCTACGGCCATGCCTTCTATAAAACCTTATATGCCCCCAGGGCATAACCTAAAACCCTTGCCCTGAGGGTTGTGGGGGAGTGTCCTCAAAAATATATTTTCTATCTGGAAATCAACTACGCTGAACAAAATGGCTATCTGAAAAATTTGATTGGATGTGTTTGGGGGAATGATGGGCGTGGGGGGGGCTAGTTGCCCTCCAATCATTTTCGACTATTAAAAAGGGCACTGGCCCTTTAATTTCCAATCGAATGAGTCTGTTTTGAAGTTTCTACGACAACACCTTCTATAAAAACCTTATATGCTCCCAGGGCATAACTTAAAACCCTTGCCCTGAGGGTTGTGGGGGAATGTCCTCCTCAAAAATATATTTTCTATTTGGAAATCAACTACGCTGAACAAAATGGCTATCTAAAATTTTGATTGGATGTGTTTGGGGAAATGATGAGCGTGAGGGGGGAGGGGGGCTAGTTACACTCCAATCACTTTCGACTATTAAAAAGGACACTAGCTCTTTAATTTCCAATCGAATGAGCCTTTTTTGAAGTTTCTACGACAACGCCTTCTATAAAAACCTTATATGCCCCAGGGCATAACTTAAACCCTTGCCCTGAGGGTTGTGGGGGAGTATCCTCCTCAAAAAATATATTTTCTATCTGGAAATCAACTACCCTGAACAAAATGGCTATCTGAAAATTTTTGATTGTATGTGTTTGGGGGAATGATGGGCGTGGGGGGGGGGGGGGGGCTAGTTGCCCTCTAATCATTTTCGACTATTATAAAGGGCACTAGGCCTTTAATTTCCAATCGAATGAGCCTGTTTTGAAGTTTCTACGACAACGCCGGCTATAAAAACCTTATATGCCCCCAGGGCAAAACTTAAAACCCTTGCCCTGAGGGTTGTGGGGGATTGTCCTCCTCAAAAATACATTTTCTATCTGGAAATCAACTACGCTGAACAAAATGGCTATCTGAAAATTTTGATTGGATGTGTTTGGGGAAATGATGGGCGTTGGGGGGGAGGGGGGCTAGTTACACTCCAATCACTTTCGACTATTAAAAAGGGCACTAGCTCTTTAATTTCCAATCGAATGAGCCCTGTTTTTGAAGTTTCTACGACAACGCCTTCTATAAAAACCTGATATACCCCCAGGGCATAACTTAAAACCCTTGCCCTGAGGGTTGGTGGAGTATCCTCCTCAAAAAATATATTTTCTATTTGGAAACCAACTACTCCAAACAAAATGGCTATCTCAAAATTTTGATTGGATGTGTTCGGGGGAATGATGGGCGTGGAGGGGGCTAGTTGCCCTCCAATCATTTTCGACTATTAAAAAGGGCACTAGAACTCTCGATTTCCAATTGAATGAGCCCCTTGGAAGCTTTTACGATGACTCCTTCCATATGAAGTGCCTCTGGGAAAAAAAAAAAAATAAATAATAATAAAACATTGGAGCCGTATGGCCTTTACTATAGGCAACGCTACAGCGTTGCTTCTTAAAATGTCAAGCCTTCCAATCACTTTTGACTGTTAAAACGTGCAACAGGCCTTTCGATTTCCAATCGAATGAGACCTTTTGGAAACGATAAAGATTACTATAAACACCTTATGTGCCCCCAGGGCATAATTACAACCCTTACCCTAAGGTCTGTTAGGGTGGTTTTCATCCTCTAACACCGAATTTCCAGAACTTTCAACTACGTTAAACAAAATGGCTATCTCAATTTTGATTCGATGTTTTTGGGGAAATGTTGGGCTAGAGAGAGGCGGTAGTCGCTCTCCAATCACTTTCAACTATTGAAAATGGCACTAGACCTTTCAATTTCCAATCAAATGAGCCCTTTTGAAGTTTCTACGACAACGCTTTCAATAAAAACCTTTTATGCCCCCAGGGAATAATATACAACCCTTGCCCTGAGTGCGGGGGGGGTGTCATTCTTAAAGGCCTAATTTCCAGAACTTTCTACTACGTTGAACAAAATGGCTATCTGAAAATGTTGATTGGATGTGTTTGGGGGAATGATGGGCGTGGGGGGGGGATAGTTGCCCTCCAATCACTTTCGACTATTACAAAGCGCACTAGCCCTTTAATTTCCAATCGAATGAGCCTGTTTTGAAGTTTCTACGACAATACCTTCTATAAAAACCTTATATGCCCCCAGGGCATAACTTAAAACCCTTGCCCTGAAGGTTGTGGGGGAGTGTCCTCCTCAAAAATATATTTTCTATTTGGAAATCAACTACGCTGAACAAAATGTCTATCTGAAAATTTTGATTGGATGTGTTTGGGGAAATGATGGGCGTGGGGGGGGGCTTGTTACACTCCAATCACTTTCGACTATTAAAAAGGGCACTAGCTCTTCAATTTCCAATCGAATGAGCCTCTTTTGAAGTTTTTACGACAACGCCTTCTATAAAAAACCTTATATGCCCCCAGGGCATAACTTAAAACCCTTGCCCTGAGGGTTGTGGGGGAGTGTCCTCCTCAAAATATATTTTCTACCTGGAAATGAACTACGCTGAACAAAATGGCTATCTGAAAATTTTGATTGGATGTATTGGGGGAAATGATGGGCGTGGGGGGGGGAGGGGGCTAGTTACACTCCAATCACTTTCGACTATTAAAAAGGGCACCGGCCCTTTAATGTCCAATCGAATGAGCCTGTTTTGAAGTTTTCTACGACAACGTCTTCTATAAAAACCTTATATGCCCCCAGGGCATAACTTAAAACCCTTGCCCTGAGGGTTGTGGGGGAGTGTCCTCCTCAAAAATATAGTTTCTCTCTGGAAATCAACTACACTGAACAAAATGGCTATCTGAAAATTTTGATTGGATGTGTTTGGAGAAATGATGGGTGGGGGGAGGGGGCTAGTTACGCTCCAATCACTTCTGACTATTAAAAAGGGCACTAGCCCTTTAATTTCCAATCGAATGAGTCTGTTTTGAAGTTTCTACGGCCATGCCTTCTATAAAACCTTATATGCCCCCAGGGCATAACCTAAAACCCTTGCCCTGAGGGTTGTGGGGGAGTGTCCTCGAAAATATATTTTCTATCTGGAAATCAACTACGCTGAACAAAATGGCTATCTGAAATTTTGATTGGATGTGTTTGGGGGAATGATGGGCGTGGGGGGGGGGGGGGCTAGTTGCCCTCCAATCATTTTCGACTATTAAAAAGGGCACTAGCCCTTTAATTTCCAATCGAATGAGTCTGTTTTGAAGTTTCTACGACAACACCTTCTATAAAAACCTTATATGCTCCCAGGGCATAACTTAAAACCCTTGCCCTGAGGGTTGTGGGGGAATGTCCTCCTCAAAAATATATTTTCTATTTGGAAATCAACTACGCTGAACAAAATGGCTATCTAAAATTTTGATTGGATGTGTTTTGGGAAATGATGAGCGTGGGGGGGGAGGGGGGCTAGTTACACTCCAATCACTTTCGACTATTAAAAAGGACACTAGCTCTTTAATTTCCAATCGAATGAGCCTTTTTTGAAGTTTCTACGACAACGCCTTCTATAAAAACCTTATATGCCCCAGGGCATAACTTAAAACCCTTGCCCTGAGGGTTGTGGGGGAGTATCCTCCTCAAAAAATATATTTTCTATCTGGAAATCAACTACCCTGAACAAAATGGCTATCTGAAAATTTTTGATTGGATGTGTTTGGGGAATGATGGGCGTGGGGGGGGGGGGGGCTAGTTGCCCTCTAATCATTTTCGACTATTATAAAGGGCACTAGGCCTTTAATTTCCAATCGAATGAGCCTGTTTTTGAAGTTTCTACGACAACGCCGGCTATAAAAACCTTATATGCCCCCAGGGCAAAACTTAAAAACCCTTGCCCTGAGGGTTGTGGGGGATTGTCCTCCTCAAAAATACATTTTCTATCTGGAAATCAACTACGCTGAACAAAATGGCTATCTGAAAATTTTGATTGGATGTGTTTGGGGAAATGATTGGCGTGGGGGGGGGAGGGGGGCTAGTTACACTCCAATCACTTTCGACTATTAAAAAGGGCACTAGCTCTTTAATTTCCAATCGAATGAGCCTGTTTTGAAGTTTTTACGACAACGCCTTCTATAAAAACCTGATATACCCCCAGGGTATAACTTAAAACCCTTGCCCTGAGGGTTGTGGTGGAGTATCCTCCTCAAAAATATATTTTCTATCTGGAAACCAACTACTCCAAACAAAATGGCTATCTCAAAATTTTGATTGGATGTGTTCGGGGGAATGATGGGCGTGGAGGGGGCTAGTTGCCCTCCAATCATTTTCGACTATTAAAAAGGGCACTAGAGCTCTCGATTTCCAATCGAATGAGCCCCCTTGGAAGCTTTTACGATGACTCCTTCCATATGAGGTGCCTCTGGGAAAAAAAAATAAATAATAATAAAACATTGGAGCCGTATGGCCTTTACTATAGGCAACGCTACAGCGTTGCTTCTTAAAATGTCAAGCCTTCCAATCACTTTTGACTGTTAAAACGGGCAACAGGCCTTTCGATTTCCAATCGAATGAAACCTTTTGGAAACGATAAAGCTTACTATAAACACCTTATGTGCCCCCAGGGCATAAATTACAACCCTTACCCTAAAGTCTGTTAGGGTGGTTTTCATCCTCTAACACCGAATTTCCAGAACTTTCAACTACGTTAAACAAAATGGCTATCTCAATTTTGATTCGATGTTTTTTTGGGGAAATGTTGGGCTAGAGAGAGGCGGTAGTCGCTCTCCAATCACTTTCAACTATTGAAAATGGCACTAGACCTTTCAATTTCCAATCAAATGAGCCCTTTTGAAGTTTCTACGACAACGCTTTCAATAAAAACCTTTTATGCCCCCAGGGAATAACATACAACCCTTGCCCTGAGTGCTGGGGGGTGTCATTCTCAAAGGCCTAATTTCCAGAACTTTCTACTACGTTGAACAAAATGGCTATCTGAAAATGTTGATTGGATGTGTTTGGGGGAATGATGGGCGTGGGGGGGGATAGTTGCCCTCCAATCACTTTCGACTATTACAAAGGGCACTAGCCCTCTCAATTTCCAACTGAATGAGCCCCATTTGAAGTTTTGCGACAACTCTATATATAAAAACCTTATATGCCCTCAGGGCAGAACTTACAACCTTTGCCCTTGGGGCTCTGGGGGGTTTGTCATCCTTAAATACATAATTCCCAGAACTTTCAACTATGTTGAACAAAATGGCTATCTCCAAACTTTGATTGAATGTCTTTGGGAAAATAGTGGGCGTAAGTTTTGTTAATTACTCTCCACTCACTTTCGACTATTAAAAAGGGCAATTTTAATTCCAATCAAATGAGTCCTTTTTGAAATTTCTATAACAACTTTGTATATAAACTTTATATGCCCCCAGGGCATAACTTACAACCCTTGCACTGAGGGCTCTGATGGGGTTATCATCCTAAAAGACTTAATTTCAAGAACTTTCAACTACGTTGAACAAACTTCATATCTCAAAATTTTGATTGGATGTGTTTGGGAAAATGGTGGGCGTGAGAGGGGCGTTATTCGCTCTTCAATCACTTTCAACTATCAAAAAAGGCACTAGCCCTTTCAATTTCCAATTAAATGAGCCCTTTTGAAGTTTCTACGCTTTCAATCCAAACCTTATATACCCCCAGGGCATAACTTACAACCCTTGCCCTGAGGGCTATGGGGGGGGGTGTCATCCTTAAAGACCTAATTACCGAAATATTGATTGGATGCGTTTGGAGAAAAGATGGGCGTGAGAGGGGGGTTAGTTGCCCTCAAATCACTTTTGACTATTAAAAAGTGCAATAGCCCTTTGAATTTCCAATCGAATGAGCCCTTTTTCAAGTTTCTACGACAAAGATTTCAATGAAAACCTTATATGCCCCCAGGGCATAACTTATAAACCTGGCCCTGAAGACTTGGGGGGGAGTGTCCTGCTCAAACGTATAACTTCCTGAACTTTGAACTGTGTGCAACAAAATGGCTATCTCAAAATCTTTATTGGATGTGTTTGGGGAATGGTGGGCGTGGAAGGGCTTATAGTTGCTTTCCAATCACTTTCGACTGTCAAAAAGGGCACTACCCCTTTGAATTTTCAATAGAATGAGCCCTTTTTGAAGTTTCTACGACAACGCGTTATATAAAAACCTTATATGCCCCCTGGGCATAATTTACAACCCTTGCCCCGACGGCTCTGGGGAGGGGGGGGGCTGTCATCCTGAAAGACCTAATTTCCAGAACTTAAAACTACGTTGAATAAAATGGCTATCTCAAAGTTTTGATTAGATGTGTTTGGGGAAAACGTGGGCGCGAGAGGCGGGTTAGTTGCCCTCTAATCACGTTCAACTACTAAAAAGGGCACTAGTCCTTTGAATTTGCAATCAAATGAGCCTTTTTTGAAGTTTCTACGACAACGCCTTCTAAAAAAACCTTATATGCCCCCAGGACATAACTTACAACCCTTGCCCTAAGGGCTGTGGGGGACTGTCCTCCTCAAAAACATAATTTCTATCTGGAAATCTACTACGCTGAACAAAATGGCTATCTCAAAATTTTGATTGGATGTGTTTCGGGAAATGGTGGGCGTGGAAGGGGTGTTAGTCTCCTACCAATCACTTTGGACTATTAAAAAGGGTTTTACGAAAACTTCTTCGATACGAAGTGGCCTGCTCTAAAAGAAAAACTTATTAAATAATACATTGTGCCAACATCGTTCTTATATGCCCCCAGGGCATAACTTAAAACCCTTGCCCTGAGGGTTGTGGGGGAGTGTCCTCCTCTTTACTTAGTCCCCGTTTCTTGTCTCGTTCTCGAGTGTCCCCGTTCTTTACTTAGGCAGCGCGATTGCGCTGCCTATGATCTATGCAACAACTTTCTATATAAACCTTATATGCCCCAGGGTATTATTTACAACCCTTGCACTGAGAGCTCTGAGGGGGTTATCATCCTAAAAGACCTAATTTCCAGAACGTTCAACTACGTTGAACAAAATGGATATCTCAAAATTTTGATTGGATGTGTTTTGGAAAATGGTGGGCGTGAGAGGGGCGTTATTCGCTATCCCATCACTTTCAACTATCAAAAAAGGCACTAGCCCTTTCAATTCCCAATTGAATGAGCCCTTTTCGAGTTTCTACGACAACGCTTTCAATAAAAACTTTATATGCCCCCAGGGCATAACTTACAACCCTTGCACTGAGGCCTCTGAGGGGTTTATCATCCTAAAAGACCTAATTTCCAGAACCTTCAACTACGTTGAACAAAATGGCTATCTCAAAATTTTGATTGGATGTGTTTGGGAAAATGGTGGGCGTGAGAGGGGTGTCAGTCGCTATCCAATCACTTTCAACTATTAAAAAAGGCACTAGCTTTTTCAATTCCCAATTGAATGAGCCCATTTGAAGTTTCTACGACAACGCTTTCAATAAAAACTTTATATGCCCCCAGGGCATAACTTACAACCCTTGCCATGAGGGCTGTGGAGGGAGGGTTGTCATCCTTAAAGATCTAATTTCCAAAACTTTCAACTACGTTGAATAAAATGGCTATTTAAAAATTTTGACTGGATGTGTTTGGGGAAAAGGTGGGCGAGGGGGGTTAGTTACCCTCAAATCACTTTCGCCTATTAAAAAGGGTACTAGCCCTTTGAATTTCAAATCAAAAGAGGTCTTTTTCAAGTTTCTACGACAAAGATTTCAATAAAAAACCTTATATGCCCCATGGGCATAACTTATAACCCTTGCCCTGAGGTTTTTTGGGGAGTGTCCTCCTCAGAAACATATTTTCTATCTGGAAATAAACTACGCTGAACAAAATGACTATCTCAAAATTTTTATTGGATGTGTTTGGGGGAATGATGGGCGTGGGGGGGATAGATGCCCTCCAATCACTTTCGACTATTAAAAAGGGCACTAGCCCTTTGAATTTCCAATCGAATGAGCCTTTTTTTTAGTTTCCACGACAACGCCTTCTATAAAAACCTTATATGCCCTCAGGGCATAACTTAAAACCCTTGCCCTGAGGGCTGTGGGGGAGTATCCTCCTCAAAAACATATTTTCTATCTGGAAATCAACTACGCTGAACAAAATGGCTATCTCAAAATTTTGATTGGATGTGTTTGGGGAATGATGGGCGTGGGGGGCTAGTTGCCCTCCAATCACTTTCGACTATTAAAAAGGGCACTAGCCCTTTAAATTTCCAATCGAATGAGCCTGTTTTGAAGTTTCTACGACAACGCCTTTTATAAAAAACCTTTTATGCCCCCAGGGCATAACTTAAAACCCCTGATCTGAGGGTTGTGGGGGAGTGTCCTCCTAAAAAACATATTTTCTATCTGGAAATCAACTAGGCTGAACAAAATGGCTATCTCAAAATTTTGATTGGATGTGCTTAGGGGTATGATAGGCGTTGGGGGGGGGAGCTAGTTTCCCTCCAATCACTTTCGACTATTAAAAAGGGCACTAGAACTCTTGATTTCCAATCAAATGAGCCCCTTTTGAAGTTTCTACGACGACCCTTTCCATATGAAGTGCCCTGCTCTAAAGGAAAAAAATAATAAATGATACATTGTGCCAACATCGTTCTTATATGCCCTCAGGGCATAGCTTAAAACCCTCGCCCCGAGGGTTGTGATACGAAATGCCCGGGTATGGAGAAAAAAAACATTGTGCCCACATCGTTCTTTACTTAGGCAGCGCTATCGCGCTGCCTATGATTAGAAATAAGGAATGGTCGTATGTCTACTCTTCTTATTCTATATTTCACTAATTCATTATCCTCTGTGTCACTTGCTTTGCTATTGGGAGCTTTCTTTAGGGCAGCAGCCTGACTTGATATATATTTTTTTTTTAGTTGGTTTGGGTTTGTTATTTGCTGCACCAGCCGCATATACTTTATTTTTGTGCACGTCAATTATATCCTTCCTTTTAAGATGGTATATAAATGTCGTGGTAGAGACTCCCTTAGCCTTTAGAGACACTTTGCAGAAATTGCACCTGATACTTTCTGTGATTCCTTTTTCAAATGGGATACCCAGAGAGATAGCTTAGAAGTTTTAGTTGGAACATCCAAGTCGTCATCAGAAAATGACATCATGCTGCTTTCTTAGCACAAAGGTTGATTTTAGGATTTTTTTTTTTTACAAAATTAGAAGCACCTTCCAGTAGCCTACTATTTTAAAAATTGCACCTCCACCCAAATATCTGACCTCTTTCACCTCACTGGTATAACTAGGGGAAAGGGACCAATTGCCTCCTGAGCTGTTTTGTTGGCACAATAAGCCAAAGAATCTGTCTGCTTATAAAAGCAAAATGACATATCCAAACTACAGTTTCATACAAACTTAGACCATTTGAAGCACAATATTAATTTTTACGGGAATTAGCTTGTCTGTAATTGGTATTTATGAGACAGATACATGAAACAATTCACCGCTTAGTGTTAATTTTTTGAATTTCTTTTGCTGTATGGTAAAAAATACTGTGTTCACCGGAAGATTGGTATCCTACTGAATGAGAAAAGTGTATCAGCATTTTATAAGAATTTTTCCCCTCCAGAAAATCAGCTAGTTGTCCCTTTCAGCTAGAAAATCAGCTGATTTTTGTAATTGTGACTTTTTTAGAATGACTACTAAGAAAATTAGAGCGTGATTTTAATGTAGGGTGTGATAGAAAGGGAGAAATATTGTATTTGACAGGTTATAGTTTTTGTGATTATTACAAAAAAAAACAGTTATAAATTGCAGACACATACCTGGAAGACAGAATTTTTATTTGAATTGTTTAAATATGCAGAATTTCAGACTGTTGAGGGGGGAGTGTAAGTGCTGTTTGTTTTTCTCCAGAGCTAAATAACAAAAACAGAGTCTACAAATTTTTCATGACTGTTTTCTTATGTACTATTAAGTTGTGCTTAGGACCTGCTCGTCATCAAATATCACTATTAAGGTCGTTTTGACATCTATCACAAGAATTTTCTACAGAAATCAATAGTCTGAAATTTTGTCTCTCGAAGGAGCGTCGAAACATTATTAGCATGGATTAAAAGAAAAAACGGAGTAAAAATACCCTGCAAAGATCTTCTGTTCGTCAACAAAAAGCTGAAATTTCTATTTAGCACAAACATAAGTTTGTTCAAAAATCAATATAAAAAGGGTACAGTTGAGCATTTTCTTACATATTTCCATTCTCAGAACTACACTTTAATTACTACTGCTTACGATTTTATTGCTTCAATGCCCCTTAGACACTGGTAATTTTGCCGTGAATATATTCTTCTGAGTAAACATTATAAAAGAGAATTTTGACTTGTTAGATTCAAAAAGTTTCTATATATCGAATTTACAAGATTTTCCAGTAAAATTTGCCAATAAAAGTATTTCAAAAAGTAAAATAGGACAAGAATAGATTAATATGTTTGTTAAAACCTTTCTAACCATCTAGGATAATTTTGTTGTTTTTTTTTGTTATTGTTCTTTTTTCTATAGAGGCAGCATTTGTGTAATGTTTGTTTTTTTTTTTTTCATTTAGTGTTGCTTTAATTTCGGTTTATTTGATTTCTTAGATAATTTAATGATATATTTTAAAAGAGGGCTATAGAAGAATTAACAGCAGGCATCTGGCGTTGTGTTTCCTGTGAAAGCAGATAAATCCTTTTTGATGCTAGATCTTCACATAGACACTGGCTGTGAAGAACTTTCACCGATAGAATGTGATGTCTGTCCAGCTGTAGTTCATGATTACAGAGATTTCGTTGTTCATATTCTGGAGCACCAAATGGGGGAAAGAAGAAGATGTCCCATATGTTTACGAGAATTTGTTGGTGATATGAGACAACATCTTTTTTTGCAAGGACACTTTTCGAAAAATGTCTTTGGACTAAACATACAAGGGAATAAATTGCTAGTTTCTCCACAGGATCCATCTACAAGTGTCTCCTTAAATTTGTTTGATTCTAAAACTGAAGCAAAAGACTTCAATAATCAGAAAACATTTTTGAATAGTCGCTTGTTTAGTAAAAAGCAGAGAAAATTTAAAAAACTTCAAGTAATACAGACTGGAAAAGAACTTCATAAATGTGGGTTGTGCCAGAAGAGTTTTTCCGGCTCAGACTCTTTGAATAGGCACCAAAGAGTACATACTACTGAGAGACCATATAAGTGTGATATATGTCACAAGAATTTTTTCTAAATCAGGCAATTTGAATAAGCACCAAAGAGTACATACAGGTGAGAGACCATATAAATGTGACATATGTCTGAAGAGTTTTTCCGAATCAGGCTCTTTGAAAACGCACCAAAGAGTGCACACAGGTTAAAAGACCATATAAATGTGATATATGTCAGAAGGGTTTTTCTCAATCAGGCCTTTTGAAAACACACCAAAGAGTACATACAAGTGAGAGACCATATAAGTGCAAAATATGTCAGAAGAGTTTTTCCCAATCAAATAGTTTGAATAGGCACCAACGAGTGCATACAGGTGAGAGACCATATAAATGTGACATATTTCAGAAGAGTTTTTTCTGAGTCAGGCTCTTTGAAAATGCACCAAAGAGTGCATACAGGTGAGAGACCATATAAATGTGACATGTGTCAGAAGAGTTGTTCTACATCAGGCTCTTTGAAAACGCACCAAAGAGTGCATACAGGTGAGAGACCATATAAATGTGACATATGTCAGAAGAGTTTTTCTACATCAACCCATTTGTATACGCACCAAAGAGTACATACAGGTGAAAGACCATATAAATGTGATATATGTCAGAAGGGTTTTTCTGAATCAGGCTCTTTGAAAATGCACCTAAGAGTGCATACAGGTGAGAGACCATATAAATGTGACATGTGTCAGAAGAGTTATTCTACATCAGGCTCTTTGAAAACGCACCAAAGAGTGCATACAGGTGAGAGACCATATAAATGTGACATATGTCAGAAGAGTTTTTCTGAATCAGGCTCTTTGAATAAGCACCGAAAAGTGCATACAGGTGAGAGACCATATAAATTTGATGAATTTTAGAAGTTTTACTGAACAGAGCAGTTTCATTAGACATCAAATAGTTCATACTTGTGCCATATAGCGTTACCAAAACCGTTTAGAAATGAAGTATTTTGGAGTATTCCATTTGAATGATCATCAAACAACTCATTCTAGGAAAAGAGCGAGTCTTCATCAAACAGTTCGTAATAAAAAACTGTAAGTAAGGAGCGATTAGGCTTAATAGTAACCAAAAACTCTTACAAACGGAATCAGCTTATTATGCCAATTCCAAATATATGATTCATTATAAGTTTCGTTCTACCAATCAAAATTTAAGAGCCAAAGAAAATTGCCCGATTTTTAAATAGGGGGAAAACACACACCCTAAAAGTCAAGAAATCTTGACAAAAAACACACCATCAGATTCTGTGTACCTGAGAACCCTATTATAGAAGTTGTAAGCTCTTATATACAAAAATCTGGAATTTTGTTATTCTGGCCCAAAGACAGATCATGGATGCGTGTTTATTTGTTTTTTTTTTTTTTCTTGGAATGATTGTATTGATGTAACAGTCCTAGAAAATCGGGAGATTAGAAACTAAAATCTTTCAAATTAAAATTTTCTTTTGGATTTTTCAGGATGATTTTTCAGGCTGCATCGTCTGCAAGAAATTTTATGGGGAGGGGGCAATTTTCAGTTAGGTGGGAACTTGACGGGTTGCGGTGTACTTTATGTTGGATGAAATTTTCACGGAAGAGTTTTGTTGCAGTGAGGAGGGGATATATTTCATGGAGGACGACCTGTATTATTTGAAAACGAACAAAATTAAATTTTTAAAAACAAGTTTTTTTTCTATTGAAAGTAAGGAGCAACATTAAAATTAAAAACGAACAGAAATTATTCTTTATATGAAGGGCTGCCCCCTCCTCAATACCTTGCTCTTTACGCTAAAGTTTGACTGTTTGTCCCAATCTTTTAAGAACAGCCACAGAAACACACTCTTTTAAAGCTGCTAATAGCTTTAGCTAACTCTATCAGACAACTCATTCTAAGAAAAGAGTGAGTTTTTAGAAACAAAAAGCTATAGTTTTTCCATTTGTTTCAAAACAAATCCCAAATATGTGTGGGTAATATGCCTTATTTTAATAAATATTTGTGGGAACATATTATAGCACATATTTTGAAAAAGCATTTAATAATCGTATTTGTTTCTGCTACTGAATTATTGAGTCAATACCCTGTGTCCGTAAAAGATTTCAAATATGCAAATAAATAAGAAGTCGAGTGGGGATAAATCCTTTTATTAGGTAGTGATAATTCACAAAAATCCTGGATATTTCGGTTACATGCACAGTGACCGTCATTTGAGAAATACTGCTTATCAGCAGAAAGAATGCAAAATAGTATGAATGAATTTAAGTATTCAGATCAAAGCCATTTTGAGGCTGAATTCTAGTTGAGAAATTTTCACCGATCTACTTGTGGCTGTTTAGAATTCGTACTTACTCAAGGGCACCCAAATGAAAAACATTCCTCGTTTTGCACCCTTAAACATCCCATCTTCTGATCAGTTTGAAATATACTCTTCTTCCCATTAAAACATCAGCTAGTTTGCTTGTAATTCTTTTTGAAATGTAATAGATCCCTTTTTACGCTTTCAATGGAATCAATTTTATATTATTCAATTTTATATTATTTATTGCTAGAATACATCATGATACATCAACACATTGAAATTTCATGTTTCATTTGTCGCATTTACTGTTCATTTAAGTCATATGGCACTGAGTTTTGTAATTTCTAGTATTTTCTTATTTAGTTAAATTGTGATTTTTTTTTAATAAAACGGTTTTTTGGTAATAGATTATTGTAAAAATTGATTATGAGTCTTCTAGCTGCTTCAAAGTAATTCCAGCTTTGTGGCCTGACAGTAGCAGAAGAGTGGCAAGACCACTGCAAATCTATCTCTTGCTTATTGCTTGCTAGTCTACTGCCTTTGTACAGCCTGGGGTTGGGAACTGAACCGTGGAATTCTTTTGTATCCGATAAATTATTTATGAGTCATCAAAAGAGGCTTCCAAGACAAATTAAGGCTACATGATTCTTTATCTTGCAATTCAAGCTGGATACAGCTTTCACATGTCTGTGTTTAAGGAAATACATCCTTAGAGTCATGATTTTAGCAAAGATTTCCACTTGGAGGAGGGGGGGTATCTGCTAATTAAAAATAAGGATCTTAACTGTGCAAGAGTCTTTTTCGGCTATTAGATGTCCTTGGGCAAAGCACAAGTCTGAAAGCACGTGAAAAACTGCATAGTACGGTATCTTAGAAAAGGTAACTGTGAACTAATTATCTTGAAAAAATCGAGAATTTGTTGTGATATTTTTGTTTAAACTTGTATTTACTCAACACTATTTTTTTGGTGGTTGGGGAATGTGTCATTTTGTAACGAATGGTACCTGTCCCAAACTGCCGATGTTCATACTGTGAAAACTGTACAAATATTTAACAGATACCTCTTGGTGGTGTTTTTTAACGAACACTGAAAACCTTGACAAGTTGATTTGAGGACTAGTTGGAGGAGTTTGGATTCCTGTGCCATCAACCTACAGTTTGAAAAAACATGATTTTTTTTCATAGAAATAATTACTTCTAAAATTAAAAGGTTAAGAAAGGTCAAATTAGTGAAGTATCAGATGACCAAAGTCAGGATCGAATAAAAAATATCGTGTCATGAGTCGAAGGACTGGAAAATCCCCTTCTACTTGGTCGGTACGGATGGATGCTGAGTCTTTCATCCTGGAGAAATGAAGGACCTATCCTTTTCTTTCCACAGGCAGATTACGTTCAGCAAGTCGTTAGAAGAAAGAGCATATACCTCCAACACCAGAAAATATTTATAAATACGACCCATGAGGAATTTTACGACCAATGTCCATCCACACAGGCTGGTGGGTTATACAAACGCGTTTTGGCTACTCCCCCACTTGACAATAGAAGGGTCAACGCCAACTGGCTCATTAACTTCCGTTTCAGACTCCCACTCGCATCCTGATACGTCAGTCGTATAGAACTCACCAGTCGACTCTTCTGCAACCCTGATGCTTCTCTCCGGTGCAATGCTAAGACGTTTGTGTGGGATATTCATTGCGTGTTTGTTAAATCTGCGGGTTCACAAGACAATGAAACTTTGCTGATATCGTCCACAATTTCTATTGGAGTTATTTGGGCCGTAATTGGGTATTCTCGGATAACTGGAGCTTGAGAAGCAATTGGTAAAGTCATTCTTAAAATTTACTTTCCCATTTGATTCTAGATTTTCCAGGAGCTATTTTCATTGGAGCAAGAAAAGCAACGTCATGTGGTTGCAGAATATTTGTAGTGTTTGATGGAGGGCATACAAATTGATTGTTGTGCATTTGTTGTGCTCTTTTTTCTGGATGGGCATTTGGCACGTCTTCTCACAATAGAATTATATTTTTCGAGGTTGTCTCTCCTGTCAGTCTTGTCGTAATTGTAATTATTTGATAAAGGCATATCCTGAGTAGTCACTGTTTAATTATCATAGTACTCTCTACATATCAGATGAAACAAAAGCTCTTTTTTAGGTTCTATGCGTCCCCCCCCCGGCAATTACCTCCCCGGAAAATACCCGCCCCCCCGGAAAACACCCCACCGTGGAACATAAGGCTTTCCATTCTTTTCGCTCGCCTGATTTGAGAATTTTATTTGAGTTTTGCTTTTTTAATTTCCGCAGGGGGAAGGAATTTTGGAACTTGTGTATTATGCGCCGCTCTCTCAAGTTTACGCTGTGTAAAGTTTGAGAACACACCGGTTTTTTTGTTAGTTTCTTCTTTTACTTTAGAAATTTGGGCTATAGATTTGCACATTATGGGGGGGGGGGGGGGGTAAAGTATAGCGGGTCTGCATGCAAAATGTGTTTGGTACAATTATTCTGCATATTAGATATATAGATAAATAAGTGTATTTTAAAGCCAAATATACGGCCATGAACACATTAAAATAAAATAAATGACTATAGTGAATGGGGGGTGTTTAATCTCCCGGAAAATGTCCCACCCCACGGAAAATAACCCCCGTGGAAAATACCCTCAAGGAAAATACCCCCCCCCCCCCCCTTGGAAAATAAGGTTCCTAAATTTGAAACTTTTATTTTAGTTTTTTTTTAGTTTCTTTGAAAATTGCTAAGGAACGGGAAAAAGAGGAATTTACGTACCAGAAGTATCTTAAAAACTTGGAAAAAAAAATCCATTTGTGTTGAAAAGACTTCCATGTCAACTTCTGCATTTTTTGGCAGTAATCGGTGCCAAATTTAAAAAAAAATAAAGAAGAAAAAAAATTCAGGCGAACAATCATCAAAATTAAGCTAAAACGTATGGCACCAAAAAGTTTAAGAAGGTTTGGCTATCCTTTGAAAGGATAGTTGGCTTTGGGAACCAACAAATTCTAAATTGTTTAAGTTTTTACGGACAAAAGCGTTGTCAAATTCTACCAGTTTGTTTTTCTTATCTTCCAATTGTAAAACTACCACAAATCACCATTAACAAATAAATGAAACCCAAAACTAACAGAAATTACAATAGATAGCCTAGTCAAACTCAAAATGAGCAAAAAGTAAAAGGAGTATGGCTGACAACACCCATGGCTTCTTCAGACCAGAAAATAATTTACACTTTACTTAAAAAAAATTAAATATCCGTGTATTGTGAGTTTGATACACATTCTGATATCTATTCCTTATAGTCTTGATACTTTTACTTGTTAAAGTCAAAAATGTGTGAAAACATTTAAAATGTGTTTTGTTTTCAGTAAAGTGCAATATATGTTCTAGTCTTGAGGAGGTGGGGGGCGGGGTTGTCAGCCATACTCATGCTTAATTGTTGCTATTTTGAGTTTGAATGGGTTTTTATTGTAATTTCTGTTTGTTTTGGGTTCACTAAAAGCTCTATTGCCCTTTTTAAGTGAACAAAAAAATTGGATGGTAACTCTCCCTCCCACGCCCCTTTTCCCTTACGTCGTCTGACAAGAATTTTGAGATAGCCATTTCTGTCAGCATAAATGAAAGGTCTAGCAACTATGCCTTTGGGAACACCATGACCCATGACCCATGACTATCTTTCATGACACCATGAAAGGTAGTTTTTTTTTGTGGGGAGAATTTTCCGTTGGGAGGGAAGTTTCCAGCTGTGAACTCTCCTTGGGAAATCTTGCACTAGGGGAATTTGACAGAATTTCCATGCGAAACTATTTTTATTTGTCATACTCTCTCTTTGTCGTCTCAATTGTGTATGTAGAGTTGTTCCTGGAAAATTTTCGAGGAGAAATTTTCAGCTGTGTTGGCATTTTGTACGGGATGTTTTTCATGGCGGGGGGAATTTCCACGAGATAAATTTTTCATGGGTAATTTTCCAGGCATAAATTATCCATGGAAGAACTTTTAACAGGATCAACTTCCCACGGAGGGGGGAGGGAATTCTTGGGAAACAATTCTACAGAAGGAGATTTCTGTTTTGTTTTGAAAAACGGTTGGAAGTTATTATGGAAGTGGCAACTCATTTCAGATACGTAATAATTTCTGTTCGTTTTAAGTTTTGATGTTGCTCCTTACTTTCAGTTGAAAAAACTTGTTTTTTTAATTTAATTTCTTATCTTTTTTAAATAATACCAGGAAATTCGGCTCTCTCTCCATGAAAAAGAAAGAATTGTTTTTTTTACCTCAAACTTTCCAATACTACTTTACCCCCCCCCCCCTCCCCGTGGAAAAGAAGGCTTTCCAAATTTGGGAATTTTACTTGAGTTTAATTTTTTAATTTCCTTAGGGGGAAGGAGTTTTGTTACTTTTTTATTATGGACAACTCACTCAAGTTTACGCTCTATAAAACTCAAGAACAAATCCGGTTTCTTCGTTTGTTTTTTTCAGCTTAGCGTGAGACAAGACAAGTGACAGAATATATGGTAAATACATAATTTTGGGCTATATATTTATACATAGGGGGGGGGGGGAATAGAGTATTTGGATAGTTTGAAGTCAGAAAACAATTCGTTCTAGGTATATGGCCACTAAAAAATCACAGAAGAATAGCGAGGTATCTGGAAATTTTGTTAAAAAAAAAAAAAAAAAAAAAAAAAAAAAAAAAAAAAAAAATCCCAGTATAAAGTAAATGTAATGTTTCCTTTAAGTGTTTTTTTCCAAGTGTAAATGTTTTTTTTTGTTCAATGACCGTTTTTCCAAGTATTAAATACTATTATTAGGTTAATCTAGTTTTTCATTCAAGTGTTTTATGATGATCGCTGATCAAAGTTTAAGTTATTTATGCCTTTCATTTATGTTATTTTACTGTGTTCATGGCCGTGTATTTGGCTTTAAAATACACTTATTTATCTATCTATCTAATATGCAGAATAATTGTACCAAACACATTTTGCACTCAGACCCTCTATATCTTACCCCCCCCCCCCTTAATTTTCAAATCTATAGCACAAATTTATTTATAAAGTAACGAAAAAACCGGTGTGTTCTCGAGTTTTACACATCGTAAACTTGAGTGAGTGGCGCATAATAAACAAGTACCAAAATTCCTTCCCCTACGGAAAAAAAACTCAAATAAAATTCCCAAATTTGGAAAGCCTTATTTTCCACGGGGGGGGGGGTAAACGCCGGCCACCCTTTTTTTAGTAGTTTGTTACGATTCTCAGTCAATGCTTTGAATGATGTGCTAGGGTGGAGTTTGATAGCTCTTAATTAAGACAACATTTGACGATGAGAATCAGCTCGAAGCAATCAACAAGATACCCCAACTTGGCATAGGTAAGCAAATGACTGACAATTACTTCTTTTTCTAGACTTTAGAGCATAGCTTATAATAGGCTTAGTCCCGAGGATTACATCGTTTTTCCATGATTTTGTTTCTGTTTTTGAAGTTCGTAGATGATTTTTTTTTACTGTATTTACCCTGTTGCATTGGGTAGATAAAACTCTGCCTTTTAACTAATCGTGTCTAATGGCAAAGCAAAGGCCATGGGCCTATTTTGAAAATGTTTTCAAATCCATCAAATGAAAGTACAACGGACCCAAATTAAATTACCTGAAATTAATTTGTTTTTTATAATTTTCTGAGGGCAAATGGAATTTTTATTTATGTGTTCCATTGTTCCCTTATTTTGCTTTATTTTGCTTTATTTTTCTATAGCTTTATTTTGCTTTGTCTCTCCTGCTGATTGTCTAATGAGTTCCGCCCAAAGAAGAAGTAAAAGCAGGCCTGAAGGAATTAGGAAATGGTCCAAAATTGCATTGCTAGTAAAAATAGGCTGATGAGCTTAATTTACACCTTCCGGGGATCAGCAGATTCAAAGAGGTTTTCAATATTAAAACAAACCTGAATTCAATGCAAAATTTAATAATTGGTAAGTACAGAACATTAAAATCTGTATATAAAAATACGAGGGTAGCTATGAACAAATATTCAAAGCTACACCGGAAATAAAACAATTGCGGGAAACATTGAACCCTATTATCATCTTGATCTTTGGTTGAAAGTATGATAGATTGTTACAACTCATTTTTTTCTCCAATATGGACAAAAAACAATTTTTCAATCTGCTTGAAACTTTCAAGTTTGTTTACTGGGTAAAGGGGCTTCAAATTATGTTTCAGATGGGATGGATGTTAGGAGGCCTAAAAATTAAAAAAAATATTTTAAGCTTTGATTGGTTTAAGAATTGTGTCTTAGGTTAGGGGATTTAATTACACAAACTAAAAAATGAAAAAATAGTTTTTTGTCCAAAAATACGTACTAGAGCGGTCCGAAGCTGGAGTGGTTTGATGGCTTGAACTTACATCCACTAATTCCTGGTACAAGAGAAAATCGCCACAAATACAATTAATGATTAATGTAGTTTGTTTTTTTTGGCCAAGAGGACCCAGCACACACACACAAAAGATGTTAGTTCGTCCTTGTAGAGCGCCTGAAAAAAGCTCAAGAATTATTTTCTGTGTGGCTAGAAACTTGCTGCAGTAAGTACCTTTTCTAAGTGAACCTTATTGATCAAAAATCTACCAATGAGGGCACGACTCCTGCCCTCTTTTCAAAAAGGAGCCAAAATTTTGCCATATGATTGGCTTGAAAGGAGTGACTTGATTTTAGATGGGTTTTTTCTTTACCCCGACCAAAACAGTAAAACATACTTAACGCCAATTACTATTCTTCTGTCTCTTATTGCCTTGAAAAATCAATTCATCACTTCCATGGAAAATCCCCCCCGGGGCAATTTCAACCTCTGAAATTATCTCTCCTTAGATTTTTTTTGTCTATGATTCCGCCTGAAAAGTTTCTTTTTAGCATACTGTCATTTGAAAAAATGCATTTTTATTCAATTTCTGATCGTTTTTCTTTTCCTACCGGAAATCCCTCCCTCCATGGAACTTTTTTCTCGGAAGCCAGCCCTCCACTATTGAAAGTTCCTGCTCCAGAATATTTCCCCGGGGATAACTTCTTCCGCGGAAAATTTGCCCATGGAGAATCTCTTGCGAAAATTCCCCCTGAATGGAAAAATCCCCCCGACCAATTCCAATCCCAGTGAAAAATTTCCCTCGGAACATCTTCGCATTTACAATTGAGTAAACAAAAAGAAAATAAGACGAGTGAAAGGAATTTTATATAGGAATTCTAGTAAATCCCCCGTGTGTGAAATTTCCCCTGGAAAGCTCTCATTTGGAAGCCTCCCTCCTCAACAAATCTTCTCCCCGCTAGAAATTCTCTCAATCCGCAGACCCTCTCCACCCTCCCCAAAAAAATGTCTTCACTTTCCAATAAAAAGTACTATACGTGTGTAGACAATGGGCAAATTTCATAACTTACAGCCCTTTTCCTGGGAGCTCTGGGGGTCACTTCTTCCCGTAAGGTATACTTATTGAACATTTCAACTATGCTAAATAAAATTGACATCTCAAAATTTTGATCGGATGACTTTGGAAGAAAAGGGCGTGGGAGAGGGACTAGTTGCCTTCCAAGATTTTTGGTCTCTTGAAAGAGGAACTAGAACTTTCAATTCCGTTTGAGCCTTCTGGATTTTTTTTGGACCATTCGTTTGACAAAATCAGCAAAAAAAAAAAAAAAAAATACAACAACAAAACAAATAAACCCGCATCCCTGATCTTTTTTTCTGCCAAAAATTAAAAAATTCCACGTTTTTTAACATGGGAGCTTAAAAAACTCTACAGCATGGTTCTCTGATACACTGAATATGATGGTGTGATTTTAATTAATATTCCTTATCTTTTTAGGGGTGTTTTTACCCTTTTTTGAAAATCTGGACAAAATTTTGCAGGTCTTTAGCATTTGGAAGTTAACATTAAACTTAACAATTGTTATGTATATGAAATTAGCATAAAAAACGAATTCTTATGATGTAACTATTGTTATTGAAACTCCGTTTTTTGGAGTTTTTGGTTATTATTTGGCCAAGTTATTCCTTACTTACAGTCACTTACGTAGCACAATCAGCAAGTTTCTATTTCCTTGGGCTATTTCCAGACGTTGGGGGAGGGTCGAAGGAAGGGCTGAACTAAAAGTAAATTGAAAGCAAGTAAGTATAATCAAATATAATAATGTATAATAAAGAGGAAGTTTCAAAATCTAACGTAGTGTTGGAATCACTTCACTGTTGCCAAGAAAGATAAGTTTCGGCATTGCATTGGTTTATATTGGTTCAAAAAGCCTAAATTTTTATCCCCCCCCTCCTCTGATGGTCGATAAAATGGATATCTTTTAAATTGTTGCTTTTTTGGACGAGTATTGTTCACCACTGAGAATTTACACTCGTGGAGAAATGCAGCAAAATCAGTAAGCCTTTCTTTACAGCCTATGGTATATCCTAGGCTGTAAAGCTCTTCAAACCCGTTTCAAAAATTTCTTAAAAAGGTCTTACGGGGGACATGGTCTTGGGAGGGGGGGCTTACCTGGTCTAATTCGCACTTCCAATACTTTATAGTAGAAATATCAAAACATAAAAATAAAAGGTAGTGTCACTCATCTCAGGGGGGGGGCTGGAGCCCCCCCCCCCCTATATGGGTGTCCATGACTCCATTTCTCTTCTATTTGCAGATGTAGAGGGTGTATTCTTATTCACCATTCACTCCACTTTCAAATGTTTAAACAGAAGAAAATCTGATTTAGAACTGATAGATTATAGAAAAAACAAAAACATAAATATGGAGAAAAAACTTCGACCTGAGCAAATGTGGTGAAATAGGAAGAATAGAAAATTTTTGCAATTTTGCGATTAATGCGATAAACCTATTGTCTTGATTAATTAAAAAAAACTTTTTTCTACAAAATAAGTTTTTCAAAGAAAAGTAAAGAACTCCATTAAACAAAAAGTTAGCAAAAATAAATGTTTTTACTTTCATAACTTTAATAAATCAAATAATATTAACATTTTGTTTACTAAATATCAGTATATGTATATTAAACTGACAATTCAAAATCATTTTTTTTTTTCAGTAAAGTGCAAATTATGTTCGGGCCTTGGGAAGACATAGGGGTTTTGAGCCCTACTCATGTTAATTTCTGCTCGTTTTGGGTTTCATTTATTTATCGATGCTGATTTGTGGTAGTTTCACGCTTGGTAGATTATTTGATTTTAGCTTTGCTAATTTTTGGTTCAATGGAGTTCTTTACTTTTCTTTGAAAAACTTATTTTGTGGAAAAAGTTTTTTTAATTAATTTCTGTTCGTTTTACATTGACATAGTCTTTTCAGGGAAAAATAAAATAATACTTTAAATCTTTTCTTTTTTTTAAGACTTTATAGTTTGGCCTGCTAATTGTATGCTGGAGAAAAATTTTCAGCAATTTTTAACAACATACACCCTTTTAAAAATCTGGACACAAATAGTAGTGTTTCATTTACTTTCATACCTCCTCTAGTTGACCTGAAATAAGAAACTTGATACCATTCGTAAAAAAAAATCTATTTACTTTATTTGATAGCTTGGATACACTTACGCCATTTTGATTTGGTTAAATTTTAAGAGCCGAAGTAGCCCCGAAAGTTTAAACATAATACCCTCAGTCGTTCTTGGGATACTGCTGAGATACCTTATTGGGAATTAGCATTAACACAGTGCATTTTGATTTAATCTTAAAGCAACATTTAGTTTTATAAACATATTGGGCAATTGGGAGGTGGGCGTGGGAGGGGGATTAGTTGCCCTCCAATCACTTTCAACTATTCAAAAGGGCATTAGTCCTTTCTCTTTTCAATCGAATGAGCCCTTTTCGAATTTCCTACGAAAACTCCTTCGATACGAAGTGCCCTGGTCTAAACAAAAAAATAATACATTGTACCCACATTGATCTTTACTATAAAAATGTCAAGCCTTCCAATCACTTTTGACAATTAAAAAGGGCACTAGCTCTTTCAATTTCTGATCGAATGAGCCCTTTTTGAGCTTCTACGACAACGCTTTCTATAAACACCTCATATACCCTCATGTCATAAATTACAATCCTTGCCCTGAGGGCTGTGAGGGGGTTGTCATCCTCAAAGACTTAATTTCCAAAACTTTCTACTACGTTAAACAAACCTGCTATCTCAAAATTTTGATTGGATGTGGTTGGGAAAATGGTGGGCATTAGAGGGGCGTTAGTTGCTCTCCAATCACTTTCAACTATTAAAAAAGGCACTAGCCCTTTCAATTTCTGATCGAGCGAGCCAATTTTAAGTTTCTTCTTTTATAACACAACCACAGGTTAGGTTAGCCTACGTAAGCGCGGGTACGTAGGCTAACCTAACTGCTTATGGGTTTGATATTTCTGTGCAATAATGTGGAATTATGTGGTTATGTTAGTTTAGTATTGTCATCAATATATATTGTCTCTCTCCTCGACACCTAGCTCTTTACGCTAAAGTTCGAATCCTGTCCGTTCCGTCACCTCGGAAATTAAAAAAATTTAGAATTAAAATGAAACTTTTTATCTTCATGGAAAATATTCACAATCATAGTATAACTTTTCCTATCTTCTATGGAAAAATTTAGAACAGAACTTCAAATTGTTTATGTCTTTGAGAAATTAAGAACTGAAGTGGAAGCTTTTTTTTCTTTGGTAAATTTCAGAATTGAGCTAACTTTTTCTCTTCTTTAAGAAAATTCAGAAGAGAACTTGAACATTTTGCACTTCTTCGAGAAAACTCAGAATTAAAGTGTAGCTCCTTATCGTCATGGCGAATATTCACGATCAAAGTATAGCTTTTTTCTATCTTCTACGAAAAATTTTTGGAACAGAACTTGAAGTTTTCTTCACTTCTTTGAGAAAATATATAATTAAAGCTGAAAATTTTCTCTTCTTGGAGGAAAAATTCAGAATCGATGTATCTAGGGTAAAATTTAGAACAAAACTTTAAATTTTTTCATCTCTTTGAGAAAAATCGGAAGTGAAATTATAAAAATTTAGAATTAGAGTGAAACTTTTTATCTTCATGGAAAATATAAACAATCATAGTATAACTTTTCCTATCTTCCACGGAAAAATTTAGAACAGAACAGAACTGAAGAGGAACCTTTTTATTTCTTGAAAAAAAATAGAATTGATCTGTAAGTTCTTTGATAATTCTGAATTGAGCTAACTTTTCACAATCAGTGTATAACTTTTTCTATCTTCTATGAAAAATTTGGAACAGTACTTTAATTTTTTTTCATCTCTTTGAGAAAAATCAGAACTGAAGCTGAACCTTTTTATATTCTTTGGAAAAAAAATAGAATTGATCTGTAACTAATTTCTTTTCATTGAGAAAGTTCAGAAGAGAACTTGAACTTTCCCCCACTTTGTTGAGAAAATTTAGAATTAAAGTGGAACTTTTTATCTTCATTATTAAATATTCACAACTATGGAATAACTTTTTCTATCTTCTATGGGAAAATTTAGAATAGAACTTTAATTTTTTATGTCTTTGGGGAATTAAGAACTGAAGTGGAACCTTGCTTGATGTTGTGGTGTGCAAAAAGTTGTAAAGTAAAGTTGTAGGTGAAAAGAAAAGTACTTCAACTTGTAAAATTGGTTTAGAAGGGATATTAAGAAAGAACTTGTTCTGAAATAATATAATGAAGTGTTTTGAAAAGTATTGCTTGGTGTTGGGGTATTCAAAAAGTCATAAAGTAAAGTTGTGGGTGATAATGATGAGTACTTCATCTTGTAAAATTGGTTTAGGAGGGACATTAAGAAAAGAACTTGTTCTGAAATAATGTAATAAAGCCTTTTGAAAAGTATTGCTTGGTGTTGGGGTATGCAAAAAGCCATAAAGTAAAGTTGTGGGCGAAAAAAATTAGTACTTCAACTTGTAAAATTCGTTCAGGAGGGATATTACGAAAAGAACTTGTTCTGAAATAATATAATAAAGTCTTCTGAAAAGTATTTTTTGGTGTTGGTGTATGCAAAAAGCCGTAAGGTAAAGTTTTGGGTGAAAAGGATGAGTACTTCAACTTGTAAATAGGTTTAGGAGGGATATTAAGAAAAGAACTTGTTCTGAAAAGATATAATAAAGTCTTTGAAAAGTATTGCTTGGTGTTGTGGTGTTCAAAAAGCTGTAAAGTAAAGTTTTGGGTGAAAAGGATGAGTATTTCAACTTGTAAATAGGTTTAGGAGGGATATTAAGAAAAGAACTTGTTCTGAAAAGATATAATAAAGCCTTTTGAAAAGTATTGCTTGGTGTTGGGGTATGCAAAAGTCGTAAAGTAAAGTTGTGGGTGAAAAGGATGAGTACTTCAAGTTGTAAAATGGGTTTAAGAGGGATATTAAGAAAAGAATTTGTTGAGAAAAAAATAATAAAGCCTTTTGAAAAGTATTGCTTGGTGTTGGGGTATTCAAAAGCCATAAAGTAAAGTTGTGTGTGAAAAGGATGAGTACTTCAAGTTGTAAAATTGGTTTAGGAGGGACATTACGTAAAGAACTTGTTCTGAAAAGATATAATAAAGCCTTTTGAAAAGTATTGCTTGGTGTTGGGGTATGCAAAAAGTCGTAAAGTAAGGTTGTGGGTGAAAAAGATGAGTACTTCAAGTTGTAAAATTGGCTTAGGAGGGACATAACGTAAAGAACTTGTTCTGAAAAGATATAATAAAGCCTTTTGAAAAGTATTGCTTGGTGTTGGGGTATGCAAAAGTCGTAAAGTAAAGTTGTGGGTGAAAACGATAGTACTTCAAGTTGTAAAATGGGTTTAAGAGGGACATTAAGAAAAGAACTTGTTCTGAAAAAAATATAATAAAGCCTTTTGAAAGTATTGCTTGATGTTGGGGTGTTCAAAAAGCTTTAAAGTAAAGTTGTGGGTGAAAAGGATGAGTACTTCAAGTTTTAAAATTGGTTTAAGAGGGACACTAAGAAAAGAACTTGTTCTGAAAATATAATAAAGCCTTTGAAAAGTATTGCTTGGTGTTGGGGTATGCAAAAGGCCATAACGTAAAGTTGTGAGTGAAAAGGGTGAGTACTTCAACTTGTAAAATTGGTATAGGAGGGACATTAAGAAAAGAACTTGTTCTGAAAAAATATAATAAAGCGTTTTGAAAAGTATTGATTGGTGTTGGGGTATTCAAAAAGCCATAAAGTAAAGTTGTGTGTGAAAAGGATGAGTACTTCAAGTTGTAAATTGGTTTAGGAGGGACATAAGGTAAAAAACTTGTTCTGAAAAGATATAATAAAGCCTTTTGAAAAGTATTGTTTGGTGTTGGGGTATGCAAAAAGTTGTAAACATGTGGGTGAAAAAGATGAGTACTTCAAGTTGTAAATTGATTTAGGAGGGATATTACGCAAAGAACTTGTTCTGAAAAGATATAATAAAGCCTTTTGAAAAGTATTGCTTGGTGTTGGAGTGTTCAAAAAGTTGTAAAGTTGTTGGTGAACAGGATGAGTACTTCAAGTTGTAAAATTGGTTTAGGAGGGACATTACGTAAAGAACTTGTTCTGAAATAATATAATAAAGCCTTTTGAAAAGTATTGCTTGGTGTTTGGGTGTTCAACAAGCAGTAAAGTAAAGTTTTGGGTGAAAAGGATGAGTACTTCAAGTTGTAAAATTGGTTTAGGAGGGACATTACGTACATAACTTGTTCTGAAAAGATATAATAAAGCCTTTTGAAAGTATTGCTTAGTGTTGGGGTGTTCAAAAAGCTGTAAAGTAAAGTTGTGGGTGAAAAGGATGAGTACTTCAAGTTGTAAAATTGGTTTAGGAAGGACATTACGTAAAGAACTTGTTCTGAAAAATATTTAAAAAAAAGCCTTTGAAAAGTATTGCTTGGTGTTGGGGTATGCAAAAAGCCATAAAGTAAAGTTTGTGTGTGAAAAAGATGAGTACTTCAAGTTGTAAAATTGGTTTAGGAGGGACATTACGTAAAGAACTTGTTCTTAAAAAATATAAAAAAGCCTTTTGAAAAGTATTGCTTGGTTTTGGTACCTTTCTTATCTGGCAATAGGTTTCGGAGTAATACCTAGATCCCTACTCTTATCTTACTCGAAAATTCAGTTTAGCTGACCCTTTTAAATATGTAGAAAAGCAGGTGTCTGTATATAATACGCGTCTTTTAAAGCTGAACCATCCTTGGTCTCTGATGCTATCAAAGTGATTTATGGAAGGGTCTGACGTGTTCAGTATTTATGTTTGTTTAGGCTCCGTCTTTCTTTTTTTGTATGATGACTTTTCAAATTAATAATAAAAATAAAGCACTGTCAGTAGTGGCCAAAATAGAATATATAGCCAGGCAAGTAACCAGTATGTTAAAAGTTTTGAAACGGGTGTGAAGAGTTTTCCTAAATAATATCTTTAATTTCGAAATTTTCTTTTTATATTATTCAGTGGATTCCAGTTTAATTAGATCTGAGCCCGATTCCCCGGTCCAACTATCTGGATATACCCTAGGCTGTAAAAAAAGGCTTACTGATTTTGCTGCATTTCTCCACGAGGGTAAATTCTCAGTGGGGAATAATACTCGTCCAAAAAAGCAACAATTCAAAAGATATCGACCATCAGAGGAGGGTGGAGGGATAAAAATTTTTGGCTTTTTGAATCAATATAAACCAATACAATGCCGAAACTTATCATACTTATTAGCAATGAAGTGATTCCAACACTACGTTAGATTTTGAAACTTTCACGTTATTATACTTTATTATATTTGATTATACTTACTTGCTTTCAATTTACTTTTATTTCAGCCCTTCCTTCGACCCTCCCCGAATGTCTGGAAATAGCCCAAGGAAACAGAAATTTTCCTAATTGCGCTACGTAAGTGACTGTAAGTAAGGAATAACTTGGCCAAATAATAACAAAACTCCAAAAAACGGAGTTTCAATAACAATAGTTACATCATAAAAATTTGTTTTTTATGCTAATTTCAAATACATAACAATTGTTAAGTTTAATGTTAACTTCCAAAAGCTAAAGACCTGCAAACTTTTGTCTAGATTTTGAAAAAAGGGAAAAACATCCCTAAAAAGATAAGGAATATTAATTAAAATCACACCATCAGATTCAGTGTATCAGAGAACAATACTGTAGAGGTTTCAAGCTCCCATCTTCAAAAAACATGGAATTTTGTAATTTTTGAAGGAAAAAAGATCAGTGATGCGGGTTTATTTGTTTGTTGTTGTTGTTTGTGTTTTTTTTTTGGGGGGGGGGCTAATTGTGTCAAACGAATGGTAATGGGGTTCCACCCCTGTTTCTTTTCCTTTCAGATAAATGACCTGTTTTTGTTCTAATTACATTTGCCTAGATTTGCCTATAGTATAATTTGCAATGACAATTTAAAAGTCTCGTTGCTAAGAGATAGTGGTTTTGCAATAAGTAAGCCTTAAACTAAATTCTATTTTGTACTTCCTGGTTTGAGTCATTGAATAATAGGCTGGGAAGGTAGAATTGGGTTTGAATGGGGATTGAGATGATTGGCTGGGCCAAGCAAAGGTCCACCCTATGAACAGTAATGTACAGATTATTTTTTGATTTAGTCTGCGTTTAGACTCCGGTCGGGAAACATATTTTTGTGATTATTGTGACCCTTTGGAAGAATACAAGTAAGGTATTTTCTACAAACTGTGTACTAGTTTCCGTAACCCAGGCAGGGTAGGAATAGAGCTACGAGGTACCGTCATTTTTTATTGACAGGGGGGTTTGTTACCTCCAAGGAGAGACTTAGAGATTTTCTAGCCGTAACTTAAGGCGGGTACATTTGGCATTAGAAAGTCGCCATTTGACCACTCGATCGCGTTATCATACCCTGGGACAGGGTATACTGTAAATAGGGTAGTACCAAACCCGATATTTGCAGAACCGGTGTGGTAGACGCGGCATCACATTATATTTTGGGGCCGGGGCTTTCCCCTCCAATAAGTGGTGACACCCGTAGATTACCACGCCAGTGGCGTTGTGGCCTACCGGTATAACACTGGTGGCTAAAATACCACGAACATTGGTGGCAGCAAGTAAAGGTCCTATCAGTAAACCTGATAGTAAAAGAATTCCGCATTTCAAAGAGACAAGTAATTTAGCCTACAAGAGTAGCTTATTGCGATTACATATAAAGAAGAAAAATACGGAATCAATTAATAGGATTATGAAGATCTATTATGGGCTTTGCCTTGTTAGATCATAAGTGGAAAAATTAACGAATCAATATATCGTGCAACTAATTAGTGTTCAAAATATAAGGCTAATTGACACGCAGCAATTTTTCGCGAGAGACCGGAAGTTACATGGATAAAAGAATTTTCATTGAGACTAAAGAGGTAATTTAAGTTAACGGAATTTTGAAATTATGTCGGGCAGATATAAGATTAACTCAAGACCGATAGGGGCGAGTGAAGCCTATAGAAAAAGTGGGAAAATAGAAAGAAAGGTTAATATGGAGGCCTTTGTGAGAAAGTACCTAGAGTATATGAAAAAATTACAGGATGAGATAGATCAAATTGAAAAAGATAGTCAAGCCAATGAAATACTTCATCAGGCCCGTATGGACAAAATTGAAAAAGATAGTCAAGCCAATGAAATACGTCATCAGGCCCGTATGGACAAAATTGAAAAAGATAGACAAGCCAATGAAATATATCATCAGGCTCGTTTGGAAAAAATTGAAGCCCGTAAGGAAATGTCAATGAGTGAGAGATTATCAGACATTTATTACACATTAAATGCTAAAACGGAAAATCATGCTACTTCGTTGACAAGGCGGGGAGGTGGACCGGCCCATAAAACAAATTGGGAGGCTGCGCCGCCCTGTCGGAAAGATGAAATGCTTGATACTCAAAATGTTTATTAATCTAGTAAAATTTGATTCCTCGGAGCCTTTTTCTAAAAATTGCCATAATAGAGATGAGAAATTAACCTATAAAAGAACAAATTGGGCTATAGCCCATAATGAAGAAAACATTGACGAGTCTGTGAAATCACATAAAATAGAAGGAAAATTAAACGGAAAATTGACCGAAATAGTAATTGACTCAGTGAGTGAGCAAACTTTTTGTACGAATGAACCTATTTAAAAAGATGGAAATAGACCATAAAAATGATATTACAACAGTGTGTTATTATGGAGATAAGCACCCATGCCCGTCTGCTTGGGTAAGAATAGAAATTGCAAAGAAGGACGGTACGGTCCAGAGAAAAACGATAAAAGTAGGGTTAGTACCTATGCTGGCAGTGGATGTTTTACTAGGAGGAGACTTTGGAGATATCTTTGCAGAAAATAGAAAACTTGAGAACACTTTTAATGAATATGAGACGCTAACAAGTACAGGCCAAAATGAAACACTGATTGTACCAGAGAAAATGGAGACGAAATTTATTGTACGCGCTTTTCCTCGCAAAGTTCGGGAAAGTTTAGTACAATATGAAAAACTAAATGTCGGAATTCAGTTCCCATTTGATAACGAAATATTTGTTTCTGCGGTAAAAGTAAAGAAGACTAAAAGAGAGAAAAAAGATGCAAGACGGAACTACAATGAAGAAATGCAGTCAAATATGGTGGATACTGAAGTCCAAATCAGATTTAACGATGATTTATTATTTTGCGCGAATGACAAAACTGAGAAAAGAGAAGTGTAGAAAAGAGGCAACATTTGGAGATTCAGCCTGCAGTGGCGAAAAATAAAAAATATTGGATGGGCTGTGCCATGATAACATAAATAATAGGGGGAAAAGAGATCAATGACCCATGGGGAATAAAACAAGATGGTTACAAAATAGAGATGAATGACCTACAACGGGTTGGGGGAAAGTTGGGAGATATTGAATGTCGAGTCGGATTGGAAAAACTTGAAAGGAATCTGGGATTAGTATCATCAACTCAAAAGATATGTCAATCCTTTTTGAGGGGGAGGAATCCCTTGGGGAAGATCCCCTGCGGGAAGTCGCGAAAGATAGCCCTTTTCCTCAATGCACAACTGGCGGACAAGTTGTGATCCCTTTACCGAGATTTTGCCTCTCTGATCAGGAGTCCTTGGGGGATACTCTCTCTCAGTCACTTCATACTTCACCCAAACCTTTGTCCAGTAACCCTATTCATAGCTGTTACTCTTCATGGGAACCGAAAATTTATTTCCGGCAAATTGTATTCATTGGGAGATGTATCCAAGTTTCATCTTCAATTAGCATCAGCGCATATTCCTCATTTAATTATCCCAGAGGAGGGAACCCAGAAAAAAGGCGATTCATGGTTCGCTCAAAATTTTACTTCATTCCCAGTGCCCTTATCGTTTTCACAGGCCTTTGCATTTTCGGCCTTGGATTATTTGAAATTATGCCAAGGGGCAATTTACTTTTTGATTGAGATGTGGGGTTGTTTCCACAGATGGAAATTAAGAGGCTAGTGCAGCCGATTTTTCATGATTGCTGGCATCATCACATGTGCCAGAAACTGATTCTCTGCTCCTCTCAAATGTAAATTCGTGAGAGCGAGAAAACTTTTTATTTTTGATTGTGCTGCGCACAATCATTGTCCACGAATCTTGGGGACTTCAACTTTCAAAACCTAATGCGGATGCTATACGATTTAGACCATGGTGGTCCTACAGTAGAGACGTGTCGATGACGACCGATCGAGAGCCAAGCGGTGGAAGTAGTAGCACTGACACTGGTGGAAGAGAGAAGGCAAATGGATTTTGTAAAGTTGAAGTTATGTGTTTATGTTTGTAAGGTGGACCAAGGTAGCGCTTGGGCGGTCATTTGTCTTACGGGGGGAGTTGTTGGGGTTCCACCGCTGTTTCTTTTCCTTTCAGATAAATGACCTGTTTTCGTTCTAATTACATTTGCTTAGATTTGCCTATAGTATAATTTGCAATGACAATTTAAAAGTCTCGTTGCTAAGCGATAGTTGTTTTGCAATAAGTAAGCTTTAAACTAAATTCTATTTTGTACTTCCTGGTTTGAGTCATTGAATAATAGGCTGGGAATGTAGAATTGGGTTTGAATGGGGATTGAGATGATTGACTGGGCCAAGCGAAGGTCCACCCCTATGAACAGTTGTGTACAGATTACTATTTTTTTGATTTAGCCTGCGTTTAGACCCCGGTCGGGAAACATAATTTTGTGACTATTGTGACCCTTTGGAAGAATACAAGTAAAGTATTTTCTACAAACTGTGCACTAGTTTCCGTAACCCAGGCAGGGTAGGAATAGAGCTACGAGGTACCGTCATTATTTATTGACAGGGGGGTTTGTTACCTCCAAGGAGAGAGTTAGAGATTTCTAGCTGTAACCCAAGGTGGGTACATTTGGCTTTAGAAAGTGGCCATTTGACCACTCGATCGCGTTATCATACCCTGGGACAGGGTATACTGTAAATAGGGTAGTACCAAACCCGACATTTGCAGAACCGGTGTGGTAGACTTGGCATCACATTATATTTTGGGGCCGGGGCTTTCCCCTCCAATAAGTGGTAACACCAGTATATTACGACGCCAGTGTTGTTGTGGCCTATCGGTATAACACTGGTGGCTAAAATACCACGAACAAATGGTCCAAACAAATCGAGAAGGCTCAAACAGAAATCGAAAGTTCTAGTTTCTCTTTCAAGAGACCAAAAATCTTGGAAGGCAACTAGTCCTCCTCCCACGCCCTTTTCTTCCAAAGTCATCCGATCAAAATTTTGAGATGTCAATTTTATTTAGCATAGTTGAAATGTTCAATAAGTATACCTTACGGGATGAAATGACCCCCAAGAAATCCCAGGAAAAGGGCTGTAAGTTATGAAATTTGCCCATTGTCGACACAAGTATAGTGCTTTTTATTGGAAAGTTAAGACAATTTTTTTGGGGGGGGGGGGGGGGGGGGGGGCGGAGAGGATCTGCAGATTGAGTGGATTTCTAGCGGGGAGAATTTTTGTTGAGGAGGGAGGCTTCCGAATGATAGATTTCCAGGGGAAATTTCACACTCGGGGGATTTACCAGAATTCCTATATAAAATTCCTTTCATTCATCTTATTTTTCTCTTTGTTAACTCAACTGTAAATGCGGAGATGTTCCGGGGGAAAGTTTTCAGTGGGATTGGAATTGTTCGGGGGATTTTTCCATTCAGGAGGAATTTTTCGCAAGAGATTCTCCATGGGCAAATTTTCTGCGGAGAAGTCATTCCTGGGGAAATTTTCTGGAGGAGGAACTTTCAATAGTGGAAGGCTGGCTTCCGAGAAAAAAGTTCCATACAGGAAGGGATTTCCGGCAGGAAATGAAAAACGATCAGAAATTAAATAAAAAAGCATTTTGTCAAAGGACAGTATGCTAAAAAGAACTTTTCAGGCGGAATCATAGAAAAAAGAAAATTCTAAGGAGAAATATTTTCAGAGGTTGAAATCGCCCGGGGGGGGATTTTCCATGGAAGTGATGAATTGATTTTCCAAGGCGACAGGAGACAGAAGAATAGTAATTGGCGTTAAGTATGTTTTACTGTTTTAGTCGGGGTAAGAAAAAAAAAAAAACATCTAAAATCAAGTCACTCCTTTCAAGCCAATCATATGGCAAAATTTTGGCTCCTTTCTGCAAAGACGGCTGGAGTCGTGCCCTCATTGGTAATTTTTGATCAATAAGGTTCACTTAGGTAAGGCACTTACTGCAGCAAGTTTCTAGCCACACAGAAAATAATTCTTGGGCTTTTTTCAGGCGCTCTACAAGGACGAACAAATATCTTTGTGTGTGTCCTGGGTCCTCTTGGACAAAAACAAACTACATTAATCATTTAGTGTATTTGTGGTGATTTTCATTGTACCAGGAATTAGTGGATGTAAGTTCAAGCCATAAAACAACTCCAGCTTCGGGCCACTCTGGTACGTATTTTTGGACAAAAAACAGTTTTTTCATTTTTTATTTTGTGTAATTAAATCCTCTAACCTAAGACACAATTCTGAATCCAATCAAAGCCTACAATATTTTTTGTAAATTTTTAGGCCTCCTAACATCCATCCCATCTGAAACATAATTTGAGGCCCCCTTTGCCCAGTAAACAAACTTGAAAGTTTCAAGCAGATTGAAAAATTTGTTTTTTGCCCATTTTGGAGAAAAAAAAATGAGTTGTAATAATCTATCATAGTTTCACCGAAAGATCAAGATGGTAATAGGGTTCAATGTTTCCCGCAATTGTTTTATTTTCGATGTAGCTTTGAATATTTGCTCAAAGCTACCCTCGTATTTTTATATACAGATTTCAATGTTCTGTACTTACCAATTATTAAATTTTGCATTAAATTGAGGTTTGTTTTGTTATTGAAAACCTCCTTGAATCTGTTGATCCCTGGAAGGTGTAAATCAAGCTCATCAGCCTAATTTTTTACTAGCATTAAAATCTCGGACCATTTCCTAATTCCTTCAGACCTTCTTTTATTTTCTTCTTTGTATGGAAGTCATTTGACAATCAATAGGAGAGACAAAGCAAAATAAAGCTACATATAAGGGAACAATGGAACACATAAATAAAAATTCCATTTGCCCTCAGAATTTTGCCCATTTGCCCTCAGAAATAAAAAAAAAAAAAAACTCAGGTAATTTAATTTGGGTCCATTGTAATTTCATTTGATGGATTTTAAAACATTATTTTCAGAATAGGCCCATGGCCTTTGCTTTACCGCTAGAGACGATTAGTTAACAGGCAGAGTTTTATCTACCCAATGCAACAGGGTAAATACAGTATAAAAAAAAAAATCATCTAAAGTCTAGAGAAAGAAATAATCGTCAGTCATTTGCTTACCTCTGTCCAGTTGGGGAATCCTGTTGATCGCTTCGAGCTGATTCTCATTGTCAAAAGTTGTCTTAATTCATACCTAGAAAGGCAATCAACTCCACCATTTTATTTGAGTTTTAATTTTTTTTTAATATCCGTAGGGGGAAGGAATTTTGGTACTTGTTTATTATGCGCCACTCGCTTAGTTTACGATGTGTAAAACTCGAGAACACGCCGGTTTTTTTCGTTACTTTAGAAATGAATTTGTGCTATAGATTTGCACATTAGGGAGGGAAGGATACAATATAGCGGGTCTGAGTGCAAAATGTATTTGGTACAATTATTCTGCATATTAGATAGAAGTAGAGATGGGGGTCCGACTCGTGTCACGCACCCCTGCTGCCACCTATAACTTTTTTGCACCCCAAATAAGGGCATAGTAGCCTCCCTAGGGAGAATGATTACGTAATGGGGTCAATGCCTCTTTTTCCAAGGTCGATTTATTTGATGTTTCTATGTGTAATAACTCCGGGACGAAGGTTGCACATGCGCATTGAATTCTAACGGGAACAATGTTATTGATCTAGGACACGAGGGGGAAGTGAATTTCCGAGAACTTGATTGCTTAATCGTTCGTGAATGTCATGGTGTCCAGAAATAGTATTTGTTGTTGTTGCTCTAGGCAATGTTATCAGTTTCCCGGAAACAGTTAGATCACGTGTTTCCTTCTCAGCCAATCAGCGAGTCGGTTACATCCCCCTTCTCAGCCAATCAGAGGGCTGGCTACATATTAGCGGCGGAGGGAATATAAGGAAAGGATTTTTGCTATAGTTTTATTAGTCTGTGAATAGAATTCAAAGGAGTGAGAAGAAGAACAGTTTGACTTTACTCATTTGGATATATATTTGTGATGGCGATGAGTGGAATGTTTACACTATTAGAAGTTGATAGTGGAGTTGATGATAATAATACAAGAGCACCAAACATTGCGGTGGAAATTACGAAAGGATCGCGGCTTTGTCTGGAATGGGATGCAGTATATGCAAGATATGTGATATCCTTGAGCAAATTTAAAATGGAAGATCAATTATGTTTCGCCACAAAAGTTGATATAGCACATGTGAATAGACTTCAATGTGCTTTAAGTGCATTAGTGAAACATATCGAAGACAATAAACAGTATCGCTAATTGTACATGCTCTGTATTATTGATGTTGTTGTTGTAATTATTCAATAAAATTGTTTCGAAATCGAAAAGTTTTTCTTTCTTTTTCTGGTTAGGGCTAACGAATCAGGCTCAGTCTAGAGTCAGCAGTCAGAGTGAAAGGACTGAAAAATGAATAAATTTGAGAAAGAGAGAATTAGATCAAATCTAGTATTTATGGAAAAACATTTGATTTTGGATGATGATTTTCTCGAGTTATCTCTTCAACGCAGGATATTCTCTCAGGAAACACTTGACAATATAATGAAAACTGATTCTCTCCCCATTGGACTATTGTATGAAACTTTTAAAATGTGATTCAAATGCTTATAGTCAATTTATTGATATATTAATTGGAACAAAGCAGAATCATATTGTGGATATACTTTTGAAAACATTGCCAATGGATTCAATGTAGATGGCTCCCCCCCCCCATCATTCGAAAGAGGTAACGTCACAGAGCTACTCCTCTCCCTCATTTCCTCCACTTTGAATTTATCGAGCGAGGACGATCAGTTTCGTTTTAGCTGTGAGTGAGTTGACATCGGAACCAAAAAATGTTCTATATATGTCCATTGTGCTTGTACACTCTTGGCAGTTGGACTCAATGTGAGAATTGTACAATTATTGATGACTATAGTGAAAAGTGTAAATTATGTAATCCTTGTAAATTACATAGAGGCTATGCAGTACAAATTAAAGGATGTAATTCATGTCTTGAAGAGGTGTGTGATTCTCACCCTAGAGGGCACCTGTGCTCCAATTGTCACAATGATAAATGTGATCAGTGGGAGAATACTTACCCCGCTATGATTGGAAAGAATCCTAAACGTGATTTTAGTTTATTTCTACGAGATTGGTATCGTCGTGGATTTAAATTATTCTGGGAAGAGGAATCTGGTCTACGATTCAACTGTTGGGCTAACAAGAAAATCTGGTTTCTACGTCATCGCTGTGATGACACTGCCTACTATGACTATAAACCAAGTGATTTTTATTTGGCAGTTACCGAATGTGATTCACCACTTGAAAACACTGTATGTGATATTGCTTCAAATAGACAGATTGAAACTCGTGAATTTCATAATATGAATGTAAATAGTATCATTGACTATACAAAGAGATATGACAAGAGTGAAGTTACATTGTACTGTAGAAAATGTGACCCTGACTTTGCAGTCAATCAAGATCAATATACAGTGAATCCAAATGATTTACCAGCATTAGTGGTTCACGACAGTTGCCTATACATCGAAGATGAAGAAATCTAAGTGAAGATTTAAAGACATTGTTGTATATATACATTTTATTAATAAACAAATTCACAAACATTTTTTAAGCACTTTACTCTTAGGGCACTGAAATCAATACTGTATAGGTCTGAGAGGATATTTTCCACTAGAAAGTCGTTCAGACGGGGATTGTCACTATAAATGTGGAGAAACTGCTTGTAAGTATAGCCACGACATCGGAACACAAATATAGTAGTGCATGGAAGCCGCAGCTTTTAGTCGTTAGATCCTGCACCCTCTTTCGATTTTGAATAATAGTTTTCCCACTGCTCTCAATATAGTTGCTGATGTGAGGTGTGTAGAATGTATAGGGTAGACCAAGAGGATCAAAAAATTCGATATTTTTCATTGTTTGATAGATGCACAGCCAATGACCCGTCAGCACAGTCGACGGACTGCTATTAACAATAATCAAGGTATTGTTCGCGCTTTTGAATTTTTCCAAGATAGTCTGAGGGTAGACAATAGGATTTGTACTGGGACATATAGGGGTCCATATTAAATACATTGATTATTTGACTGGTGTTCATGGCGCCAAGTCTAGTAGAACACTACCTTCGGGAGTGATTTCCCAATAGGTTTCATATTGATTTAGTGAGATTAGGGCAATACTCTCAGCCAATGGTCGGCAAATGTACACTCTAAACGCACACTCCCCGTACGTACTATACTCATATCCTGTGTGCCAGACAAATCCAGTACAATGATACCATGTGTTTTAGCAAACATATCTTCGGTTATACCATTTTCAAATAGTTGCGAATCATGATCTAGAGTTTGCATGGTCAACTCATACAATGTTTCTATAGGATTTATCAAAAGATAGATTGTAGAGTGGGATGCCGTTTACTTTGCACACAAGAGATGAAAGTCCAAACATCTCGAATTTATGTGGACATTCAGTCCATGATCCTATTGCACTGGCGCTTTTTACAAATGCCAAAGCCAATTTCGAGGGGATTTCGCCATTGATAAAGGACGAGTCGGTGAAGGTGCGTGACCCCACGGCAATATGACGTTGATTGGTGATTGTATGAGGAACAAGTAGTTTAATATTGTTGCCATTGACTCTCAGTTTTTCCACGGCCAAAGCAACAGAACTCATAACCTGCTGTTTGCGTACATGAAGTATTGCTGAGGTGAGGGAGAGACTTACATCGGGATTACCAGCAAGTTCTTTTCTCAATATGAAATTGGAGGGTGCAAGCGTCAATTTTATATCCACTTTAACATTGGGTGGCAGCCATTGGGGTATATTAAATATTTCATGATATATTTTTCCAACTAGATGTAATTCACTAGTTGTAGCATTTTTAAGTGCATCTGTACTATCAGTATTAGTAATATATTCATATCCATTGGAGGCGCCTCTCAATTCCTTGTATGACTTGGGTGTCATCAGCATGAATTGCATATAGCTTGCATAGTTGGAGAGATTGTTGCTTGTGCTCACCAGCGTGCCATTGATGTAGACACTAATTTGACGAAATAAATTATGTAGTATACAATTTTCATAGGATATCCCATCGGCCCGATTTGGTATTGTATTATCGGATTTCCGGACTTTCATTTGCAAATCTATAAATGTGGACGATAAATCTATGAAGTAGTCTTCATTGGAATAAATTTGAAAGTGGATATTGTCGGAGAGGGTTGTAGTGGATAAAATTGTTCATAGTATCCATGCTTGACACTCACATCAACATTTTCGGCATTGAATAAGATTCAGTGAGGCGGTGATTGAAGGTTGAGAATCCTTATGTGGTAGGTAGGACATTTTAGGAGAAGAAATCTAGTTTTGATCTAACAATTTTCTTCCTGGGGCTTCTGGTTACACTACGTGTCGGCTTTTTCCTTCTTTTCTTTGACAAAAGGGATGTCTTACGTTTCCGTCCTGAGTAGAGACTGATGAGTGATGCATTTGTTTCTTGACCTTTTTAAACCTTTACCATTCTGTTTTAGTTTCTCGCCAAGGGTTCGCGCACTGGACCTAAGATTTTCCGAAGCACTTTTTTTAAAATCCTTGCAAAGCCCCAATCGTATAGTGTAGAGGATGCAAAATCTGTCGCAGCCGGTACAAGATATTTTCTAGCCAGTGGTAGTGAAGAGCGAAACAGCTTAGCAAACCAGCTGCCAAGACCGTAGCCAGACATTGACGAGCGACCCTTGTAATAGTCCATTCCATTGCCCTGTTGTCTTGGGCCAAGAGTATTAACATAGCAGTCAATATCAGGACAAGTGAATACCACTTTTTTATTAGACATCTTGCTGTTGAACGATGGGTCGAAAATGGCATGTAATCACAGCCAAACCTTTTGAAATTGCTATGGGATCACCCAATTCGGTTCTTAGTGTTAACTGACAGAGTTCCAAATAGGAAGTGTTTACGGGAATATACTGAAGATGCTTTATATTGTAGTGATGAATATGTTCTTGATTGGTTTTTCGTTCAAGAACTCGTAGGAGGGGAAACATTTGAATTACCAACCCGAGATGTTTCCACAAATGAAGCATAGAGAAATATACAAGTGTCTGTGGAGAAGGCAGGCGGGTAGTCAGCGAAAATGAAATTAGTGTTTCCGGCACTTTTACCATTGATTATATTGAGCTTAAAGCCAAGAACATCCTTTAGATTATCGTTGAGAATAACCTTTTCGCTGGCAATAGGTGAACTAATGTAGATCTTGCCCTCCTCCTTTGAATAGTTGAAATGAAAAGCTCCTTTTTTACGAGCGGAAATTCTTTTATTGATAGTACGACATAAATCATTCATACAGGTGAGTTCCTCGTAGGGTAATTCAATATATGGATAATCCATCCAATTGATTTTTTGAATTTGTTCTTGATCACCTGGTGGTGGCGGCCAATCATAGGGTCTAATTTTTATTTCATATTTACGATCCTTTCTCAGGATGTCATAGATATTTTTGAGAATACAGTCGACAAGAGCCACTTCATACTTTCCGTCGAATTTGATGGTGGGGGAGAGTTTCGTCCAAAATCACTTGTTCTATTCAGATCATTGTAGAGTGGATCAGAAACATTGGACATGAAAGTCACATAGAAATCATTGGGCATTGTCAATATCTTCAGCACTGACCCAAGAATCAAAATCTGAGTTGTATCCTAGCCAGCGAACAAGCAACTGTTTCTTGCCCCTACGAGTACGACTCTTTAATATCTTTTCATTTGATAACTTTCACTAGTGTTTCTAACTTTTTGCAGTTCATATTCATAAAACCGCCGAGAATCTCATCATCTTTGATGTCTTGCAGTCGATAAGTTATGGGTATGGTGTCCAGGATTTTTGGACACTTTAAAAAGTTCAGTGCTCCATAAGTAATTCCCCTTTTCAAAAATATTGGTGGTTCTATTAATTCGAACAGTATCACCAACATTGAATTTCTTCTTCTTCTTTTTCTTCTCATTGCCATTGGAGTATTGCTTTAGAAAAGCATCAAATGTATTTTCATTGTAGTGAACATCCGTTGGTGTAGAGTTGGACAGAGATCGATGGGGTCGTTGATTATAAATCAACATGATTTTATCTAAATCATGAATAAAAGCCGGTGTATTTTTCAATGTGCAATATCTTGAAATTAATAGACGAATCGTTCTTATTAATCGTTCAGCTAATGCAGCCTTTATCGGGCTGTGACTATGATAAAGTATTGTATTATATTTCAAAAGACCTTTTGCACATGGGGATTAACAAATTCACTGCCACGATCCGATTGAATTTTTCTATACGAATCCTGTTCTAGAATACTTTCAATGGCCCGAGCAACTTCAACACCTCTCTTTGATCGTTGTGGAATGGCATAGGCATAGTGACTAAAGACACTGATTGCCACCAGAATATATTTGTAGGGTGCATTGTGACGCCGTTGAAGTGCGTCTAAAGTTAAAAGATCCATTTGCATTATATGCAGAGGGAAAAAGGCTTTAGTTTGTCGATATTGTTTACTGCGAAGCCTGTGATTCCGATGTAGTGTGTAACTCGGTTCATTTTCTAGATACTCTTTTGCATTTTTCAATGTGGTGCCGGAGACTTTGGAAAGCGTTTTGGGAGAACTTAAACTTCCCGCTTCGCCAATATTTTCATAGACACCTTTCAAAACTTCATCCATTTTGAACGTAAACACGTAGTGTAATGTCCACTCCCCTTTTGCACACTGGCGGGCGAATCAATTCGTCTTCGCTTTTGACTAGCAGCCACAGGTGTTGTAAAATCAGTGGTGCTGATAGTATCTTCAAATATTGAATCTTCTTCTTTTTAAATGGTGTTGTTGGAGGACTATATTCTCTTAGTTTCTTTAGAATTTGCTTATTGCCAATAAGACTTTTGGGAAAGTTTGACACACACAGAAAGGTGTATAGATTATCGTCAAAGGATAAAAGTCCTTTACGATTCGTCACCATATCACAAATTAAATCAACTAGATTATAACTTTTTCCCTGAATTATAATTCGTTTCCCTGTGCTCTCGACTTGAACTTGATCACCAGTTTCCAACATGAGATAAGATAATACTCTTTTACTCTGTTCTCGATAGGTGAGTGGCAATAGGTTTCCAATTTTTGATACAATTGAATTCAATTCCTTCTCCTTTGATGCTGCTGCAGAATCTTGAGATGTTTCCTGTTTAGAGGGATCGGTGACGGTGGGTCTCTCACGATAAGGTTTATGTTTGTCCACACGTCGCAATGCATCTTGAAGTAAAAGCAGTTTTTTGTCATCGGCAATATTCTCATCGTTAATGAATTTGCTTAGATTGTCTTCAAAATGTTCGATGGGCGAGAGGACAAGTTCAAATGGTGTCAATTTATAGGTTTTTGCCATTCTCACTAGAGAAAACTGTTTACAAGTCCTGCAATTATCGGTAGTAAAAGTGTGAAAAAGCTACCACCTGCTTGAAGGAGCCGTTTTCTTTTAAATTTTTTTCCTTTGTTTTTACAAGCCAAGGCACGTACAGTGGAACGATGTTGCTTTGTCTGTTGTCTAACACCTTCTGGCAGTTGAACATTGCCCTCAGTTAAATTTAAACAAAGTTCAGATATTAGATTAATGAAATCATTGTCAACCCCATGTTTGAGTATAGCCTTCCTAAGCGGAGGTTTTGAAGTGCTTAAAACGGAAAATAAATGCCGTTGTTCGTGTAGTTTCTTCAGTGTCATAATGGTAACTAATAGCCTTTTCTACTGTTCACCGGAAGATATACTGTAATTTCATTGTTGAAAATGTCGGTGACTACACGTAGATCCTCGGGCGTGCTCTGATTAAGATCCAATAAAATATAACCGTAGGGCTTGCTAGTCGCCTGAGTGTACTCTGACAACAGAAATTTAGGGGCGCCAGGGTATATCTGCTTATTGAGAGTTATGAGTGAGCTAGAATCACGAACAACTCGATAGATAATATAGACGGTGCAATTCAAAGCAAGGGTTCGCATACATTTGCTCTGATGAAACAGATTGTGTAGAACCAGAGTAACGGAAATGTGTTCATGATGAGAGCGAACGGTGAACAGTTGTAGCATTTCCTGTGAGAACTGTTCAATAGATTCAGCCAAATCGTCAATAATCAGCCACGAGTTCGATTCAATACTATTGAAAACATCAAGTCCCCGTATGAATTGTATTGGTATGGTTGTGACAATAGCTTTTATTTTATCATAGGACTCCTGCCAAATACTATAGCAATAGTAGATTTTTTTCGGCTTTTCCAAAAACATTTTATCGCAATTTTGAATTATTCTAGCTAAAAGTGTTGTTTTCCCCGACATTGAGGGCCCACACAGAAACGATCTGAAGGGTGTTTTAAATTGATACATGCTGCTGCTGTTGACAACAGTCGGACTACAACTAACTGTAAATCATATGTGCTCAATGAATAAGTAGCAATAATTTCCCCATAGAACAATCTATTCAAGAACAACAAAAAACAATATTTCACGGCAGCATTTATTTCGGCACTGCATGAAAACAAATATTTGCAGTCAACATGAACTGCACAACGATAAAAATAACACTTGTTCAACAAGAACAATTGACAAAATTTCTCCGGTCAACATGAAAACTCTATTTGTTCAACATGAACAACGATAACACTTTATGTACAATAAAAAAACACTTTTTGTCCATCATCAACACTTTTCTGTACAACACTTATTGTCAACTTAAACACTTTTCTATACAACACTTTTTGTACAACAAAATAGACACACGGGAACTAGCAGCACAGTTGAAATTGATTACGGTGAATTTAAAGGAGGGATCCCCCCCCCCCCCCCAGGGCCGCGGGGCCGAAGGCCGGCCGGCCGCGGGCGGGACCCCCCCCCCCCACCTGGGCGGCCGCGGGAAGGGACCACCCCCCCCACCCCGGGGCAGCGGGGGTGAAAAAACAATAGTTGTCGTCACTGCTATGGATTAGTTTAGGTTGGTTAGTGGTGATGGTTAGTGCTTGGGTTAGATGAGGTTGAGTTAAGGTGGTTAGATTAGGTTAGGTTAGTTAATTTATGTACAGGTTGAGTGGTTAGTTCAGATTAGGTTAATTTATCCAGACCAAGTTGATTGCGATAGTCTATGCATTCAACCCGATCTGAGATACGGTACTGGCCGTGGGGTAGGACAGTCACACCATTCTCGAGCACATAGACCTTGTCGGATATACACGACATTGCATTCTTTTCTACTCTCACAGTATAATTTCTATACTGTAGACAGCGAATTGCAAGCACTTGTGCTCTCGGCACTAGGCTACTTTCTACACAGTCTCTGTACACGCTCATGTGGAAATTGCTCTTTACAAAATGTGTAGGCACCCCTTTACACGCCTTCTTTTCATCCCCACTATGAGTTTCCACGCAATAAACTTTGGGACCCGGGAACACCCCCCGGGATATCAAATCACTCCCCGTCTCTGATTTTAACATTAATAGTTGGTTGGGGGCTTGACGTTTCACCAGCTCGGGGTAGAGAGATGGATTCCAGTTGGTGAAATCCATCCGCGAGCTGATGTGCACCCCCTTTTCTAAATCACCCAATAAATCTTCAGTCCCATTTACCTTTAACAGCAGAGAATTTGTATCACCATAGTAAACTTGAACCTCCCCCCTCCCGTGGCCATTGCACCTTGCACACATTGTAAAAGAACGACAACATCAGCTTTTTTTTGAAATTTATAGTACTGAACTGCCGCCTGCAATATTCTTGTTCAGTACTACATTTCGCTTCTTCCTGTGTAGAAGAACCATGCCGGCCTCTATGCTCGTGAACGATGTAAAATTAGGGTCGGCAATAATTCGTGCACACTCTAGAGGGTCAGTCACGACGTCACAGCGAGATCTATACATTTTGCCAAACGCTGAATTTAGAATGAGCTTATACAATTCCTTCTCCACTTTGAATTTGCCTTAGAGCGTTTATCGACAAAAGTATCGATAAACGTTTTCAAGTAGGGTCGCTGATTGAACTGCAGGACCCTGTGTATTTTGGTGATCTTGAAACCATTGCTCACCATCCAGTGCAAAAGCACATGGTGAACAACGATATTCTCCTTAGGGTCCAAATCAGCAATCAGTTTCTGTTTAGAGGGAGTCCAGTGCATCCTCATATCCTCAACCAATGAACGATTGTAGGGGCTCAGAGAGTCCCTGCTCACGGGCCGATTGATACAGGGAAAGACAAAATCTTTGACTGAGTCGTGAAGCGCCAGCGGAATGTGACCGTCAACTTCAAAGAACCATCCTTGTGGCCCATTGTCCTCGACGGTGGTAATGTCGGGGAACTCACAAGGATTCTCAAGCCATTGATAGTTCCCACACGGCAAAGAGTAGTGTGACATTGCCGAGGGGTACAATGAGTTCATGTCCAAGAACACTGCATTTGACTTTGCACCGGTGCTTTGTCCGCTCGGATCGGTTGATAAGACGCGGTCCCCATGAAAAACATACCCACCCCTCATTGAACGCTCTACAAAAAGGTGCTGATCTACGTCGGTGATTAGGCCTATTTCCTCCCTGCTAATTTTTAAAATTAAATCCATCACTAAATGGGGTGTAGAAAAATAATAACCTATATCTAACTCGAACTCTCTGAATAGATCTGGTCTGTGTTCTTACAGACTATATCCAACAGAGTTAGAACGTCACTGGCCAGTACAGTCTACAATAATCCCACCCATTTTTACAATCCCCCTTGGACCACACCTTCTTGGCAAACTCATACTCCTCGGCTGTGCATTCACTGTTGGTCAGTGAATTGTGAAAAGCTTCAATTGGAGGTAGTTTCTCCTCACTTAAGCGTGCGCCAGAACAGTAATAATCGTATGCGTATATACCTTTGCAGGTCAACAGGTCATACATTTCACTGTCTGGAAAGTGCTGTTTAAGCAAGGGAAAGCTATCAAAATTGTCGCTTTTCTGCACTTGAATCAATTGACTCAATGCCTTGGGAAAAAAACTAAAGGAATCTAAAAACCTGATTTTATTCCAGCACGTATGACCATTATCCACTGCCTGCCATTTCAGTTCGAGAAGCAATAACTTCTCGGCCGATTTGGGAATTATGTTATAGGTAAATGAACTATTTACCCATGGACAATCTACTCCCCCTCCCTCCCTGTGCATACGTGCCAGTGCCGGTAAAATAAATTTTAAATCATAATTAGAGTTGTGAATAAAAACAGGGATAAAAAAACTGCTGGCTAACATTTAAATTACACGATTGATGCGCAACCCCTCTAAAATTACTACCCCCCGAGGATATTTCCTGCCACAAATGGTCATGATCTCTGACTTTCCCCTCCCCCCTCTTTTCCCTTTAGTCCCCTTATCCACCTCTACAAACTCCCCCTTACATACCCAACATATTTTTTGATTTTTAATCGCGAGACGATCCTCTGCAGACAGCACCATTGGATAATGCGTATTTCTCAAACGAGAAATAGCACCATTAGCCGTGCCAATCAGTTTAGTCAATGCCTTGACCATGCACTCATCTCCCTCATCCAATGTTTCAACTATTTCTAACAACTGCATGGTGTTAGAACTATCTCTTTGCGCGTGGGCGTAGGACACTGCAATAGCCAGATGTTCTTTGATACGGTTTGGAAATTGGGGGTCATTCACCTCCACCAGCTTAGCTTCACAATCCAAAGATATTTTGTTGCACTGGAGAAGGGTATTTTGAAAATTTTTAAAACGTAAAATAGCCCTATCCCCTGAAACCGTTTCCACTGTCTGGTAGCCATGCCGTCTACAATGCTTCATGTGATCCCGTAGTTTTATATCACTACGGAATTGTGACAAGCATGTTGGACAGTAGAAACGTTCCCCCCTTTTCATACCCTCCCCCAGAACTCTACTAATGTCAGTGATAGGGTTAAAATGACCGATTGTGTTCGGTTGACTAGGTGGTGTGTAAAGCAACCAAACCCAGTGTTTAACCAAATCAACTGAGGGACCCCTTACGGGGAAAACCACCCCCTTCTTTTTTAAACGAACCCCATCTTCAAATTCAGTTTCGTATTGTACCACAGTAACGCCGATATTTAAATGAGCATTAGCCCTTTCAAAAATATCAATAGATCGAAGCGTTACTGGGTATTTTCCTTCTAAGCAAGAAAAATCTACAATGGGGAAATGGGACCCTTCCTTCCCATGTACAGCCCAATTGTCTAAATTCTTCTTGGTAGCGTCCCGAGCTAGAGGCTCGAATGCTGATATGAGGAAAGCATATCGGAAACACATTTGATCTGTTTCAAAACAGATCTTCTGGACACCTTTACAAGCCTCTAGATCTGGATTATAATTTAAAACTGTATCCCTTTCAGCCCCACCTGTCCCCCCTCTTAAAATAAAATCTTTCTAAATTTACAAATATTTACACTTAAATTTTCAACAAAAAGAACTACTGAGCCACTTCCATTTTCATTAAAGTTCTCGAGATGCGTTATAATTTGATCTACCCAATCTAAGAAAGCACCCTCAAAATTTTCTAAATTCGAATAAACCAAACGCATCTCGGAATGTATAAAATGATAGTAAACCTCGCTTTTTCCCCTCATTCAAATAAAAAACCTTTAAAACAATTGAAACCTTAATTGAATCCCTACCTCCCCACAACTGAATTTGATTGTCCAGAAGTGCACGAATTTTATCTACATATGCATGCACAATTTCTACAGGGTCATAAACAAAATTACCACACAAAAGCGAATTAAAAGGATCCCCAAACGTTGCAGTGAAAACAACTATATTATTTAAAATTATATTCGATAATTGAAAGTCTGGGAGAGTTGTACCCTCCTCCCCCTCTTGTATATTACCCCCTCCCCCAAGTTGTTCAATAATAGGGCTATGGGAAGCCGCTTCATTCGATTGAAGTGGGGGGAATGTTCATGTAATCTGAGGGGGAAGGGTTTCCCCTCAATCCACCGACAAAATCATCCAAAAGCTGCATAGTATTTGGGCTTAGCAATGCTAAGTCTGAATCTGAATTATCTACATTACCCTGCTCAGCTGTGCTACTATCTAAATTAAAAAGAAAATCATCTAAAAACTCGTCAATATTAAAAGGTACTTCAATACTATCGTCCCATGTTAAATTGTCCTGAAACTCCACTGGTGGTTCCTCCCCTTCTTCACTGGACGGAGAGTAGGGGACCAATGCAACCTATAAATGAAAAAATAGCTTATTTTCAGTGTTCAAATCATCCCTACTGCTTTTAAAATTTGGATTATTATTGCTTAATAACATTTGGTTAATTCAACTGAAGATAATCTAAGATATGACATAGAAGGCGACAATTTCTTCGTTTATTTTCAAAGCGTTAAAAAAATTTTTTTCGGCGCTTCCCCGGCGCTTCTCTAACCTTGCCCCACAGCGCATCCTGCGGCGCTTCCCTGACTTGCGGCGCATCTTTGGCCCACAGCGCTTCCCACTGCGCTTCTCAGGCCGCAGCGTTTCCCACTGCGCTTCCCCGGCCCCACCACGTGGCTCCCTGCCCCCTTTACATAATGCCCGTCAAAAGTTGAAATATTCGCTTAGACTGCGTAAGTCGCTATTTTTTTCTCTAATTCCACACAGATTCAGTGAACTCATGAGCTTAATTATTGTAAACCGCGTGAGTGTTCCAATTTCCAGGATTGAACTTCAAAATGTCGGAAACCGTTAGCTTGGTTCCCCCTCGCTAAAATCAATGCAATGGTTTTATAAGCTATTTTCAGTGTAAATTAGAACGTCAATATGTGACAGATGGGATAATCTCTCTCTTAAATTACGTGAAAAAGAGCATTCAGTTTCAAAGGTATCTAAAATATATGTGATAGCAATAGAGAAAATAGTAAAGATTAGAAAAAAATAGCATTTTGAGTTTCAAAGGCAGTGATTATTAATAGAAATTACCTAAAAATATTCGCTTATGAAATAACGAAGCGATAGCAAAGATTAGAAAAAGAGTGGTTTCTGTGCAAAAAAATTACATTTAGATATGTAATATGGGGTTAATATCCCGCTGAGATAAGTTTATATTGGGATTGAAAAAGAAAAAAAAACAATGGAAGAAATAGATAGGTAGGAAAAAATGTTTACATTTGCATATCCTGGCTGCACTTGAGCACCCGAAGGACCAGGTAGTGCGTGTTGAGAGGGCGGGTGGGGCGGCAGCGCTATGTTCTTGCGCGACTGGGCCGGCTATTTCACGATCTTGCATAGATGAGTCAGCAGGGTTCACCATATTATAAGAAGCCGCCCATTCTCTTTTCGGTTTTTGACCGGACTGTATGGTGGCTGGCAGTGATGGTTGCACTTGGGCCGACAACACTTGTTTTGGGGTTGGGCCAGCATACTTAATAATTGATGGTCTTGGCTCATCCACTCTCGCTTTCTTAGTGGGTGACGGGGACAAGCATTCTTCACAATTGGCCTTAAAAAGAAGAGAAAAAATTAGTATCAAAATAATTTCTCCCTTTTTAAAGAAAGAAAGTTAGTACCCTCATCCATATAATTTTGTTTAGAAAAGTATTTATCACTAAGAAAGCACAACGTAAAAAAAATTTCGTGAAATATACTAATTGCATCCTTTTGAATCTGAGAATTACGGCTCAGTGAGCCGATAGAAATTCAGTCTATATAAGTCGGCATAATTTCTTATTTTTTGGTGTTTCTGTTCTTTTCTGGTTTTAATCTGCTTTGACCATGCCTTGTTTGATGCATTTAAAGTATTAACAATATTTTTTTTATCTTTCCATATCCTTTTACGATAGCTGGTATTTACCCCACCTCCAGAAAAAAAAACACCCTGAGGAAAATAACCCCCACGGAAAATATCCCTGAGAAAAGACATGGAAAAATACCCCCTCCCCCCACCGAAAGATATCGCATCCTTTTGAATCTGAGAATTACGGCTCACTGAGCCGTTCAAAAGCCGACCTAGTTTGTTTGAAGAAAATCCCCCCCCTAATACTAAACGTTGAAAATGTGAATATTTATGCAAACATCGAAGCATTGATCTGAGCTATGATTCTTTTTCAGTTATCCAATAAATAAAAAACATGTTTTTAGTCGCGTCCTTTTGAATCTGTGAAATCTTTGGAAACTAAACTGCTAATGAGCAGGAAATGCTTTAAAAATGGTCAGAGCTAATTATATGCCTCGCGCCGGAGAGCCTTGTGTCAAACCTGAGCGGGTTAATAACAACAGTGACGGAAGTCAGTAGACACTTTAAATCACAATAGAGAAAGGCTATAATTTTTCGAAAGAAAATTATTTCTTTTTGCTAGAATTTTGGTTGTAAAACAATGGGGGATGGGGTTAGGTTTTGAGGGTAAAAGAATATATTTTATATTTTCCATTGATTATAATGATGTTTGTATGGTTGGGGGGGGGGGGTGAGGGGGTAAAGGAATATATTTACGTTTTAGCTGAATATACTGGAGGATGTCCAAGGAAAATTCGCTTGAAAATAAAAATGCACTTACATTGCTAATTGCGGCTGTCAATGCTTCTAAAGAGTTAAATTTATCCATTGTAGTTGTTTGCACTATGTCAAAATACTTTCTGATAATTGAATCATATTGCATGTCCGTTATATACGAAATCTCAAGGGTGAATTGTTATGTAACGGGGAAATCATATGTAACTAGCCCTCTGATTGGCTGAGAAGGGGGATGTAACCGACTCGCTGATTGGCTGAGAAGGAAACACGTGATCTAACTGTTTCCGGGAAACTGATAACATTGCCTAGAGCAACAACAACAAATGCTATTTCTGGACACCATGACATTCACGAACGATTATGCAATCAAGTTCTCGGAAATTCACTTCCCCCTCGTGTCCTAGATCAATAACATTGTTCCCGTTAGAATTCAATGCGCATGTGCAACCTTCGTCCCGGAGTTATTACACATAGAAACATCAAATAAATCGACCTTGGAAAAAGAGGTCATTGACCCCATTACGTAATCATTCTCCCTAGGGAGGCTATGCCCTTATTTGGGGTGCAAAAAAGTTATAGGTGGCAGCAGGGGTGCGTGACACGAGTCGGACCCCCATCTCTACTGATAGATAGATAAATAAGTGTATTTTAAAGCCAAATACACGGCCATGAACACGGTAAAATAACATAAATGAAAGGCATAAATAACATAAACTTTGATCAGCGATCATAATAAAACACTTAAATGAAACACTACATTAACCTAATAATAGTATTTAATACTTGAAAAACGGTCATTGAACAAAAAAAAACATTTACAGTTGGAAAAAACACTTAAAGGAAACATTACATTTACTTTATACTGGGATTTTTGTTTTTTGTTTTTTTAGTTAACAAAATTTCCAGATACCTCGCTATTCTTCTGTAATTTTTTAGTGGCCATATACCTAGAAAGAATTGTTTTCTGACTTCAAACTATCCAAATACCCTATCTCTCCCCCCCCCTATGTGCAAATATAAAGCCCAAAATTATATATTTCCCATATATTCTGTCACTTGTCTTTGTCTTGTCTCACGCTAAGCAGAAAAAAAAACTAACGAAGAAACCGGTTTTGTTCTTGAGTTTTATACAGCGTAAACTTGAGTGAGTTGCCCATAATAAACAAGTAACAAAACTCCTTCCCCCTACGGATATTAAAAAATAAAACTCAAATAAAATTCCCAAATTTGGAAAGCCTTCTTTTCCAAGGGGAGGGGGGGGGGGGTATTTACCGGGGGGTAAAGTGTTTGGACAGTTTGAGGTCAGAAAACAATTCTTTCTTTTTCATGGATAGAGAGAGCCGAATTTCCTGGTATTATTTAAAAAAGATAAGAAATTAAATTGAAAAAACAAGTTTTTTCAACTGAAAGTATGGAGCAACATCAAAACTTAAAACGAAAAGAAATTATTACGTATCTGAAATGAGTTGCCACTTCCATAATAATTTCCAACCGTTTTTCAAAACAAAACAGAAATCGTCTGTAGAATTTTTTCCCAAGAATTCCCTCCCTCCTCCGTGGGAAGTTGATCCTGTTAAAAGTTCTTCCATGGAAAATTTATGCCTGGAAAATTACCCCTTGAAAAATTTCTCTCGTGGAAATTCCCCCCGCCATGAAAACATCCCGTAGAAAATGCCAACCCAGCTGAAAATTTCTCCTCGAAAATTTTCCAGGAACAAGTCCACATACAAAATTGAGACGACAAGAGAGAGTATGACAAATAAAAATAGTTTCGCATGGAAATTCTGTCAAATTCCCCTAGCGCAAGATTTCCCAAGGAAAGTTCACCGCTGGAAACTTTCCTCCCAACGGAAAAACTACCCCTTCCCACACATAAAAACTTCCCAATAAAATGTTTGTATGTATACACTGGGCGAATTTCCGAACTTACAGCTATATCCCCAGAGGCTGTGGAGAGTCATGGTGTTCCCAAAGGCATAGTTGCTAGACCTTTCATTTATGCTGACAGAAATTGCTATCTCAAAATTCTTTGTCAGACGACGTAAGGGTAAAGGGGCGTGGGAGGGAGAGTTACCATCCAATCTTTTTGTTCACTTAAAAAGGGCAATAGAGCTTTCAGTGAACCCAAAACGAACAGAAATTACGATAAATAACCCATTCAAACTCCAAATAGCAACAATTAGCATGAGTATGGCTGACAACCCCCCCCCCCCCACCTCCTCAAGACTAGAACATATATTGCACTTTACTGAAAACAAAACATATTTTAAATGTTTTCACATTTTTCACTTTAACAAGTAAAAGTATCAAGACTATAAGGAATAGATATCAGAATGTGTATCAAACTCACAATACATGGATATTTAATTTTTTTTTTAAGTAAAGTGCAAATTATTTTTTTGGTCTGAATAAGACATGGGTGTTGTCAGCCATACTCCTTTTACTTTTTGCTCGTTTTGAGTTTGACTAGGATATCTATTGTAATTTCTGTTAGTTTTGGGTTTCATTTATTTGTTAATGGTGATTTGTGGTAGTTTTACAATTGGAAGATAAGAAAAACAAACTCGTAGAATTTGACAACACTTTTGTCCATACAAACTTAAACAATTTAGAATTTGTTGGTTCCCAAAGCCAACTATCCTTTCAAAGGATAGCCAAACCTTCTTAAACTTGTTGGTGCCATACGTTTTAGCTTAATTTTGATGATTGTTCCGCCTGTATTTTTTTTCTTCTTTATTTTTTTTTAAATTTGACACCCACTGCTGCCAAAAATTGCAGAAGTTGACATGGAAGTCTTTTCAACACAAATGGATTTTAAAAAAAACACAAAAAAACCAAAAAACAAAACATTTTCCAAGTTTTTAAGATACTTCTGGTATGTAAATTCCTCTTTTTCCCGTTCCTTAGCAATTTTCAAAGAAACTAAAAAAAAAAACTCAAATAAAAGTTTCAAATTTAGGAACCTTATTTTCCACAGGGGGGGGAGGTATTTTCCTTGAGGGTATTTTCCACGGGAGTTATTTTCCGTGGGGGGGGGGGAATTTTCCGGGAGATTAAACACCCCCCATTCACTATATTCATTTATGTTATTTTACTGTGTTCATGGCCGTATATTTGGCTTTAAAATACACTTATTTATCTATATATCTAATATGCAGAATAATTGTACCAAACACATTTTGCATGCAGACCCGCTATACTTTACCCCCCCCATAATGTGCAAATCTATAGCCCAAATTTCTAAAGTAACGAAGAAACTAACAAAAAAAACCGGTGTGTTCTCGAATTTTACACAGCGTAAACTTGAAAAAGTGGCGCATAATACACAAGTTCCAAAATTCCTTCCCCCTGCGGAATTAAAAAGACAAAACTCAAATGAAATTCTCAAATTTGGAAAGCCTTATGTTCCACGGTGGGGTCTTTTCCAGGGGGGGGGACGGGTATTTTCCGGGGAGGTAATTGCCGGGCGGGACGCATAGAACCTAAAAAAAGAGCTTTTGTTTCATCTGATATGTAGAGAGTACTATGATAATTTAACAGTTCTAACGGGGGGGTTTCTTTAAAATGATAAGTGCCACTCCTTAATGGGTGGTTCTTATATATGAAAAGTTTATACTAATGGGGAGGTTTCAAAACTAAACTCTTGGCAGTCGATCCGCGAGTGGCTTACCTGAGTGGAGGCTGAACATCTAGAGTGGGGAGCTTAATCTAGGAGTACATGTAGGGAGCTTATATTGATGGCCATACTGACTCGATATCAGATTGATGAGTCTCAGTTTCCCTTAGGAGCGAGTGGAGCCACAAGGACTAACAAGCTTGAGAAATATCAACACAAGAGAATAAAATAAAATAATGATGCGTTTATTGTTACTTACATAATAGTCGCAGAGTTCTTGGTTGTATCAACAAGTTAGCAACACAGGTCTCTAGTACAAATCGTAACTGAGACGAAATAAATCAAAGTTTATACACTGCAAAAGTTTATTACAACACAATCATGGTAAAAGACTGATCAAAAAATTGTTAGAAGGCTGGTGTAAGACTCAAACTGAACTCTAGAAGACTGTAGAAGACTGGCTCAAATTTGATAAGTTCTAACTATCTATCCACTGCAACTATGCCGGAGGTTACGTTTAGGCGTTGCTAAAAGTATATTTTTTCAGTCCTTATTGGCTGCACTATTTGTTCTACCTTACTATTGGACTGGCTTGCACCAATGAGCTACTTGGGTTTAATTAAAGTTTATGACTTTCAAGATGTCACTCTGGAATTTTTCTAGCAACTAAAAATTCTACACTGCAATATTTTGCCAGCAGGTGTCGCTTAATTTATGACTTTTAAGATATCACTTTGGGATTTTTTCGAACGATCAAAGTTTTATATTGTAACATTTTCCCAGCAGGGTGTCGCTTAATTTTCAGAAGACTTATATTTTATTTCTTTGAAAGTTAGTAAAGGATAATACAATTTAATTGCACTAAGATACCCAGTTTTAAATTTAGTCTCCAGAACAATGCAATTAGCTTAAGCAAATATATTTTGCATCTCGAGTGACTACTTTTTTTGTATTGTAAATCTTACTTTCTTGTCAATTTGGTATTTTCGAGCTCTTATTATTTGAACACAGGTGTTAGTCACCTGTCGTATAAGATTTGGTCAAGCTAATATTTATTGGATACTTTGGAGACGGGGAGTCGGATTTACTTATTACATTTTCTGTGGGAAAGATTTTTTGTTTAATTAACTACGTTTATTTCAGTATTCTAAATTGAACGCTTGATATTTGTTTGATTTGTAGGTTACTTGAATTTTCGGATTTACATTCTTGGGTGTTATTACTTTACTGGGGTAACTTTAATTGGGGAATTTTGATGTATATTTTTTTTGAGAATCCATCCCATTACATATCATCCATCCCATCTTTAACGATGTCCTCATCGTTGTATGTCTCTCCCACTTTCGAATTTGATTTTTTAATTAAAAGAATTTGTTTTGTAATAATTACTTGAATTATTTGGTAATAATTCTGAATCTCTGCTTTGGTAATATTCATATTTATTTTTTTGATTGCTCTACTAGACTATACATGTAACAACATCACTTTTAAGGTTTATAGTCTACTCACTCGATTTGGCGAAGAGGCCAAAGAGTTTCTACATTAGGTTATGTGATTATATAGTAATTATTATTTCCTCCACCTAACACTAAGATTACCTTCACCTGATACGATTATCTTATCACTGAAAATGGTACATTTTGTCTTTCTAATACTCGACTATACTTTCACCTGACGCTATAATGACACGATTAAATTTTTATTCCTTCACCTGATATGCTAATACTTCTACTTGGTTTTAACTAATCTAAGTTCGGCATTAATAATTGCTTTATTACTTAACGTGGTACATGTTTGCTACTTCTAATGCTAATTTTATTTCCACCTGACGTTATATAGTTACGATTATATTATTATTCCTTCACCTAATATTAAAATTCCTTCACCTGATATGCTAATACTCCTACATGGCTCCAACTAGTTAAGTTCCGCTTTTGTAATTACTTCATTATTGAACGTGGTACATATTTCCTACTTCTAATGCTAGTTTATACTTCCACCTGACGCTATGTTGGTATGATAGGTATTTGATTTCAAAAACATCTAACTACGTCTAAAACATCTAACTACATTTAAATTTTTAACACACTAAAATTAAAATAACTTGCAAGAAAAAGTTTGACACATTAACTGATTTTAATATTAATGTCTGATTGCAACACTGAGCTTATGTAATTTACACTGATTTCCATTTGTTTTATGAAAAGCTCTTTATGTTCATTAAAGTTATTAGCTAGATACATAAGATTTCACACTTACTTCATCATTCTACGTGTCTATATTACTCACATACGTTTTCACTCTTACTTTGGGCTTCCGTTCACTTAATTACTGGGTTGGCTAATTGTTCATGGTTTGTCTTCTTGGTGTTTTGCTTTCTGTCATTCGTTCTTTGGAATAAGTGTTTATGTTGTCCGCAAGTATGACTGTATGCACAAAATTGTCCGTGCGTGGTTCCTTACGTCATATACGAGGGGTTAATGTTGTAGATTCGTTGAAATGTCTATTAGGTACGTAACCCTTGGGGAATTGATTACATGAAATGGGTATCTTGGTCGCTAGCTGGGTATCTCTTCCTTGACACAGTTTGACCGGGGAAAATCAAATACTCGTACAGTCTGTGTTTCCCGTAAATTTTTCACGTTCAATCCATTTCTATTTGGACTATGGGCTACCTTAGGATATTTACATTAACTAGGGCATGATTGTAACTTGATTTAAGTGTCTTGGCTCGACGCATTGTCTTTGATTTTCAGTTCAATAATTCATGATTATTGAGGGCTTAACATGGAGATGAAAACAGTAATAGCTGTTTGGTTCTCTTCTTTGAACACTTCATTTTGGGAAAAACTTTAGCACGTACAGTTTATGTTTCCCACAAAATTGATTATGATTGGTTCTTCATCTCATGGAGGATGGTTTGGTTTTGTGACATCTAACAATAATTGGATAGTCAAAACTTAAACTTTTTGTCTTGGTTAACATATTGTCTCTGATATGGGGCTTAAGATACATAGTCCTTGAGGGATTGACTCTAGGTTTATTCTTGGTGTTTCAAACATTAAATCTTAAGGCCGTTGCCGTCTAAGGATTTGACGGGTATTTATGCAGTTTTACGACATGACAGGTCGAGGCGGCTCTTTAGGTAATCATTAAATCAGGTATATATTTGTGTATAGGGTCCTTGGTTCCCGGCACAGCTTGAGGTAAAATTACCTGGTACAGGGTTCTGGTGATCTGGATTGGTGATCAGAATATCGTCTTCAGATATTTCCTTGGTGAGTACTTGTCGGTGGTTGATGAATGATGAAAGTAGATGCTACTGGGTTGTATCCGTGTTGCATGCTGGTACACCATAATTAATCTGCACTGATTACTTTGCTTCCTAGAATATAAATACCTGGGCAGAATCATATGCTCTTTACAATTACATAAGTTAAAACATATATAACAACAACATACGGTTTTCATAATATTCTGCGTGGACAATTTTTTGAAATAATAGTTATTATTAGTGGTACTAATAACATCAATTTAGTACAGGTACAGTTAAACACAACGCAAAAAAATAAGGGCAGATTTCATGCTTTCATGCATGTTGCCGCAATCATTAGATTATTATCATATAAGTAAGGTAATCATCAGAGAAACGATTATGTTTTAAAAAAAAAATAACACTATAAAATTTTCAAGATTGGTGACTATGTGTATACACGTATATATGTGCATTTGGCACATATTCAATATTCAATACATTTTTTAAATATTATTCAACGCTCATCTACTTTAACATTTACTTTTCTATTATACTACTATTTGCGAGGTAGGCAATATGGTTTATATGAGAGGTCTTGGTTTACTATAAATTTACAAATCTTTATTGTCTATGCGTGTTTCATACCGCTTAAGAAATATATCTTTTGCAGTATGTCCACCCATGCGGCTGCAAAAACAAAAAAGAAAAATTTGGGACTTGACATGGCACGAATGAGGACCTCTATTCTCACTCGCTCGATCAAGTCCTCCCTTACTTTTTTTTTTTACTTTAAGGGTTATCAGGGAGTTCTGGGTTTAGGTTTTGCATCTCACTCTGCTCGATGTGATCTGACTTTTCTCTCTTTTCTACGTGTTATTCTCAACACTCTTCCGTATTTTAGGTTCAATGCGATTCGTATAGAATACGAGATTATGAATACGAATCCTATCGTCAGGAGGGTATACCACCAAAAATTTGTCGAAAATAGTCCGTACCTACTTTCTACATACGTCAGTCTTTGGTCTTCATTGGTAAATAGGGGAATTTGAGAGTCTAAGGCTTCTTTTATTTTTTGTTAGCGGTAAGGTTCCCTTGATATTCTCTATTTTTGACCATATTGTGGCTCTTACTTCTTCCTTATCAATATTGGGAATTGTATACGATAGATTGACTGGTTTGAAGTTGTTTATCTTGGGACTTATTATGTTGGTGCTTGTTGTTATGAGGGGCGTTTGCACCGTGGCTTCCTTAGTCACCAGTCGGCATCCTTGTTTTATTGTTATTGTTCCCACGTCTTGTAATAGTAGTTCAGTTCTGTAGCTTGGATCGATTCTCTCTGTGTTATTATAACACGAGATAGTCCCAACTGTTTCTTTTGGAACAGAAAACAGCCACAGATCATTTCTAAGGTGAATAAATATTTCTCTTTTAGTACTGCCTACTAGCGCTTCACATGAGTTGGGAATTTCTTCTTGTTGAGTCTCTTTTAAAAATATATCCAACATACATGATCCGGGTTTTACGTTATAAATGGGCAGTGTTAGTTGACTACTAGATTTTTGAATGCTACACATTCCTTTAGGTCCTGTGGATTTGCTAAGGCATATTTCCTCCTATCTTGATCGACTAGCAAGTATTCCGCTTCGGGGGTGATAGTCATGAACGAATTAGTTGTACCTATATTGGCAGGAAACGTGGAAACTTTATACAAGTCATATATTGATTGTTGATTTTTATTAACGGAATTGTTACTACTGCAAACAATTGTTCGTTTATTTCTGTGATGTGAACCTTCAGCTTGGTGTAATAGTGGAATAAGTTTGCTACTTCCGGTTCTGTTGGTAGATGTAGTCCGAACGTTAAATGTGTTTTTATTTCATCCAAGATACTTTTTAGGTTCGAAGGATCCACTAGGTCATACGACAAGGTTCCTCCGGTAAGGGCAAATAATGCAAATTCAAATTTGCTAACGTCAGTCGCCAGGTTAAGTAATGACATTGTCACTATGTCTAGTGATACCATGGTGAGGCTTGAATCGGTAATCACACGATCTACTTCATTTTTCAAGTAATTCATTATGCTTACTGTTTTTGATATTTTCTTTGAGATTGCCTCAATTTTGTCTCTCTGGTAATTGGCTATACTGGCCTGTATTTTTTGGACATGTAAGGTCACGTTCATGGCGTTATTTAGTTTTCCTACGTTTTCCCTTAGGATATTTAGGTCTTCTTCAGTCGAAAGGCCAAATAAGCGTGAGGCTAATTCTCCCACGATAGGTATTAGACTAGCTGATCTTCGATATTTGCTTTTTCGAAAAAATACTTCGAAGATTCTCGTGGTACTTTGTTTTAACTTTTGTATTTCTGTATTGAACAATTCAAATAGTGCTTGTAGTCTCTGTCTATATAATATTAGGAAGGATTGGTGAATTGATACTCTTAGAGCGTTTTTCTCGTTTAGCTCAGGTAATGGTTCGATATTTTCCTTTGCTGGCTCATCGGCCATTGCTAATCTAGCACACGTACGTTTACCGTCTATTGTCCAACATTTCTTGTGTGGGTAATCATCTTCTTCCTCCTTCTTAGTTTTATCTTTCTTTTCTGCTGGTTGAAACGCTTGTACCTTTATCGTTTGCATTTCGGTATGTCTTACTGGGAGTCTTGCTCTTAAGCCTATAGTAAATACGCCAATCGACTGGGTGCTGTAAAACATGGGTCCAGTTGACCACGTCCATTTTGTAAGTATCGTGGGTCTTAAATATGTTATTGTAGTCAAATTTCTAGGTGATTCCTTGCTAAGTGCGGTTATTTCTGGGGCTGTGCTTGTTGTAGTTTCTGACATTGAAGATTGTATGTCTCTTACTGGAGTCTCATATGTAGGCGTGGTTGTTTTGTTGGCTTTTCTTTTTCTTTCAGTAGGCTTTTTATTCTTATCGTCTTGTTGTGTATTTGAGAATTTTAATTCCTTTAGGTTAATAATTTGCTTGTAATCCTTTTCCTTTGTGAGTTTTGATATTATTCGCTTCGTAGTATTTTGTTCGGCATGATTTTGCCATAATTCCTTGAGGAAGGTCCATAGGCTCGGTAATTCATTTAGCATGGCGTAATTCCCATCATAGAGTTTATTTTTCTTAGAAGTTGCCAAGAGGTAATCGGTAGTATATTTTGCTGTGGTATGTTTCTTTTATAGATCCGTCAATACTGCTTAATTCTCTTTTTCTCCTGTTTCCTATATTGTTAGTTCCTAGAGCTTTGTCGATTTCTGCCATTTTCTTGTCAAAATCGTCCACTATGAATTTTGACTTTAGCTTGGGAAGAATGGGGGGTAGATTTCCTTTATTTTCCTTATGGTGCATGTCTTTCGTGGTCTGCAAGCTTTTATCTGATTTTAAAAATTGGAATATGGAATCCTTTAATTCATTGGTGTTTTTCTCCAGTCTCATTACCTGTTGAAACAGGGTTTCAAACGGTTTAGGATCCAGTTTCATAAATATTTTCCAGGCATTGTGGCTTGCAAGTAATGAGTTCTCATGTTTGAAGATTATTCCATGTTTTACGATGTCTTGGGGTATAGTTTGGGAAATGAAGATTGTTATGACCTTTGTTATCCACATCCTTTTTGCTGTTTCTGGAATTAATATTTCATTAGACATTATACAGAAAGACTTCCTAGATTGATTATTGAACGAGGACTCAGATTTTTGTTATTTGTTCTTTCTTTTTGGGGGGGGGGGAACAAGGTACTGATTCGATATTATATTTTTACTATCTTATAATAATCTTTGTGGTCCGAAGGAAACAAGGTGATATTAAAACTTGTTGTCATTTAATTTGTTACATTGCTTATGGTCATTGCACTGTTGATTCTTAAGCTGCTGGGGGATAGGTATTTTAATTCCTTCGCGTAAGAATTTTTCCTTCCACGTAATAGGTTGGTTAACACTAATCATTTTGGTTGGCGCAGTTTTTTTGATTTCTTGATTACTTTTGCTTTTGCTACATAGGTTTTCATTCTCTTAAATATAATTTTATTTTTCATTGCGCGGTATATTGCACTTTTTGGATTATATAGATACTGCTTATAATATCTTATTTCTTGGAGGGGGTCATGTTTACCTTGATATTTTACACAATTTGGGTTCCCTTCAATTTTGTAAACTAGTTTTTGCTTTCTACATTTGTCAAGGAGTAATAAATCTGTCTGACAAGGACCCTTAACATACCAATATCGAATTTTATATTGTTTTTGCAACTTTCTTATCTCATGTTGAACTAAATAAAGGTACTTGCCCTTTCTGCCGTTACATTTTATTCCTAATTTGCCTCTTGCGGGTCGATATTTGGGCGTATTTGCTAGGCTTAATCCGAAGATATATGATCCTTTGTCGTATCCCCTTAAGTCGTACTTGACGTCCCATTTTTTCGCAAAGACTTCTTCCCCTGATTTATCCACAATAATCATTGCCGCTGAGTATATGACATTCTCTTTGGCATGTTTAATGGATATGAACTCTGTGTCAATAATTGCCTTGGCCATTATTCTGAAATAAAAGGTAGTTTCCATTGATCTTTGTTTAATTTATAATTTTTTCAAGATTGGTTATGATTATGGTACACTCTAGGTCGAAGTCAAACTACCTTTTCACCGGCATTTCCTCAATACATCGGGTACTAATTCGTTCGACCATAACTTACTTAAAGCTCCATGTTAACCAATAATGAATATTTACTTTGTGTGGAAAAACAAGGCAACTTTAGGATGAAGTTGAACTACTTTTTCACCGGTGCCACCTTGCACCTAGCTATTTGTTTGTTCGAACATAATATCATTCCTAAAGTTCCGTACTCTAGTTTAACGACTTTGCGGTCGCTTTATAGACTTAAAAGTATAGAGATTTTCGAGAAACTACCTTTTTGTCAATATATTGATAATGCATTTAGAGTTCGTGATATTTACTCTAATTCATAGTTTCATAAATATTAGTACAATGCTGGCTTATAATGCACTTTTTTTTCGATTTTCATAGTTATACACTTCAGGTAATATTATAGGGTTCTTTTATCACTCGTTTAACAAGATTTTTTAACAAGATTATTTATATATACAGTTTCTTCCACTGAGGTTGGGTTTTAATTTCAATATGGGTGCATCATCCGGCAGTGCCGCCTTTGAATTTGGAGATTTAAGCATATCTAGAAGTCGATAATCTTCCCATGAAGAAACATTTGGGCTGAGAAATTGAAGTTCAAATACTATGTCATTTTTACCGTTTTCAGGCATATTTAGGTACATTAAATACACTAAAAGTTGGTTTGGGAGGTGCAGGCCTTCCAGAGTAGCGATTATGTCGTTCCTTCGCATATTCTGACGAATGACTTTCCGGCACAGCTGAGATAATGACAATGGGTCATTTATTATCTTTAAAGAGAAACTTAAATTCACGTGCGATTGGCAACAGCATAATTGCTCACGCACGATTACGTCTAACCCAGGGACTATTTTTCTTCCAAAATTTTCATCTTCTTGGAAGAAATTCAGGGTTATTTTCTTTATGTCTTTATAATCTCTTGGGGTAACCTGGAAAATTGCGGATCCCATTGAAGGGTTTATCGGATTTAGATATGTGTTATTTACACAATTGACGTATAAGATTTTAAGAAAGTTTTCACCTTCTAACATATGTCCTTGGTCTATTAATATGGAGAGAAACTTAATGGGCCAAATTGTAGTTATATTATTATCATCTTGATCGTACCAAATATTGTCGGCAATATATTTAGCAACGAGCTATACTTTGTTGCTGGGATATGTTGTACTAAGATTCGGAAGGCCAGATTGGCACTTCGTCTAGTGTGCTCTAGTGTTCGTGTCAGCGCACGTGCACTAAAATTATATAGCACTAGGCTTGCCGTTAATCTTAGGATTATTCTTGGTTCCACCATAGTTTTTTTGAGATTTTATAAGATAGTATAGTTTTGGACAATCAAGATCTTCTACTGTTCTGATAAGTTCCTCTTCTTTCATTAAGTTATCGACAAGTCCCCATTCCTTAATGGAGCATTAATATTGTCTACGCTATGTCTTCTCTTAAGATTCCATAGAATTACATTTCTTCGTCTACGATTATTTAATTGTTCATGGCTTGGGTATCTTATCATTGTTACTTTTTTGATTATTCTATTGGATCTTAGGTTCAATATAAGCACATACCGTATGGTTGCGTGTTTCGGCGTTTCCCTTAACCAGTGGTTGAAGGTTACTCACGCACAGTATCTGTAAACGTGATTATATATAAAATTTATCATTAAATAAGGGATTACTTAGTAAAAAAATTTTTTTTTTTTGGTTATGGTGGTTTAAGGTATATTAATGATTATGTAATAATTAAGATAATTAAATAGTTGGCTACGCGGCGCTTCGCTTAACGCTATCGATTTGATGGTTCATTGTAATATGTGTTGTCTACTTGGCCCCCTTTTTTTTATGTTATTTGATTTTCACTAGTGCTTTTGCATTCCCCTTGGTATAAGTTGTTCTTCGCAGAGGAAATTACTGTTCCAAAAATAGATCCAACGAGTAACAAGATGTCGGGACTGGAAGTATTTTTCTGAAGCTCAGCTCCGGAACCAGTCCTCCAGGACCAATTCCTGAATTGAGCTCCGAAAACTAGTTCTAAAATCATCCATTCTCCGGACTCAATGTCTCATGTATGAGGCTTGTTTGCTTGTTTTCTTCGTAGATTCTTTTGCATGGTTACTTTTGTTATAGTAATTATTCTAGTAGTAAAATCAATGTAGGGTAATTCTAGCGGATCGCGTAGTTAATTTTACTAGTCTTTATGGCATTCTTCTTTCTGTTCTGGTTGTATTTCGTAAGAGATACCTCGACTCTGCACACTTCCCCCAAACAATCAACAGGAAAAGCATACAGAGTCAGGACATTCCCCACGTATCGGAATCCTTTTCATTTTCGCTTCAGATTCACGTATGATTACCCTCTTTGTCATTTTATCTTCCTGTTGTGACAAATTGGGACACGAGGCACCACACGTCTCGATCGCTGACCAATGGCTCTCCTTGATTGAGGGTAGTTTTTTTTTCAACTTCAAACCGTAGTTTTTTTTTTTTTCTATGGTCGTTCCTCATAAGAGAGCTAGGACCCACGGGAACGGCAACGGAAAGACAATGACCCCATTGCCATTCCCCTGTGGCCACCGCTACCCACAACTGAAGGTCTATTTGTTTAAGGAGTTTGGTGGCTAGACCGTTGTAGTATTTGTCAAGTAACGTCTTATTGTGCGATCAAGTCTCGTATCTCCGTAACTTTTTCTCAACGGAGGGTGAGAGTCAAGTGAATGCATGTTGGGACACTATACACCACGTGCATCCTTGGATCCAACCTTCTATGCTTGGGGGTCCAACCGTTTTCACTATTATACTCATTTGGATATTTGAGTTATTTTTCCTATACTATTTTAAGGTATTTTATGGTGTTGTCCGCTGACGGTTATTTTATTTTGTTTTTACGAATTAGAATTGCCATGTATACTGTGCTTTTATTAATTCTTGAGAAAAGAAAAAAAATTTTATTGTCCCCTTGGAAGCGTATAAGGTACTACTACTGACTTTTAGCTGAAAGTATCTTTTATATGGACTCGAGTGGTTTTTTTTTTCTTTTTTTTCTTAAGTAGTTAAGTAAAGTATATTATGTTGTTTGTTATTATGTTTCAGTTAATTCTATATTTGTTGATCAGTCTGAGGGAAACTCTGAAGTTTTCTATTGTAATTTAATATAGCACTCAAATTTCCATACTTGTTGAATCTTATTTGCAACAAAAAATTTCTTAAGTAATCTATAGTTAACGAGGCAAATTTTTCTTTTTAAACAATCTTTTTAAAATATCCGTGGTTTCAATCAATTTGGTCGAGGCCCTTTTTTTAAAAATATAGTCTTATTTTTTAATACTTTCGAAAATTCAGCTACCAGGCTGTAATGCCTTTTCATTTATCTTTATACTTCATTTAGCTGTGATGTGACTAAGGTATCTATTCCTTTACTTTCATCAGTCTTGCATATCCTTAATTAATGGGAGTTATGCTAGTTGAAGTGTAATCTATTTACTTTCAAGGTGTGAAATCATCCTTCTCCTGTGGCGGAGTTAATGCCACGTGGTAGAGATATTTATTATCCAGCGCGGTATTACTTAAAAGTTTCGTAGCTTGTCATAAGCCATATGAACTTAATTCCTTTATAATTCTCAAATGAAAATTAAAATATATTCGTTGATGCTATATTTTAATGCCACTAAGATGCCGCACAACTGAAGGGGGGGCTCATAAAATTTTGATTGGAACATATCGCCATAACCTTTAGTAGGTTACCCTTCTGTAAGAGCTTGATTCAGGGAGAAAGTTTGATAATTTATCTTTGTTAATTTAGGGTGTTCGAAGTGTATGTCCGAACAAAGGGCTAAATTACCTCACAGGTGTTGTAATCTATTTTATGGCTTCTGCTTTCACTTAATTGCCTTAGAAATTACTCTTCAGTTATTCATGCTTCGTATAAATGTTCGTTTTGTTCTATCAATTTTAGTTAAGTACATGCTCACTAGTGAGTGGCACATTTTTTGAATTCTTAAATACCGTGCTTTTTACAAGGCTTAATTTTTGTGAATAACATGTGATTTACCATGTCATATTATTTATTGGGGAAATTAAGGATTAACTGGGACCTGTGGTCGCAACTGGCTTATAAGGTTAGTAGAAATTATTAAATACTATCTTGTGATATGAGTATTTATGACTAATCGTCAATTTTTGGAAGGATTTTCTTCCTTTTGCATTAATTGGTTATTTTTTGTAATTCTTTACATCTGAATTATTTTGGTTATTAGAGTATTTCGACAGACCTACGTTAGTTTAATTTAGTCCTATTCGTCTCTAGCGGTATGTTACACAGTTTGCATCGTTTTTTTTTGTTATTTTTTTTTACAGGTTATTCTTTTATACTCTAATTGCGCGGTTCATTTGTATGCTTTAATTCGATTTAAGGTAAAATTGGTTGAATTTATTGTTGCAAATTTTTACGGTTTTTGGTGGTTATATTATTCTTTGCCTATCGGCTGTAAGCGTTCTACTGCTTTTGCTAATTATTGCAAAACTAAGGTGTGTTATTTAGCTCTCGTTAGTTACGATTTTAATTTATGGTACAACAATTATCTATTAGGGAAACAGATCCTCTATAGTTGGCATCAAAAGTTGAAATATTAATCAATACGCGTTTTTTTTTTCTTATATATATATATATATAGGCATATATCGTATAATTGATCCCTGGACCATCGGCGAATGGTCTTATCGCAAGACTCGCCACTCTTTATCATCCCAGCCATGCGGTTCCATTTCCCATTGATACCGCCCTTTCTAAGATAATTTCCCGCTAAAATTATTGATATAATTTTGTTTTTTTTTGGCGATTGTTTTATCTTTCACTTAGCGATTGTACAGCAATAAAGCTATTTTTGTTAATAGTTATACAATTACTGGTTTAATTAGCTTAGACATTGGCCACGAATTAAGTTCATGGTACCACCATTTTTGATGGCAAAAACGCTTCCTCGATAGAGGGCCATCTCAAATAAAAAAAAAAAAATTAACCAATGCTTCTTCTTTTTTTTTTTTTGCTTTAATCTGTCTTATTTGCGATTCGCAGGTACGATATCTTACAATTTTGTTAACTATTTTACATATTTTCTTGATTTAAGGAAGGTTTATTTTGTCTTTCAAACTGTTTAATCTTCGAGAATGATTACAGTGATTACTTGTTGAACTAATTTTACTCATGGTTCTATCACACCTGGCCTACAGATATCTTAATTAGCGTTCGACTACACCACTACAAAAATTCAACTAAACAAATTGTTTAAGAGGTTCGATCCTAAAAGTTTCCCTTTTTGGTTTTCATATGTTTTTTTTTGATGGTTGTCGAGAGGCCTATTTTTATGACTTAATAATTACGCCGCTCTCGTTGTTTTACTTGTATCTGCGGATATGCCTCTTATTAAACAATTTATCGCATCTCTATGGGTCAAAATTTATGCACCAGATCGGCATTTTAAATTTTACAATTTTAGTTTATTTTTACCTTTCAGGGTTGCTCTTGTGTTTTGCATTAATTTTAGCAATTAATTTCCTTTGTTCATTTAGGTTACGAAATGGATTTGTTTTTTTTTTTTTTTTTTCGGCTTTTGTTACACCAATTTATAATCACAACATGATTAAACGTTAATTATTATTAATAAACGTTAATAAACGTTCGTTAATTATTAGTTTTTTAGGCGAAAGAATTATCAGTTATAGGTATGCGATTAGTTCAAAATACACATGGTACACGGGTCAGCAATTTTTTTGTTAATTCGAAATGAAAAGGGAAAGTTCCTTAACTCGAGAATATTACGCTTAGATACTTTGACTATGCTACCATAAATTTTAATGGCTTCTACCTGGTATCCTTGGTGTTAATTTCTTATCATATCAACGCTTTACAAGGGTTATTGGAATTCCAGAATTATTTTAACATTGACCGAAGTGGTATTTGCTTGGTGAAATTGGCGAGAAGGGAATTTATTTATATTTTTTTTTCTAAGCGACTTGTAGGGTTTGTTTAAATAATTGACTTCATTTTAAGGCTCAGATAAAGGCCACGAATCATATATGCTGATTAAATATTCGCTATTTTACCCAGAAAAGATACAATTTTTACTTATAGCTATTTTCAATTAGTTGATTTTTTTTGTAGTCTCTTTTTTCTTTATCATTAGGCTTACATGGATAATTTTTGAAAGATCAATTAGGCCTGCATCTGTTACGTAAGTTGACAGAAAACCCTATACTTATGACCAGGTCAGTCATCACACCTTTATATGCAGGTAAATTTTGCCTCGCATTGTTACTCTTTTACATATATACATATATATATATATATATATATCTATATATATATATATATATATATATATATATATATATATATATATATATATACACATTTAACTAACTAGTAACCATGATAAGCCTGCTTATTATATTGCCACTGATTACCTGTTTTTCTAATTGTTTCTTAGCTGGGTGATTAATACGATAGTAACTCGCGTGCATACTTTCTTTGACTAAATATTTTAAGTTGTTTGGTATATTATAGCCTTTACGGCAGGTTTGGGTGGTGGTTATTTCCGATCATCTTCTCTTTTGATAAATTTAGTACCTTTTGAAATTACGTATTCGATTAGATTTCGTATTATTTGATTCCGTATTTTATTTTTTGAAAAAAAGAAATATCCTACAATTGATCTTCGAGGGGTAGGATCTATCCTAGTGAACTGTCAGCTTATCGAATATCCAAGTATAAACATCCAAGCCTTTGGGGGGGGGATAGATATTTTCCTACATAAATTTCTCATATATTCACTCATAAGGGAGAAATTTGTAATATATTTGTTTATTTTATTTATTATTATTTTTTTTTTATTAGGGAAACAATATATTCTTGGCTAGCGGAATATATAAACAGTTTTTTTTTTTTTTTCGTAGTAATATATACATTTTTACCTCTTTCTTTTGAGTTCGACTAATTCTCGCATTTGATATTCCTAGTTTTCCGTATCTTCTTGTAGTAGTTGTGTATTGGGTATTCCTTGTGGTGCAGAGACGTCCGAGGAATTGTGGCCCGTAGTATCATTCTCTTGTGCGTCAGGGCACTGGGTCCTCATAATTGTATTATTATCTGTTGGAGGGTTCTGTTGATTAGTTTCCACTTGGGGTTTTATGTGGTGGTGACGAGCTTGATTTGGAATCGCAAAATATATGGGTTGTGACGGTCCTTCGTTGTAGCTGTTAGTAAGAAGATTTTCTAAATGGGGACTGAGGGGTAGGTCAATTTCAACAGTAAAATATGTTGCAACCATTTTTTCTAGGTTTGAGCAGAAATCTCTTTGTTTCTGAAGTTCTTCCGCAATTTTGACGTGGTTCTCGTTTAATTGTTTCTCTAAGCTGTCCTGTTGAAGCTGAATTATTTCTTTCTGTGCTTTCAAGTGATCATATTTGTGCTGCAAATCTAGGATCTTTGTTCGTTGGGGCGCCAGGGCTTCTTGTACTGCCATTGTCGCGGACAGAACAGTACTGTTTCTATAATCTTGTACTTTTTTTACCAATTTCCTGCATTTTATCGTATAATACTTGCAATTTTAGGATCTGGTCGGGATAATTATATCCCTCAGAAAGCGTGGCGTCACTTATTGATTCCATTTCGTTTTGGATTTTGGCGGTCTGTTCTTCAACTTCTATAAACTGGGTTTCAATCAACTTATCCATTTGTTTAGCTACTAAAATCTCATTTATTCTTTTATTCATTCTTTCTTGGGAAGCCTTCACTTCACTAAGAGATTTAAGTGTGGCTTCTATCATATTCTCGATTTTCACTCTTTCTGCTACTAATTGTGCCGAGTCTTCGAGAAGTTTTGATCTTATTTGGAATAGTTGATCCATATTTGTTCTGTCAGTAACGGGGTTGCACTGGGTATTTTTCTTTCGGAGGGGGGGGGGCTTGAACAATTCTTGTTCTTCTTCTATTTTCGGGGTTCTTTACCAAGCCGGGATTTAGTTTATCTGGAAAAATTAACTATTGACTTATTTCGACCTATTTTTATGGGAGACTTTTATCGTGATGTCTTACTCATATATTCCGGTTTTAAGTTTTTTTTTTTTTTTTTTTAACTGCTCATTTTGATTTAATATTACTTTATAATTTTTTTTGGGGTACTTGTTCCTAGACGTATTTCCATTTGTCCGGTCTCTTGCTAATTCTGCCAGATTTCGTGGTAATTTCCTGTTCGCCTTCTTGTTTTTTATTCTTTTTTGATTTTCCCATAGAGATCAGATCAAATTTCTTATACTGTTTTAGTAGGTATTTTTGACCTTTTAATTTTGCGGCTTTCGCATGGGCTGCGGCAGAAGCCTGTTTTTGTTTTGGTGCGTTCTGGGGGTAGTCAGGATCTGATTCATCATCGGACTCATTAGAGCTAGTATCTGAAGATTCATTATTTGGGCTTTCGGGGGCGGTCCTTTGCGATTGAGGGGTATCTCCTGCCCTTGCTTCATATATCTCATCTGCTCTAGAGGTTGAGGGTTTATTTTCTATTTCCTCACGCTGAGGTCCTGTCTCGGGGGAGTTAAAAGATTCTTGGGAACTCTGGGAGGAGTCAAATACTTTTGGAGAATGTCTCCACTGCTTGAATGCCATATCTTCCGGGGGGTGAGGTGTATTTCGTAGCATGGTCTGTTTCCAGGAGTGAGATTCTTTAGGTTTTACTTTAGATACCGTTATGTGATGGTACTGTCCCAAGTTTTCACCTTCAGGGTGTTCCTGTGTCCACGGCAAGGTACTTTGCCTTGTTTTTATCGGATAATTAATAATTTCCATGGCCTCTCTCAAGCTTTTTGTATTCGTATCCCTAGGAGGAGTCTTCCTCCTTTTTGCACCTGGGGTTTCCACGGCTCTGTTTAATTCCTCCTGTAGCGACAGGGGTCTTTCTATTTGGGGTTGCGGGGGATACCATATCATCGGGAAATCTTTTGGGGGGACATGGAGTCGAAATTCTATCGGGAAAAAATTGGGTTTTTGGCGACAGCGTATAATCCAATTCTTGCTCCGAGCTTTCTGTGGATGAGCTCTCTGGGCTTTTTGGGGTTCTTGCAGGCACGGGTATTAGGGGTTTTCTTTTAGGGATGACTAGATTTTTCATGGCCAAAAATTCTTCAAAATCTTCCTCCTCGCTATTGTTTTCAAAATGGTTTTGTTTGAAATTAAAGGGTTTTAGTTCGGATAGCCTGGACTTAGGAAATTGATTTTCCGCGTTTGATGAATCTGAAGATGAGGGTTCGGGTGCCCACTTAACGGGGTATTTGGCACCTTTTATACGGCTTACATGTGCCTTGTATGTTCTTCCGTTTTCTGGATTTATCATTTTAAAAGTAAAATCGTTGTCATATTTTTTGATTATTCTGTAGGGTCCTGAATATTTATTGGAAAGTTTTTTGCCTTCCAGTTTAGCTTCATTTTTCAGATAGACACGATCGCCTACCTTAAAATTTATATTCCCTTTGATTTTGGATTCATTCCTCAACTCTTGATTCATTTTACATTTTTCTAACTCTTGTCTAACTATTTTATAGGTTTTTCTCATCTTATTTATAAAATCTTGCTTATAGTCCTCTGTACTATTGTAATACTGTCTTGATTCAATAATTTCTTGATAAGGTGTTTCAAAATCGCGTCCGAATAAAAGAAAAAATGGACTATCCTTGGTCGCTTCTGAGTAAGCGGTATTAATTACATTGGTTAGGTAGGGTAGATACAAATCCCAATCGTTTCGGTTGTCCTTTGAATAAATACTCAAAACGTTGGAAAATATTTTGTGCCTATTTTCAATTTTTCCATTAGCTTGGGGATGGTAGGGAGAGGTTACTAGTTTTTCTATTTTAAGGAAACTCATTAAATCCTTTGTTACTTTAGAAACGAAGTTAGATCCATTGTCGCTAATGACCCGTTGAGGAACGCCAAACTCTAAAAATATTTTTGCTAGGGCTTTACTTGTGGCATATGCGCCTTGATTTTTCAATGCTTTGGCAAAAGTGAAACCGGTAAAATGGTCTATTACTGAGAGGATGCAAGTATGACCTCTATTAGAAACAGGTAATCCTCCACTTGTACCAAAAAGGTCAAATGAAACGATGTCGAAAGGGAACCTTGCTATTGGCACTCTTCCCAAGGGGGATTAGGGTACGTTTTAGGATTTTTTTCTTAAGTTACAAGCTTCACATGTACTTATAAAATCTTTGAGTTTTGTTAATGCCGACGGAACATAAAAGTATTGTTTTAACTTGTGAAATGTTTTGGTTATTCCTAAGTGTCCGCCTATTTCCGAATGGAAGTACTCAAAGGCAGGTATTATTAAGTTTTGGGGGAGCACTGGGATTATTAAGGTTTGATTTCTATTCGTTTCGCCTGTTACTATCCTGCAAAGGATTTCTTCGTCAAAGTCATAATAAAAATTGTCTATTTCCCGTCTTAGGGCTCTGAACTTATCAGGGAGATTATCTGAATTCACAAAGTAATTAATGAGAGTCAAACACATTTCATCCTTAACTTGGTTTCTTTTAATATTGGCTAGGGATAAGGGAATTACTCGTGGTCCTTTTTCTTCTGTAAGGATTTTTGGTATATTCTTCTTTTGTTTTTGTTTACTGGGATTAATGGCATTTATTTGTTTAGTTTCATTATCTGAAGAGTTATTCTCAGGGTATCTACTTAGGTAATCGCAAGGGGCATTCTGTTTACCGGTCACGTGTTCAAATTCGTAATCCAGATCCTGGATTTTCATTATCCATCGCGCTAAAATTCCGGTTGGATTCTTGAATGTGCTTAGGTACTGTAAGCTTTTATGGTCCGAGCGCAACTTAAATTTTCGACCTACTAAATAATGTCTAAATTTGTCTAAGTGGTAAATTATAGATAGCAACTCCAATTGCGTTGCTGAATAACTACTTTCGCCTTTGGTTAGAGTTCTGCTTGAATAGCATATGACTTTCTCTATATATTGAGGGGGGTCCGGTTGGGATTCGAGGTTGTTTTCCACGGAGATTATTTGGGAAAGGATTGCACCGACACCTAGAGCTGAAGCATCGGTGGTAACCACGAATGTACCTTTTTCAAAGTCTGGTAACGCTAATATTGGTTCAGAAGTAAGAGCTTTCTTGAGAGTGTCTAAAGAAGTTTGAGCTTCCTGAGACCAGGTAGCATTTTGGGAATTCCCTTTAGTTAGATCTGTTAGGGGTTTTGCGATTTGGGCGTAGTTACGTATAAATTTTCTAAAATAACTGGTTAAACCAATAATGCCTCTTAATTGTTTCATAGTTTTTGGCGGCTTAAGATTCTCTACACATTTTATCTTCTCAGGGTCCGGTGATATTTGACCTTGGGTCACTATCATTCCTAAGAATTTTATTTCGGATTGAAACAAATTTACTTTTTTTTCCGGTCTACATTTCAAATTACCCTCTCTAAATTTTTCGAAAACTTTGGTTAATGTGTTTAAGTGGTCCTCTGGTGTGTTTCTCCCACACAAATAACATCATCCACGAAATGGATAATATTTTCTATACCTCGTAATAAGTGTAATAGGGGTCTACATAATACACTTGAACTAGTTTTTGAGTCCGAAGGGTACTCTCAAATATTCATAAGAACCGCATTCCGTCGTTGAAAAGGCCGTTTTATAGACGTCATCATCTGCTATCTTAACTTGGTGATAACCCTGCGTGAGGTCAAGAGATGTAAAAATTTTATTTTTGGTTGAAATGGAATCTAGGATTTCATCAATTCGGGGCAGGGGAAATTTGTCACTTACTACTTGCTTATTTAAGGCTCTATAATCTACTACAAGCCTAAGGTCCTTGTTCTTTTTTGGTACTAGTATAACGGGGGCTGAATACGGGCTTATACTCGGCCGTATTATATTATTTCTTTCTAACTCGCGGATTTTATTTTTTAACCAGCCTTTGTAGGGATGGGGGATGCGATAGGGCTGTTTAGCTACAGGTAACCCTGTGGTTTGGATAGTGTTGATAAAATGGTATCAACCCGATGTCTTCCTCACATGTAGAAAAAATATCTCTAAAGTTCCAAAGTAATTCACATACTTTTCCCTTAATTGCGTATCTTGGATATGATCTAATTTAAATTTTTCGAAAAATTGGGGTTTTGTTATGGGGTACCTATTCTTTGGATTGCTAGTTCCAATATTATTAACTAAGCTTTCCTTGGAGTCTCTCCATTTGTTTAGCTCATGCTCAGAAATAACCTGTATTTCCACGAGACATGTTCCTTTTTTCAATGTAATCATATCGTTTTCATGTGTGTTAGTTAACCAAATAAAACCTTCGCTTTTTCATATGAAATGATCTGTTCTTCACAAAACAGATTTTCTGGAATTTCTTTACACGGGGATGCGAACCAAATTTCGGAATTGTCATTTACGGGGGTGACCATTTGAGAGATTTGTACTCTTTGCATAGTATTTGGGGGGATTTTTGTTTTACGTACTGCGAACCCATAATATTTCTCTTCCGAGTTATTTTCTATTAAGTTGAGGTTGGCGCTTGGTTGCGTCAAGTCTTCCGCTTTTGAGGTTGATTGTAAGGGTGACTCCAAGTCTTTTCCCCTTACAACAGTGTTTGGATTTATTATTTCATTCCACAATTCAGCTATTTTCTTTATCTCTTTTTGTCTATACTCCTGCATTTCTCCTATTTTTACTTTTACTGACTCGATCCATTTGCTGTTTGATTTTCTTTTTCGTCCCGTGGGAGAAAATGACGTGACGTGAGGTACAGAAGATTTGATTCTATTCACTGTTGCTTCCCCTCTCTCCACGCGTTGGAGAATAGGATCGTGTGGATACACGAGTCGGTTGTTTGCTATATCTAATAACACTTTATTAGATTTTAGAAAATTAGCACCAATTATAGCCTCATATGGGAAATTTTTGCAGATTATGAAATTTGTAGGAAAGATCCTATTGTCTTTTATCACATCTAGGCATATGGAGCCTATAGTTTCCAGCCTATGCCCCGTGACACTTGCTAAATTTGGAATATTGAAATTTTTCTGTCGTTTAATATATACTGGTAGTCTATTAAATACATTTGAACTTATTATGTTAACCGATGCACCCGAATCTATTAACGCTTTGAAGTTAATACTTGCAACACTAAAATTATTCAATATAGGTAGCATATCATTATTATCACTAAAAGAAGGTACAATTACTGGATGGGACCTATAAAAAATACTGGCCTCCAGGGTCCCGGTTAATTTTCTTGGGGGCCTGATTTGTTTCCCTGTGCGCTTATTTGATAAGTTGGGGTTTGACATTGGGGTTCGGTGGGAATTTCACATGCTAGTGAAGTTCCAAGTTGGTTGACATTTGATTGTCTTGTTTGCCACGAATTATTGCGTGGGTTAAAGTTTCTTGTGCCGACGGCTCGTGGCATTTGTTCACTTTGTATTGACGAAAAATTTCTTTCGTTACCCGTCGGGAAAAAATATCCTCTGTTATCAGTTGTATTCCTGTTGAATCTAGTTGGGTACACCGTTCGTGAATTAAATTGGTACATGTTCTGTCGCGTATTTGGGTTGGGGAACCGATAATTATTTTGTCGGTTGGGGGAATGATTTGTATAGGTTTGTGTTTGGGGATTCGTATATTGGGAAGGATTCGTGTGTACAAATCCTTGTTGGTACGAGTTGCGGTACGAGGGGAGACGTGGGGGGTTATTTTTATAGTTTCCTGCCCCATTGGCATTTGAGTTTGTTCTCCCGAACAAACGGTTATTAAAATTGGGGGTTGCTGGTGTAAGGTTATTTCTAGTACGGCATTCCCTGGCAATATGTCCTTGTTTATTACATGCATAGCATATAATTGGGGGGTTCTGTACGTATTTTGTTGTATTCGTGGGTACAAAACGTACCATTCTTTGTCTCGTAGGGGTTGGGGATCTATTTTGGTTTGGTTTGGGTGAGTTGTCTCTTGGAAAGAAATTTGGGGAAATTGCTCGTGATCGTCCCGGAGTTGAAATTTTTTCTACGTTATTTATTCTTGACTTATTGTGGTTTGCCACAATTGAGTCAATTTCTATCATTCTCTCTACTTCCTGGACTGCTAGCTCTAAAGTTTGGATATTCTTTGATATCAACATTCGGTACAGTTTGGGGCTTAATCCTTGCATGAAAGCATTTAATACGATTTTATCGTATAAGGGACCAAACTCTTTTCCGTACTTGGCTTCAATAGATACCATTACTTTGTGCAGGTATTCTCTAACATTTTGTGTTTCGTCGAAACAAACCGTACCATGCTTTAGTTTGTGTGTTGAACTGGTTTCAACGAATCTGTCTCGGAACGCTTTTAGTAATTTTTCTATTGAGTCTATAGGAAGATTGTTATCTTCCCTATCGTATTTTCAATTTGTTTTAGAAATGTTAGTGCTTGCCCCTGAGGTCTCATTAGCAACATGCTTACTAATGATTTCAAGTCTGTTTGAGTTACCTCTACAAATTGATTTAATTGGATAATAAATTCATCTACATCTGAGTCTCCGTTATATGGGGGTAGTGATTTTGATATTTCAACTGTTTTTGGCAATAAGTTTTTGCTTAATAATTGTGCGTTTTGATCTAACGACATATTGTTTTTGTTTTTTTTTTTGATGGGTTAAAATTTGGTACTGGTTTTTAATTGTTTGATATTATTTAAAATTGATATTTTTTAATTACATGTACTCTCTTTTGATACTATTTCCAGAGGATTTAGGCCTAAAAAAAAAATTTTGCACTTAAAAATATGTAAACAATATTACACTTCATGCGTGCAAAGAGAAAAAAAAATTTTCTTGTTGGTAATATTTCTCAACGATTTTCCCTTTTTTTGTTTTCAATGTTGTCCTTGTGTTTTGCTCCTTTAAACCGACCGCGCCAATTCTAACGGGGGGGTTTCTTTTAAAATGATAAGTGCCACTCCTTAATGGGTGGTTCTTATATATGAAAAGTTTATACTAATGGGGAGGTTTCAAAACTAAACTCTTGGCAGTCGATCCGCGAGTGGCTTACCTGAGTGGAGGCTGAACATCTAGAGTGGGGAGCTTAATCTAGGAGTACATGTAGGGAGCTTATATTGATGGCCATACTGACTCGATATCAGATTGATGAGTCTCAGTTTCCCTTAGGAGCGAGTGGAGCCACAAGGACTAACAAGCTTGAGAAATATCAACACAAGCGAATAAAATAAAATAATGATGCGTTTATTGTTACTTACATAATAGTCGCAGAGTTCTTGGTTGTATCAACAAGTTAGCAACACAGGTCTCTAGTACAAATCGTGACTGAGACGAAATAAATCAAAGTTTATACACTGCAAAAGTTTATTACAACACAATCATGGTAAAAAACTGATCAAAAAATTGTTAGAAGGCTGGTGTAAGACTCAAACTGAACTCTAGAAGACTGTAGAAGACTGGCTCAAATTTGATAAGTTCTAACTATCTATCCACTGCAACTATGCCGGAGGTTACGTTTAGGCGTTGCTAAAAGTATATTTTTTCAGTCCTTATTGGCTGCACTATTTGTTCTACCTTACTATTGGACTGGCTTGCACCAATGAGCTACTTGGGTTTAATTAAAGTTTATGACTTTCAAGATGTCACTCTGGAATTTTTCTAGCAACTAAAAATTCTACACTGCAATATTTTGCCAGCAGGTGTCGCTTAATTTATGACTTTTAAGATATCACTTTGGGATTTTTTCGAACGATCAAAGTTTTTATATTGTAACATTTTCCCAGCAGGGTGTCGCTTAATTTTCAGAAGACTTATATTTTATTTCTTTGAAAGTTAGTAAAGGATAATACAATTTAATTGCACTAAGATACCCAGTTTTAAATTTAGTCTCCAGAACAATGCAATTAGCTTAAGCAAATATATTTTGCATCTCGAGTGACTACTTTTTTTGTATTGTAAATCTTACTTTCTTGTCAATTTGGTATTTTCGAGCTCTTATTATTTGAACACAGGTGTTAGTCACCTGTCGTATAAGATTTGGTCAAGCTAATATTTATTGGATACTTTGGAGACGGGGAGTCGGATTTACTTATTACATTTTCTGTGGGAAAGATTTTTTGTTTAATTAACTACGTTTATTTCAGTATTCTAAATTGAACGCTTGATATTTGTTTGATTTGTAGGTTACTTGAATTTTCGGATTTACATTCTTGGGTGTTATTACTTTACTGGGGTAACTTTAATTGGGGAATTTTGATGTATATTTTTTTGAGAATCTATCCCATTACACAGTGACTACTCAGGATATGCCTTTATCAAATAATTACAATTACGACAAGACTGACAGGAGAGACAACCTCGAAAAATACAATTCTATTGTGAGAAGACGTGCCAAATGCCCATCCAGAAAAAAGAGCAAGGGTGAATATTTTGTTGGATGACAATTTGTTTTCCCACTTTTTGCCCGTTTTGAAAGTCTGTAGAGAAGACAACAATCAATTTGTATGCCCTCCATCAAACACTACAAATATTCTGCAACCACATGACGTTGCTTTTCCTGCTCCAATGAAAATAGCTCCTGGAAAATCTAGAATCAAATGGGAAAGTAAATTTTAAGAATGACTTCACCAGTTGCTTCTCAAGCTCCAGTTATCCGAGAATACCCAATTACGGCCCAAATAACTCCAATAGAAATTGTGGACGATATCAGCAGTTTCATTGTCTTGTGAACCCGCAGATTTGACAAACACGCAATGAATATCCCACACAAACGTCTTAGCATTGCACCGGAGAGAAGCATCAGGGTTGCAGAAGAGTCGACTGGTGAGTTCTATACGACTGACGTATCAGGATGCGAGTGGGAGTCTGAAACGGAAGTTAATGAGCCAGTTGGCGTTGACCCTTCTATTGTCAAGTGGGGGAGTAGCCAAAACGCGTTTGTATAACCCACCAGCCTGTGTGGATGGACATTGGTCGTAAAATTCCTCATGGGTTTGTATTTATAAATATTTTCTGGTGTTGGAGGTATATGCTCTTTTCTTCTAACGGCTTGCTGAACGTAATCTGCCTGTGGAAAGAAAAGGATAGGTCCTTCATTTCTCCAGGATGAAAGACTCAGCATCCATCCGTACCGACCAAGTAGAAGGGGATTTTCCAGTCCTTCGACTCATGACACGAGATTTTTATTTGATCCTGACTTTGGTCATCTGATACTTCACTAATTTGACCTTTCTTAACCTTTTAATTTTAGAAGTAATTATTTCTATGAAAAAATCATGTTTTTTTTTTCAAACTGTAGGTTTGATGGCACAGGAATTCAAACTCCTCCAACTAGTGCTCAAATCAACTTGTCAAGGTTTTCAGTGTTCATTAAAAACACCAAGAGGTATCTGTTAAATATTTGTACAGTTTTCACAATATGAACATCGGCAGTTTGGGACAGTTCCCATTCGTTACAAAATGACATATTCCCCAACCACCAAAAATAGTGTTGAGTAAATACAAGTTTAAACAAAAATATCACAACAAATTCTCGATTTTTTCAAGATAATTAGTTCACAGTTACCTTTTCTAAGATACCGTACTATGCAGTTTTCACGTACTTTCAGACTTGTGCTTTGCCCAAGGACATATAATAGCCGAAAGACTCTTGCAGAGTTAAGATCCTTATTTTAATTAGCAGATACCTCCTCCAAGTGGAAATCCTTGCTAAAATCATGACTCTAAGGATGTATTTCCTTAAACACAGACATGTGAAAGCTGTATCCAGCTTGAATTGCAAGATAAAGAATCATGTAGCCTTAATTTGTCTTGGAAGCCTCTTTTGATGACTCATAAATAAACTATCGGATACAGAAGAATTCCACGGTTCAGTTCCCAACCCCATGCTGTACAAAGGCAGTAGACTAGCAAGCAATAAGCAAGAGATAGATTTGCAGTGCTCTTGCCACTCTTCTGCTACTGTCAGGCCACAAAACTGGAATTACTTTGAAGCAGCTAGAAGACTCATAATCAATTTTTACAATAATCTATTACCAAAAAACCGTTTTATTAAAAAATAATCACAATTTAACTAAATAAGAAAATACTAGAAATTACAAAACTCAGTGCCATATGACTTAAATGAACAGTAAATGCAACAAATGAAACATGAAATTCCAACGCGTTGATGTATCATGATGTATTCTAGCAATAAATATATAAAATTGAATAATATAAAATTGATCCCATTGAAAGCGTAAAAAGGGATCTATTACATTTCAAAAAGAATTACAAGCAAACTAGCTGATGTTATAATGGGAAGAAGAGTATATTTCAAACAGATCAGAAGATGGGATGTTTAAGGGTGCAAAACGAGGAATTTTTTCATTGGGGTGCCCTTGCGTAAATATAAATTCGATACAGGCACAAGTAGATTGGCGATGATTTCGTACCTGGAATCCAGCTACCAAATGGCTTTAATTTGAATACTTAAATTCAGTCATACGATTTCACATAATAGGTAATTTCGAAGGTAATTGTAATAGAAATTACCTATTACATGGAAACTACCTTTCCATGACGATCAATAAAAATTCGAATAGAGATACATCCTTCTGCTGATCAGCACTATTTCTCAAATAAAGGTCACTGCGCATGTAACCGAAATATCCAGTATTTTTGCGAATTATCACTGTCTAATAAAAGCATTTATCCCCATTCGATCTCTTATTTATTTTGCATATTTGAAATCTTTTACGGACACATGGTCTTGACTCAATAATTCAGTAGCAGAAACAAATGCAATTATTAAACGCTTTTTCAAAATATTTGTTTTAATATATTCCTACAAATATTTATTAAAGTACGGCATATTATTCTTACATACTTGAGATTTGGTTTTGTTTTGAAACAAATGGAAAACGATAACTTTTTGTTTATAAAGATTCAATCTTTTCCTAGAATGAGTTGTCTGATGAATTAGCTAAAGCTGTTAGCACTTTTAAAAAAGTACTTCAGTAGCCGTTCTTAAAAGGTTGGGACAAACAGTCAGACTTTAGCGTAACGAGCAAAATATTCAAGAGGGGGCAACACTTCATATACAGAATAATTTCTGTTCGTTCCCTCCCCTCCCCAAGGAAGATTGACTCCCTCCCAAAGGAAGACTGTCCTTCCCCAAGGAAGATTGTCCCAATGGAAATCCACCCCAAGCCCAAACTCCCCCCCCCAAAAAAATATCTGTATATTTCCCAATAGCAATCACTATACGTAAATTTCAGGCCTCTCTCCACGGAGTGTGGAAGGTCATTTTATCCCTAGAGACATATTTATTTGATCTTTAAACTATACTGAACAAATGGCTACCTTAAAATTTTGATCAGATACCTTTGACAAATAAATGGCTGTGGGAGGGGGCCAGTTACCCTCCAGTCTTTTTTCAGTTAGAAAGGGCACTAGAAATTTTAATTTCCGTTCGAATACACTTTCTTCCAATTTTCTAGGACCATTTTATCAATACGATCATCCCTGGAAAAACAAAACAAAAAAAAAAACAACAAATGAACACAAATCCACGATCTTTCTTCTGGCAAAAATAACAAAATTCCAAATTGTTGTATATAGCAGCTTGAAACTTCTACAACAGGGTTCTCAGATACGAAGGATCTGATGGTGTAATTTTTATCAAGATTCCTTGACATTTAGGGGGTGTTTTCCCCCTATTTCAAAAATCAGGCAAATTTTCTCAGGCTCGTAACTTTTGATGGGTAGAAGTACACTTAATTATATATTTGGAATCAGCATAACAAGCTGATTCTTTTGATACTTCTATTGATATCAAAATTCTGTTTTTAGAGTTTCGGTTATTATTGGGCTCAGTTGCTAATTACTTAAGTTTGTTACCACGAACTGTTTGATAAATACTCGCTCTTTTCCTAGAATGAGTTGTCTGATGATAAATCAAATGGAATACTCTTAAGTACTATCAGTATGAATTCTTTGATGTCTAATGAAAATGCTCTGTTCAGTAAAACTCTTCTATAATTCATCAAATTTATATGGTCTGTCACCTGTATGTATTCTTCGGTGGATTTTCAAAGAGCCTGACTGAGAAAAACTCTTCTGACATGTATCACATTTTATATGGTCTCTCACCTGTATGGACTCTTTGGTGCGTTTTCAAAGAGCCCGATTCAGAAAAACTTTTCTGACATTTATCACATTTATATGGTCTCTCACCTGTATGGACTCTTTGGTGCGTTTTCAAAGAGCCCGATGCAGAAAAACTTTTCTGACATGTATCACATTTTATATGGTCTCTCACCTGTATGGACTCTTTGGTGGCTATACAAATTGCCCGATTCAGAAAAACTCTTCTGACATGTATCACATTTATATGGTCTCTCACCTGTATGTACTCTTTGGTGCCTATCCAAATTACAAGAGACAGAAAAACTCTTCTGACATATGTCACATTTATACGGTCTCTCACCTGCATGTATTCTTTGGTGATTATTCAAAGAGTCTGATGTAAAAAACTCTTCTGACATATTTCACATTTATATGGTCTCTCACCTGTATGTACTCTTTGGTGCCTATACAAATGGCTGGATCTAGAAAAAATCTTCTGACACACCCCACATTTGTGAAGTTTTTGTCCAGTATGCGTTACCTGACGTCTTTTATTTTTTTTTCTGCTTTTTCATAAACAAGCGACTATTCAAACATGTATTCTGATTATTTAAGTCTTTTGCTTCAGTTTTAGATTCAAACAAATTTAAGGAGACGCTTGTAGATGGATCCTGTGGAGCAACTTGCGATACATTCCCCTGCATGTTTAGTTCAGAGACGTTTTGTGAAAAGTGTCCTTGTAAAAAAAGATGTTGTCTCATATCACCAATAAATTCTCGTAAACATATGGGACATCTTCTTCTTTCTCCCATTTGGTGCTCCAGAATGTGAACGACAAAATCTCTGTAATCGTGAACTACAGCTGGACAGACATCACATTCTATCGGTGAAAGTTCTTCACAGCCAGTGTCTATGTGAAGATCTAGCAATAGAAAGGATTTCTCTGCTTTTCCACAGGAATCACAACGCCAGATGCCTGCTGTTAATTCTTCTATAGCCCTCTTTGTCAGTTTTCTCACCATAAACAATCAGTTTTGGGCCTGAGATTTGCGGTGGAGTAATGGCATCAGAACAGTCTACGGTAGAACGGATTAACCCTGAAATAAAAAAAAATATAATTAAATAAAACAAAAAGAGATCAAATAAACATAAATTAAAGCAACATTAAATGAAAAAAAAAACATTACATAAATACTGCCTCTATAGAAAAAAACAGAACAAAAAAAAAAAAAACATCTTAGATGGTTAGAAAGGTTTTAACAAATAAATAAATCTATTCTTTTCTTATTTTACTTTTTGAGATACTTTTATTGGCAAGTTTTACTGGAAAAACTTGTAAATTCAATATATAGAAACTTTCTGAATCTAACAAGACAAAAATTTTCTTTTATAATGTTTACTTAGAAGAATAATTTCGCGACATAATTACCGAAAGTCTAAGGGCCATTGAAGCAATAAAATTGTAAGCAGCAGTAATTAAAAGTGAAGTTCTGAGGATGGACATTTGTAGGAAAAATGGTCAACTGTCCCCTTTTTATTCTGATTTTTTGAACAAACTTATGTTTGTGCTGAATAGAAATTTCAGCTTTTTGTTGACAAATAGCATTTCTTTGCAGGATATTTACTTTATTTTTCTTTATATCCACGTTAATTATTTTTGCGTATTTGGGACACTCCTTTGAGACACAAAAATTTCGGAACACTGATTTCAGCAAAAAATTCTTGCGATAGAAACGGCCATTATATTGAGATATTTGATGACAAGTAGGTTCTAAGTACAGCTTAATAGTACTTAAAAAATAGCATTAAAATATTTGCAAATTCCCCTTTGTTATTCACCTCTGGAGAAAAACATTCCGCAATTACGCTCCCCTTTAACCAATCTGAAGTTCTGCATACTTAAACAATTCAAATAAAAATTCTTTCTTCCGGGTATGTGGCTGCAATTTATAACAATTCTTCCAGTAATAATCCCAAAAACTATAACCTGTAAAAGACAGTATTTCTCCCTTTCTATTTCACCCAACATTAAATTCATGCTATAATTTTATTATTAGTCGTTCTAAAAAGTGACCGGAAGAATCAGAAAATTACAGAAAAATTACCAAAAAATTAAGCGTATTAAATTAAAAAATAGTCTTTTTTAATTAGAGAAGAGAAGCATTGAAAAACAAGAAGAAAATGTTTTGTCATTACAGATATTATACAAAAATGTGAGAACTATGTTTTCAGTGTTGACTTGCTGGCAGTCTCTCGCTAGAAAAGTGCTCAGGAATGAAACTGAAGCAAAAAATATGACAATAAATTTTTTGAAAATAAACAAAAATTTTATGACATATAAAGTTGAATAATAAAATTGGATATTCCTAGTGATGAACCTAACCAACTGACAAAAAACGATGTCAAAGAAAAGATTCAACAATACCATGCTACGCTAACCTGTCCCTGAAGATATTAAAAAAAAAAAACTAAAGCAACAATTGAGGCCTAAGCTATCTCAATACAATTTTCCTGTAGTGTTTATTCCAGTACAGCCAGCAGTATTTTTTTCTTGTGTCACTACAGTTTTTTGGAAACACGTTTTCAAATTTTCCATTAATTTGGGTCAAGAGGTTTTGGATTACTAGGTTGTTACAACTACAACAACTACGAGGGGATATTATAATTCTCCAGTTCAGAGTTTTTTGACAATGGGTCAGTGATGTAGGTTTTACACTTCATTTTCTCACTATAACATAATTGCACCCAAAAAACATAATTTTCTGTTTTTCTCCTTAAATAAAATTAGTTTATTTTATTATTACACCTCCACCCAATTATTTAATTAAAAACACGAAAAAAGAGAAATCTCAAAGCAGCGCTTGCTTTGACCATCCTGATCCAAATTTGCCAGCTGATACACCCTTTTTAAGCATCAACAACATCAAAGTTCAACAACAACATTAAAATATGACTGTTAAAACTAAAATGAAAAACTTTAAAACAGTCCCACATCCTTACTTCAACGAATCTGACATAAAACCGGACATTAAAAAAAAGAGAAAATACTGACCCAACAGTGCTATATTATTATAGAAGACATTTAAATAGGCAAAATTGAAAAAACAAAACAACTTTGCTTTGCCTACGCTGTGCTGGTGCAATGTTTATGTAGCTTAAGAAGGGCAATTAAACCTCAAATGAATCTGACAATAAGCTTTTCTTCTCTCATTTTTCTGCACTTTGCAATAGTTATCATGTGTTTCATACCAATGCTTTATGTTTTTAGACGTTTTTAAGACTTTTTCTATCAAGCTGTTTCACATTTTAGCCTTATCTTGAAAATGACTCGTGTTTGCAGAAAAAATACAGAACAGCAAAAATATATTAAAAAACGAAAACTAAAAGACGCAAAGAATGCAAAGTTAAAATATTATCATAAAAAATCATATGCGCGCCAGTAATTGAAACTGATAAATATCATCATAAAAATATCAAATAAAAACTTTGCTTTGCCTGCGCTTTACCAGTGCAACGTTTTGGTAGCTTAAAAAGGGCAAGTGAACCGTAAATGAATCTCACAAAAAACGTTTCGTCTCCTATTTTTCAGTGCTTTGTGTTTAAATTTCTTTGATGCAGTTTCCTAGGAGTGAAAACTAAAACTTAGCCTTAATATATGTGTTTGGCAATGCTAGTCAAATGCTTTAAAAGATGAAAAACTATTAACAATTTTTCTTATTGAAAATAATGTCAAAACAATGTTAGTTTCAAAGATACCTTCACTATCCAGTTCTGGGGAGTCTGACTCCAACGACAAAGTGGAAGACCCGGGTGAAATACAGACATATAGATTTTGAGACTCAGATCACTAAGTAGAATTATAATTTTCTGTGAGCGTTTTGGTATCACTGGTGAAGTATCAGGAGCTTCTAGAAGAAAGAAAAATAAAAGAAGAGAGAGATAATAATAAAAAACTAAGCATTCTCTATAAATTTGCCCAGAATAAATAAAATTCACAAAAAAGTTAAAAATATGGAAAATGAAACAAAACAATAGGCGTAAACAAATTCCTCAATAGTTTGATTATTACAAAATAAACTTGTAAAATCATAATTTTATTCACAGATTTCGTGTCAAAATAATTTCTAATTAATTTTAATAAAGAAATCCCTGGAGATAACAGATTTATTCTTACTCAGGACCATTTTCTAGAAATAAAGTGGAAAGAGTGTCAGTGGTTTACACACTTGATGTAAATTAAGAATGAAAAAAGTCTCATGAAAATTTTTGATCTTGCAATTGTTCAGTTTTAAAATTTTAATTCGTATTTATTGTTTTGCAATGATTTCAGATAGAAATCCAACCTTCATACAGAAATTTCAAAATAATACTTGAAAGCATCATACAATATTTCTTGTTTTATTATAAAAGGAAAAACGTCTTCAAACATGATCATTTCTGATTAAAACTGACTCTACAACATTATAAGTTGAATCATAGCTTCGCCACTACTATCCCCGTCCTTGGGAGCCAACTCAGACGCTAAAGGGGAGTTTCTAGCTGGAAGATTCACATGTACTATTTAATTGGTAGAAAATTTATACTACGATCAGACCATAAAAGCTTGCAATACCTGCGCACATTTAAAAACCCCACGGGCATTCTAGCTAGATGGATTATGAAAATCCAAGACCTAGATTACGAATTTGAACATTTAAAAGGAAAACAAAACGCAGCTTGCGACTTTTTGAGTAGATACCCAGAAAATATTCCGTGGGAAGCTGAGGAAAATGAACTTAACGCTATCAATGCTAAGAGCAAACATAAATGTAAGAAAAACAAAGTCAAAGACGCAGTAAAGGAAAATAAGGTTAACTATTGTCCTTGTCGTTAGAAAATATAAAAAGAAAGCAAAAAAGGACGATATGCGTTCGGCGCTTATTAATTATTTTGTGAATGACGATGCGTTACCGGATAAATTCAAAACTCTTAGAAAAGAGATAGATAATTTTTACTATAATCTTGATGAAGAGATACTGTGTAGAATCGTGACAGCTAAGACAAAAGAAACCAAACTTCAATAATACCTGTATTACCACAAAACTTAATAGTGCCTGCATTTGAATATTTTCATTCAGATATAGGTGGACATTTAGGAGTAAAGAAAACTTTCTATAAATTAAAACAATATTTTTACGTGCCGTCGGCAATGACAAAACTTAAAGAATATGTAAGTACATGCGAAGCATGTAACTTAAGAAAAATCCCCCCAGCTTATCCTAATCCTCCAATGGGAAGGGTCCCAGTAGCAAAGTACCCCTTCGATATTATCTCATTTGACTTATACGGACGAGCGGGGCCTTGCCTGTTTCCAGCAGAGGCCATACTTGTATTCTTTCGGTTATAGACCACTTTTCAGGATTTACTTTTGCAAAAGCATTGATAAATCAAGGTGCTTACGCCACAAGTAAGGCGTTAGCAAAATTATTTTTAAAATTTGGCATTCCTAATAAAATTTTGAGTGACAACAGAGGTAATTTTGTTTCAAAAGTAACAAAAAGACTTAATGAGTTTCCTCAATATAGAGAAAATGGTGATAGCTCCGTACCACCTACAAGCTAATGGTAAAATAGAAAATAGGCATAAAATATTTTCGAACGTATTAAGTATTTATACAAAAGACAAAAGGATCGACTGGGATCAATTCTTACCTTATTTAACTAACGTAATCAACACTGCTTATTCAGAAACAACCGAAGACAATCCATTTTATTTATTTTTTGGTCGTGATTTTAGAATCCCGTATAATGAGATTATTGAATCTCGGCAGTATTATAATAGCTCGGAAGATTACAAACGAGAATTCCTAAATATGATGAGGAAAACTTATAAAATAGTTAGGCATGAGTTGGAAAAATGTAAAATAAACCAAGAGCTAAGAAACCAACCCAAAGTCAAGGGGAGTATAGATTTCAACGTAGGAGACTTCGTTTACCTAAAGAACGAGGCAAAAACGGAAGGAAAAAACTTTCCAACAATATTCTGGACCGTACAGAGTAGTCAAAAAGTACGATAACGAATATACTTTTAAAATGGAGAACCCCGATAGCAGAAGAACTTACAAGGCGCATGTTAGCCGAATAAAAAGAGCCAAATTTCCAGAGAGATGGTTATCACATCCCTCCTCTACTGATTCGTCAGATTCGGAAAATGAGCCACCTAAATCAAGATTGGCAGAGCTAAAACCCTTGAATTTTAAACAGATTATTTTGAAGATGACAGTGATGAGGAAAACTTTGAAGAATTTTTAGCAATAAAAAATCTAGTTGTTCCTAAGAAAAAATCCCTAATACCAGGATTTTTTCCTGAAATAAAAACACCAAAAAGATCCAAAGAGTTATTCATCAGCGAGCGCGGGAGAGTTAGATTATACAATATCTCCAAAAACCCAATTTTTCCCCGATAGAATTTCGACCCCATGTCCCCCCAAAAGATTTCCAGACGATATGGTTTCCCCTGCAACACCAATAGAAAGGCCCCTGTCTTTACAAGAGGAATTAAACAGAGCTGTAGAAACCCCCGGTATTACTGTAAAGAAAACTCCCCCCAAAGATTCAACTAAAACAAACCTGCGAGAAGCTATGGATTTAATAAATTTTCCCATAAAACGAGTCAAAGTACATTGCCCGAGAATAAAATTCCCAAGGATGACCAGCAAGGACAATATCATGATATAACTGTGTCAAAGGTCAAGCCTAAACAGTGGACTTCATGGAGGGAAACCCTAGTGCAAAAAATGCCCCACCCCCCTGAAGATATGGCCTTCAAACAGTGGAGGAACCCCGCAAAAACTATTGATTCCTCCCAAAGCTCTCAAGAATCTTTCAAATCCCCCGAGCTGAGAACTCAAGGCGAGGACTTAGAGAATAAACCTTCTACTTCTAGAGGAGTAAAAATTTACGAAGGAAGGGCAGGTGATACCTCAAAAAGTGCCACCTCTAAAAGTTCTAATCCGGATTCGTCGGAAACTAGTTCTGAAAAGTCTGACGGCGAATCAGACCATATAGTAGCTAAAGAAATAGAAAAATCAAGACCAACCTCAGCAGCCGCACACGGGAAACAAACGAAATTAAAAGGGCAAGAATTTTTTTTGAAAAAACAATACAAAAAGTTTGACCTTATTTCGCTAGAAAAACCGAAAAAGGAAAAACCGCAAGAAACAGAGGAGAAAATAACGACACAGTCAGGGAGAACAGTTAAAAAACCTGACAGATGGAAATCTCCCTAATTAATGTAGACAAATTTCAAATCCCTTATGAAAAATCAACTTATGATCCACCATAATAAATCTAACCGTGTGCTAGTAAAGTTAACCAAGTCAATATTAATGAAAAAAAAATACAAGTGATGTCAAAACATTGGTGATCAGAGAAAAAGGCCCAAAGGTAGGAAGCTCGTGGTCGACTGAAAACGACAAGTGGTGTAGGACCACGTTTTGTGGGAAGCCTGGGGAGGAACTCAAAGCCCATGTAGCTTTTAATTTGTTGTGGGCGTGCTTGCCCTCGGATTTTCTATGAAAAATCGACCCATGTCCTAACCAAGATGGATATTATCCAAAACAAGAAATTACCAGTACAGAAGCGTCTAATTATATGAAATATTTTGTCTTAGTGCAGATTATAATCGTTTTAAGCCTACACATAAAATAGGATACCAGTGTAATTATGTGCTGCACGCTTGCTTATTCATGTGTTTCTTACTCGAGAAATATAATGTAAAATTAAATTGTATAGCGATTATTAGCTATGCTTTAAAGTTATATCTCCACCAGTCATAGAGGTATATCACGACCAGAATAAAGCTCGAAAGTCCTAACTTTACTTTCCTACCCTATCTAATCATAAAATATTTATTCTGTTTTTTTCGCCTACAAATCAGTTTTCTTTGGCCAATGCCACAAAATGATTACATAATAAGAAATAACCTAAGTAAAAATTAAAGTGCCTTTGAAAAAAAAATATAATAATAACAAAGCAGTAAACAAAAGAATTTTGCAAAAAATGGGTAAAATTAATGATAAATTAATTCTAGAAACAAAAAATAAGATGATGCTTAAGAATAACATCATAATCCTCGTTGTTCACGCAGTAGCCCAAGACATTGTAAAAGATGGAGTAATATTCAAGCATGAAAATTCATTGCTAACTAGCCATGACGCATGGAAGATCTTTATGAAATTGGACCCCAAACCCTTCGAGACCTTGTTTCAACAAGTAACAAGACTAGAAAGAAACACGAATGAACTCAAAGAATCGACCAATTTCTGGTGGAACATACTATTGGCCGTATGTTTCGTATTCGCGACTTCCCTGACCATAAGAACCCTATTGACTTGTAATTACGGAAAAATCCTGAGACTAAGAAGGCGAAAACCAAGAGAAGAACACGGGGAAAGAGCTGAAATGCAGAGGTTAAACCCGGAACCCCATGAGAACGTCTAAGCCAAGAAATAGGGAAGACATTAGAAAACGAGTGGGTGTAGAGGTCTCCACTCGTCCTTGCTATGTCTTGTTCCCTCATTGTAGTATCGTTTACGCAAAACCGTGTGGTTATGACTCTGCAACATGCGTTTCTTAAACAGCACGGACGTGCGTGAACAATGCAGGCATGAAACATGTTGTAAAATTAGACCTCAAAATAAACCATGTAGCATAAACTCTGTTTAAATGATTATTTCAAATCTAATGTAAAATTAACTGAGTGTTGAAGAAGTGTTGAACACGATAAAAATTTAGTTTTGTGTACTAATATTAGTGTATTTATTTAACTCTGTCTTGTAGCGTAAAAATCCATGTACCCAGTCGATACATGACCTATTTGTATTAGGACTACTCGTTTTAAAGAACGTGTGATTCTCCGAGTTATTTTATTTCAGGAATTGGAACGGCATACCAGACACTAATCAGGACAATTCATAGACCAGTGCAAGTATAGCCCAGTAGCACCTATTTTCATCACATCTCGACCAACGAAGAGTACTCGCCATAAACCCCAAGAAACTCTCAACCCAACTTCGCCTATGAAAATTACGGATACCCTTTGATCAAGGAAACGATGATCATTTGACGAAGAATAATTTTCCTCAAACACAAATCATATTATGTATCAGGTAACAAATCTCAGTATCCAGTGCTTTATCGAACTATAAATATAACAACCCTGAGAATCCCATTATCTAGCATAAGATGTAAGTGAATACATCATCCCTGACAATAATATCGATGAACCCAATTCAGCAGACTTTCTACATATCGACGATTCACACGTTGAATCCCCTTCGACCCTTTACGAGATTACAGAGACATTAGAGATATTACCGTTAATGTTACGAGATAAGTTTTGAAATATGGACTTGGAAACCAACCATTGAATCATGTAACCAAAATAATCCCAATGAATAACCCCTGAGTTACAATGTACTCCTCCAAAAAGTTAAAGACAATATATTGAAGGAGTCACTAAAGTTTGATGTTGACCCATTCCAAATTCAAACATCATTTCCCCTATAATTTATCAAAGAGTCCCCATAAAAGCTAATGGGTACAAGCCATGCACAAAAAATTTTATGAACTAAAATCTCTAAGTGCGTGAAGGAACAATTTTACACGAGAAACACATTCTCTATGTGATTAAAGACAACCCAAGAGTGAAATAATATGGGATAGTCAACCCTTCTGGCATCTACGGATTCCCAGTGCTCAAACCCTTAACAATAAGGCACCCTACGAACTATCCAAAAACAACAGGTGAAAATGAACTTTAATGGCAAAATTCCACACACCTGTAACCAAAAGTATCATTTCCAGTTTGATAGTTGGAGATATCACTTCGTCCAAGATGGACGTAACCATACTCGAACTAATCTGTGAGGAAACTACATATGAATGTTTTAAAACTTTGTTTCAACAATACGATACTAGTGAAGAACCATAATTCGCAACAGGAGGAGCGAGTGTGTAAAGAGACACGTATAGTGGTAAAATAGGTGTGAACTCATATCTGACAACTTAACAATTTTGATAATTTAATGTTGATATTACATAACAAACAGTCCAAGTGAAAGTGTTTTTGTCACCAGTGAAATGGTAAACATAATATTGTGTGTTATAAATCATTCATGTATGTACTGCTAGATGTTCAAGTAGAATTAGGTGTAGTATTATGTTATTCATTTAATGTAGCGTAGATAGAAAGTAGTGTGCCATATAGACAGCAAAATAAAAAAAAAGCCTTGTAAAAAGTGAATTCAAAAAAAAATCTTATGTAAAGATAGAATAGCCCCAACCTTGTTGGAAATGTAATCAGTGATAGATGTAGGAAAAAAAAATCTTTAGTATAGTAGCTAGCCTAGAACCATGAATAATCTTAGTCCGGTAGATGAATTTTAGATAGGGAGGTAGCAAAAAAAGAAAAAAAAGTAATAGAGAAATTTTTAGCACTCCTGATTAAGCCATAACATAAATATAAATAATTATGTAGAAGAAATATTTAATATATGGCGAACATTTTAAAAGCCCAAAGGCAAGGAAATACTAATGACAGGACGTCATTAATTGATGGGAAGGGTAATATGTACTGTGAGCAAAATGCAAATATATTTAAAATACCAAAAAAAAATCCCTTCTTTCTAAAGATAATTCCGACTTCCTCTAATTAAGTTAAATCTAGTTTCAAAAATGAAAAGTCCTTAATCAGCAAAGAGAAAAAGTGCAGTCACTTTCGCAGGAAGTTTAAACGATAAGAACCGTGTGAACTTCTAAATCATCAAAAATATTTAAGACGTATTATTGGACGAAGGGTTCGCATCCTTGGGGCCACTCGTGACAATTGTGAGCCAGTTCTTACAGCGCAAGACTAAAGAGCTAAGTTTGATAGTGGGGTAGAAGTGCTTTTAGAAGAGATTCGTATTTGAAAATCAGGACCGCTTAGACAGAATTACTCGGCGTACGATCTTAGCAATTCTTTGATTGTTGTACCTCTGTCACCATTGTTGTCGTTTGAAGTGACTCACAGCTGTGCACCTAAATATGTAAGTCCCAATAAATCTATTGTTTTTTACCTGTGTTTATTTCACTTTATATGTCTGCATCTAGCCTAGTAGCAGGTAATTATTACGCAAAATCTCCAACAACCTTCCCAGGGAATCTGATCTCCAGATCACTCAAGAAAAAGAGGCCACGTTTATATGTCTACATATTCTATTTTCTCCCATTAATTGAGGGCGGCGCTAGTTTAGTTGACACAATCTTTAGCACTATAAGCAGCGCTATCGGATAACCTATAAAGTGTAAGTTCTCAGCCTTAAGGTACGATATTACATTTGACGCGGTCAATACTTATGACCACAATTAAGCCCAGTCCCTTTTCTTTTATAACCACAGTAAAAAAATTCCATCTCTACAGGGAGGGGGGGGGGGTTGAAACAGGCACAGTCAACTGTATCTAAAGAAGAGGAACTAGATTTGCCAGCAGATCATTTTGAAGATGGTCTCAGTGACTGTGAAAGTAAATGAATATTCTTCTATTATGATCCAGTGCTTAGTTAATTAAAACGTTACAAACAACTTTTTTACCTGTATTCAGTGCTTTTAATAATAAGTGAGAAATAACATAAATATGACATGATAAATGTTACTGAAAGCAGCTATTTAAATATACAAGGCTATTAGGGTACCATTTCTTAGGTTGAAATGTAGTAACAAAAAATTTGCTAATATGATTTTACTCACAACTAATGGTTATTTTTTTCCAAAATAGATGTCTGAAATCAGGTACTGTCCAAGTGCTGAGGTATTATCCCAGCCACAAAATTACCAAAGGGATGAACTGGACTGTTTGTTAATTGATGAAACTCTAGATGCAGGAGTATTACTTTTTTTTAAGCCCAATAAAATCAGAATCATCAAACACTGTCATCCAAAGCTGAAAGTGCAGCTTAAAAAGAAATGCCCAACTGGTATTGTGGCTACAGGGGAACTGTAAAACGCCAACTTTGCCCTATATTTCAAACAGAGTACCTTACTTTTTACCAGTTTTTTGTTTTACAGTAATTTTACAATACTACAAATATAAAATTTGGATAAAGGCTACATTTGCATATTGGGGGGGGGGGGCAAATGTAGTGGAACTAAAGGTGAAATGTTAACTATAATAATTCTGCATATTATGAACTGAGAATTGTTTTCTTAACTGGTTTTCTTCTCAACAGTCCTAATTCTAGACTTAAACCAAAATGGTTTTAAAAAGTGCCTAATCATGGATATAAAACAAGACAATCTGATAAATGTAACATTGTGTATATAACAATGCAAAAATTTCATTGTTAGGTGTTTTCAAAGTGTTTATACATATCCCTTGGACTATACGCTATGTGGGACAATCAGGAGGAAAATGGTGGTGGTTTACAAATAAATTAATTATCATATTGAAGTAAGCATAAAACAGGAATTTGGAAAGTGTTCAGCATACCTCTATGTCTGTCATGGAATCTTCCTACACTGGCCTTTTCTTTTGTCTTGATTAAATCTATCCAAAGGTACCTTCATGAGGGGGGAGGGAGATAAGTGAGTGTATTTGAAAGTAAATAACTAGGCTATTATCTTTAAAATGAACATAAAAGACAGTGAATTTACCTTGTCCCTGGAATCTTGAAGCTTACCCCCTTGTAATGAAGTCATTTACATATGGTAAAAGTATTCTTTTGAGTAAAACCAATTAACTTTGGATTTCTTAAAAATAGAAATGGGTTTTTTGGACTGCAATTATTTTACTCCAGCATAACACAATGTGAGTGTAATAACAAGATTCCTGCTTTTGATCTGCTTTCTTGGTGACATTTTCACCAATAATTTGTTATTACAAATTCAAAATGTGGTCTCTGTTTTGTCAAACAATTGAAATAAAAAAAACATATAATATTTCTGATATATAGAATAAAAAACAAGCAATAAAAGTTACATTTTTAGAATCAGAAGATGCAAATATAACAGATATAATCAGAATAAGTGAATAAAACTAAAACACTGAAAGGAAATAGACTATATATCATAAAATAATAATTGGTATTTCCAAAGAGGTCCTTCTAGGTAAGTCAATAACATAATAACTTTGACTGTTTGATCTTAAATAATATTAGTAATAACTATATTGATGAATAGCTTAGATTTTTAGCTATTCATTGGTATATACAGATCTTCCCTATTCCTATTTGGTAACAAGATAAAAAATTTTTGTAACAATAAAATTTTGCCATCATTGACCTGGACCACAACACATCCAGCAAGGACCTTAATTTTGCTCTGAAGTGCAAATTAAGGTAATTAAGTTAGGAGAGAGACAAGGGGTTAGCAGAAGTAAAAATTGGAAGTATGATCCCAAGGGCTGTAACCAATATTTTTGTTGGGGTACAAAAGAATTAAAAAAAAACACATAAAAATATGCAATTGCATACTGCATACTTCCTTATGATTTCTGGGAATACTTCTGGTTCACACTGGTATTATAAAAGTAAAGAGTACAATTAAACTCTAAAATGAGCAGAATTTATTCTGCATAGGATGGGGACTGCCTATTCCTTATCCAAATTTCCCCTCATGGTTGCTAAAACTTTGGAGGGTGCTCATCAAATCAGAAATTGAGAGTTTATATAGTCCTTTTTTTAGAAGTTAAAAGTGATTAGAGGCCAACCAGCAATGGTGGAGGGGGGAGAATTTTCTGCAAGGGGTATTTTTGTGGGGGCAAAGGATATTTTACATGGGTGGTACTTTCTAGGGGGGAGGGGTAGGCCTAGGCCTAAACACTGGCAACACTTAAGATGTGTTAATTAGTCTTTGAATTTCAAATTCTAAAGCTGTGTTTTAGATAAATCAGTCAACAATTTATAATTAGCAAATATAGTAAAAAAACAATAGGCTATGCAATTGAGCAAAATTAGGCTATTTAAAACTCAAACCCTTACATCTTGTTACCAAATTGGAATTGAGAAGAACTATATTTACCAATGAATAGTTAAAATCTCAGCTGTTTATCAAAATGGTTATTACTAAAATTGTTAAAGATCAAACACTCAAAGTTATTATTTTATTGAGTTACCTAGAAGGAATTCTTAGAAATACCAACTATCCTTTTTTTTTTATGTATAGGCTATTTCCTTTCAGTGTTTTAGTTTTATTCACTTATTCTGATTATATCTGATATATTTGCATCTTCTTATTCTAATTATAACTTTTATTGCTTTATGTTTATTTTATAAATCACAAATATTAAATGTAATTTTTTCATTTCAATTGTTTGACAAAACAGAGACCACACTTAGAATTTATAATAAACTATTGGTGAAAATTTCACCAAGAAAGCAGATAAAAAGTAAGAATCTTGTTATACATTCACAATGTGCTATGCTGGAGTAAAATAATTGCAGTTCAAAAACCTATCTCTATCCTTTAGAATGCCAAAGTTAATTAGTTTTACTCAAAAGAATTCTTTTACCACATGTGTAAGAATTCATTAAAAAAGGGGCAAGTTTCAAGACACCTGGAAAAAGATGAATTCACAGTCTTTTATGTTCATTTTAAAGATTATAGCCTAGTTATTCACTTTCAAATATACTGACTTACCTCCCCCCCCCCTCCTGACGGTCCCTTTGGATTGATTTAATCAAGACAAAAAAAGGCCAGTGTAGGAAGATTCCATGACTGACATAGAGGTATGCTGAACACTTTTCCAGATTCCTGCTTTATGCTTACTTCAAATGTGATTATTAATTTGATTGTAAACCACCACCACCCTCCTCCTGATTGTCCCACATAGCCTAAGTCCAAGAGATAAGCCTAAGTCCAGGAGATATAAACACTTTGAAAACACCAAAACATTGAAATTTGGCACTGTTATATGCACAATGCTACATTTATAAGATTGTCCTGTTTTATATCCATGATTAGGCACTTTTTAAACCTTTTTGGGTTAAGTCAAGAATTCTGGGCTGTTGAGAAGGAAACACAATTCTCAGTTCATAATATGCAGAATTATTATAGTCATCATCTCAGCTTTAATCCCACTATATTTGTAAAAAAAAAAAACAGTTTTTTCTACTCTAGAAGCCTTAATTTAAAGACTTTTGTTTTGAAAAGGGTTTCAGTGTGTACGAAAAACAACTAGCAATCTCTTGCTGGTTGATAACATTCAAATGTTTATTTTGAGTGTTTATATATTTATAAACATTTTTGGTCAAATCATCCCAATAATTATGATGTAGATAATTTTGGAAACCACAATGGCTTTCTAGGACAATCAATAAAAGTTCAAATAGGGATAAAATCCTTTTAATAGACAGTGTTACACAAACAGTGATAGAAATTCACAAAACATACCATATATTTTGGTCACATATGCAGTGACTGTCATCAGTATTCTACATAGGCTATGTAGTTTGCTCACTGCATGTGACCATAATATCTGGTGCTTTTTTTGTTAATTTCTTTTGAAAAAAACTAATTTTTTTTGCTGACAGTTTTTGGTAAATTTGGAGTAATTTATAGGCTAATACTGACTTAAAAATAAAATGAACCTACTATTCAACACGGGAGTATACCCAATGGATATTATCTAAAAATTTCTATTCTATAGAATGTAAAAATAATATCCAACCATACTTAGTTATTGCCAAAATTATCCAACTAGTTAGCTATCTGAAAAATCCTTTTAAGCAAATAAGAAATTATCCAACTAGGAAAATAATTAAAATTTAAAAGAAAAATAGTTTTATCTTGCTAGCCAAATACAATAAAGCATAAGAGCCAATTAGTATCTCTAACTAGGTGGATAATACTTTAACTTATTGCTTGTGATATATATATCTAACTAGACAGATAAGTCAATTCTTCATGCAAATTAGTGATAATATCCAACTAGTCAGACAATTTTTTCTCTTAGACATAGCATAAACATCTAACTTGGTGGATAATACTTTATCCTAGCCCTTCTGATATTAATCAAACTAGGTAGGCTAGTTAAGTAACTTCCTGCCTAGTTAAATATATATCAGAAGATCTAAGACTCAGCATTATCCACTTAGTTAGATATTCTTGCTGTGCCTAAGAGAAACAATTTATCTGGCTAGTTGGATATTATCCCAAAACTGCATAGCCTAATGGAATTTACTTATCATCCTAGTTGGATATATATCAGGAGTGTTAAGACTTGGTATTATCCACCTAGTTAGATGTTCATGCTGTGCCTAAGAGAAATGAATTATCTGGCTAGTTGGATATTAACCCCTAACTGCTTAGAGAATCTTCTTATCTGCCTAGTTGGATATATATCAGAAACACTAAGCAACATTATTATCCAACTAGGTAGATATTCTCTCAGCCTAAGAGAAACAATTTATCTGGCTAGTTGGATATTAACCCCAAACAGCTTAGAGAATCTTCTTATCTGCCTAGTTGGATATATATCAGAAACACTAAGCTACATTATTATCCACCTAGTTAGATATTCTTGCTGTGCCTAAGAAAAACAATTTATCTAGCTAGTTGGATATTATCCCAAAACTGTATAATGGAATTAACTTATCCTCCCAGTTGGATATATTTCAGGAGTGTTAAGACTTGGTATTATCCACCTAGTTACATGTTCATGCTGAGCCTAAGAGAAATGAATTATCTGGCTATTTGGATATTAACCCTAAACTGCTTAGAGAATCTTCTTATCTGCCTAGTTGGATATATATATCAGAATCACTAAGCTACATTATTATCCAACTAGGTAGATATTGTCTCTGGCTAAGAGAAACAATTTATCTGGCTAGTTGGATATTATCCCAAAACTGTATAATGGAATTAACTTATCCTCCCAGTTGGATATATATCAGGAGTGTTAAGACTTGGTATTATCCACCTAGTTACATGTTCATGCTGTGCCTAAGAGAAATGAATTATCTGGCTAGTTGGATATTAACCCTAAACTGCTTAGAGAATCTTCTTATCTGCCTTGTTGGATAGCCTATATATATCAGAAACACTAAGCTACATTATTATCCAACTAGGTAGATATTGTCTCTGGCTACGAGAAACAATTTATCTGGCTAGTTGGATATTATCCCAGGACTGTATAATGGAATTAACTTATCCTCCCAGTTGGATATATATCAGGAGTGTTAAGACTTGGTATTATCCACCTAGTTACATGTTCTTGCTGTACCTAAGAGAAACAATTTATCTGGCTAGTTGGATATTAACCCTAAACTGCTTAGAGAATCTTCTTATCTGCCTAGTTGGATATATATATCAGAAACACTAAGTTACATTATTATCCAACTAGGTGGATATTCTTGCTGTGCCTAGGCTAATAGAAACAATTTATCTGGCTAGTTGGATATTAACCCAAAACTGCTTAGGGAATCTTCTTATCTGCCTATTTGGATATATATCCAAAACACAAAGCTATTTTATTATCCAACTAGGTAGATATTCTGTATATTGCATAGACAGTCAAATATTCAGCTAGGTAGGTAAAGGTGTAAGAGTCTTAAAAATGTTATTATCTGTCTAGCATGATATTTTATCTTGATACTAAGTGTAGTTGGATATTATTTTTACATTCTATAGAACATAATTTTTTTAAGAATATCCATTGGGCACCTTCCCATTCAACACTCTATATTACTGATCAAAATAAATGAACCTAGCCTAACATTTGATGCCCTTTTTTGGTTCTTTCTGAATATATTTGCTTCCTTTTACTGAAATATAGCTATTCTTTAGGGCAAATAGTTTACCCATTTTTCAAATTAGATAGCTGTGTTTTGTCATCTGATGCATAACATGCATGAATCCATGTCATAATCTTGATTATAATTACAGCAGGACCCTTGTGGAAAGAGTTATAATTTAACTATAGCCTAGCCTATAGGCCTAACTGAGTTCCTAGCCAAGCTGATGCTTATTATGCCATCACAAATAGTGACTGGGTCCAAAGACCTAGACGTTGCTGCAAACAAAATAATTTTTAACTTAATTTATTGCACTCCAAAATTAATAACACAAAGGTATTGGATACCTGAATAAACCAGCATTTTTGTATGTTGTTGTTGTTTGGGGTTTGACACGTTCGACCAATCAGTCATATGCGTTCGTATCACTCGATTAATCTGTGCCTTCTGTAATCACTAGCTTGCTTGGGTGTCACTTTAGTCAATATTCATTGAGCCATGTCAGGTATCACTTATTGTGCTATTGGTAGGGGGTCATTCACATGTAGCAAATGCCTGCGTCAAAAAACAAGAATCAGAGTAATTCGGCACTGCTTTGTCATAAAACAATTAAAATACAATTGCAACACAATTAAATAAATAATGCCAATATACAACATTCCTGTCACATGCGTCAACTAAAAAAAAAAAAAAAAAAAAAAAAAAAAAAAAAAAAAAAAAAAAAAAAAAAAAAAACTGATAGAACATAGATAAAAAGAAAAAAATATACAAATTGTGATGACTCTAAAATGAGCTAATATAAGGGTGTAAAAAAAAAAAAAAAAAAAACAAAAAAAAAAAAAAAAAAAAAAAAAAAAAAAAAACCTTAAAGGGAATGAACCAAACCAGTAGTCTTAACAAATCTACCTAAAAGGTTTGTGCTTAGTTGTCTAGCCCAAGGAGGAGACGTGTAATGTCCCAGAACAGAGCACATTGTGAATGCTTTAAATGCCCTCTCACAGCAATTCCTTAGTATTTCCCTCTCCTTTTCATATTTTCTACAGTTGAAGATGATGTGACGTATGTGTTTGTACACTCCACATGTGTCGCAGTTGGGGGAAGGGGTCATTTTCCAATGGAAGAGTGTTGATTTAGTCCTTGCATGGCCACATCTAAGACGAAAGAGACAAGTTGAAAGAATGCGAGATGAGAGGTACATTTCTTTTGATGGCTGCTTGTAATTATACAGATCCAGGAGCTGGGTATGGAAAGAACGGAGCCAAGCCTCTTCTTCCTCCAAAATTTTTGAACTGATTGAAGACAGGAATTCAGGTCCAGTAATAGGGGTTTGAGTGATCAGACCCAGATGGGAGGCTTGTTTTGCAGCCTGGTCTGCTAATTCATTTCCCTTTATACCACAGTGTGCTGGGTCCCATATAAATAGGGCTGATATACCCTTTCTTGCAAGTTGTGTAGTCAGATTTTCAATCTCCATGGCAACATTTCTTGCTTGGTGTTGCTGGTGTGAAAGGTAGTCCAGAGCTGACAGTGAATCCGTGCAGACAATATACTTCCGATTTTTGGTCTCTGTTTGGCTTGCTATGGCTTGAAGAGAAAACTTAAGTGCCATAAGTTCTGCAGAGAAAATTGTCAGGTAGGGGGGTAAACGGTAGGAAAGAGACAGGCCCTGGGAGGGTATAACTACTGCGCAGCTGCATTTTGTTTCTCTGTCTTAGAGCCATCTGTGTAAACTTAGATGGAGTCCTGGTATTCTGCCAACTTTCCCAGGAATATGATTTTCATCACAGCTTGGGGGAGGTCCTCCTTTTTTTCAATGCTGATCTTAGGAATAATCAATTTCCCCAATTCCTTTGGAGGCACTGGGAGAATCATCATCCAAATTAACAGTCAGCCTACCATTCTCTATGAACTCTTCCATGCCAGGAAGGCAAAGGAATCTCTGAAAAGAGGGCATCTCTGTTGGTTTGTAGCGGACATCAGGGTTGTGGTGGCTAATGATTCCTTTGTAGATAATGTGGTTCTTGAGTCTTATCTTTTTTGCAAAATATCTTGCAAGAAGATATTTTCTTCTGGAGTGAAGGGACTGGATCCCCACTTCACAGTACATAGCTGCAATAGGAGCTGATTTTAGGCAGCCAAGGGCTCTTTGTAAGATTGCATGGAGGGTAGTGTCAAGTTTCTTGAGGAGACATTTCTTAGCAGAACCATATATAAATGATCCATAGTCTATCTTGGATATCACCACTGACTTGACAATAGTTGAAGCAAAGACTGTGGGGGCTCCTCTTCTTCCAAGACAGAGAGCATTAATGAAGTTTTGTCTTTGTTTGAGACTGCCAATCAGCTTGTCCAGATGGGGTTTCCATGTCAGTTTTTGGTCAAATACAATTCCCAGAAAGCGTGCATGTTCTGCAACCACAATCCCATGTCCATTCAGTTTCACCAGTGGTTTGAAAGCATCCAGGTTATGCAATTTGTGGAAAAACACACTAACTGACTTATGGCTTGAGAAGACCATATTATTACTTTTTGCCCAAGTTGATAGCATATCTAAAGCTTTTTGAGAGGCTGACTGTAAGCATGCAGGGTCTCTCCCCACAACTGCAACAGCAATATCATCAGCATACAGAAAGAGCTCTGCTCCAAGAACATTTTCCAGGCTTATATCATGACAATAAACTGAGAAGAGAAGTGGGCTTAGAACAGCCCCTTGAGGGAGTCCAATGTCAAAGGCTTTCCTCTTAAATTCTGAGAAGGAGCCCCCTAGGGAGGTCTGGACCTCCCTACCCATCAAAAATTGGTGGATCCAATTTACCAGTGGGTCTGGTAAGCCCATTACAGATAGCTTTCTGATTAGTTGCCTCACATCTACTCTATCAAATGCTGATTCCATGTCTAAAAATATCACATGTACTGCTTTTCCTTTTTTGAAGCTTTGTTTGATCAGATGCTCTAGTCTAACTAAGGCATCTGTGGTGCTCCTTCCAGGGAGAAATCCGAGCTGTTCAATTTGGATGTGGTCTGATAATGGGGTTAAAATTCTTTGTTTTATTACCCTCTCAATTAGTTTTGCAACACAAGAGGTGAGTGATATGGGGTGGTATGAATCAACCAGCCTAGGGTCTTTTCCTGCCTTGAGCAGTGGGATCACTGTTGCCTTATTCCATTCAGATGGTATTGATGACTCTATGACAGATCTATTGAATAACTCTGTCAGTAGCTCAACAAATGTATCTGGCAAATTTTTCAACATTAAATTATGAATTCCATCAGGGCCAGTTGCACCAGGCTGGAGCTTTGAAATGGTGTCTTTAACTTCCTGAAAGCTGAAGTGAGAAAATGGTACAGTACCGTTTTTGAGACTGAGTTGATGGTGTGTGAGCTGTGATGGTGTGTATCTACTTTCAGAAACTTTTCTAAGAAGAGATTAAGTTTCCCATTGGTTGAAAATTCTGTAGTCCTTCCCATCTGTATTTCTGCAGGGATGGGTGTTCTTCTTTTTTTACCTGAAAAAACCTGAAAATTTCTCCATAGCTCTCGGACGGGGGTGTTGTGGCCAAATTTGTCTTCAATGAGCCTTCTCCATCCATCTTGTGTCTCAGTCTTTAGTGTCTTTTTGAATTCTGCTGTCTTTTGCTTGAAAGCTATTTTATTCTCAATTGAGGGGTATCTAGAGAAGTTATTTTTTGCTTTTTTCTTCTCTAGGTAGGCTTTCTGGCATTTATTGTTCCATCCAGGAGTGGAATTTTGTCTCTTGGGATGAGTTGTTTGTAACCAAATATTCTTTCTGAAGAAGCTATTATAGCTGAAGTAATCTTATTGGATAATGATTCCACTGACTGGTCACTTGTCTTAATTTCTGAAACCTTTTGGTTTAAGTTGTGTTTCCAGGAGTTCCAGAGTTTGTCTTGGAATTTCCAGAATTTCACTGGTTGGAACCTTGACCTTACTGGGTTGATCTCTAGTGTTAATGATAGAACCTCATGGTCAGAATCAAAGTCACAGGGTTTCTGAATTTCTACACTATTTATAATATCTGATGATGTGAAAGTGAGGTCAATGGTGGAGTATTTGCCTGTCTGAGGCTTCAGCCGTGTATTTAGGTCTTTGGGGGTGACAAGGGACAACTTATTTATGGGTTCCAGGATGTAATCGGTTAAAGGGGTTGCAATTGGATCTTCTGGTGATACAGTATCCCACATTCTGTGGTGCAGGTTAAAGTCACCACTAAGTATTTTCACAGGGCCACATGCACTCACAATCAGCTTGAATTGATTCAGGGAGAATTTATTTGTCTTTGGGGCATAACAGTTAGCAATACTAATCCACTTGTTACTTCCCAGTAGTTTTTATGTCAATTATGCCTACCTCCATTTCCCCTTGTGGACTGGGGTCATGTATTCTAAAAGCTAGGTCATTTTTCACAAGTGACAGTAGGCCACCACCTGTTTTGAGGACTCTGTCCCAACAGGCAATATTGTACCCTTGAAATCATGGACAATATTCTCCTGTTTTAAGAAAGTTTCTTGAAGTAGGAAAATATCAGGAGCATGCCTGACTAAAATATTTTGGAGTTCTTTTCTTTTGGCTTGGTTGAATCCCCGGATATTTAGTTGGAACACTGAAAGGGAGCTAGTCATTTGTGTGTGAGGGAGCTAACCTGGGTCTTTGCAGCTTATTACTACTACCTTCTTTTCCTTTACGTTTTCTTTCAGGGGCCCTTGGGCTGCTGGTTTGGGGAGGGTTGTTACTGGTTGTAGGGCTTGATTCAACTCTGTTTAGGTTTTCAGCAATGTTGGACAGGCTAAGGACTGCATTTTGAAGATTAGCTGGCATCATCTGAGATACTAGTTTGCAAAGTGATGTTATTGTCTCAGCCAGATAAGAGATCTGCTTTGTAACACCTTCAAACATGGTCATATATTTCTTGTTCAGGTCCTCAACAGGATGGTGGTTAGGTGTCAAAGGAGAAAAGGAGTCTTTATGGGCCATAGGGACATATTTGGTTTGTGTTGGAAGTCCCTTCTTCAGGACCTCGGCAGCAGTCCTCATGGGGACATTATTAGTGAAGGAATAGGTAACAATTGCTTTCTTCTCCATGAATACTGGGCATTCTCTAGCATTAGCAGCATGGTTACCACTGCAGTTAGGGCACTTGAGTACCTGATCTTGCTTAATTGTTTTAAATTGGGGGCATTCATTATGAGTGTGTTGTCCACTACATAGTAGGCATCTTTTGCCTCTGCGGCAATTTGAAGCCATGTGGCCAAAACCTTGGCAATTGAAACACTGTATTGCCCGGGGGATAAACTGCTTAACTGTATACCTTGCACCCCAAACAGAGACTTTCAGAGGGAACTGAACATCCTGATTGAAGGTGCAAACCAGGGGGATAACTGAAGGGCTTGGGTTTTTAAAGGCCAATGTCACATGTTCTATTCTATTATCAACTTGGACCTCCTTGACAAAGTCATCCAGATGAGTGACCTCTTCAGATGGGATAAAAACAATTCCTTTTCTATTTCTTATCAAAGCAGGGTTGGAACTAGGACCCAGCACAAACTTTACTTTACAACCATTTACTGCTATATCTGAAATTGAAAGTATAGCATAGCTACTGATTGGTTTGCAGCTATTATTATAATGGAGCCATCTGGTCCAAGTCTTTCTAACATTGAACCATAATGGCCCCTGTACTCATGATTATGAAGATGTTCAAAAATTTTTTTTGCAATGACGGTTCTACTACCCAATGTCAACAACCTAGTGGTTTCATTTGGACCTTCAACACCTAAAGCCAAAATCCTAACACTAGAATTAATTGGGTCAGGGGTGTCAGGACTAGGCCTACTCCTAATTGTCCTGTCATTCATCCCCCCCAAAAAAAACCCCAATGGGTTAAAAATAATCAGGTAAAACAACAATATAAAATCACAAAAGAAGTAAAATGTCAAATAAATAAAACAAAAATGCTAAAAAAAAAAAAAAAAAAAAAAAAAAAAAAAAAAAAAAAAAAAAAAAAAAAAAACAAGCAGAGGAGGGAGCCCTCAGTCAAAAATAAAATAAGCAAGCAATATAATTCAAAAGCAGGCACAGCACTAATTTTAAAAGCAGGGTAAAAATGGGTTACTAAGCACTCTCAGCACTTTGATAGATGCAGTATGCAGGAATCTGGGAAAATTTGCACAAAGCACAATAACAGTCAAAGCAAGCCAAAGGCCAAAATGCACAACAAAACGAGTATACAGGTGTCAGGGACCACAAGGGCAGAGTCCCTTGTGATTTAATCAGCAAGCCGTGGCACAGAGCTATCCTACTTGGGAAATAGCAATTTTGAATATTTTTGGTTTATTGGCCATAATGGCCCCTGCACTCATGATTATGAAGATGTTCAAAAATTTTTTTTGCAATGACGGTTCTACTACCCAATGTCAACAACCTAGTGGTTTCATTTGGACCTTCAACACCTAAACCCAAAATCCTAACACTAGAATTAATTGGGTCAGGGGTGTCAGGACTATCCTAACACTAGATTAATTGGTCAGGGGTGTCAGGACTAGGCCTACTCCTAATTGTCCTGTCATTCATCCCCCCCAAAAAAAAACCCCAATGGGTTAAAAATAATCAGGTAAAACAACAATATAAAATCACAAAAGAAGTAAAATGTCAAATAAATAAAACAAAAATGCTACAAGCAGAGGAGGGAGCCCTCAGTCAAAAATAAAATAAGCAAGCAATATAATTCAAAAGCAGGCACAGCACTAATTTTAAAAGCAGGGTAAAAATGGGTTACTAAGCACTCTCAGCACTTTGATAGATGCAGTATGCAGGAATCTGGGAAAATTTGCACAAAGCACAATAACAGTCAAAGCAAGCCAAAGGCCAAAATGCACAACGAAACGAGTATACAGGCGTCAGGGACCCCAAGGGCAGAGTCCCTTGTGATTTAATCAGCAAACCGTGGCACAGAGCTATCCCTACTTGGGAAATAGCAATTTTGAATATTTTTGGTTTATTTCAATTTTAATTCGTCTTTTCTTCCCTTTATTTTTGTATTATTTAAAAATATAATTTAATTTGCTTCTTCTTGGGACTGTTTCTACTCAAATGCCAGCGTTTCTACTCAATTTCTTAAAAATCTCATTAATTAGTACACCGTTTCCGGCAGGGGTAATAAAACTATCAACAAAGTTAATAAACCGTTTTTCTGTCATATAATTGTGTGGACTTCATTGCTATTACAAAATAATTGAACTTGATGTAACTTTTCCAAGAATTTCCACTTAGTTCAGCCAATAGCAGAAGACCCGTGAAAAACTTCAAATAAACCATCCACAAATTAGTGTCTACATATATAAAGTTGCATACTTGTCTAAATATTTTGCTTGATAAAAGCAAAAGGATGGGACAAAAAAAAAAAATATTTTCATCTATTATTATAGAGAAAAAATATATAAAAAGATAGTTTTCTCAACTCTACATCTAATTATTTCACTTATTTATTTTTTTTATGAAAATTGCTGTAAAGTCAAATTGGTGAAACACCTTTGTGTGAGTGGAACCGACTTTATGGTTCATATTTTAACGCCAAGCCTTATTGACACCATGGGATCCCCACATTACACAGACAGAAAGTTCATGTTATAGATGTCTATGTGTCCTATCTTACATTGTCAACAATTGGTCAATATCCGGGTGTCCGTATGCACTGTGAGGCAGTGTTGGGTCAAGTACTCTGAAATAGTATTTAAGTATAAGTACCAAGTACTCAACCAAAATGGTAATTAATTATCAGTACTAAGTACTGCAAATATATTGTACTTAAGTGCTTTATCACGAAAGTACATGGCGTGAAGGTTTTTGCATGCTAGAGAATATAGTTCGGTCGTTGGGAGAGAAAATGACATTATTTGTTCCATTATTTCCAGTGGAGAAGTGAAAAGGAACTCCATTCTAGTACCACCAGGACTGTATCCAAGGGGTGGGATCTGGACCAATGAAGACTGGTCATTTTCTGACAGATAAACAGATCCGTCAACAGAATACTGGTCTTTATTGGTCCGGATTCTGGAATCAGGTGCCATAAATCTGTCAATGAAGACTGAACTTAACCCTTTCCGACGAAGTGGTTCCAACGTGAAACCACCTTTTTATATTTTTTTTACAATGATCCGTATGTGGTGAAAATAAGAAACCACCGGTCTAGCATATGCCTAGCAACGCTATCTGACGGGTAAAATTTTATAGGCAGCCTAATTGACACCTAGTGAGGTGACACCTAGTATTTAGAATGGATCACGTGCTGTTTTTTAATAAAAAGTAAGAAAGTTTAAAATACTTGGAAAATAGTAGTATCTTTAATATTGTTTTTCCTGTAAATTTGTTCTTTGTGCAGTAGAGTACAAGTTAGTAGCATCACAGTTTCAGATATGAAGCACGATATACAAGTTAGCTGTAATCTTATTAAAATTAGTTATAGTATAATATAGTAATTTTTTATTAGCTACACAAGGTGAAAAAGAATAAAAAAAAATTAAAGACAATAATTAAGCGCTATAAAGATTTAAGCGAAACTTAGAATACGCTTAGAAAGCAAACAAAGTGCGAGGTATAAGAAACGAAAAGCAATATAAAAATAAATTATAACCTAAGAACTTACCAGGAGGTAAAATCCAACGACGAAACGCATAAAAAAAGCCAAAAATAAACCTCATCGTCACAAGCAAACCACAGTAGTTCAAGGTAATAATTTTAACTCTAGCGATGTATTGGATCTGAGAAAATGAATTGGCATAGGAGAACCCTAGTTTAAACAATTGGTTTTCACCTGTGCCAACCCAAACACCAAAATCCCAATCCGTTGAACCCTAACACAAACTAAGCGTATCCACTTTTTTCTTTGAAAGTAAAATATAAATTTACACAACAAAAAAACTCGCAGTAATGAACAGAAATTCATTATGATAATTCTCCCATATTCAAGCTTATCAATAAACCACAGATAATGAGCACCGAATTCAAAGTTATTTAGACTTGCAAGGGAATTATTGTCTCTCTTTCTTTTGGCAAATAAAATAGTAATTAAAGCTAGGATAAAATTGGCAACCAGTATATTGTAAAAATTGCATTTTAATGAAAAAAATACAGTACTTTTCAAAAACGAACACTTTTGGACGTAGAAATTTAAATAATTTCAAAAAAATACAGGTTGCAACAATAGACCCTCCCCCCACCTCTTAAAAATAAGGAGATAATGAATTTGACCATAAAATGGCAATCAGCATTAAAATTTGTAAAATTTATTGAATAAAAGAGGAAACATATAAATATAGGCTTAAAATGAGATCTATTGTACTGAAAAAAGCGAAAAAAAACTTGAAAAAACCCTTAGGCTTCATTGAAGTAAATAATAAAAAAAAGAGAAGGGTTCAAATAGAAAATATAGCAAGATAAAATTAAAGGAAAAGAAATTCAACGGAGTCAGTTAAACTCTGTTATACGCGCATATTGAACCGACCAAACGAGACTAGTATGAAGATTGTACTTAATAGGTACAAAATAAGTAGAATTAATACTACGGAGCCACCGTTACAGTGGTTAACTCAGGCCAAGATTAATAGAAATATTGGAGAAATACTCCAAGAAGACAGGAAAAATTATGCTCTCTTGTGTGAGAGTTGTTTTCGGAAAAATGACTCGCATGGCATAAAGATAAGACCACTAAAAGTTGGGAAGTTAAAATGAAAATAGTCATTGTCACTTGTATGTCTAAAAAAAAAATACTGCGTGCCATGAAGGCAAGATATATTTTCTGCAGAAGGGCCACTTTGTTTGAGAACAGAATAGCCAAAGAGAAAACTGTGGCCACAAATCAAAAAAGTGTGGCAATACTATACGATATAATTAATTATTGTGTGTGCAGGTTTATAATAGTCCTTTTAGTTGTAGCTGATGACAAGAGAACTTAAAGACGTTATAGAAGCTACCAGAAGGCAGCCCTGGTAAGTAAACCTTCAGGGTGCAGGCACGAGTCAATTGATAGTTTCAAAACAGGTAAAAAGACGAATAGCTAAATTTTTTGCTGATTAAATCAAGCTGTAAACGGAGCCATGTCCCAAAAGGACATTAAGGCTGGAAAAAAAAGAGATTACAGACTATTAATTTTTTTTAACTGTCTCAATCGCCAGAAAATTCGAAAAGAATTAAAAAGCTCAAAAGTTTGAATAAACAAACAGGCATATAGTAAGCTAAAAACATTTAATGACACAAATTGGTTTGAAATAGAACCCCAGCCCTCAGGGCAAGGGTTGTAAGTTATGCCCTGGAGGCATATAAGGTTTTTATTGAGTGTTGTCTTAGAAACTTCAAAAGGGCTCATTTGATTGGAAATTGAAAGGGCTAGCATCTTTTTGATAGTTGAAAGTGATGGGAGAGCGACTAACGCCCCTCTCACGCCCACCATTTTCGCAAACACATCCAATCAAAATTTTGAGATAGCCAATTCATTTAACGTAGTTCAAAATTCTAGAAATTTTTCTTATAGGATGACAACCCAACCTCACAGCCCTTAGGGTAAGTGTTTTAATTTATGACCTGGGGCATATTAGGCGTTTATAGAAAGCGTTGTCGTAGAATCTCAAAAAGGGCTCATTCGATTGGAAAGCGAAAGACCTAGTGCCCTTTTTAATAGTCGATAGTGATTGGAAGGCTTGGAAATTTTATAGTAAAGATTGATGTTGGTATAATGTATGTTTTTTGTTGTTGTTGCCGTTTAGTTTTTTTGGTGTTGGTGCGAAAAGGGCTCATTCGGTTGAAAATAGAAAGGGCTGATACCTTTTTTATAGTCGAAAGTGATTGGAGGGCAACTAATCCCCCTCCCACGCCCACCTTCCCATTTGCCTTTATATTTAAACACTACATGGTGCCTTAAGATTAAATCAAAATAAATTGTATTAATGCTAGTTCCCAATAAGCCATCTCAGCAGTATCCCAAGAACGACTGAGGGTATTATATTCAAACTTTCGAGGCTAATTCTGCTCTTAAAATTTAAACAAGTCAAAACAGCGTAAGTGTATCCAAGCTATCAAAGAAAGTCAGCAAATTTTTTTGCGAATGGTATCACGTTTCCATTTCAGGTCGACTAGAGAGGTATGAAGCGAAATTAAACACTACTATTTGTGTGGAGATTTTTAAAAGCGTGTATGTCGTTAAAAATTGCTGAAAATGTTTCTCCAGCATACAAATAGCAGGCCAAACTATAAATTTACTTAAAACGAAAATATTTAAAGTAATATTTTCTTTTTTGTAATAATAATTTCTGCTCGTTTTATATTGACATAGTCTATTCAGGGAAAACGCTGTTTTGACTTGGTTAAATTTTAAGAGCAGAAGTAGCCTCGAAAGTTTGAATATAATATATGCCCCAGGCCCCCTTATATGCCCCAAGGGCATAACTTAAACCTTTGCCCTGGGGGCTCTGGGGGGTTTGTCATCCTTAAATATGTAATTTCCAGAACTTTCAACTATGTTGAAAAAAATGGCTATCTCTAAACTTTGATTGAATGTGTTTGGGGAAACGGTGGACGTGAGAGGGGGGTCAATTACTCTCTACTCACTTTAGAGTACTGAAAAGGGCAATTTCAATTTCTAAACAAATGAGCCCTTTTTGAAATTCCTCCAACAATTTTCTATGTAAACCTTATATGCTCCAAGGGCATAACTTACAACCCTTGCACTGAGGGCTCTGAGGGGGTTACCATCCTAAAATACCTATAATTTTCAGAACTTTCGACTACGTTAAACAAAATGGATATCTCAAAACTTTGATTGGGTGTGTTTGGGAATTGCAGGCATTAGAGAGATGTTAGTTGCCTTTCAGTCACTTTCGACTGTTAAAAGGGCACTAGCCATTTCAATTTGCAATTGAATAAGCCCTTTTTGATGTTTTTACAGCATCGCTTTCTATAAAAACCATAAATACCTCCAGGGCATAACTTACAACCCTTGCCCTGAGGTTTTTTTTTGGGGGGGGGATTGTCATCCTTAAAGACCTAATTACCAAAAACATTCAACTACATTGAATAAAATGGATATCTAAAAATTTTGATTAGATGTGTATGGGGAACAGGTGAGCGTGAGAGAGGAGATAGTTGCCCCAAAATTACTTTTGACTATTAAAAAGGGCACTAACCCTTAAAATTTCAAATCGAAAAAGCTCTTTTTCAAGTTTCTACGACAAAAATTTCAATAACAACTTATATGCCCCCAGGGAATGACTTATAACCCTTGCCCTGAAGACTATGGGGGGAATTTCCTACTCAAAGGTATAATTTCCCAAACTTTAAACTGCATGAAACAAAATGGCTATCTCAAAATTTGATTAGATGTGTTTGGGAAAAGGTGGGCGTGAGAGTGGTGTTAGTTGCCTTCCTTTCACTTTCGACTTTTAAAAAGGGCACTAGCTATTTCAATTTCCAATCGAATGAGGCCTTTTTGAAGTTTTCACGACAACGCATTCTATAAAAACCTTATATGTCCCCAGGGCATATCTTGCAACCCTTGCCCTGAGGACTGGGTTATGCCTACACAAGCCTTATGCCTACACTACTGGCGTGAGAGGGGCGTTAGTTGCCCTCCAATCACTTGCGACTATTAAAAAGGGCACTAGCCCTTTGAATTTCCAATTGCATGATTCTTTTTTGAAGTTTCTACAACAACAGCTTCTATAAAAACCTTATATGCCCCCAGGGCATAACTGACAACACTTGCCCTGAGGGCTATGGGAGAATATCCTCCTCCATAACATAATTTCTATCCGGAAATCAACTACGCTGAACAAAATGGCTATCTCAAAATTCTGATTGGATATGTTTCGGGAAATGGCGGTCGTAGAAGGGGTGTTGGTCGCCTTCCATTCACTTTCAACTATTAAAAAGGGCACAAGCCATTCCAATTTCCAATGAATGAGCCCTTTTTGAAATTTTTACGACAACTTCTTCGATACGAAGTGCCCTGCTCTAAAGGAAAAAAATACATTGTGCCAACATCGCTCTCATATGCCCCCAGGACATAACTTATAACCCTTTCCCTGAGGGTTGTGGGAGAGTGCCTTCCTCAAAAATATATTTTCTATCTGGAAATCAACAACGCTGAACAAAAAGCTTATCTCGAAATTTTGATTGGATGTGCTGTGGGGAACGATGGACGTGGTAGGGGGGCGGGTTGCCCTCCGATCACTTTTGACTGTTAAAAAGGCCACTAGCTACTCCAACAACCAATCGAATGAGCCCTTTTTGAAAATTCTACAATAACTCCTTCGATAAAAAGTGCCCTGGTATGGAAAAAAATAAATTGTGTCAACATCGTTCTTCACTTAGGCAGTGACATTGCGCTGCCTATTATTTGATTTTTTAATAAAGCTGGGTGTTAGTTTTCAGAAATAAGAACATCCACACTTAAAATACAGCAGATTTTATTAATAATATTTCATTTTTTAGAAGGTTGGGTTTTAGTTTTCAGAAATAAGAACATCCACGTTTAAAATACATATAGTATTTGATTTTTAAAATAGAGTTGGGTTTAAGTTTTCTGAATCAAGAACACCCACGTTTAAAATACATCTGGTTTTACTAATAAAATTTAATTTTGTAATAAAGTTGGGTTTTAGTATTAATCTAATTGTATTAATCATCTGATTGTATTAATAATATTTAATTTTGTAATAAAATCGGGTTTTAGTTTTTGGAAATAAGAACAACCAACGTTTAGAATATTGACTTGCCAAAGAAAGTTAGGTTTTAGTTTTCAGAAACAACAACAAACCACGTTTAAAATTCATCTGATTTTATTAATAATATTTGATTTTGTAAATAAAGTTAGGTCTTAGTTTTCAGATATAAGAACTTCAAAATAAAAAAAAAAAATCTTATCTTAGACCTTAGTTCCACCTCTGCCTCCATAGGCACCCAGGGCATCGAGAAGGAGCCGCTAATCTTTCCGCAGATTTGCAGCTGCAAATATGTCCTCCCACTGAGGTTGGATTGATGTGTGCAGGTTACGGAGATTTGACAGGTACGTTCGACACAGAGTGCTTCTGGGTCTGCCCCTGCGGTGTGGACCGATGGTTGCCAATGAAGCGGTGCATTTGGTAGTCGAAGATTGTCCTTACGTAATATGTGGCCAAGGTATATCCATCGGCAGACTCTTATGATATATTTCACAAGAGGCTGGCCAGTCATGTCACGGATGGATTGGTTTGCTATTCTCTACTGCCAACGGATTTTGAGAATTCTTCTAAATACATGTGCTTTCGAAAGCAAGTATTCTTCTCTCTTGTTCCTGGTTCAGGGTTCAGGTGCCAGGTTTCAGCTGCGTAGAGCAGCACTCGATTAACATTACTATTGAAGAGTCTTAGCTTTACCCATTTAGAGCAGCTTTGGGACAGCAGCACTTTCCGTAATCTATTGAAGGCTCCATTGGTTTGGCCGATTCTTGTGAGCACTTCTTTTGTGGTCGATCCGCGCTTTCTATTATGCTTCCCAAGTATTTGAAATGGACGACTTGCTCTATGTGTTGTTCCTCACAAGCGATGCTCAGGGGTGACTCTGTGGTGGCCCTGCATTTTTGTTTTTTAATAATTTATTTTCAGGCCGACCTAGCCACCTTTCTCTCTCACTTTATCGTACGCCTAAGTTTAGATCACTTAGGCGTATTTCTGGATTCAGGTGGATTTAGTCTGTGCTTTTATTTCACAGTATGTAATCAACGACAATTACGAAAATTAGCGGTGACAAGAAGCAACCTTGCTTAACTCCTGACAGAATGTGGAAGAATTGAGTTTGACCACCTGGTGTCTTTACACAGCCCTCACTATCTTCATAAAGCGCAACGATCAGTGAAACTATCTTTCAGGGATTCCGTAATGCAAAAAGACCTTCCACAAACTCTGGTGGTCTACTGAGTCAAACGCCTTCTCAGAATGGATGAATATCATATAAAATTTGGAGCGTCACCCTCTGCTTTCTTCCGTCAGTAGCCGTAGAGTAAATATCAGGTCCGCACATGAACGGTTAGTTCTAAGTCAATGTTGCTCATCCCAAAAGAGTCTGTCGAGCTGCGAGATGATTCTCGCAGCTCGCAAATTTGATTTTTAAAAATTTCGGTTTTAGTTTTCAAAATAAGAACATCCACGTTTAAAATACATCTAATTTTATTTATAATACTTAAATTTTTAATAAAGTTGAGTTTTTAGTTTACGGAAATAAGAACATCAACGTCTAAAATAATCTGATCTTATTATTAATAATCAAATCAAAACGTTTAAAATACATCCGATTTTATTAATAAAATTTGATTTTTTTTTATACAGTTGGGTCTTAGTTTTGAAAAACAAGAGCATCCACATTTAAAATAACTCTGAGTTTAATAATAATATTTGATCTTTTAATAGAGTTGGATTTTAGTTTTCAGAAATAAGAATATCCACGTTTAAAATACATCTGTTTTTATTAATGATATTTGATTTTTTAATAAAGTTGGGTTTTAGTTTTCAGAAACAATAACATCAACGTTTAAAATGAATTTGTTTTTATTAATGATATTTGATTATTTAATAAATTTGGGTATTAGTTTTCAAAAATAAGAACACAATAGATTAAAATAAATATGATACTATTAATAATATTTGAATTTAAAGAAAGTTGGGTTTTAGTTTTCAGAAATAAGAACATCCACGTTTAAAATACATCTGATTTTATTAATAATATTTGATTTTTAAATTAAGTTGGGGTTTAGGTTTGCGGAAATAAGAATATCCACGTTTAAAATAATCTTATTTTATTATTAATAATTGATTTTTTTAAAAAGTTGGGCTGTAGTTTTCAGAAATAAGAACATCCTCGTTTAAAATAATCTGATTTTATTAATATATTTGATTTAAAAAAAAAACTTAGGTTTTAGTTTTCAGAAATAAGAACATCCACGTTTAAAATACATCTGATTTTATTAATAATAATTGATTTTTCGATAGAGTTGGGTTTTAGATGTCACAAATAAGAACATCCACATTAAAAATAGATTAGATTTTATTAATAATGTTTGATTTTTTTTAATAGAGTTGGGTTTTAGTTTTCAGAAAAAAGAGCATCCACGTTTAAAATATATCTGATTTTATTAATAATATTTGATTTTGTCATAAAGTTGGGTTTTAGTTTTCAGAAATAAGAACATCCACGTTTATAATACATCTGATTTTATTGATGATATTTCATTAAATAAAGTTGGGTTTTAGATTTCAGAAATATGAACATATTCGTTTAAGATGTTTCTGATTTTATTAATAATATTTTTTTTTTAATAAAGTTGGGTTTTAGTTTTCAGAAATAAGAACATCCACGTTAAAAATACATCTGATTTTATTATTAATATTTGATTTTTTAATAAAGTTGGGTTTTAGTTTTCAGAAATAAGAACATTCACGTTTAAAATACATCTGATTTTAATAATAATAATTGATTTTTTAATAGAGTTGGGTTTAGATGTCACAAATAAGAACATCCACATTAAAAATAGATTAGATTTTATTAATAATATTTTATTTTTTTTAATAGAGTTGGTTTTAGTTTTCAGAAAAAAGAACATCCACGTTTAAAATATATCTGATTTTATTAATAATATTTGATTTTGTCATAAAGTTGGGTTTTAGTTTTCAGAAATAAGAACATCCACGTTTAAAATACATCTGATTTTATTGATTATATTTCATTAAATAAAGTTGGGTTTTAGATTTCAGAAATATGAACATATTCGTTTAAGATGCTTCTGATTTTATTATTAATATTTGATTTTTTTAATAAAGTTGGGTTTTAGTTTTCAGAAATAAGAACATCCACGTTTAAAATGTATCTGATTTTATTATTAATATTTGATTTTTTAATAAAGTTGGGTTTTAGTTTTCAGAAATAAGAACATTCACGTTTAAAATACATATGATTTTTAATAATATTAAATGTAACAGTGACAAGGGAAACCACGATACATCACTATAAAAATATCCCAATTCTTACGTTTGAACAAAAAAAAATCCATACTGAACTTTGAAAATCAAATGAATGTAACAGTGACTAGGGAAACCACGTAACATCACTACAATAATATTCTTAGTCAAACATTTCAACAACAAAATTTCGAAACTGAACTTTGAAAAATCAAAAGAATGTAACATTGACAAGGGAAACCACGACATATCATTACAAAAATACTCCAACTCTTACATTTCAAGGAAAATAAATAAATAAATAAATGAACTTTGAAAGATTAACAGAATGTAATAATGACAAGGTAGGCCATGACATATCACTAAAAAATATTCCATGTCCTATATTTCAACGAAAAAAAAAAAAAATCCAAAATAAACTTTGAAACATCAACAGAATGTAACAGTGTCATGGTAAACCATGACACAACAATATAAAAATATTCCATGGTTTACATTTCACCGATAAAAAATCCAAATGAACTTTGAAACATCAACCGAATGTAAGAGTGACCAGATAAACCGCTACACAACGCTACAAAAATATTCAAAGTCTTACTTTTAAATGAAAAAATTCCAAAATGAACTTTGAAAACATCAGCAGATTGTAACAATGACAAGGTAAACCACATCACAGCACTACCAAAATATGCCACGTCTTGAATTTCAAGGAAAAAATTCCAAAATACACTTTGAAACATGAACAGAATGTAACAATGACAAGGTAAACCATAACACAACACTATAAAATATTCCTAGTCTTACATTTCAATGCAAAAAAATTCCAACTAAACTTTGAAACACGAACAGAATTTAATAATGGCAAGGTAAACCACGATACAACACTGAAAAAATATTCGAAGTCTTACATTCAATTAAAACAAAATCTGAAATGAACTTTGAAACAGCAACAGAATGTAACAGTGACAAGGGAAACCACGACACATCACTAAAAGAATATCCCAACTCTTACATTTCAACAAAAAAAATCCATACTGAACTTTGAAACATCAACAGTATGTAACAGTGACAAGGGAAACCACGACACATCACTAAAAGAATATCCCAACTCTTACATTTCAACAAAAAAAAATTCCATACTGAACTTTGATACATCAACAGAATGTAACAGTGACAAGGGAAACCACGACACATCACTAAAAGAATATCCCAACTCTTACATTTCAACAACAAAAAATTCCATACTGAACTTTGAAAAATCAACAGAATGTAACAGTGACAAGGGAAACCGCGACACATCATTACAAAAATATTCCAAATCTTACATTTCAAGGGAAAAAACTCCTAAATGAACTTTGAAACATCAAAAAACTGTAACAGGGACAAGGTAAGCCTCAACATATCACTAAAAATATTATAAGTCCTATATTTCAATGAAAAAATTCCAAAATGAACTTTGAAAGATCAACAAAATGTAACAGTGACAAATTCCAAAATTAACTTTGAAACATCAACAGAATGTAACAGTGACAAGGGAAACCATGACACATCACTAAAAGAATATCCCAACTCTTACATTTCAACAAAAAAATTCCATACTGAACTTTGAAACATCAACAGAATGTAACAGTGACAAGGGAAACCACGACACACATCACTAAAAGAATATCCCAACTCTTACATTTCAACAAAAAAAATTCCATACTGAACTTTGAAACATCAACAGAATGTAACAGTGACAAGGGAAGCCACGACACATCACTAAAAGAATATCCCAACTCTTACATTTCAACAAAAAAAATTCCATACTGAACTTTGAAAAATCAACAGAATGTAAAAAGTGACAAGGGAAACCACGACACATCATTACAAAAATATTCCAAATCTTACATTTCAAGGAAAAAACTCCTAAATGAACTTTGAAACATCAAAAAACTGTAACATGGACAAGGTAAGCCTCAACATATCACTAAAAATATTATAAGTCCTATTTTTCAATGAAAAAATTCCAAAATGAACTTTGAAAGATCAACAAAATGTAACAGTGACAAATTCCAAAATTAACATTGAAACATCAACAGAATGTAACAGTGACAAGGGAAACCATGACACATCAGTACAAAAATATTCCAAGTCAAATATTTCAACAAAAAAATTCCAAACAGAACTTTGAAAAATCAACAGAATGTAAAATTGACAAGGGACACCACGACACATCATTACAAAAATATTCCAAGTCTTAAATTTCAAGGAAAAAATTCATAAATAAACTTTGAAAGATCAACAGAATATAACAGTGACAAATTCCATAAAAAACTTTAAAACATCAACAGAATGTAACAGTGACAAGGGAAACCGTGACACATCCCTACAAAAGTATTCCAAGTCATATATTTCAACGTAACTATTCCAAACTGAACTTTGAAAAATCAACAGAATGTAAAATTAACAAGGGAAACCAAGATACATCATTACAAAAACATTCCAAGTCTTACATTTCAAGGAAAAAATTCATAAATGAACTTTGAAAGATCAACAGAATGTAACAGTGTCAGGGTAAGACATAATATATCACTACAAAAATATTCCAAATCCTATATTACAACGAAAAAATTCCAAAATGAAATTTGAAACATCAACAGAATGTGACAGTGTCAAGGTAAACCACGACACAACACTACAAAAATATTCCGTATCTTACATTTAAATGAACAAAAATTCCAAAATGAACTTTGAAACATCAACAGAATGTAGCAGTGACTAGGTAAGAAAAGGAATTTTCAGAGATAAAGATAATGCTAGCTGGCTCATTGTGGATATATTAGAAACTGAGATAGGTTAACAGAGCTTATATCAAAGTTTGAGCATACCCCAATACTATGCAATAATTTTTAAAAGACATAAATCTTTCGTTTCTTCCATAGGGCTGTAACATCATCACTTAGAGTAGACGTTATTTTGTTAGTTTTTTAGGGCCCTCCACACTTTCCAGCTGCCACCGAGCTGACCACCGCATCGGCCGTCCCCTACCAGCGCCGCCGCAGGGCAAACTGCTACGGCGGACACGGCGCCACTGCGTTGGGCGGCTCAGCGGCACGGGTAGGGAACGGTGGTTGGCTTGGTGGCGACCGGAAAGCTCAGAGGGCCGCGCTTTCCGGTGGCCCTCATTTTTGTTGTAAGCCATTTATACCATACATTAAACACAACTAATATTTCCCTGATAAAACGTACTTTTGTTGACCAAAGGTGGATTATTTTTTTACTTATCATTATAAAATATGGCAATTTAGAATGTTATCATTTTAAAAGTTTCCCATGACCTAAATGATTCCTGATTATGACTTCTTTAAATTACTAACCTTCGACACTTCAGACATTTTGGATGTTATGTTTAAGGCGAATGTTTTAGGTGTTATGTTTAAGTCGAAAGGAAATTTATTTAGTAGCCATATTGAAAAACATCTTTAACTACTTTGATCTTTTTATTATCCCTAAGCTGACTTCTTAATATTATATTACTACATCCCTTACCTATTTTTGTTCCTACTTTCAATATGGCTGCTAAATAAATTTCCTTTCGCCTTAAACGTAACACCTAAGACTTTCGCCTTAAACGTAACATCCAAAATGTCCGAAGTGTCGATGGTTAGTAATTTAAAGAAGTCATAATCAGGAATCATTTAGGTCATGGGAAACTTTTAAAATGATAACATTCTAAATTGTCATATATGATAATGATAAGTTAAAAAATGTCAGAATTGAATGTTTAATTCGTTCGTCCATTCAACTCTCAAAAGATAGAGTCCGATGATGTTCTGACAGCTTTTTTCTTACATTTATAACTCTTAATGGAGCCTCTATTCCATCATCCAGACATACCTATATGGCTACTAAATAAATGTCCTTTCGTTTTAAATGTAACAGCTAAATATGACCATTCCTCCACTAATCTAGCCCTTCTACCCTATCCCTAAGCTGACTTCTTAATATCATATTAAAACATGCCTTATCTTTCAATATGGCTACTAAATGAATTTCCTATCGCCTTAAACGTAACACCTAAACTTTCACCTTAAACGTAACACCCAAAATGTCAAGTAATTTATAAAGGTTCCTTTGTCTCGGCAACCATACACTGACATATTTAAAATTCCAGGAATTCTTATTAAATTTGATAATTCTGGAAGAAATGTTTTATCTCTCCCCCTAAAAGAAACCATAGTCTGCGATTTATCGTAACATATTCCAAGCATTATCGGTTGAAAAATTTATCAAGATTTTCCATAGTGCTTATTGTTCAGTACTTAAAAATCATCTAACACATTTTCACAAATGTATAATGTATTTATAGAATTGATTCTTGAAAACTTGCCCCTTGATTCGGGGGGGGGGGGGGGGGGGGGGGGTGAGGGACATGTCCTCCGTCAAATCAGCCACCTTCAACGATTATAGGACCATCCCTCACATAAGAACCTTATACACCTCTGGGGCACAACTCAAACACTTGTCCCTGGGCTATGGGGGGTTTTACGACCCAAGAGTTTTTTGTTTGATGTCTGAACTATTCCAAAAACCAGATACCTCAAAATTTATAAGAGCTATTATGCCCCCAGAACATAACTGAAAAAGCCTGCCCCTGGAACCTGGGGGTTGCGTAGACACCGGAGTTTTTTCTTATTTTACTTGGATCTCAAAATGTGGATTGAATGGATTTGGGAGAAAAGGGCTAGGGGTGCTTGTTGGGCTCGGATCTCTTTTGACTCTAAAAAGTAAACTAGAACTTCCAATTTCTAATCAAGTGAGCCACCTTCGAAGTTTATACGACCACCCCTTACATAAGAACCTTATACACCGTCGGGGCATAATTTAAAACACTTGCTCCTGGGCTCTGAGTGGGGCAGGAGGTGTATGACCCCAGAGTTTGTTTTTTATTTAACGTTCGAACTATTTTTAAAAAAATAGAATACCTCAAAATTTACAAGAACCATGTATGCCCCCAGAACATAAATTACAAAGCCTGTCCTTAAGCTCTGGGAGTTGCGTCGACATCGGACTTTTTCTTAGCTGACTTTTGGGACGGTTTTTATTAAAATGGCTATCTCAAAATTTTTATTAGATGGCTCTTAGGAAAAAATGGCATGGAGGGGCTAGTTGCCCTTGGATCTCTTTTGATTTTTAAAAAGTGAACTAGAACTTTCAGTTTCCAATCAAATGAGCCATCTCGAAAGTTTCTAGGATTATCCTTTTCATAATAACCCTATATGCCCCAAGGAAAAAACTTAAAACACCTGCCCCCAGTCCCAGGGAATTGTGTCGACACCGGAGTTTTAGTTATCTGACCTTTGAACTATTTAAAAAAAAAATATAGCTATCTAAAAATTTGTATCGGATGGGTTTGGGGAAAAAAGGGCATGGGGGAGCATGTTTCCCTCCGATCTCTTTTGACTCTTAAGCAGTGAACAAGAACTTTCAATCTCCATTCAAATGAGCCCTCTCTAAAGTTCATACGAGATTCCCTTCCATAAGAACCATAAATGCCTAAAGGACTGAAAAACCAACTCCCTAGGCCCTGAGGAATTGTTTCGGCCCGGAGTTTTCGTTATATGATCTTTGAATTATTTTTAGAAAAAAAGCTATCTTAAAAAACTTTTCAAATGGGTCAGAGGAAAAAGGGCATGTGGGGTGGGGGGAAGGCTAGTTGTGATCAGATCTCTTTTGACTCTTAAATAGTGAACTAAAACTTTCAATTTTTAATCCAATGAGCCCACTCTGAAGTATATACGAGCATCCTTTCAATAAGAACCATATATGCCCCCAAGGCATAACTCACAACGCCTTCCCCAGACCTCGGGGAGGGGGGGTGTCGACACCGGAGTTTTAGTTATCTGACCTTTGAACTATTTTTAACAAAATGGTTATCTCAAAATATTTAGCAGATACATTTGGGGAAAAGGGCGTGGGGGGGGGGGGCTAGTTGTCCCCCTATCTCTTTTGACTCTTGAAAACTGAACTAGAGCTTTCAATTTCAAATCAAATGAGCCCTCTCTTAAGTTTAATACAAGCATCTGTTCCATAAGAACTATATATGCCCCCAGAGCATAACTTACAACGCCTGTCCTCGGCCTCTGGGGGGTTGCGTCGACACAGGAGTTTTTCTTATCTGACCTTTGAACTATTTTTAACAAAATGGCTATCTTAATTTTTTTGAAGGGTTTGACGAAAAGGATCTCTGTTGACTCTTAAAAAGTGAAATATAACCTTCAATTTTCAATCAAATAAGCCCTCTCTGAAGTTTATACGATTATCTCTTCCATATGAACCATATATGTCCCCAAGGAATAGCTTACAAAGCCTGCCCCTGGGCCGTGGGGGGATGTATTGACCCCAGAGTTTACGTTACACAATAATTGAACTATTTTAACAAAGTGACTATTTTATAGGATGCATCTGGGGAAAAAAGGCGTGGGCTAGTTGCCCTCAGATTACTTGATTCTTAAAAAGAGAACTAGAACTTCCGATTTCCAATCGAATGAGCCCCTTCCGAAGTTTATGCAACGACTCCTTCAACATGAAGTGCCTCAGGGGAAAAAACAGATTGGAGCCGAATGACCTTTACTATAGGCAACGCAAGTTGCCCTCCGATCACTTTTCACTCTTGAGAGGGGAACTAGTAATAATGATTTACAATTGAATAACCTCCTTCCGAAGTTTATGCGACCATCCCTTCCATAAAAGCCTTATATGCCCCCAGGGCACATTTTAAAACACTTCCCATTCGATTCTGGGGGAGGGGGCTGTTTTATCCCTGTAGTTTGTGTTATATTATCTTTGGTCTATTTTGAACAAAATGGCTATATAAAAAATCGATTGGACACATTTGGTGAAAGGAAGGTAGGGAGGGAGAGGGAGGGGCTAATCACCATCAGATTACTTTTGACTCTTAAAAGGTGAATTCGAACCCTCAATTTCTAATCATTTGTGTTCCCTCCAAAGTTTATACGACCATCTCTTCCATAAAAACCTTATATACCACCGCGGTGAAGTCACAACCCTTCCTCTGGATCTGGGGGGGGGGATATTGAAAACGAAGTTTTAGTTATCTTATCGTTGGACGATTTCAAACAAACAGGTTACATCAAAATTTTCATTTGATACATTGGGGAAAAGAGGGTGTTTGTGTCAAGGGAGGGGGGAGGGTTTGTTTGATGTTTGAATCATCTTGATAAAACACATACCTCAAAATTTAAAAGAAACATGTATGCCTCGAGAGCAAAAACTTACAAAGCCTGCCCCTGGGCTCTTTGGGTTGCGTCGACACCAGAGTTTTTCTTATCTGACTTGGATCTCAAAATGTGCACCTGATGGATTTGGAAAAAAGGGACTAGGGGGCACTAGTTGGGTTCGGATCTCTTTTGACTCTTAAAAACTGAACTAGAACTTTCAATTTCTAATCAAATGAGCCACCTTCTAGATTTATATGAACATACCTTACATAAAAAACCTTATAGGACTCCAGGGCATAACTTAGAACACTTGCCCCTGGAATCTGGGGGGTTGTGTGACCCCACAGGTTTTTGATTTGATGTTTGAACTATAAAAAATAAATATCGGGTAAGCATAACGGGTCTGCATGCAAAATGTGTTTGGTACAATTATTCTGCATATTAGATAGATAGACAAATAAGTGTATTTTAAAGCCAAATATACGACCATGAACACATGTGTTTTAAGAACCATGTGTGCTTCCAATTTTTTAAGAACCATGTGTGCTTCCCATCGCATAACTTACAACGCCTGGTCCTAGGCCCTGGGGGTCGCGTCGACACCGGAGTCTTTCTTATCTGACTTTTGGACGGTTTTAAACAAAATGGCTATCTAAAAATTTTTATCAGATGGGTTTTGGAAAAAAAGGGCATGGGGGACGAGTTGCCCTCGGATCTCTTTTGGCTCTTAAAAATTGAACTAGAACTTTCAGTTTTAAATCAAATGACCCCTCTTTTAAGCTTATAGAATTATCTCTTTCATAAGAACCATATATACCCCATGGACATAACTTAAAACACCCGCCACCGGCCCGGGGGGTTGTGTCGACACCAAAGTTTTAATTATCTGACCTTTGAACTATTCTTAACAAAATAGTTATCCCAAAATATTTATCGGGTGCATTTGGGGTTAAGGGACATGGTGGGGGGGGGGCTAGTTGTCCCCCGATCTCTTTTGATTCTTGCAAAACTGACATATAACTTTCAATTTCCAATCAAATGAGCCCTCTCTGAAGTTTAACACAGGCATCTCTTCCGTAAGAAACACACATGCCCCCAGCACAAAGCTTACAACGGCTGTCCCCTGGTCCTGGGGATTTGCGTCGACACAGGAGTTTTCTTATCCGACCTTTGAAATATTTTTAACAAAATAGTTATCTTAGTTTTTTTTTGGATGGATTTGGAGAAAAAGGGATGTGGGAGGAGGGGGGTTAGTTGCCTTCGGATCGCTTTTGACTCTTAACAAGTGAACTATAACTTTCAATTGTCAAAGAAATGAACCCTCTTTGAAGTTTATACGAGCATCCCTTCCATAAGAACCATATATGCCCCCAAGGTATAGCTTAAATAGTCTGCCCCCGGGGGGGGGGGGGGGGGCTGTTGACCCTAGAGTTTTCGTTACACGATATTTGAACTATTTTTAACAAAAATGACTATTTTATCGGATACATTTGGGAACAAAGGGCGTGGAGGGGGGGGGGGGCTATTGCCCTCCGATCACTTGACTTAAAAAGAAAACTGGAACTTCCGATTTTCAATCGAATGAGGCCGTTCCGAAGTTTATGCAACGACTCTTTCCATATGAAGTGCCTCTGGAAAAAAAAATAATGAAACATTGGAGCCATATGACCTATACTATAGGCATTGCTATAGCGTTGCCTCTGATACGACCTAGGCGTGTGAAGCTGTCGACTTGTCCACAATATAACCTTTTCATTTCCACTTATTCCTAGTCTTACTGACTTAGTCTTCTTATAGTTTATTTTCAGACCTAATCATGCAAAGTGAAATTGCAAAACCTCCAAAAGTTCATTTCTTTTTGTGATTAAATAAAAAAAACAAGTTTTTTTAAACTGAAAGTAAGGAGCGACATTAAAACTTAAAACGAACAGAAATTATTCCGTATATGAAAGGGGCTGTCCCCTCCTCAACGCCTCGCTCTTTACGCTAAAGTTTTTTATTGTTTTAAACAATAAAGTTGTGAGACAGAGTCAAACTTTAGCGTAAAGAGCGAGGCGTTGAGGAGGGGACAGCCCCTTTCATATACGGAATAATTTCTGTTCGTTTTAAGTTTTAATGTCGCTCCTTACTTTCAGTTTAAAAAACTTGTTTTTTCTATTTAATTTCTGATTGTTTTTTAGTTAATGCAGCTTTTATTTGCATAAAAATTTTACTTTTCTTTTGCTAAATGGATGTCTTTACAAATTAACTTACGTAACTAACTTCTATATTCTTATATTTTTCTTCTGGCAAAAAATACAAAGTTACAGATTTTTGCAGATATGAGCTTGAAACCTATGTAATAGGGTTTTCTGATACGCTGAATTCTGACGGTGTGATTTTCATTAAAATTCTTTCACTTGTAGGGGATGTTTCCCCCCTCTTTAAAAAATCGAGTAAAATTTCTCAGGCCTGTAGCCTTTGATGAGTAATACTAAACTTAATAAAATTTATATATTTAGGATCAGCATTATAAACACATTCTTTCGATACATTTATTGACATCAAAAATTCCGTTTTTAAAAGTTTCGATTACTATTGAGCCGTATCGCTTGTTTTTTTTTATTGTTTTTTTTATTACGTATATGTTATTACGAATATGAAGGGGTTCTCCCCTTAGTCAATACCACACTCTTTACGTTAAAAGTTAAAAAAAATTTTGATTCACAAACCCCTGAATCACAAAGGCCGTTTAATTAGAATAGATAGCTCTTTTGAAAGCACTAAAAAAACTGTAGCGTAAAGAGCGAGGTATTGACTTGGGGGAGAACCCCCTCACATACGTTATAATTTCTGTTCGTTTTAAGTTCTAATATTCCTTCTTACATTTCAGTTGAAAAAAAACTTTTTTTTTTATTTAATTTCTGATCGTCTAATGATCGATTTAATTTCTAATGCTTGGAACCCACCTAACCCCCCTAACAACCACACCCCACCCTAACCCCCCTTAAAAAAAAAAAAAATAACCCTAACCCCCTAACACCACCCACCACCCAACCCAAACCCACACACCCACCACCACCCCAACCCACCCCAACCACCCCACCCCCCTAACCAAACCTACCCCCCAAATCCGGCGCCCCCTTCATAGAAAATGTCTCTTACCCCAAAGAAACATCCTCCAAGGAAATATTCTCCAGAGTAACCCCCTCCTCTAGCCCCCCCCCCCCGAAAAAATCCTTCCTGAAAATGGTTGTATACTTCCCAATAACCAATAAATAATGCTGGCAAGTCCGGCGCCCCCTTCATGGCAATTTCCCTTCCCCCATGAAAACTTCCATCATGAACAGATCCTCAAATAAACCACCGACCCACCCTTCCCTCCCACTCCCAGAAAAAAAAACCTCCTGAAAACTTCTGTATACTTCCCAATAACCAATACTATATGTTAACATTGGGTAAAGTTCATAACTTTTAGCCCTCCCTCTGGGAACTTCGGGAGATTAAGTCACCCTAAAAGACATATTTATCATATTTTCGACCATGCTGAACAAAATGGCTATCTCAAAATTTTGATCGGGTTACTTTGGGAAAAAAAATAAGCGTGGGAGGGGGCCTAGTTGCCCTCCATTTTTTTTGGTCACTTAAAAAGGGAACTAGAACTTTTAATTTCCGTTCCAATGAGCCCTCCCACGATATTCTAGGACCACTGGGTCGATACGATCACCCCTGGGAAAAAAAAAAACAAATAAACACGCATCCGTGATCTTTCTTCTGGCAAAAAATGTAAAATTCCACATTTTTGTAGATAGGAGCTTGAAAACTCTACAGTAGGGTTCTCTGATACGCTGAATATGATGGTGTGATTTTCATTAAGGTTCTATAACTTTTAGGAGGTCTTTCCCCCTTTTTTTTTTTTGAATATCAGCCAAATTTTCTCAGGCGCGTAACTTTTGATGGGTAGCACTAAACTTAATGAAAGTTATATATTTGAAATCAGCATTGAAATCTGATTCTTTTGATATATCTATTGGTATCAAAACCCGTTTTCTAGAGTTTCGGTTACCATTGAGCCGGGTCGCTCCTTACTTACAGTTCGTTACCACACGAACTGTTTGACTATTTCATATAGGATCATCAGCATACCTAGAGTCTAGGAGAGTTTACTTCCCAAATTGATTCTGTGTTTTCCCAATGCCTCTACTTAAGAAAAAGTCCATCCAAATGATACCATTCAAGGTATACCATATAAGAATAGGACCTTTGCTAAAGCTCTTCTGTCATCTGTAAAGTAAAAGTAAGGATGACAGCACTAGACCAGAGTTTTACCACTGGACTCGTACCATCGGCATTCGGTACTGGGTTGCTTAGGCGTCCCGACTAAAGCAAAAAATACTTCGGAATGTGCTTCATTCAGACCAATCAGAGTGGCACCAACGCTTTGCAAAGTCTTCGAACTTTTAGTCATTGATGAAATCCAGGAAAAATACTGGACTCCCCCTTCTCAGTTTGGGTTCAAGAAGGGTCTTGGTGTCGACCACTCCATTTCTGCTTTGGCTTCAATCTTGATTGACGCTGATGAATCAAAAGAGTCTATTGTTATAGGTCTATGTAATGTCAGCCGTGCCTACGACTCACTTCTCCATGACCGACTCATTCTGGATATGGGAAAGAGAGGTTTACAGAAGGACATCCTACAACCTATTAAAGACATGTACGATCACCTACAGGCGGAAATCCTACTTCCTGGCCATGGTCGAGCCCTAACTGAATATACACCAGACGTGATGCTGTCCTACCAAGGGAATCCTGTTGTCCCATTAGAAAAGGGTGTTCGACAAGGGTCAGTCAAATCTCCATGTGCCTTTAATAGTTGTATTATTGAACCAGAGTTTTACTATCAAGACAACATGCATAGCTCGTGGCATAGATGTTATTCTGGACCCTAGCCGCACAGTCGCAGGTACAGAGACATCCTTCTCCACACAACAATCAATTACAGCCACGTTGGCTTTGAATTTAACCCGCAGAGGTCAGATATTCTTCTGTTCAACTGGCACCAAGAAGAGATCTCGTCTATGAGGATGGGAGAACTGTCTCTAGCCCCTGTCCAGAAAAATATTTACTTTGGTTTAACAATTGGAAAGGATCTCAAAACTACCCGCTCCCTTCTTATTGATAATCTCCGTAAACGCCTGGCTTTTACTTACAGTAGAGTAGTTTCATCTAAAATCCCTTTCAACCGTTTAATTCTGGCTCGACTTTATGGCGCAGTATCCCTTCCCCATTTCCTGTACCTAAACCCATTTTGGAGAATTTTTCCCAAGCCAGAGAAAAGAAACCTCAGATCCGCGTTTTTTAAGTATGTGAAGTTCTTGTTGCGGCTCCTGCCGTGGACAAGAAATTCGCACCTTGTTAAAAATTTTAAAATTGCGGACCCGACGGCAGCTATAATTGAACAAATTCAACGGCACAGTGAGAAAGTTTCTTCCTAACCTCGGTACCGTTTGCTAAGGCAGTGAATCGCTGTCCATTTAATTTTGTTTCCCCGTCTCTAGTCATATTTAGTCTTTTTACCGTCTCTTCTCATATTTAGACTTTGACTTGTTTGATATGATTATTTACTGTATATATTTTTTTTTCAAATTTACTGATGATTATTTGGGATTACCAATTTATTTTTTACAAATTATTTTTTACCAACGATGCTCATATTGCATATGTTTGTTCAGTTACTTGGGAGTTTAAGAAGTAAAATTTCTTACGTACCTGCAGGGCAGTGTATAATTGAGTTTTTGTTTCTCGTCTTTGTAATTTGTTCGAAGCGTTTTTTTTTTTGTGTATGTGTTTTTTCGTTTTTAATGATTCTCCGTCTTTTGTACCTTTTTTTGACGGGTAATAAATAAATAATAATAATAATTATGCATATTTATGGTCATTTTCATTGCATCAGTAACTAGTGGATGTAAAATCAAATCAAAAAATAATTCCAGCTCTGGTACGTATTTTTGGACCACTCTCTAAAGTCTAAAGAAGAAGCCATGGTCTGTCATTTGCTTACATCTACAGAGTTGGGCTATCCTGTTGATCCCTTCGAACTGAATCTCATCGTCATAAGTTGTGTTGAATCATATCTAGAAAGGATGTCAACTCCATCCTAGAACATCATTGAAAGCTTCGACTAAGAACCAAAGCGAACTACTAACAAAAAGCTTTTGTTTCATCTGAAATGTAGTTCTACGATAATTTAGCAGTGACTATTCGGGATGTACCTTTATCCAATTACGATAATTACGATAAGACTGACTTGATAGGTAACCCTAGAAAAATATATATGCATTGCAAGAAGAGGTGCCAAATGCCCCACCAGAATAAAAAGCAAGGATGAATATTTTGTTGGATGACAATTTGTTTTCCAACTTTTCGCCAGAATGTTGAAAGTCTGCAGAGAAGACAACATTCAACTTGTATGCCTTCCATCAAAACACTACAAGTATACTGCAACTACTTGACGTTGCTATCTTGCTCCAATAAAAATATCTCCTGGAAAATCTGGAATAAAATGGGAAAGTAAGTCTAAAAAATGACTTTGCCAATTGCTTCTCGTGCTAAAGTCATCCGGGAATACTCACTTACAGTCCAAATAACTCCACAAGAAGTTGTGGACGATACAAGAAAAGTTTCATTGTCTTGCAAGCCCGCAGATTTGGCAAATCCGTCAGGAATTTACCACGCAAACATCTTAGCATCGTACCGGAGAGAAGCTTCAGGGATGCAGAAGATTCGAGGGATGAGTCCAACACGACTGACGCGTTAGGATGCAATAGTGGTTAAGAAACGGAAGTTATTGAGTCGGCTAGCGCCAACCCTTCTATTGTCAAGCGGGGCAATAGCCAAAACGCGTTTATATAACCCTTCATCCTGCGTGGATTGACATTGGTCGTAAATTCTTCATGGGTCATACTTCTAAGTGTTGTCTGGCGTTGAAGGTAGATGCTTCTTCTTTTAACGGCTTGCTGAACGTGATATGCCTGTGGAAAGACAAGGATAGGTCCTTCATTTCTCCAAGATAAGACTCAGCATCCATCCGTTCTGACCAAGTTGAGAGAGATCTTCCAGTCCTTCGAATCACTCATATTGATCATGACTTTGATAGTCTGATACTTCACTAATTTGTCTTTTCTTAACCTTTTCATTTTAGAAGTAATGTTGTATTTCTATAATTTTTTTTTGTACTGTAGGTTTGATGGGCACACGAGTTCAAACTCCTCCAACTAGTGTTCAAAATTAAACACACGCATAGGTAACTTGGAATATCTGTTTAGGATTTGTACAGTTTTTACAACATGAGCATCGGTGGTTTGGGACAGTTATCATTCAGTACAAAATAACACATTCCCAAAACACCAAGAATATTTTTGCGTAAATACAAGTTTAAACGAAAATATCACAGCATAAGCTTGATTTTCAAGATTATTAGTTCAATGTTACCTTTTTTAAGATACCGTACTATGCAGTTTTTAACGTACCTTTAGACTACTGCTTTGCCCAAGGACTTACAATAGCCAACAAAGACTATTAGAAACTTTCGACCCTTATTTTAATTAGCAGACACCCCCCCCCCCCAAGTAGAAAGCCCTGTTAAATCATGATTACAAGGATTTCTCCAGATACAGAAAGTGAAAGCTGCATCCAGCTTTCATTGCAATGTAATAAAAAAAAGTTTTTTTTAACTGAAAGTAAGGAGCGACGTTAAAACTTAAAACCAACAGAAATTATCCCGTATATGAAAATGGCTGTCTCCTACTCAACGCCTCGCTAATTTGAAGTTTGACTATGTCTAAAAACTTTATTTTTTAAAACAATAAAAAACTTTAGCATAAAAAGCGAGGCATTGAGGAGGGGACAGCCCCTTTCATATACAGAAAAATTTCTTCATCCATGAAAACTTCCTCCATGGAAAGATCCTCAGAAAAAGAACCACAAACCCCCGACCCACTACCAGAAAAAAATCCCCCTTGAAAACGTCTGTATACTTCCCAATAACCAATACTATATATTAACATTGGGTAAAGTTCAAAACTTTCAGCCCTCTCCCCGGGAACTTTGGTGGATTAAGTCATCCTAAAAGACATAGTTATCCTATTTTCGACCATGCTGAAAAAAATGGCTATTTCAAAATTTTTATCGGGTGACTTTGGGAAAAAAAATGAGCGTGGGATGGGGCCTAGTTGCCCTCCATTTTTTTGGTTAATTAAAGAAGGCACTAGAACTTTTAATTCCGTTCCAATGAGCACTCCCACGATATTCTAGGACCACTGGGACGATACGATCACCCCTGGGAAAAAAAACAAATAAACATGCATCCGTGATCTTTCTTCTGGCAAAAAATACAAAACTCCACATTTTTGCGGATAGGAGCTTGAAAACTATATAGTAGGATTCTCTGATACGCTAAATCTGATGGTGTGATTTTCATTAAGGTTCTATAACTTTTAGGGGGTTTCCCCTTTTTTTTTCGAAAATAAGCCAAATTTTCCAAGGCGCATAACTTTTAAGGGTTTGGACTAAACTTGATAAAACATATATATTTTTAAATCACCATTAAAATTTCATTCTTTTGATGTATCTATTGTTATAAAATTCCGTTTTTTAGAGTTTTGTTTACTATTGAGCCGGGTCACTCCTTACTTTGATATAAAGATTCATATAGCCTTATTCTGCATTGGAAGTCTCTTTTGATGAAACACAAATAAACTATCGGATTCAGAAGAATTCAACAATTCAGTTCCCAATCCCAGGCAATAGAGACAGTGGTAATTGCAAGAAGTGCTTTTGCCATTCTTCTGCAACATCCAGGCCACAAAACTGGACTTATTTGAAGCGGCTAGAAGAATCATAATCGATATTCACAATGATCTTTTAGCAAAAAAATCATTTTAATATAAAAATAATCACAATTTAAATAAATAAGAAAATACTGGAACTTACACAACTCAGGGCCATATGACTTAAATGAACAAAAAATACAACAAAAGAAACATGAAGTTTCAATGCCTGGATGTAGCACGATATATTCTAGCAATAAATAATATAAAACCGTTGAATAAACTATCGGATTCAGAAGAATTAAACGGTTCAATTCCCAACCCCAGGCTCTACAAAGGCAAAAGACTAGCAAGCAATAAGCAAGAGATAGATTTGCAGTGCTCTTGCCATTTTTCTGGAAAAAAAAAACTGGACTTATTTTGAAGCAGCTAGAAGACTCATAAACGATTTTTAAAATGATCTTTTACCAAAAAACTGATTTATCAAAAAAATAATCACAATTTAACTAAATAAGAAAACACTTAAAATTACGAAATTCATTGCCGTATGACTTTAATGAACAATAAATACAACAAGAGAAATTTCAATTCGTAGATACATCACAAAATATTCTAGTGATAAATAATCTAAGAAACAGTCTCTTGCAAACCTAAAAACGGATCTATTACATGCAAACTAGCCGATGTTATAATGGGAGGATGAGTATATTTCAAACAGATTAGAAGATGGGATGTTTAAGGGTGCAAAACGGTGAATTTTTTCAATTGGGTACCCCTGAGTAAGTACGAATTCTAAACAGCCACAAGTAGATCGGTGAAAATTTCGCAACTAGAATTCAGCCTCAAAATGGCTTTGATCTGAATACTTAAATTCATTCATATATTTTGCATATTAGGTAATTTCGAAGACCACATTACCTTTTCATGGCGATCAGTAAAAGTGCAAATAGGGATATATCCTTCTGCTGATCCGTAGTATTTCTCAAATGACGGTCACTGTGCATGTAACCGAAATATCCAGTAAGCTTTTTTTGTTTTTTGTTTCTAAAGCTTTTTGTTTCTAAAGACTCACTCTTTTCTTAGAATGAGTTGTCTGATAGAGTTAGCTAAAGCTGTTAGCAGCTTTAAGAGAGTTTCAATTACTAGTCAAATGGTGCCTGTGTTTCTGTGGCCGTTCTTAAAAGATTGGGACAAACAGCCAGACTTTAGCGTAAAGAGCAAGGTATTGAGGAGGGGGCAGCCCTTCATATAAAAAATAATTTTTGTTCGTTTTTAGTTTCAATGTTGCTCCTTACTTTCAATAAAAAAAAAAACTTGTTTTTAAAAATTTGATTTCTGTTCGTTTTTCAAATAATACAGGTAAATCTGCTCGTCCTCCATGAAATATATCCCCTCCTCACTGCAAGAAAAACTTCCGTGAAAATTTTATCCAACATAAAGTACACCGCAACCCGTCAGGTTCCCTCCTCACTGAAAATTGCCCCTCCCCGTAAAATTTCTTGAAGACGATGCAGCCTGAAAAATCAAAAAGAAAACTTTAATTTGAAAGATTTTAGTTTCTGATCTCCTGATTTTATAGGACTATTACATCAATACAATCATTCCTAAAAAAAACAAATAAACACGCATCCATGATCTGTCTTTGGGCCAGAATAACAGATTTTTGTATGTAAGAGCTTAAAACTTCTATAATAGGGTTCTCAGGTACACAGAATCTGATGGTGTGTTTTTGTCAAGATTTCTTGACTTTTAGGGGTGTGTTTTCCCCCTATTTAAAAAATCGGCAAATTTTTCTTTGGCTCTTAAATTTTGATTGGTAGAACGAAACTTAATGAATCATATATTTGGAATTGGCATAATAAGCTGATTCCGTTTGTAAGAGTTTTGGTTACTATTAAGCCTAATCGCTCCTTACTTACAGTTTGTTATCACGAACTTTTTGATAAAGACTCGCTCTTTTCCTAGAATGAGTTATTTGATGATCATTCAAATGGAATACTCCAAAATGCTTCATTTCTAAACGGTTTTGGTAACGCTATATAGCACAAGTCTGAACTCTTGTCGCACAAGTCTTGGTGTCTAATGAAACTGCTCTGTTCAATAAAACTTCTAAAATTCATCAAATTTATATGGTCACTCACCTATATGCACTCTTCGGTGCTTATTCAAAGAGCCTGATTCAGAAGAACTCTTCTGACATATGTCATATTTATATGGTCTCTCACCTGTATGCACTCTTTGGTGCGTTTTCAAAATGCCTGATGTAGAAAAACTCTTCTGACATATGTCACATTTATATGGTCTCTCACCTGTATGCACTCTTCGGTGCTTATTCAAAGAGCCTGAATCAGAAAAACTCTTCTGACATATGTCACATTTATATGGTCTCTCACCTGTATGCACTCTTCGGTGCGTTTTCAAAGAGCCTGATTCGGAAAAACTCTTCTGACATATGTCACATTTATATGGTCTCTCACCTGTATGCACTCTTCGGTGCTTATTCAAAGAGCCTGAATCAGAAAAACTCTTCTGACATATGTCACATTTATATGGTCTCTCACCTGTATGCACTCTTTGGTGCGTTTTCAAAGAGCCTGATGTAGAAAAACTCTTCTGACATATGTCACATTTATATGGTCTCTCACCTGTATGTACTCTTTGGTGCGTTTTCAAAGAGCCTGATTCGGAAAAAACTCTTCTGACATATTTTGCACTTATATGGTCTTTCACCTGTATGTACTCTTTGGTGTGTTTTCAATGAGCTTGATTGAGAAAAACCCTTCTGACATATATCACATTTATATGGTCTTTCACCTGTATGTACTCTTTGGTGTGTGTTTTCAAATGGGTTGGTGTAGAAAAACTCTTCTGACATATGTCACATTTATATGGTCTTTCACTTGTATGTACTCTTTGGTGTGTTTTCAAATTGGTTGGTGTAGAAAAACTCTTCTGACATATGTCACATTTATATGGTCTTTCACCTGTATGTACTCTTTGGTGCCTATACAAATTGGTTAATAGAGAAAAACTCTTCTGACATGTATCACATTTATATGGTCTTTCACCTCTATGTACTCTTTGGTGCCTATTCAAAGAGTCTGAGCTGGAAAAACTCTTCTGGCACACCCCACATTTATGAAGTTTTTTTCCAGTCTGTATTACTTGATGTTTTTTAAATTTTCTCTGCTTTTCACTAAACAAGCCACTATTCAAAAATGTTTTCTGATTATTTAAGTCTTTGGCTTCAGTTTTAGATTCAAACAAATTTAAGGAGACGCTTGTAGACGGATCCTGTGGAGAAACTAGCGATATATTCCCTTGCATGTTTAGTTCAAATACATTTTGTGAAAAGTGTCCTTGCAAAAAAAGATGTTGTCTCATATCACCAATAAATTCTCGTAAACATATAGGACATCTTCTTCTTTCCCCCATTCGGTGCTCCAGAATGTGAACAACAAAATCTCTGTAATCATGAACTACAGCTGGACAGACATCACATTCTATCGGTGAAAGCTCTTCACAGCCAGTGTCTATGTGAAGATCTAGCATCAAAAAGGATTTCTCTGCTTTTCCACAGGAAACACAACGCCAGATGCCTGCTGTTAATTCTTCTATAGCCCTCTTTTTCAGTTTTCTCACCATAACAATCGGTTTTGGGCCTGAGAGTTGCGGTAGAGTAATGCGATCAGAACAGCCCAGGGTAGAACGGATTGACCCTATAAAAAAAAATCATTAAATTAACGAAGAAATCGAATAAACCGAAATTTAAAGCAACACTAATGAAAAAAAAAAAACATTACACAAATGCTGCATCTATAGAAAAAAGAACAATAACAAAAAACAACAAATTTATCCTAGATGGTTAGAAGGGTTTTAACAAATAAATAGATCTATTCTATTCCTATTTTACTTTTTGAAATACTTTTATTGGCAAATTTTACTGGAAAGTCTTGTAAATTCGATATATAGAAACTTTTTGAATCTAACAAATCAAAATTCTCTTTTATAATGTTTACTCAGAAGAATATATTCGCGGCAAAATTACCAGCGTCTAAAGGGCATTGAAGCAATAAAATCATAAGCAGTAGTAATTAAAGTGCAGTTCTGAGGATGGACATATGTAAGAAAATGCTCAACTGTACCCTTTTTATATTGATTTTTGAAAAAACTTATGTTTGTGCTAAATAGAAATTTCAGCTTTTTGTTGACGAAGGTATTTTTACTCCGTTTTTCTTTTAATCCATGCTAATAATGTTTTCGTCTTTGGGACACTCCTTCGAGACACAAAATTTCAGACTATTGATTTCAGCAGAAAATTCTTGTGATAGATGTCAAAACGACCTTAATAGTGATATTTGATGACGAGCAGGTCTTAAGCACAGCTTAATAGTACATAAGGGAAACAGCCATGAAAATTTGTAGACTCTGTTTTGTTATTTAGCTCTGGAGAAAAACAAACAGCCCTTACGCTCCCCCCTCAACAGTCTGAAATTCTGCATATTTAAACAATTCAAATAAAAATTCTGTCTTCCAGGTATGTTTCTGTAATTTATAACTGTTTTTTCCAGTAATAATCAATAATATTTCTCTCTTTCTATTACACCCTACATTAAATTCACGCTCTAATTTTCTTAGTAGTCATTCTAAAAAAGTCACAATTACAAAAATCAGAAAAATTACAGAACAATTTTCAAAAAATAAGCCGATTAAAATAAAACTTTTTTTAGTGAGAGAAGAGAAGCATTGAAAAAACAAGAAAAAAATGTTTTGTCCTTAAATATATTACACACAAAAAGTGAGAATTATGTTTTCAGTGCTTACTTGCTGGCAATCTCCATAGCTGGCAGTCAAACATATACAGTCAAAATTTTGGGATAGTTGTTTTATTCAGCGTAGTTGAAAATCCGCAGTCCAGAAATTATGTCTTTTAGGATGACACCCCCACAGCCCTCAGGGTGAAAATTATATGTTACGCCCTGGGAGCCATATAAGTTTTTATAGAAAGAGTGGTAGTATAAGCTTCGAAAGGGGATTATTGGATTAGTAATCAGAAGTTCTAGTGCCCTTTTTAAGAGTTAAAGCGATCGAAGGGCAGCTACCCATGGGTGTAGGGAAGGGGGGGCAGGGGGGCAGCTGCCCCCCCCCAGAACTTCAAATTTACGATAGATATTGGCGAGAACTTTTCGTATGTTGGATTTTTTTTGTTGGATGTTACCTGATAGATGGTTAAAAAAGCTGGAAATAAACAGAAATGTCCAAGTATGGTTTGCGATATCAACATTTACGTTTCAATCTTCAATATTGAGTTTCGGTCCGAAATATCGATAGGAGACTGGCCCACGATCGGCTGATTTTGACTTGTTTAATTCTCCATGAATTGATTCAAGCGATAAGAAGTTGCTGAGCATGTCAAAGCAAAAGTAACTCATTCAATACCATCCTTGAAAAAGACAATTAGAAATACTCCGCCATTTTTCCACCTGGATACCTCTCTATCCAAGTGGTCAAGAGTGCCAAACCTGGGCCATCCCGGCACTGGTTCATTCGTCTCTGCCTTACGTTTGGCCACCGGACAAAAGAAAAAGAAGTGACCAGGGGAACGTTAAAGCTTGTTTTTCGGCTACAAAATTAAGAAAGAATATGGTCAGCATAAAAAACTACAAAATGAATTTCATTAAGGTTTAAAAAAAAAATGAAGAGTATTAATTTCAAATTATACATTGACTAATCAACACCAAAAGTAAGCCGCTCCGCTAATCTTGGTGTTCTACCTTTCAGTGGAGGCAGTTTTATTTCAACTTCTGTCTTTAAGACACTATTCATCTCGTCAGTTAGCACAAAGTCTCTTACTCCAGTCTTCTTCCAAAAGAGGACCTTAAGTTCTTCAGTTGCTACTTTTGATAATGATAACATTGTGAACAGAATTCCCTTTCTTGCTCTTCAGCTCAATCAGAATGTAATCACCAGCCTTGACTTTCTCAGTGTCAAATTAGAAGTTGCTGGTAGGGGGCTTGTCTTCAATGTCTATGCTGGGGTCTGAAGAGTTGTTGTATACAGGATCATCTACGTCAGAATCGTCACTCTAACTGTAACTCTTGTTGCCAGAGACACGCCTTTTGCTTTTTAGTCTTTTCACTTGTCTGACTTTCTTCCGTTCCAGGACTAGGGTTTTTTGGCAGATACAGCTTTTATCCTAGTAGTAATGCATTATTTTATAGGGGTGTCAGTGAGCACTTCTGAGTTTTTCATATTTTTTTCCTGTTGATTTTTTTGGGTTTAACTTGATTGATAAAATGCTGCAAGTAAAGCAAAGAATGAGAGGCAGTCATCCAGCCAGAAGTATTTTCTGAGCAGATCATGATGGTTCCTGGTAAAGTTCCCCTGAGTAAAATTTCCGGACACTGTTTTTGTGGGGAAATAAGTAGAGGAGGGACTGTGTTCCCAACACATTAACACCAGCACAAATCGTGGTCAACTGATCTCTTTCTGCTGACCTGACCTTCCCTACTTACTTCTGCCCTCGCTGTGCAATGATTTTACTAGGCTTGTGGATTTTTTCAGACCTGATTCGTCAAAACTTCCAATGTCTTGTGGTCTGAACATGTGTTTATATGGGCCTCAATCCAGGTCGTTAAAGAAAGCTCCTACACTGTGACAGTTGAAAGCAGTTGTCCGTCATAGGCTTGTAGCCTACTTATTGGTGTTCTTACTGATAGAGTTTTAAGTCAATCCATAAATCCACGGTACCAATCTTTACCTGTAATTCCTACACTGTTTCCACTGCCTTTGCAGTTCCGTTATCCGGTACTTTTATGCTCTTAATAATGGCATAAGTGTATGTAAATTTACACGCTTCTAGGGGAATACAGTCGAAAGCATATCAGCTATCATTTTCAAGTAAGTTTTTAGTCTTTTTGCTTGTTCCTCTGTAAATATTAATCATGGGTTATAACAGGATGTAAGGAAATTCAGGTCCAGACTTTTTAGAGGGATATTCAGCTTCTCAACTTTTTTTTTATATAGTCTTGCAGCGTTCCTCTAGGGACACCCATGGTACTTCCAGAGAATCCAACTGACTTCTTGTAGAATAAGACAGAAAAAACTGCTCTTTTATTTTCTTCTGGATCACAGCCACCTTGTGATCCACCTGGATCACCAGAAAAAAAAGAACTTCAGTTCACCTACTGTTCTGACAGGATTAAACAACGCCAGAAATAACACAGTTTTGGGTATTAAGCTTGCCTTCAACCTTTAAATATGCTGTTTACACAGCTTTTACAAGCATAGCCCACTTTTGGACACCTTGGTACGGAAAGCCGAATTTACCCTGGGTATTGTAGCCGAACATGGGAGTTCACTATCCCACAGGATGAAAAAATACTAACAGCAAACTGGTGAAGATGGCACGTCTCGGAAGCTGCCAAAAACAGGCAAATAATAGGAGAATACAATGTGAGTTTTTAATAGGAGAATACAATGTGAGTTTTCTAGTATTCGTAATTAGGCGTAGGCTTTCAGACAAAATTGAACAAAATTCCAGAGTTAATCACCATAAAACCTGATCCAATCTGAAATTTTTGGTAAAAGTATTAATTAAGGCCAGACTTTTTAAAAAAATACACTGCAATCTGTCAGAGCGTTTATAATCCACCAGAAGCCCCATAAGTTTTTGTATTGAAACTGTTTGCTTTGGCTAGACGTGGGCCAGTCTCCCCTATACCAATATTAGTATTTAATTTTGCCCAACTGTAAACTTTTGAGTTGAATTCCTAGAAGAAGCTGTTATCTAGCCATAATGTGATTTGTGTCAAATCGCTTTTGTGGTGTTTATGTTTTTTGGAAATTGGAAGTAGGATAGTGGGTCTCTTATGTTATACTGTTGCGGGAAAAGTAGAACATGGAAAATGTTAAAGGCCGAGTTTTAGTGAAATATAGAATGACTAGTTTCTAAAGACCTATATTCAAAGGACCTCGGGAAGTATTAGTATCCCTCCCCCCTCCATCACAGAAGCGGCTGCCCCCCCCTACACAAGATGCTGCCTACGCCCATGCAGCTACCCCCCCCCCACACACACACACACAAAAGTAGTATTTCCCCAAAATCAATCCAACTAAAATTTTGAGAAAGCCATTTCATTCAAAATAGTCCAAAGATCATACAACCAGGCTTTTGGGATGAAACAAAACCCCGGAGCATAGGGTTATGGGTTTTAAGTTATGTCCGGGGCATTTAAGGTTTATATGGAAGAGATGGATGTATAAACTTTAGAGGAGTCTCATTTGGTTAAAAATCAGAAGTTCTAATCCCCTTTTAAGAGTTAAAAGTAATATAGGGCATCTTTTTATTGAAGGGGTGGTTGCATAAACTTTAGAGGTGGCTCATTTGGTTGAAACTTGGTAGTTTTAGTTTAAGAGTCAAAAGTGATGGAGGTCAACTAGCCCCCATCCTAACTATCCCTCTTTTCACGAAACACACATCTGATTGAAATTGTGAAATATCAATTTTAAAACAAAATAGTCTAAAGAACACATAACAATGCCACCAGGGCTGACACAAGCCCCCACATCCGTGGGGAAAGAGTTGTAAGTTATGCCTTGGGAGCATATAAGGTTTTTATGGAACGGTTTGTCGCATAAACTTCAGATGGGGTTCATTTGATTTGAAGCTGAAATTTATAGTGCTCTTTTTAAGACTCAAAAGTGATTTGAGAACAACTAACCCCCCCTCCCCCACGTCCATCATTTCCCAATACAAACATCCAAATAAAGTTTTGAGACATCTATTTTTGTTCAGCATTGTTGAAAGATTAAGTAATTTTGCCCTAGGGCGAGGCCACCCCCCCCCCCCCTCCGGCCTCAGAGTGAGGGCTGTAAGTTAGGCGATTTGATCATTGTTTACATATAGTATACATTACTGAGAAAGGGCATGCATGTTTGACTATAATATGAAAGGCATTAAGGCGAGTCTTTTAAGGAATGTTGAGGGAAGTGTTGAACTAAATCAAAACATGTTATATGTAAATGCGTTTTCAAAGAGGGCGTAGCTCAGGAAGACTGAGTATATTAACTTGGAACTTACAGGAAACGATAAGGGATAAAATTAACTGACCAATATTTGTACATTTGCAACACTTTGCACACTACTACCATTACCACCACCCCTACTATCAAAAAACTACTTGTTTTGTAGCAGGTTTTACTGAGGCTGAAGATTTTGAAATAAACATCTGACGGAACGTTTAGGGGAAAGTTGAACTAAATTAAAGCATATTGTGGGCATGCAGATTGCTAATACGAGCGTATCAGCAATATTTTGGAACGGTTTATCATATCAAAAGGAAACATCAGGGGTAGCATGAGTGGAAAATCCAGTTTACCAAAAAGCAAAATGTACCTGCTACTACTACTATTAATACTGCTGCTACTACTGTTAATACTATGAATAATAATATACTTTTACTGCTAGTACTGTTCTGACTACTACCACAACTACTATGATACAAGTACAATTTAGGCTAAGGGTATGAAGGTGAAAATTTGACAGAATATTGAGGGGGAATTTGAACTAAATCAAAACACTATATATGCAGATTGTCAAAAGAGAGTATCTCAAGAATGGATTTGGGTATTAAGTTAGAACTTTCAGAAAATACTTAAAGGGGAACATATATTTACAAAAAGGTAATACATGCATATCATTACTAACACTATTACCACTGCTGCTTTTACTAATACTACTACTGCTGCTAAGCTACTCCAACTAATACTTCAATTGCATCAACTTGTAAGGCTTAGAGTACTAAGATGAAAGAAGCATCAAAAGGAGATCGAAACTGCACATCAGCTATATTTTTGGAACGACTTACCAAGCCAAGATGAAACTTCTGGGGCATCATGAAATCGATGTTTAACTGAACATCTGGAAAGATGTTCATGCTACTACCGCTATTAATGCTATGACTACTACTGTTGCAATCACTACAAATACAAAAATAACACTACAACTACTTCTACCATCACTGAAACTGCCGTGATACTAGTATTATTAAGGCTAAGTCTATGAAGGTAAAAATTTGAGAGAATATTTGTGGCAAATTCCAACTAACAAAAGACACTATGTGCATTTAGATTATCAAAAGAGCGTATCTTAAAGTACCAATGACACCAAAGTGAAAAAAATATTTAGCCTTCTAGATCTATCCTAGGACTATTTATACCTGGAAACCCGTGTTTACTGCAAATTTTCTTTTAGTTGCTATAAGCAATATTAAGTTAGAACGTCTGCGAATATTTCTATGAACAATGTTGCCAACAAAAAAAAAAAATGGAAAAACCGTGAAACGGAAAAGAATTCCATTGAATCTGACAATGCTTTTCATTTGTGAAAATTCAAATCTACAAAATCTGTTGATTCCTATATTAGTGAAAATCTACCTAGTGAATAAATATGAGCTCATTAAGTTCAGAAAGTGACTATTCTGATTTGTCAGAAAATGTAGTTGATCGTGACCAAGTGCTAGATGGTATTTTAGATACCATTTCAGGATATATGTTACACCCCATATAGCTTCTCTTTCTATCCAAGACTCCCCTGTAAATTTCTAGGTGGCGCTATAATTTAGCTAGGATGAAAGTGAAAACGTCATTTGATGTCTTTTTGTATGCTATTAATTAAAAAAACTTTCCGAAAAATAAGTTTTCAAAAGAAAAGTAAAAGGCCATTTTAAACTTAAGCTCAGCAGATATAAATACCTGTTAAAATTCAAACTCAAAACGACCAGAAATTACTATTAAAAAATAAATAAAACCCAAAACGAACAGAAATTAAATTAACAGTCATAGCAAAAACATACACTATGTAATAATATAAATGAATAAATAGATTTTAAAGCGAGTAATGCTTAAATTGAATATAAAATCAAGCTTAAAACAAAAAAAAATATTTTGCTATCGAAGCGTAAATGAAACTCAAAACGAACAGAAACTAAACAAACAATCAATGCAAACAAACATACAATAGATATAAATGTTAATGAATAAATAAATCTTAAAACGAGTGAAACTTAAATTGAATATGCAAATCAAGCTTGAAACAAACAAAAATCACTACAAACAAGAGTTTGGGTATCGCCTCCTTCTCTCACTGTAAAAGTCTAAAACCTACTGCGTCATTGGCGCTTTACTGAAAACTATATATGTCTTGAACAGTCTTGGAAAGTATAAACAAAATCAAATTGAATATTTGATATATAATATATTAATTGTTTAAAGATCCATCAGTTCTAAATTTTATTACACTGTAATTTTATTTCCATTTTTAATGCTGTAAGAACTGGAAAAGAAAATATTTAGAATATAATTCGTTTTCAGTGAAGTGCCAATGACACAGTAGTCTTTAGGTTTTTACAGTTAAGGAAGGGGAAACTTTTAGGGGTCTTGAACAATTTTAGAAATATCAGTTGAAAGCTGATCAGTTCAAAATTTTACTGTAATTTTACTGTTTATTTTCAATATTAACTACAAAAGAAAATATTTGAAATACAATTCGTTATCAGGGAAGCGCCAATGAGGCAGTAGACTTGTGGTTTTTATTTACAGTTAAGGAAGGAGGCAGTATCCAAACTCTTGTTTATAGTGAAACTATGTTCGTCTTGAACAACTTTAGAAAGAACTAAAAAATTAAACTGAATATTTGATGTATAATGATATTAATTGCTTAAAGCTGATCAGTTCAAAATTTTAATATAGTTATGATGTTTATTTTCAACATTAAGTGCAAAAAAAACAATATTTGTAATAAAATTGGTTTTCAGTAAAGCGCCAATGACGCAGTAGGTTTTAGACTTTTACAGTGAGAGAAGGAGGCGAAACCCAAACTCTTGTTTGTAGAGATTTTTGTTCGTTTCAAGCTTGATTTGAATATTCAATTTAAGTTTTGCTCGTTTAAAGATTTACTAGGTTTCACTATCTCAAAAATTTTATCTGATGCAATGGCTACCTCAGATTTTCTATCAGAGATATTTGTGGAAAACGGGCTTAGGGGAGGGGCCTAGCTACCCTCGGATCACCTTTGACTCTTAAAAAGGGCACTAGAACTCTCTATTTGCAATCGAATGAGCCCCCTCTGAAGTTTATACGACTCCTTCTATATGAAGTGCCCCTGGGAAAAAAATAAATGAAGTGCGAGGAAGGCTAGCTACCATCCAATCACTTTTTACTCTAAAAAGTGAATTACAACTTTCAATTTCCAATCAAATGAGCCCTCTAGGAAGTTTATACGAGCATCCCTTCCATAACAACTATATATACCCCCAGGGCATAACTTACAACGCCTACCCCGGGCCCTGGGGGGTTGTATCGACACCGGCGTTAAAGTTCATGGTAAATTTGCAGTAGGCCATATAATTTAACTAGGACGAATTGAAAACAACATTTGATGCTTTTTTAATGCTTTCGATAATTCATATAAAATACATTCAGGGCCCCTTTAAGGGCTCAAGATGCAATTAGAAGCAATTATTGAATTATGAAAGAGCATAAAAAAAGGCATCAAATGATGATATCACTTTCATCCAACGTAAATTATAGCGGCATCAATAAATTTACTGACTCCCCCTCCATAAGTCAAACATATAGCCAGAATTGTAAATCTACACTAGATTTTTGGTAAATAGCCTAGACTTCAACAAAATATAGCTTTTCAGCAGTATTAAGTCATGATTATTTTTCATGTTCTTTCATAATTCAATAATCATTTGTGGGGGACTATTGCTTTTGAGCCCTTAAAGGGGTTAAAAGACAAAACTTAACAAAGTGAGATTGAATATATCAAAGCTTGGAGCATTACTTCTCCCATCTGTGTAAAAAAATAGATGCATAATTGAAGCTTTGTTCATTTTCATCTTACATTTAATGGGTTTTTTTCTTTATATATGTCTTGTCTGTTCTCTACAACAATATTTTTTGTCTAATTTCTAAATTGATATGTGTTTTTACAAATGACCATTAAAATGTATACTTTGAGGCATGAGGCCCCACCTATAAATGACCAACCACTCTTTCATAATTGCTAAAATGATCTTATACATCATTATATTATAAACCATATCAGTTTAGGAAGAAAATGTGGTACTTGTTTAGAATACGGGCAAAACGTGAGAAGTGAATTTTGGTTAATGCCAATGAAATAAAACAAAGTATGATGAAAATATAATAGTTCAGAAACAGATTTGGGGCAATATATTTACACATTAGGGGGGGGGGGGGGGGGGTAAAGTATAGCATATATTAAATACGTAACCTAATCTAACCTAGGTACCTTGTTTTGCTCCTTTAACAAAAAACTGAAGTTTAAATCTTTGTCATGAAGTGAGCAATACCTTACTAGGCAGCGAAAACCTGTTTTTAATATAGCATCTTTGAGATTTCGATGCGGTCTTTTTTGCGTGTTGCCCGGATTCTGAACAAGTACCCACAAATACATAAAAATAAATGTAAAATAATAATAATATAAGAGGTATCACTCCAATGCAACCTTATTCAGGCTTAGTTTAAATGAGGACAGATGACAGATTAATTCCTACATCCCACCCCTATGCATATATACTCTTACCTATACTAGTGTGAAGGCCCATGGAGAGATAGACAATTTAGGCAATGAAATGCATTCTTTCAGGCATGTAATAATCGTCTCCCCTACACAATAGCTATGAACAATCTTTTGTAATAGCTGATACACAATCATTTGCCACTGCATATTATTATCATGAAACATTTAGAAATCAACTCAGATAAGACAAGGATTTAGAAAATAAATGCCTATGATCAGTATTTATATGGACTAGACTACATTACTTTTCAGGTACAAATACCCCTTAGCTCATTCTTTTGTAAATAGGTAGCTTTGTTCTTTATTTTTCTTTAGCCTTATTCTTTTTTCTTTAGCCTTATTTTCTTTGTAAATAGGAAGATTAATATATATTTTTCAATGCCCATATATTGATCTGCTATCTCAAGATTGACAATCAATGGCACATTGGCAAATTTAGAAGTGATTATTGAATCATAAAAAAGAATGAAAAAAAAAAAAAAACATATTTAGTATATGCGTGTGTGTGTTAAACTCAAATATACCTTCACTATCCAGTACTTGGGAATCTAACTTAGATGGTAAAGTGGAAGATCCAAGTGAAATACAGACAGATAGATTTTGAGGATCAGATGACCAAATAGAATTATAGTTTTCCATGAGGATTTTGATATCAGTTGGTGAAGTATTTTGAGCTTCTAGAAAAAAAATAATGAACACACAGATAATATTAAAATTATAAGTATTCTCATTAATCTACCCAGGAAAAAAGAAAATTCATTAAAAAGTGAAAAAATATGGAAAATGAGACAAAACAAGAGGCCACAACAAAATCCTTGATAATTTGATTATTATGACACAAAACTCTAAAATCAGAATTTTATTCACATATTTCATGCCAAATAATGGCTAATTAATTTTTATAAACAGAAATACCTGGAGATAATAGACTTATTCTCACTCAGGACCATTTTCTAGAAATAAAGTGGAAAGAGAATAAGTGCTTTACAGACTTAGTGTAACTCCAAAAATGAAAAAAGTCTCATGAAATTTTTTTATCTGGCAATAGTTCAGTTTTAAAATTTAAATTTGTTTGAACTGTTTTGCTATGATTTAGAATAAAAATCCAGCCTCCATATAGAAATTTTTAAATAATGCTTGAAAGTCTTATACAATATTTCTTGTTTTGTAACAAAAGGAAAAACGTCTTCAAACATGATGATTTCTGATTAGAACTGGTTCTAAAACATTGTAAGTTGAATCATACCTGTACCACTACTATCCCCATCCTCAGGAGCCAACTCAGACGCTAAAGTGGAGTTTCTGGATGAAAGAACCACAGGTAGATTTTGATGTCCAGGTGACAGAGTACAACCTGAAGTTTCCATGAATGTTGTGGTATCAATTGATGAAGTATCTTCAACTCCTATAACCAAACAAATATACTGATAGAAAAAACTCATTCTCATTAATTTACCCCATGCATAAAAAAAAAAATGGTTGGACAAAAAAAAAAAAATATTAATAATAATAACAAAATAGATTCAAGGGAAATATTATAGGTAATGTAAAAATAAATTTTGCTAATGTCTTCATTATGTACCCTATAAATTTCAACATTAAATAACTCAAAATGCATCTTTCTTAGAAAAAGAAATGACTAAAGACCTGAAGTTTGTTTGATTAAGGCTTAAATTTCCAGTAACATGTACATGAAATATAATCTGTTTTAAAGAATAGAATCTAATCAGCAATTTGCTGATCAGCACCCACAAGACACAATTGTTGTTGGGGCCCATGAATCATTGCTTTAGTTTTATGTTGTTTTTTTTTCTTCTTGTTTGAGCTTTCACCCATGGAAATAGATAAGAAGAAACAACAAACAAGAAAAAAGAATATAAAAAAAAAGTCCTGTGCATCCCTGTTTTCAAACAAGAAATAGCTTCATAGTTAAAAGCATAGCATTAAGGAATTAAGTCAACTCCCATGATTTTTTGAATAAAATATCTTTAATAGTTTTATTGGAGGTGGCACCTTGGGTCATAGAGGGAGGGCCAGAGGTCAGTTCCCTTAAGCTTTGGAATAAAATATCATTTGTAAGTTTTTTTAGTGGGATTGGGGGTTGGGCTTATCTGATCTTTGAACTATTTTAAAAACCCTTGCATAAAAACCTTACATGCCTAGGGGAATTAGTTGCAACCCTTCTCCTGGGCTCTGGGGGGTTATGGTAATTTCAAAATTTTGTTATCTAATCATTGGACTATCTAAACAAAATAGCTATCTCAAATCTTTATTGGATATATTTGGGAAAAAGAGGGCATGTATATGTGGGAGGGGGAGGATAAATGCCCTCTAATCACTTTTGACTCTTAAAAAGGAACTAGAGCTTTCAATTTCCAATCAAATGAACCCTCTCTGAAATTTATCCAACCACCCCTTACATAAAAACCTTATATGCTCCTGGGGCATAATTTACAACACTTGCCCCTAGACTCTGGGGGTGTGTGTTGACCCCAGAGTTTTTTTATTTCATCTTTGAACTATTTTGAACAAGATGGCTATGTCTAAATTTTGACTGGATGCATTTGGGGGAAAAGGGCTTTGGGGGGGGGGGACTAGTTACTGGCACTAGGAATTCTGATTTCCAATCAAATGAGCGCCCTTTGAAGTTTTTACAATCATCCCTTCCATAAAAATCATATATTCCCTCGTGGAATAGCTACAACCTTGGCCCTGAGGGGGGGGTGCATTGACCCTTGACTTTTTGTTATCTAATCTTTAAACTATTTTTACAAAATAGCTATCTGAAATTTTATCAGATAAATTTTGAGAAAACGGTTGTGGAGGAGTAGGAGGAAGGGGGGGCTAGTCATCCTCCAATTATTTTTTACTTTTAAAACGGGCAGTAGAACTTCCAATTTCCAACCAAAATGGGCCCCCTCTGAAGTTTAACCAGTTCCATATGAAGTGCCTCTGGGAAAAAAAATAAACAATAAAACATTGTAACCTTATGGCTTTTTACTATAGGCAATGCTATAGTGTCACCTCTGATTCATCTCTGTGTGTGGTTAAGTCCAAACTTTACTAAAATATAATTTGAAATGATGGTATATGCCTAGATTTGGGGTACCTGAGAAGAAAAAATGTTAAGAAAAAACTTTTTACTTCATAATATGCAGAATAGTTATAGGTAACACATTTTAACTGCATTCTCTGTTATACTTTACCCCAACCATCCTGCTAGTGTGCCAATACATAGGCCCAAATTCTATATTTCTCATGCACTGCCCTTGTTTCTACAGATGTGCCCAAAAATAGAATGAACATCTAGCAAAATAAACACAAAATGCAAATATATATGGAAATATATATAATTTGGGCTAAAGGCTACATTTTTACATAGGAGGGGGGGGGGAAGTCAGATGTAGAGGAATTAAATTTGAAATGTACTAACTATAATAATTTTGTACATTATGAACTAAGAGTGTTTCCTTTTCAACATCCCTAATTTCAGACTTAAACAAAAAATTGGTTTTAAAAAGTACATAATCCTGGAAATAAAACTACAAAATATAACATTTTGTATATTACAAAGCAAGAATTTCAATGTTTTGGTGATTTCTTAGGGCTTATACATATTTCTTGGGCTATGGGCTATGTGGGACAATCAAGAAGAGGGTGGTGGTGGTTGTGCTTTACAAATGAATTACTTATCATGTTTGAAGTAAGCATAAAAAAGGAAAAGTGTTCAATGGTGTGCATGTAACTGAACCACCATGTAACTGAACCCCAAGAAACTGAACGCCTGTAACTGAACCACCATGTAACTTAACCACTGTGCAACTCAACCCCCATATAGCCCAACCCCCATGCAACTGAACCCTTGTGTAACTGAACCACCAGGCATACCTTCCATAAGAACTATATATACCCCCAGGGCATAACTTATAACCCTTGCCCTGAAAACTGTGGGGGTAGTGTCCCGCTCAAAGATATAATTTCCAGAACTTTCAACTATGTTGAACAAAATGGCTATCTCAAAATTTTGATTGGATGTTTTTGGGGAAATAGTGGGCGTGGGAGGGGTGTTAGTTGCCTTCCAATCACTTTCGACTACTAAAACGGAAACTAGCCATTCAAATTTCCAATCGAATGAGCCCTTTTTTGTGGGAGGAAAGATCCTCCCACATAACCCCCGACCCCCTCCCAGTACCAGAAAAAAATCCCCCTTGAAAACGTCTGTATACTTCCCAATAACCAATAATATATATTAACATTGGGTAAAGTTCAAAACTTTCAGCCCTATCCCCGGGGACTTTGGTGGATTAAGTCATCCTAAAAGACATAGTTATCCTATTTTCGAATATGCTGAACAAAATGGCCATTTACAAATTTTTATCGGGCGACTTTGGGAAAAAAATAAGAATGGGAGGGGGCCTAGTTGCCCTCCATTTTTTTGGTCAATTAAAGAAGGCACTAGAACTTTTAATTTCCGTTCCAATGAGCCCTTCCACGATATTCTAGGACCTCTGGGACGATACGATCACCCCTTGGAAAAAAACAAAAAAACAAATAAACATGCATCCATGGTGTGATTTTCATTAAGGTTCTATAACTTTTAGGGGGTTTTCTCCCTTTTTTTCGAAAATAAGCCAAATTTACCAAGGCGCGTAACTTTTAATGGGCTGGACTAAACTTGATGAAACTTACATATTTTTAAATCACCATTAAATTTGATTCTTTTGATGCATCTATTGGTATCAAAATTCCGTTTTTTAGAGATTTGTTTACTATTGAGCCGGGTCGATCCTTACTTACAGTTCGTTACCACGAACTGTTTGATATAAAGATTCCTATAGCCTTATTCTGTATTGGAAGTCTCTTTTGATGAAACACAAATAAACTACCGGATTCAGAAGAATTCAACAATTCAGTTCCCAATCCCAGGCAATAAAGAGACAGCAGCAATTGCAAGAAGTGCTTTTGCCATTCTTCTGCAATAGTCAGGCCACAAAACTGGACTAATTTGAAGCAACTAGAAGAATCATAATCGATATTCACAATGATCTTTTAGCAAAAAAATCATTTTAATAAAAATTATAATCACAATTTAAATAAATAAGAAAAATACTGGAACTTACACAACTCAGGGCCATATGACTTAAATGAACAAAAAATACAACAAAAGAAACATGAAGTTTCAATGCCTGGATGTAGCACGATATATTCTAGCAATAAATAATGTAAAACCGTTGAATAAACTATCGGATTCAGAAGAATTAAACGGTTCAGTTCCCAACCCCAGGCTCTACAAAGGCAAGAGACTAGCAAGAAATAAGCAAGAGATAGATTTGCAGTGCTCTTGACTTATTTTGAAGCAGCTAGAAGACTCATAAACGATTTTTAAAATGATCTTTTACCAAAAACTGATCTTTCAAAAAAATAATCACAATTTAACAAAATAAGAAAACACTTAAAATTACGAAATTCAGTGCCGTATGATATTAATGAACAATAAATACAACAAGTGAAATTTCAATTCGTAGATACATCACGAAATATTCTAGTGATAAATAATCTAAGATACAGTCTCTTGCAAACGTAAAAAGGGATCTATTACATGCAAACTAGCCGATGTTATAATGGGGGGATGAGTATATTTCAAACAGATCAGAAGATGGGACGTTTAAGGGTGTAAAACAAGGAATTTTTTCAATTGGGTACCTTTCCATGACGATCAGTAAAAGTGCAAATAGGGATATATCCTTCTGCTGATCACAACCTAATAAAAGGAGGTTATTAGGTTGTGAATTATCACAACCTAATAAAAGGATTTATCCCCACTCGACTTCTTATTTATTTTGCATATTTGAAATCTTTTACGGACACACGGTATTGACTCAATAATTCAGTAGCAGAAACAAATACGATTATTAAATGCTTTTTTTTTCAAAATATGTTTTTATAATATGTTCCTACAAATATCTATTAAAGTACGGCATATTACCCACACATACTTGGGATTTGTTTTGAAACAAATGGAAAACAAAAAATTGTTGTTTCTAAAGACTCACTCTTTTCTTAGAATGAGTTGTCTGATAGAGTTAGCTAAAGCTGTTAGCAGCTTTAAAAGAGTGTGTTTCTGTGGCTGTTCTTAAAAGATTGGGACAAACAGTCAGACTTTAGCGTAAAGAGCAAGGTATTGAGGAGGGGGCAGCCCTTCATATAAAGAATAATTTCTGTTCGTTTTTAGTTTTAATGTTGCTCCTTACATTCAATAAAAAAAAACTTGTTTTTAAAATTTTGATTTCTGTTCGTTTTTCAAATAATACAGGTCCTCCATCACTTTCATCCAACCTAAATTATAGCGCCATCTAGAAATTTACTGACTCCCCCTCCATAAGTCAAACATATAGCCAGAATTGTAAATCCACACTAGATTTTTGGTAAATAGCCTAGACTTCAACAAAATTTAGCTTTTCAGCAGTATTAAGTCATGATTATTTTTCATGCTCTTTCATAATTCAATAATCATTTGTGGGGGACTATTCCTTTTGAGCCCTTAAAGGGGTTAAAAGAGCTCAAAACAGCCCATTGTAACCTAGTAACACAAAACTTAACAAAGTGAGATTGAATATATCAAAGCCTGGAGCATTACTTTTCCCATCTGTGTAAAAATATAGATGCATAATTGAAGCTTTGTTCCTTTTCATCTGTTGTTTAGAAGCTTTGTTGTTTTCTACAACAATATTTTTGTCCAATTTTTAAATTGATGTGTTTTTACAAATGACCATTAAAATGCATTCTTTGAGGCATGAGGCCCCACCTACAAAATGATCAACCACTCTTTCATAATTGCTAAAATGATCTTATATATCATTATATCATAAACCATATCAGTTTAGGAAGAAAATGTGGTACTTGTTTAGAATACGGGCAACACGTGAGAAGTGAATTTTGGTTAATGCCAATGAAATAAAACAAAGTATGATAAAAATATAACAGTTAAGAAACAGATTTGGGCAATATATTTGCACATTAGGGGGGGGGGGGGGTTAAAGCATAGCATATATTAAATATGTAACCTAATCTAACCTAGGTACCTTGTTTTGCTCCTTTAACAAAAAAGTGAAGTTTAAATCTTTGTCATGAAGTGAGCAATACCTCACTAGGCAGCAAAAAACCTGTGTTTTCATATAGCATCTTTGAGATTTCGATGCGATCTTTTTTGCGTGTTGCCCGGATTCTGAACAAGTACCCAAAAATGCATTAAAATAAATGTAAAATAGTAATAATATAAGAGGTATCACTCCAATGCAACCTTATTCAGGCTTAGTTTAAATGAAGGGAGATGACAGATTAATTCCTACATCCCACCCCTATGCATATATACTCTTACCTATACTAGGCTAGTATGAAGGCCCATGGAGAGAAAGACAATTTAGGCAATGAAATGCATTCTTTCAGGCATGTAATAATCCTCTCCCCTACACGATAGCTATGAACAATCTTTTGTAATAGCTGATACACAATCATTTGCCACTGCATATTATTATCATGAAATATTTAGAAATCGACTTAGATAAGACAAGGATTAAGAAAATAAATGCCTATGATCAGTATTTATCTTATATGGACTAGACTACATTACTTTTTAGGTAAAAATGCCACTCAGCGTAGCTTTATTCTTTTGTACATAGGGAAGATTAATATACATTTTTCAATGCCCATATATTGATCTGCTATCTCAAGATTGATAATCAATGGCACATTTGGCAAATTTAGAAGTGATTATTGAATCATAAAAAAGAATGAAAAGAAACATTAAGTGATATATTCACCTTCATCTAAGCTGAATTACCTTGTAAACTGCAAATTTACCAAATATTGTCTTGTGTTAGAGTACATTGATACCCTAAAGCATAATTTCTGATTTAACTGGAGTTATTAGGTTAGGTCTGATTAGGTTAGGCTACGTATTTAATATATGCGTGTGTGTGTTAAACTCAAATATACCTTCACTATCCAGTTCTTGGGAATCTAACTTAGATGGTAAAGTGGAAGATCCAGGTGAAATACAGACAGACAGATTTTGAGGATCAGATGACCAAATAGAATTATAGTTTTCCATGAGGATTTTGATATCAGTTTGTGAAGTATTTTGAGCTTCTAGAAAAAAAATAATGAACACACAGATAATAATAAAACTATAAGTATTCTCAATAATCTACCCGGATAAATAAAATTCATCAAAAAGTGAAAAAAATATGGAAAATGAGACAAAACAAGAGGCCGCAACAAAATCCTTGATAATTTGATTATTATGACACAAAGCTCTAAAATCAGAATTTTATTCACATATTTCATGTCCAAATAATGGCTAATTAATTTTTATAAACAGAAATACCTGGAGATAATAGACTTATTCTCAATCAGGACCATTTTCTAGAAATAAGGTGGAAAGAGAATAAGTGCTTTACAGACTTAGTGTAACTCCAAAAATGAAAAAAGTCTCATGAAAATTTTTTATCTTGCAATTGTTCAGTTTTAAAATTTAAATTTGTTTGAAGTGTTTTGCAACAATTTAGAATAAAAATCCAGCCTCCATATAGAAATTTTTAAATAGTGCTTGAAAGTATTATACAATATTTCTTGTTTTGTAACAAAAGAAAAAACGTCTTCAAACATGATCATTTCTGATTAGAACTGATTCTACAACATTGTAAGTCAAATCATACCTGTACCACTACTATCCAAATCCTCTGGAGCCAACTCAGACGCTAAAGTGTAGTTTCTGGATGAAAGAACCACAGGTAGATTTTGATATCCAGGTGACAGAGTACAACCTGAAGTTTCCATGAATGTTGTGGTATCAATTGATGAAGTATCTTCAACTCCTATAACCAAACAAATATAGTGATAGAAAAAACTCATTCTCATTAATTTACCCCATTCATAAAAAAAAAAAAAAAAAAAAACAATGGCTGGACAAAAAAAAAATATTAATAATAACAGAATAGATTCAAGGGAAATATTATAGGTAATGTAAAAATAAATTTTGCTAATGTCTTCATTATGTACCCTACAAATTTCAACATTAAGTAACTCAAAATGCATCTTTCTTAGAAAAAGAAATGACTAAAGACCTGAAGTTTCCATAAAATAAAATTTACATCAAAGGTTCAATAGTTATTAGGTTCAACTTTTAAAGAGATAGTCTTTATCCATTGATGTTTCAAGTCAAACAGCAAAAAACAAATTAATGTCAGATTGTTTGTTTGATTAAGGCTTAAATTTCCAGTAACATGTACATGAAACATAATCTGTTTTAAAGAATAGAATCTAATCAGCAATTTGCTGATCAGCACCCACAAGACACAACTGTTAGGGCCCATGAATCATTGCTTTAGTTTTATGTTTTTTTTTCTTCTTGTTTGAGCTTTCACCCATGGAAATAGATAAGAAGAAACAACAAACAAGAAAATAGAATATAAAAAAAAAGTCCTGCGCATCCCTGTTTTTAAACAAGAAATAGCTTCATAGTTAAAAGCAGAACATTAATGAATTAAGTCAACTCCCATGATTTTTTGAATAAAATATCTTTAATAGTTTTTTTTGGAGGTGGCACCTTGGGTCATAGAGGGAGGGCCAGGGGTCAGTTCCCTTAAGCTTTGGAATAAAATATCATTTGTAAGTTTTTTTTTTAGTGGGATTGAGGGTTGGGCTTATCTGATCTTTGAACTATTTTTTTAAAACCCTTGCAAAAAAACCTTACATGCCTAGGGGGATTAGTTGCAACCCTTCCCCTGGGCTCTGGGGGTTATGTTAACTTCAAATTTTTGTTATCTAATCATTGGACTATCTAAACAAAATGGCTATCTCAAATTGTTATTGGATATATTTGGGAAAAAAACAGGGCATGTATATGTGGGAGGGGGGGGGGGGGTAAATACCCTCTAATCACTTTTGACTCTTAAAAAGGAAATAGAGCTTTCAATTTCCAATCAAATGAGCCCTCTCTGAAATTTATCCAACCACCCTTGCATAAAAACCTTATATGCTCCTGGGGCATAATTTACAACACTTGCCCCAAGGCTCTGAGGGTGTGTGTTGACCCCAGAGTTTTTTTTTAATTCATCTTTGAACTATTTTGAACAAGATGGCTATGTCTAAATTTTGACTGGATGCATTTGGGGAAAAAGAGCCTTGGGGGGCTAGTTGCTGGCACTAGGAATTCTGATTTCCAATCAAATGAGCTCCCTTTGAAGTTTATACAATCATCCCTTCCATAAAAATCATATATTCCCTCATGGAATAGCTACAACCTTGGCCCTGAGGGGGGGGGGGGTGCATTGACCCTTGACTTTTTGTTATCTAATCTTGAAACTATTTTTACAAAATAGCTATCTCAAAATTTATCTAATAAATTTTGAGAAAACAGTTGTGGAGGAGTAGGAGGGGGGCTAGTCACCCTCCAATTATTTTTTACTTTTAAAAAGGGCAGTAGAACTTCCAATTTCCAACCAAATGGGCCACCTGTGAAGTTTAACCAGTGCTGTATGAAGTGCCTCTGGGAAAAAAAACAACAATAAAACATTGGAACCTTATGACTTTTTACTATAGGCAATGCTACAGTGTTACCTCTGATTCATCTCTGTGTGTGGTTAAGTCCAAACTTTACTAAAATGTAATTTGAAATGATAGTATATGCCTAGATTTGGGGTACCTGAGAAGAAAAAAATGTTAAGAAAAAACTTCTTACTTCATAATATGCAGAATTGTTATAGGTAACACATTTTAACTGCATTTCTGTTATATTTTACCCCAACCATCCTGCTAGTGTGCCAATACATAGGCCAAATTCTATATTTTCTCATGCACTGCCCTTGTTTCTACAGATGTGCCCAAAAAAATAGAATGAACATCTGGCAAAATAAAAACAAAATGCAAAAATATATGGAAAATATATAATTTGGGCTAAAGGCTACATCTTTACATAGGAGGGGGGGGGGGGGAGTCAGATGTAGAGGAATTAAATTTGAAATGTACTAACTATAATAATTCTGCATATTATGAACTAAGAATGTTTCCTTTTCAACAGCCCTAATTTCAGACTTAAACCAAATTGGTTTTAAAAAGTACATAATCATGGAAATAAAACTACAAATATAACATTTTGTATATTACAAAGCAAGAATTTCAATGTTTTGGTGATTTCTTAGGGCTTATACATATTCCTTCGGCTATGGGCTATGTGGGACAATCAAGAAGAGGGTGGTGGTGGTTGTGCTTTAAAAATGAATTACTTATCATGTTTGAACTAAGCATAAAAAAGGAAAAGTGTTCAATGGTGTGCATGTAACTGAACCACCATGTAACTGAACCCCAAGAAACTGAACCACTGTGCAACTCAACCCCTGTATAACCCAACCCCCATGCAACTGAACCCTTGTGTAACTGAACCACCAGGCAACTGAACCCCATTTAACTAAACCCTCATATAACTAAACCCCATTTAACTGAACCCCCATGTAACTAAACCCCTGTGTAACTGAACCCCTGTGCAACTGAATCACCATGCATCTGAACGTATTTTATGCTGATTCCAAATGTATGAAATTAATTTAGTTTAGTGTTACCAATCAAAAGTGTTTGTTATTGGGAAATATACAGAAACTTTTTGGGAGAGAGGAAGAAGATTTTCCATTGTAAATATTTCATGAAGAATTTTCAGCAAGGATGGTATTGTTCAGGAAGGTTTTTTTTACCCTGGAGGAATTTTTAAATTAAAATTATCTCCTTGGTGAAAGTGAATAAAAGTGTTTAGCGACGGCTTATGATCCATGGTTATCCACCCAGGTAGAACTAATTTTTCATGGGATAATCCACTAAGGGGGGGGGGGGGGGAAGAGATTTGCCAGTATTTATTGAAAATGATCAGAGATTAAATTTTAAAAAAAACAATTTTTTTTGCTAATAATAAGAAGTAACATTATAACTTAAAGGGATAAGGAACTATTCCATACATGAGGGGGCTGCCTACATTCCTTAATCCCTTGTTTATTATTATAAAAAAAAATACGTGTCTTAAAAATAAAAAAAAACATTTTATTCCAATTCAATGGAGCTTGGGTTTCAGCAGTTACTCTTTAAGAATTTTGGTAAGAAGTCAAACTTGAGGGTAAAGAGCAAGGGTAAAGAGCGAGTTTGCTGGGGCTCGTAACTTTTGATGATTAACTTGAAAGTTAAAGAGATTGATACTTTTGGAATCAGCATAACCAAACAATAATTTTTTGGTATTTTTTTTTTTAATGCGCCTTTCAAAGCACTATTTAAGGCGTCTGTCACCACCCTCTCCTGCCTCACTAGCCTACAATAAGAATATGTATCTTGCTAATGTGTTACATTTGCTTTGTTGTATATATCTTGTGAAAATTGGTGCTAAAACTATGATATGAGCTATGAATAAAACTCTTCTAAACGAGTAAATTGTTTGTTAGTTTCACGAATAGTTGGAAACAAATAAGTGTTGCAATCTTTTCTAACCAGTTTCTTGCCATCTTAGGTTTCTGCTTCTTAAATATGAGTTTGACATTAAAATCAAGAACAACCACATATCATTTGCAAAGGCGTATCCAGGATTGTTTTTTTGGGCAGGAGGCTTTTTTTGGGGGGGGGGGGGGGGGGGGGGGGGTACAAGAAAACTTCAAAAATGAGTTTTATATCATTTTTGGTACGTTTTTTTACGAGTAAGACAAAATTTTGGGGAGGGATGGGCCAAACCTGGCAACTCCTCCCACTTGGATACGGCTTTGGTCATTCATATTTTTTTTGTCGACAAGCGTGACCTTGATGGGACTCTGGCATAAAATGTAAATATTGTTTATGCTTGGCTCCTTACAGAGTAAACCAGTTTTTTACAGTACAAAGGTGATTTTGCCTTTCGAAAATTTTCGAAATAAAAAAAAAAATATATACCTCTGAAGTACCTACTGTCAACCTCCCTTTACCACATTGTTTGAGGTCTGTACTTCTACATCTGTATATTTTTTAACACAGTAGAGAGAATATACCAGTAAGCTTATTGCAGATAATTTCTGGTCTTCGTTCTCGTTGCAAACAAAAAGCTCCTCCCACTTATTTCTGCATTAGCGGGAATGCAGGTTAGTCTATTTCCGATTGTTTCAATGCACTTTGATGGAAACAAACTAACCTGCATTCCCGCTAATCTGACTTTGCCTATGTTTATATCTGCAAAAACGTTCTCCGGAGCACTCGCACCCGGTCCGGGTTTTTATAATGGGTGAGATAGAGAATGATCATACTGGATTATATATGAACTGTGATTTTTTAAAGAAAGGTTCAGGTTCTGGCAGTCTGGTACGGATATATATGAAATCTTTTATTTTACAACAAATGTTTTGTTTTGTAATAAGAAAGCTATCACCTCACAAAAAGCTTGTCAACAATGCTCTACAAACTTAACCGATGGGGAAAACAACCTAGAGATTATTGACTTTAAAACAAGCATACGACAGAAAAAATGGGGTTAAATTTAAATAGAGCAGTGGAAGAAGCTTAATTCAGTTTAAATCCGTCTTTTTCTCTCTTTATTTTTTTTTGTAAATGGGAAAGCAGTGGGAAATTATAGAAATTACTTTCTTTTGTAACGTTTTTCGATCCCCCTCAAAATGGCTAGCTAACCCGAATCAACTATATTGTGCAAGCATCCTTGAAGGGAAAAAACTGGTAATTTGACTATAAAACAATCCTTTCAGATTTACAACTAAACCTGAAAAAAAATACCAGGAGCCAAAAACTCCTCAGCTGTTATTTCTTTCTTTTTTCAATCTCACTTCAAAATCTTATCAGAAAGCCGTCGGAAAGACAATTTCCGTAGACCAAAGTTGTCAAACCTACTTGCTAAACAAGAATGAATTACATTGGTTGGCTTTGGTCCGCCCTATATTTTACTTTTGACCAATAAACCACGCCGATTGAAACATATGGGAAATGATAAAGTTGCAAAAAGCGCCACCATAACGGAATCAAAATGAGTCTTTACATAACCATTAAGGCTTAAATTTCCAGTAACATGTAAATGAAACATAATCTGTTTTAAAGAATAGAATCTAATCAGCAATTTGCTGATCAGCACCCACAAGACACAATTGTTGGGGACCATGAATCTTTGCTTTAGTTTAATGTTTTTTTTTTCTTCTTGTTTGAGCTTTCACCCATGGAAATAGATAAGAAGAAACAACAAACAAGAAAATAGAATATGAAAAAAAAGTCCTGTGCATTCCTGTTTTCAAACAAGAAATAGCTTCATAGTTAAAAGCATAGCATTAATGAATTAAGTCAACTCCCATGAATTTTTTAATATAATATCTTTAATAGTTTTTTTTTGGAGGTGGCACCTTGGGTCATAGAGGGAGGGCCAGGGGTTAGTTCCCTTAAGCTTTGGAATAAAATATCATTTGTAAGTTTTTTTAGTGGGATTGGGGGTTGGGCTTATCTGATCTTTGAACTATTTTAAAAAACCCTTGCATAAAAACCTTATATGCCTAGGGGGATTAGTTGCAACCCTTCCCCTGGGCTCTGGGGGTTGTGTTAACCTCGAATTTTTGTTATCTAATCATTGGACTATCTAAACAAAATGGCTATCTCAAATCTTTATTGGATATATTTGGGAAAAAGACGGCATGTATATGTGGGAGGGGGGAGGATAAATGCCCTCTAATCACTTTTGACTCTTAAAAAGGAACTAGAGCTTTCAATTTCCAATCAAATGAACCCTCTCTGAAATTTATCCAACCACCTCTTACATAAAAACCTTATATGCTCCTGGGGCATAATTTACAACACTTGCCCCTAGGCTCTTGGGGTGTGTGTTGACCCCAGAGTTTTTTATTTCATCTTTGAACTATTTTGAACAAGATGGCTATGTCTAAATTTTGACTGGATGCACTTGGGGAAGAAGGGCCTTGAGGGGGCTAGTTACTGGCACTAGGAATTCTGATTTCCAATCAAATGAGCTCCCTTTGAAGTTTATACAATCATCCCTTCCATAAAAATCATATATTCCCTCATAGAATAGCTACACCTTGGCCCTGAGGGGGGGGGGGTGCATTGACCCTTGACTTTTTGTTATCTAATCTTTAAACTGTTTTTACAAAATAGCTATCTCAAAATTTTATCAGATAAATTTTGTGAAAACGGTTGTGGAGGAGTAGGAGGGGGGGGGCTAGTCACCCTCCAATTATTTTTTACTTTTAAAACGGGCAGTAGAACTTCCAATTCCCAACAAATGGGCCCCCTCTGAAGTTTAACCAGTTCCATATGAAGTGCCTCTGGGAAAAAAAAAAAACAATAAAACATTGTAACCTTATGGCTTTTCACTATAGGCAATGCTATAGTGTTACCTCTGATTCATCTCTGTGTGTGGTTAAGTCCAAACTTGACTAAAATGTAATTTGGAATGATGGTATATGCCTAGATTTGGGGTACCTGAGAAGAAAAAATGTTAAGAAAAAAACTTTTTACTTCATAATATGCAGAATAGTTATAGGTAACACATTTTAACTGCATTTCTGTTATACTTTACCCCAACCATCCTGCTAGTGTGCCAATACATAGGCCAAATTCTATATTTCTCTTGCACTGCCCTTGTTTCTACAGATGTGCCCAAAAATAGAATGAACATTTTCTTAGGGCTTATACAAATTGATTGGGCTATGGGCTATGTGGGACAATCAAGAAGAGGGGTGGTGGTGGTTGGGCTTTTAAAAATGAATTACTTATCATGTTTGAAGTAAGCATAAAAAAAGGAAAAGTGTTCAATGGTGTGCATGTAACTGAACCCCAAAAACTGAACCCCTGTAACTGAACCACCATGTAACTGAACCACTGTGCAACTCAACCCCATATAACCCAACCCCCATGCAACTGAACCCTTGTGTAACTGAACCCCTGTGTAACTGAACCCCTGTACAACTGAACCACCTTGCAACTGAACCTTGAGCAGGTTCAGTTGCATGCAAACTCTGCAGCATGACACAATATGAGTGTAGTAATAAGATCCCTGTCTACTTGGTGATATTTTCACCAATAATTCATAGGCTCATAATTTAAATAGTTTAATTAATTTATACTCACAAATTTAAAATGTGTTCCCTGTTTTAACAAGCAATTTAAAAAAAATTGTTTTTAATATTTGGGATTTATAGAAACAATATCCAGCAATAAAAGTTATCTACTTAGAATCACATGAAAATCAGCTTTCTGTTAATATGTGAATAAAACTGAAACACAGAAAGGATATATACATTAAAATAGGATAATTGGTTTTTCCAACAAGAGGTCCTTGTAGGCAAGTCAATAAACTAGTAATTTCAAGTGTTTGATCTTAAATAATTTTAATAAGTAACCATATAAATAGATAGCTTAGATTTCTAACTATTCATGTTTTTTTTTTATCAAATTTACCAATAATAAATTAATGACCATTTTTGGTAAATTTTAAGTATTTTATAGGCTAAAACTGACTTAAAAATAAAGTGAAGATACTCTATATAACTGTTTCACAAAAAAATGAACATAGCACTTGATGCCCTAATTATGTTCTTTCTGAATATGCCTACGGTATCATAATTGCTTACTAGGCTATTTATCAAAATTAAGAATTTCCTGATTTTTATGGTGCCTAGAGCTATATGTGAGACCATTTGGGGAGGCTATGGCTATTATGAATTGTCAAAATGAAAACAGAACAATAAAAATGAGTATAATATAGGCTTAGCAATTTAAAATTGTCCAACAACTTTGACTGGTTAGACTAGCCTATAGTAAAAAGTTACCCAAGGCTCATAATGTATGAATCTTGTGTAAGAATCTTGATTATAATTACAGCAGGATCCTTGAGTGGGTGGGGGTGACATTTGAATTAGATAACTGAGTTTCAAGACCTAGGCTAGTCAAGGTTTTGCCTAATAGCCTATGCTGTTACAAATAGTGACTGAATCAATCAACATTGATGCAAACAAAAAACTTTTTAGGATAATGGCATGCAAACGAAACACACTTAGACATCCTGGCTGGCAGGAGGTCTGTACTGCCAGCTGGTTGCCAAGGTTACCAAGTGGTTGGCATACTGTGTTGGGACTCCTCTGTTTGAAGGCCATAGGTTTGATCCCTGACATGGCTGGATGGGGATCAGAGGTGTGGCTCTGTAAGCTCAGCCAGAATCAACCCAGCTCTTAATGGGTATCTGGAGAAATCTAGGGAAGGTAAGCAGGAAAGGTGTGCAAACACACTGGATGGCTGGCCCCAAACCCCACATTGCACTTCCTGGCTGAAGGGCCACAAAACGGAGATCAGCTCTGCTGGTTTGGACCTTGAGGGTCTAGTGCAGTCATACTTACTTGATCGAAACACAATAATGAAGAAGAGTTGGATACCTCAATAAACAGCTTTTTTATGTACATTTAAAAAAAAATGACAGATCATCAAATTAAGGTTCTTCTGTGAACTGTTGAGAGCGCAGTGCTTCTACTGTATATTTCCGATCGGTCAGTTTAAAAAGTCTGAAAATTCCGACACCATACCAAAGAAAATCCAATATTTTTTCCGACACCACACTTGTCTATAACTGGTCTCAAATCCAACAAATTTCCGACTCTAACCGACAAATCTGAATATATTCTGTCGCATAGGAACCTTTTTATTTTCACACGACAAACTTTTACACTGTCCGTCCAATAGCTCCTCCTCCCTCAATGGTAACATATGAATATTTACCATTCCCCCCCCCAAAAAAAAAATCCGCATCTTATTCAATCTCACTTTTATTCTTTTTCACTTCATATATTTCTAATAAAATCATATAAAATTCTCTTTTTCCTTAAATGAAGAACAAACTTTCATCATTTTTTCCGTTTTTATCTGCACTTTTGTAACTACACTTAACACACATTTCAGCCGTCGCGCTGGCTTTTACACTTGGAGTTTTTTTAAGAGGGGGGTGGGGGATGATCGAACTTTAAATCATGGGACATATGTCTTTTTTTCATTCCAGACTTGGCCTGCATAATTGAGATAAGGGTTACACTTTTAAATGAGTTTTCTATGATCTGTTTTAACTAGACCCCGAAGCCACGCCAAAAAAAACAGTGGCACGCCGCCGAAAAAAAACGGCGGCGCGCCGATGAGCTTGCATCAGCACGCTGACGCCACCGCTGATTCTATCGGCGGCAACGTCACTAATACGCCGCCGTTTTTTTTTCTTTTTTGGTTATCAATATCGACCTCCGGGCTTCAACCGTCATCCCGGCTAATCTGTTTCTTAAAAATAAATACTATCATCTTGGGCTCGCCATGTATATCGGTTCATAGGAAGGAGAAGAAGAAATTTTTCTTGAAAAAAAAAATTCTACCTTCCACTTTAAAATTCTGTTCATTTTTCTTTCTGATTTTTCGGATGAAAAGAAGTAGGTAAAAGAGCATTAGGCAATTCAGGATGTTGTCATAGGCAGCGCAATCGAGATGTCTAAGTAAAGAACAATGTTGGCACAATGTATTATTATTTTTTTTTTGTTTGTTTTTGCTTTTTTTTTCCATACCAGGGCAATTCGTATCGAAGGAGTTGTCGTAGAAACAACTTCAAAAAGGACTCATTCGAAAGGAAATTGGAATAACTAGTGCCCTTTTTAATAGTCGAAAGTGATTGGAAGGCAGCTAACACCCCTTCCACGCTCACCCTTTCCCCAAACACATCCAATCAAAATTTTAAGATAGCCATTTTGTACAGAGTAACTGATTTCCAGAGAGAAAATTTGTTTTTTGAGGAGGTTACTCCCCCACAACCCTTAGGGCAAGGGTTTTGTAGTTATGCCCTGGAGGTATATAAGAACGATGTTGGCACAATGTATTATTTATTATTTTTTCCTTTAGACCAGGGCATTTCATATCAAAGAAGTTGTCGTAGTAAACTTCGAAAAGGGCTCATTCAATTAGAGATTGGAGTGGCTTGTGCCCTTTTTTAATAGTCGAAAATGATTTGAAGGCAACTAACACCCCTTCCATGCCCACCATTTCCCGAAACACATACAATCAAAATTTTGAGATAGCCATTTTGTTTAACGTAGTTGAAAGTTCTGGAAATTAGGTCTTAGAGGATGACAACCACCCTCACAGCCCTTAGGGTAAGGGTTGTAATTTATGCCCTGGGGGCATATACGGTGTTTATAGAAAGCGTTGTCGTAGAAACTCAAAAAGGGATCATTAGTTTGGAAATCGAAAAGCCTAGTGCCCTTTTTAATAATCGAAAGTGATTGGAGTAGAAAGGCCTCATGAGCTCGTGACCCTCACCCCTGCTACCATCTACAATTTAGTCTAACTCTGTCAGTACACCAAATAAGGGCTTATAGTCCGGTACGAACCACGTGGTTAATGGGGTCAATGACCTCTTTTTCCAAGGTTGATTTATTTGTTGTTGTTGTTGTAAGTGCATGCTCGAGGCGAATGTCAAGGTGTCCAGAAATAGGAAATAGTTAGATCACGTGTTTCCTTCTCAGCCAATCAGCGAGTCGGGTACATCCCCCTTCTCAGCCAATCAGAGGGATGGTTACATATGGTTTTCCCCATTACATAACAATTCGCCCCTTAGATTTCGTATATAACGGGCATGCATTGTGATTAAATTATCAGAAAGTATTTTGACACAGTTCAAACAACTAGAATGAATAATATTGATGAGGTTGAAGCCTTGACAGCCACAATTAGCAATGTGAGTACATTTTTTATTTTCAAAATAAAATATTTTCCTTGGTCACCCTCCAGTATATTCAGGTAAATCCCTCCCCCCTCCCACTCTAATACAAACATCACTAAGCAATCTTTATACTCGATAGAAAGCATAAAATATGTTCTTTTTACCCTCAAAACCTAACCCATCCCACATTTTTTTACAAAAAAAAATTATCGCAAATAGAAATAATTATCTTTCTCGATAAATTTAGACTTTTCGCTATTGTAATCTTTTCTCTAACTGAGACATCCGTCGCTGTTGTTATTAACCGCTCTGGTTTTGACACAAGGCTCCAGCGCGAGGCCTATAATTAGCTCTGACCCTTTTTTAAAGCACTTGATAAACAAAAAATCGCGAAGAAAGGAAACGAGGACAATTAACAGCCAGTGAAAAAATTGAAAAATTATGCAAATATTTCGGTCAAGACCTCCGCTTGACCGTCCTCAGTGCAGAATAAAACTGATAAAAATATAAAACCAAACCTTAAAATAAAAACACCAAACTAAAATTGGACGTTACTAGGAAAGGGTCGTCCAATTTTAGTTTGGTGTTTTTATTTTAAGGTTTGGTTTTATATTTTTATCAGTTTTATTCTGCACTGAGGACGGTCAAGCGGAGGTCTTGACCGAAATATTTGCATAATTTTTCAATTTTTTCACTGGCTGTTAATTGTCCTCGTTTCCTTTCTTCGCGATTTTTTGTTTATCATGATTAGCCAGTGTGGTCTCAGAAATTATTTAAAGCACTTCCTTGTTCGTTAGCGTTAGCAGTTTAGTTGCCAATGGTTTCACAGATTCAAAAGAATGCGACTAAAAACATGTTTTAATTTATTGGATAACTGAAAAAGAACCATAGCTTAGATCAATGCTTCAATGTTTGGCTAAATAAGTAAAAGACTAAATATTCACATTTTCATCGTTTAGTATTAGGGGGGATTTTCTTCAAACAGCTTAGAAACAAACTAGGCCGACTTTTATAGGCTGAAATTTTGAACGGCTCAGTGAGCCGTAATTCATCTTTCACAGATTCAAAAGGATGCGACTAGTATATTTCACGAAATTTTTTTACGTTGTGCTTTACTAAAATGAGATAAATGCTTTTCTAGACAAAATTATGGTTAGGCTGGGGATGGGGGTACTAATTTTCCTTCTGTAAAAAAAAAGGGGGAATTATCCCTTATTTGAACTTTTATTTAGCCCCATTCATATACGGAATAATTTCTGTTCGTTTTAAGTTTTAATGACGCTCCTAACTTTCAGTTAGAAAAAACTTGTTTTTATTTATTGGATAACTGAAAAAAAAAACCATAGCTTAGATCAATGCTTCGATGTTTGGCTAAATAAGTAAAGACTAAATATTCACATTTTCAACGTTTAGTATTAGGGGGGATTTTCTTCAAACAGCTTAGAAACAAACTAGGCCAACTTTTATAGGCTGAATTTTGAACGGCTCAGTGAGCCGTAATTCATCTTTCACAGATTCAAAAGGATGCGACTAGTATATTTCACGAAATTTTTTACGTTTTGCTTTCTTAGTGATAAATGCTTTTCTAGACAAAATTATATGGATGAGGATACTAATTTTCTTTCTGTAAAAAAGGGGAAATTATTTTCGATACTAACTTTTCTCTCTTCTTTAAGGCCAATTGTGAAGAATGTATGGCGCCTCCCACTAAGAAAGCGAGAGTGGACGAGACAAGACCATCCATTATTAAGTATGCTGGCCCGACCCCAAAACAAGTGTTAACTGCCCAAGTGCAACCATCTGTGCAGACAACAATGCAACCAGGACAAAAACTAAAGAGTAAATGGACAGCTGCTTTCTATGGACTACCTGCCCCGACTACACAAAGCCCGCCGCCGATGGTACAACATGTTTCGCCTGGGCCTTCGGGCATTCAAATACTGCCCTCGGACTTTGCAAATGTGAGCATTTTTTCTCAGCCTATCTTATAGAAATATATAAAAACAAAACTTTTATTTTCAACCTAATGTAAACTTATCTCAGCGGGATATTAAAAAATTTACCCTCGCCCCCAACCATTGTTTTAAATTTCTCTGCTCCCCTCCCCCTCGGAGATATATAAATATAATGTAATTTTTTTTTTTGCATGTCAAACCGCTCTTTTTTTCTAATCTTTGATATTTTCTCTGTTGCTATCGCTTCGCTATCTCATAAACGAATATTTTTAGGTAATTTTCTAGTTTACTGCTATCTCTCCACTATGAAACTCAAAATGCTATTTTTTCACAATTGAATATTCACTAGTTTTAAGAGAAGAAGGAACTGAGAGATTATTCCCATTTATCTATCTGTCACATATGGATCCCGTAATTTGCGCAAGGATATTTTTAAAAAAGCTTTCAATCTTACAAATCCTTGCCAGGATTTTAGCGAGGGGAAAATGTTGACAATATACTGAGTTAACGGTTTACAGCATTTAATTGTGTATTTTCCTACCTGTTGAAGTTCAGTCTTGGAAATCGAAACACTCGCGCGACGGCTTACAATAATTGTGAGCTAGTGAGGAGTTCACCGAACCTGTAGAACTGGGAATTAGAGAGAAATAGCGACTTATGCCGTCTAAGCGAATATTTCCAATTTTGGCGGACATTATGTACAGGGACTGAGAGCCACGCGGTGGGGGTCGGGAAGCGCCGCTGGGCCCGAGAAGCACTGTGGGAAGCGCTGTGGCCCGAGAAGCGCCGGGAGGGAAGCGCTGCAGGCCGGGGAAGTGCCGCGATGGCCGGCTCGGAGGGGGGGAGCATTAAATAGTGGAAATTGGGAAAGGGGGTTGTTTGAACAAAATCAAATTGTCAATTTTATGTAAAGTGGCGTTTTAGATTGTAAATATCTTATATTAAGTTTGATATTTTGGAACTTTCAGTTGAATTAACCAAATGCTACTATGCGCATACTGCTACTACTACTACTACTACTAAGCGCGTTTTAAATAATAATCCAAATTTTAAAAACAGTAGGGATGATTTGAACACTTTGAAAATAAGCTATTTTTTTCATTTATAGATTGGAGCATTGGTCCCATATTCATTGTCACCATCGTCCTCATCAGCTGGTGAAGGAGAGGACGCATCTGTGGACTTCCAGAGCAATTCACCATGGAGGGGTATTGTTAATGAGCAAATACCTGATAATATTGATGATTTTTTAAAAGATTTTCTTTTTAATGTAGATTATAGCGCAGTTGGGTAGGGAGACTTACCTTTGCTAAGTCCAAACACGCTACACCTTTTAAATGATTTTTCAAATGAATTAACGGGGAATCCTGTTAACCACTGATTACTACTTCCACTTCAAACAACTGAAGTGGAGCATTCACACATACCCCAAATATTGTTGAACAACTTGGGGAGGGGGAAGGGATGATATACAAGAGGGGGAGGGGGGTACAACTTTCCCCGATTTTCAATTGTCCCAACACAATTTTAAATAATATAGTTGTTTACACTGCGACTTTTGGGGACCCATTTAATTCACTAATGGGGGGAAAATTTGTGTTTAATCCCGTAGAAATTGTGCATGACTATGTAGATAAAATTCGTACACTGCTGGAGAACCAAATTCAATTGTGGGGGAGGGATTCAATTAAGGTTTCTATTGTTTTAAAGGTGTTTTATTTAAATGAGGAGAAAAGCGAAGTTTATCACCATTATATACATTCCGAGATGCGTTTGATTTATTCAAATTTAGAAAATTTTGAGGGTGTTTTCATGGATTGGGTATGTCAAATTATAATGCATCTTGAGAACTTTAACGAAAAACGGTAGTGGGTCTGTAGTTTTATTTATTGAAAATTTAAGTGTGAATATTTGTAAATTAAAGAGAGGTTTTATTTTAAGAGAGGGGGCAGGCGGGGGGTATGAAAGGGATACAGTTTTAAAATATAATCCAGATCTAAAAGGTTGTAAAGGTGTCCAGCGGATCTGTTTTGAAACAGGACAAAAATGTTTCAGGTATGCTTTCCTCATATCAGCATTCGAGCCTCTAGCACGTGACGCAACCAAGACGAATTTAGATCACTGGGCTGTAAATGGGAAGGAAGGGTCCAATTTTTCCCATTGTAGATTTCTCTTGTTTAGAAGGAAAATACCCAGTAACGCTACGATCTATTGATATTTTTGAAAGGGCTAATGCCCATTTAAATATCGGCGTTACTGTGGTTCAGTATGAAACTGAATTTGAAGATGGGGTTCGTTTAAAAAAGAAGGGGGTGGTCTTCCCTGTAAGGGGCCCGTCAATTGATTTGGTCAGACACTGGGTTTGGTTGTTGTACACACCACCTAGTGAACCGAATGCAATTGGTCATTTTAACCCTATTACAGACATCAGTAGAGTTCGGGGGGAGGGTAAGACTAGGGGGACCCGTTTCTACTGTCCAACATGCTCTCTGGATTTTGGACTGAATTAAAGTTGCAAAATCACATGAGGCATTGTAGCCGGCATGGCTACCAGACAGTGGAAACGGTTTCAGGGGATTGGGCCATTTTACGCTTTAAAAATTTCCAGAACACCCTCCTCCAGTGCAACAAAATATCTTTGGACTGTGAAGCTAAACTGGTGGAGGTGAATGATCCCCAATTTCCAAACCGAGTCAAAGAACATCAAGCTATTGCAGTGTCCTATGCTCATGCGCAAAGAGACAGTTCTAACACCATACAGTTGTTAGAAATAGTAGAAACATTGGATGAGGGGGACGAGTGTATGGTCAAGGCACTGACTAAACTAATTGGCACGGCTAATGGTGCTATTTCTCGTTTGAGAAATACCCATTATCCTATGGTTTTGTCTGCAGAGGATCATCTCGCGATTAAAAATCAAAACATATGTTGGGTTTGCAAGGGGGAGTTTGTAGAGGAGGATAAGGGGACTAAAGGGAAAAGAGGTGGTGGTGGTGGGAGGGGGAAAGTCAGAGACCATAATCACTTGTGGCAGAAATATCTTCTGGGGGTAGTAATTTTAGAGGGGTAGCACATCAATCGTGTAACTTAAATGTTAGCCAGCAGTTTTTTTATTCCTGTTTTTATCCACAACTCAAATTACGACTTAAAATTTATTTTACCGACACTGGCACGTATGCATAGGGGGGAGGGGGAGTAGATGGTCCATGGGTAAACAGTTCATTTACCTATAACATTATTCCCAAATCGGCCGAGAAGTTGTTGCTTCTCGAGCTGAAGTGGCAGGCAGTGGATAATGGGCATACGTGTTGGAATAAAATCAGGTTTTTAGATTCTTTTAGTTTTTTCCCAAGGCATTGAGTCAATTGATTCAAGTGCAGAAAAGCAACAATTTTGATAGCTTTCCCTTGCTTAAGCAGCACTTTCCAGACAGTGAAATGTATGATCTGTTGACCTGCAAAGGTATATACGCATACGATTATTACTGTTCTGGCGCTCGCTTAAGCTAGGTGAAACTACCTCCAATTGAAGCTTTCTACAATTCACTTACCAGCAGTGAATGCAAAGCCGAGGAGTATGAGTTTGCCAAGAAGGTGTGGTCTAAGGGGGATTGTAAAAATAGGTGGGATTATTGTAGACTGTACTTGGCCAGTGACGTTTTAACTCTGTTGGATATAGTCTGTAAGAACACAGACCAAATCTATTCAGAGTTCGGGTTAGATATAGGCTATTATTTTTCCACACCCCATTTGGTGATGGATTTGATTTTACAAAATTAGTAGGGAGGAAATAGGCCTAATCACCGACGTAGACCAGCACCTTTTTGTAGAGCGTTCAATGAGGGGAGGGTATGTTTTTTCATGGGGACCGCGTCTCGTCAACCGATCCGAGCGGACAAAACAGTGGTGCAAAGTCAAATGCAGTGTTCTTGGACATGAAATCATTGTACCACCTACCCTCGGCAATGTCTCACTACTCTTTGCCGTGTGGGAACTATCAATGGCTTGAGATTCCTTGTGAGTTCCCCGACATTACCACCGTCGAGGACAATGGGCCACAAGGATGGTTCTTTGAAATTGACGGTCATATTCCTCTGGCGCTTCACGACTCCGTCAAAGATTTTGTTTTTCCCTGTATCAATCGACCCGTGAGCAGGGACTCATTGAGCACCTACAATCGATCATTGGTTGAGGATATGGGGATGCACTGGATTCCCTCTAAGTAAAAACTGATTGCTGATTTGGACCCTAAGGAGAATATCGTTGTTCACCATGTGCTTTTGCACTGGATGGTGAACAATGGTTTCAAAATCACCAAAATACATAGGGTCCTGCAGTTCAATCAGCGACCATACTTGAAAACGTTTATCGATACTTTTGTCGATAAACGCTCTAGGGCAAACTCAAAGGTGGAGAAGGAAATGTACAAACTGATTCTAAATTCAGCGTTTGGCAAAATGTGTGAAAGCGTAAGTAATAGATCTCGCTGCGACGTCGTGACTGACCCTCTAGAGTAAGCACGAATTATTGCCGATCCCAATTTTTACATCGTTCACGAGCATAGAGACTGGCATGGTTCTTCTACACAGGCAAAAGCGAAATGTGGTGCTGAACCAGAATATAGCAGGTGGCAGTTCAGTACTGGAAATTTTCCAAAAAGCTCATGTTGTCGTTCTTTTACAATGTGTGCAAGGTGCAATGGCCACGGAGGGGGAGGTTCAAGTGTACTATGGGGATACAGATTCTCTGCTGTTAAAGGTAAATGGGACCGAAGATTTATTGGGTGATTTAGAAAAGGGGGAACACATCAGCTCGCGGATGGATTTCACCAACTGGAATCCATCACTCTACCCCGAGTTGGTGAAACATCAAGCCCCCAACCAACTATTAATGGTTAAAAATCAGAGACGGGGAGTGATTAATATCCAGGGGGGTTTTCCCGGGTCCTAAAGTTTATTGTGTTAAAACTCATAGTGGGGATGAAAAGAAGGCGTGTAAAGGGGTGCCTACACATTTTGTAAAGAGCAATTTCAACATGAGCATGTACAGAGACTGTGTAGAAAGTAGCCTAGTGCCGAGAGCACAAGTGCTTGCAATTCGCTCTCTACAGTATAGAAATTATACTGTAAGAGTGGAAAAGAATGCAATGTCGTGTATATCTGACAAAGTCTATGTGCTCGAGAATGGTGTGAGTGTCCTGCCTCATGGCCACTACCGTATTTCAGACCGAGTTGAATGCATAGACTATCTCAATCAACTTGGTCTGGATAAATTAACCTAATCTGACTAACCAACTAACCACCACCACCACCCCTTCATAAATTAACTAACCACCTCAACTAACCTGTAGCAGCAGTGACGATAACTATTGTACTGTTTTTTCCACCGCGGTTCCCGGAGGGTGGGGGGCCCTTCCCGCGGCCGGTCCCGGGTTGGGGGGTCCCGCCCACGGCCAGCCGGCCTTCGGCCCCGCGGCCCTTGAGGGGCCCTTTTAAATTCACTGTAATGTTCAACTGTGCTAGTTCAATTTTCAAGTGTTTTTTTCAAGTGTTGTTTTCAAGTGTTGCACAGAAAAAGTGTTGATGGACAATAAGTGTTGTACATGTTGATGGACAAAAAGTGTTTAAAGACAATAAGTGTTGTACATGTTGATGGACAAAAAGTGTTTAAAGACAATAAGTGGTGTTCATGTTGATGGACAAAAAGTGTTTTTTTTTTTTATGTTGTTCATTAAGTGTCATTTTTATCATTGCAGTTCATGTTGATCAAATAGAGTTTTCATGTTGCCGAAATAAATGCTGCCATGAAATATTGTTGTTGTTCTTGTTGAACAAGTGTTATTTATCGTTGTTCATGTTGAACAAATATTTGTTTTCATGTTACCGAAATAAATGCTGCCATGAAATATTGTTGTTACTCTTGTTAACGTACTAGATAGATCTAAGGGAAAACTACTACTACTACTTATTCATTGAACACGTATGATTTACAGTTAGTTATAGTCCAACAGCAGCAGCATCAGCAACATGTATCAATTTAAAACACCATTCAGGTCGTTTCTGTGTGGGCCGTCAATGTCGGAGAAAACAACACTCTTAACTAAAATAATTAAAAATTGCGATAAAATGTTTTTGGAAAAACTGAAAAAAATCTACTATTGCTATAGTATTTGGCACAAGAGTCCTACGATAAAATAAAAGCAATTGCCACAACCATACCAATACAATTCATACGGGGACTTGATGTTTTCAATAGTATTGAATCGAACTCTTGGTTGATTATTGATGATTTGGCTGAATCCATTGAACAGTTCTCACAGGAAATTGTACAACTGTTCACTGTTCGCTCCCACCATGAACACATTTCCATAACCCTAGTTCTACACAATCTGTTTCATCAGAGCAAATGTATGTAAAACCCTTGCTTTGAATTGCACTATCTATATTATCTATCGAGTTGTTCGTGATTCTAGCTCGCTCATAACTCTCAATAAACAGATATACCCGGCGCCCCTAAATTTCTGCTGTCAGCGTACACTCAGGCGACTAATAAACCCTACGGTTACATTTTGCTGGATCTTAATCAGAGCACACCCGAGGATCTACGCGTAGTCACCGACATTTTCAACAATGAAATTACAGTATATCTTCCGGTGAACAGTAGAAAAGGCTATTAGTTGGCGTTATGACACTGAAGAAAACTACACGAACAACGGCATTTATTTTCCGTTTTAAGCACTTCAAAACCCTTGCTTAGGAAGGCTATACTCAAACAAGGTGTTGACAATGATTTTATTAATCTAATATCTGAACTTTCTTTAAATTTAACTGAGGGCAATGTTCAACTGCCAGAAGGTGTTAGACAACAGACAAAGCAACATCGTTCCACTGTACGCGCCTTGGCTTGTAAAAACAAGGGAAAAATTTTTAAAAGGAAACGGCTCCTTCAAGCGGGCGGTAGCTTTTTCACACTTTTACTGCCAATAATTGCAGGACTTGTAAACAGTTTTCTCTAGAGAGAGAATGGCTAAACCCTATAAATTGACACCATTTGAACTTGTCCTCGCGCCCATCGAACATTTTGAATACATTCTAAGGAAATTCATTAATGATGAGAATATTGCCGATGACAAAAAACTGCTTTTACTTCAAGATGCATTGCGACGTGTGGACAACATAAACCATATCGTGAGAGACCCACCATCGCCACCGCCACCGATCCCTCTAAACAGGAAACATCTCAAGATTCAGCAGTGCAATCAAAGGAGAAGGAATTGGATTCAATTGTATCGAAAATTGGAAACCTATTGCCACTGACCTATCGAGAACAGAGTAAAAGAGTATTATCTTATCTCATGTTGGAAACTGATGAACATCAAGTTCAAGTCGATAGCACAGGGAAACGAATTATAATTCAGGGAAAAAGTTATAATCTAGTTGATTTAATTTGTGATATGGTGACGAATCGTAAAGGATTTTTATCCTTTGACAATAATCTATATACCTTTCTAAGTGTATCAAACTTTCCCAAAAGTCTTATTGGCAATAAGCAAATTCTAAAGAAACTAAGAGAATATAGTCCTCCAACAACACCAACACCATTTAAAAAAGAAGAAGAAGATTCAATATTTGAAAATACTATCAGCAGCAATGATTTTACAACACCTGTGGCTGCTAGTCAAAAGCGAAGACGAATCGATTCACCCTCCAGTGTGCAAAAGGGGAGTGGACATTGCACTACGTGCTTGCATTCAAAATGGATGAAGTTCTGAAAGGTGTCTATGAAAATATTGGTGAAGCGGGGAGTTTAAGTTCCCTCAAAACGATTTCTAAAGTTGTCTCCGGCACCATATTGAAAAAGCAAAAGAGTATCTAGAGAATGAACCAAGTTACACACTGCATCGGAATCACAGGCTTCGCAGCAAACAATATCGACAAACTAAAGCCTTTTTCCCTCTGCATATAATGCAAACGGATCTTTTAACTTTAGATGCAGTTCAACGGCGTCACAATGCACCCTACAAATATATTCTGGTGGCAATCATTGTCTTTAGTCACTATGCCTATGCCATTCCACTGCGATCAAAGAGAGGTGTTGAAGTTGCTCAGGCCATTGAAAGTATTCTTGAACAGGATTCGTATAGAAAAATTCAATCGGATCGTGGCAGTGAATTTGTTAATCCCCATGTGCAAAAGGTTCTTTTGAAATATAATACAACACTTTATCATAGTCATAGCCCGATAAAGGCTGCAATGGCTTAACGATTAATAAGAACGATTCGTCTATTAATTTCAAGATATTGTAGCCTGAAAAATACATCGGCTTTTATTCATGATTTAGATAAAATCATGCGGATATACAACCATCGACCTCATCGATCTCTGTCCAACTCAAGCCCTCGGGATGTTCACTACAATGAAAATACATTTGTTGCTTTTCTAAAGCCATATTCCAATGATGAAAAAGAAAAAAAAATGTGAAGAAGAAATTCAATGTTGGTGATACTGTTCGAATTAATAGAACCACCAATATTTTTTGAAAAGGGGAATTATTTATGGAGCACCGAACTTTTTAAAGTGTCCAAAATCCTGGACACCGAGCCCACGACATATCGACTGCGAGACACCAAAGATGATGAGATTCTCGGCGGTTTTTATAAATATGAACTGCAAAAAGTTAGAAACACTAGTGAAATTTATCAAATTGAAAAGATATTAAAGAGTCGTACTCGTAGGGGCAAGAGACAGTTGCATGTTCGGTGGCTAGGATACAAATCAGATTTTGATTTTTGGGGTCAGTGCTGAAGATATTGACAATGCCCAATGATTTCTATGTGACTTTCATGTCCAATGTTTCCGATCCTCTCTACAATGACTTGAATAGAACAAGTGATTTTTGGACGAAACTCTCCCCCACCATCAAATTCGAAGACGGAAAGAATGAAGTGGCTCTTGTCGACTGTATTCTCAAAAATACCTACGACATCCTGAGAAAAGATCGTAAATATGATATAAAAATTAGACCCTATGATTGGCCGCCACCACCCTCCTCAAGTGATCAAGAACAAATTCAAAAATCAATTGAATGGATTATCCATATATTGAATTACCCTACGAGGAACTCACCTGTATGAATGATTTATGTCCTTCTATTAATAAAAGAATTTCCGCTCGTAAAAAAAGGAGCTTTTCATTTCAACTATTCAAAGGAGGAGGGTAAGATCTACATTAGTTCACCTATTGCCAGTGAAAAGGTTATTCTCAATGATAACCTAAAGGATGTTCTTGGCTTTAAGCTCAATATAATCAATGGTAAAAGTGCCGGAAACACTAATTTCATTTTTGCTGACTACCCGCCTGCATTCTCCACAGACACTTGTATATTTCTCTACGCTTCCTTTGTGGAAACATCTCGGGTTGGTAATTCAAATGTTCCCCTCCTACGAGTTCTTGAACGAAAAAAACCAATCAAGAACATATTCACCACTACAATATAAAGCATCTTCAGTATATTCATGTAAACACTTCCTATTTGGAACTCTGTCAGTTAACACTAAGAACTGAATTGGGTGATCCCATAGCAATTTCAAAAGGTTTGGCTGTGATTACATGCCATTTTCGTCCCCATCGTTCAACAAGATGTCTAATAGAAAAGTGGTATTCACTTGTCCTGATATTGACTGCTATGTTAATACTCTTGGCCCAAGACAACAGGGCAATGGAATGGACTATTACAAAGGTCGCTCGTCAATGTCTGGCTACGGTCTTGGCAGTTGGTTTGCTAGGCTCTTTCGCTCTTCACTACCACTGGCTAGAAATATCTTGTACCGGCTGCAACAGATTTTGCATCCTCTACACTATGTGATTGGGGGCTCTGGCAAGGATTTTAAAAAAAGTGCTTCGGACAATATTAGGTCCAGTGCGCGAACCCTTGGCGAGAGATTAAAAAACAAAATGGTGAAGGCTTCCTTAAAAAAGGTCAAAGAAACAATGAATCACTCATCAGTCTCCACTCAGGTCGGAAACGAAAGACATCACCCCTCTTGTCAAAGAAAAGAAGGAAAAAGCCGACACCTAGTGTAAACAGAAGAAGAAGCCCCAGGAAGAAAATTGTTAGATCGAAACTAGATTTCTTCTCCTAAGATGTCCTACCTGCCACATAAGGATTCTCAACCTTCAATCACCGCGCCTCATTGAATCTATTCAATGCTGAAAATGTTGATGTGAGTGTCAAGCATGGATACTATGAAAAATTTTATCCACAACAACCCCTCTCCGATAATATCCACTTTCAAATTTATTCCAATGAAGACTACTTTATGGACATGACTTCAACATTTATAGATTTACAAATGAAAGTCCGGAAATCCGATAATACAATGCCAATTCGGGCCGATGGAATATCCTATGAAAATTGTATATTACATAATCTATTTCGTCAAATTAGTGTCTACATCAATGGCACGCTGGTGAGCACAAGCAACAACTCTCAAATTATACAAGCTATATGCAATTCATGCTGATGACACCCAAGTCATACAAGGAATTGAGAGGCACCTCCAATGGATATGAATATATTACTAATACTGATAGTACAGATGCACTTAAAAATGCTACAACTAGTGAATTACATCTAGTTGGAAAAATATATCATGAAATATTTAATATACCCCAATGGCTGCCGCCCAATGTTAAAGTGGATATAAAACTGACGCTTGCACCCTCCAATTTCATATTGAGAAAAGAACTTGCTGCCAATCCTGATGTAAGTCTCTCCCTCACCTCGGCATACTTCATGTACGCAAACAACAGGTCATGAGTTCTGTTGCTTTGGCAGTGGAAAAACTGAGAGCCAATGGAAATAATATTAAACTACTTGTTCCTCATACAATCACCAATCAACGTCATATTGCCATGGGCTCACGCACCTTCACCGATTCATCCTTTATCAACGGTGAAATTCCATCAAAACTCGCTTTGGCATTTGTAAAAAGTGCCAGTGCAATAGAATCGTGGACTGAATGCCCACATAAATTTGAGATGTTTGGACTTTCATCTCTTGTGTGCAAAGTAAACGGTATCCCACTCTACAATCTATCTTTTGATAAATCCTATAGAACATTGTATGAGTTGACCATGCAAACCCTAGATCATGACTCTCAACTATTTGAAAATGGTATAACCGAAGATATGTTTGCTAAAACACACGGTATCATTGTACTGGATTTGTCTGGCACACAGGATATGAGTATAGTACGTACGGGGAGTGTGCGTTTAGAGTGTACATTTGCCGACCCATTGGCTGAGAGTATTGCACTAATCTTACTAAATCAATATGAAACCTATTGGGAAATCACTCCCGAAGGCAGTGTTCTACTAGACTTGGCGCCATGAACACCAGTCAAATAATCAATGTATTTAATATGGATCCCTACATGTCCCAGTACAAATCCTATTGTCTACCCTCGGACTCTCTTCGATAAATTCAAAGTGTCAACAATACCTTGATTATTGTTAATAGCAGTCCGTCGACTGTGCTGACGGGTCATTGGCTGTGCATCTTTCAAACAATGAAGACGATTGAATTTTTTGATCCTCTTGGTCTACCCTATACATTTTACACACCACACATCAGCAACTATATTGAGAGCAGTGGGAAAACTATTATTCAAAAACGGAAGAGGGTGCAGGATCTAACGACTAAAAGCTGTGGCTTCCATGCACTACTATATTTTGTGTTCCGATGTCGCGGCTATACTTACAAGCAGTTTCTCCACATTTATGGTGACAATCCTCGTCTGAACGACTTTCTAGTGGAAAATATCCTCTCAGACCTATACAATATTGATTTCCAATAATACAATATTATATACAATATCTATACAATAATACAATATTGATTGATTAATAAAATGTATATATATATATACAACAATGTCTTTAAATCTTCACTTTAGATTTCTTCTTCTTCTTCGGTGTATACGCAACTGTCGTGAACCACTAATGTCGGTAAATCATTTGGATTCACTGTATATTGATCTTGATTGACTGCAAAGTCAGGGTCACATTTTCTACAGTACAATGTAACTTCACTCTTGTCATATCTCTTTGTATAGTCAATGATACTATTTGCATTCATATTATGAAATTCACGAGTTTCAATCTGTCTATTTGAAGCAATATCACATACAGTGTTTTCAAATGGTGAATTAAATTCGGTAACTGCCAAATAAAAATCACTTGGTTTATAGTCATAGTAGGCAGTGTCATCACAACGATGACGTAGAAACCAAATTGTCTTGTTACCCCAACAGTTGAATCGTAGACCAGATTCCTCTTCCCAGAATAATTTAAATTCACGACGATACCAATCTCGTAGAAATAAACTAAAATCATGTTTAGGATTCTTACCAATCATAGCGGGGTAAGTATTCTCCCACTGATCACATTTATCATAGTGACAATTGGAGCACAGGTGCCCTCTAGGGTGAGAGTCACACACCTCCTCAAGACATGAACTACATCCTTTAATTTGTACTGCATAGTGAAATTGGATTATTTTTGACTTGGTAGGTGCAAATGGGTAAATCTGAATGTTGAGAGAATTTTTCAAATTGGAAAAGTGACTTTTGCAGATTTGACAGTGCTATCTCAAAGGTGTTGCCAGATAACCATATCACCAGATCGTCAGCATATTGTAGATTCGTGTGGGGTAGGTTCATGTCCCAGAGATATAGGGCAAACAGGAGGCAACTGAGGACTGCTCCCTGAGGTAGGCCTTTGGCTGTTGTCTTTTGGGGTGAAGAGGCTGAACCAACACAAACAATGAAACTTCGCACCTCTATGAAGGATTTTTATAAAAGATACTAGCTTGGGGGGTAGTCCAAGGTTTGCAAGTTTGTTTAAAAGGATTTGGTGGTTCACATTGTCATATGCCCCTTCAAAATCTAGGAAAGCTGCAACTAGGACATTATTTTTTTGAGAATGATTCATTTATTGCATTTGTTAGCAAAATGAAAGCATCTGTTGAGGAATGGTGTTTCCTGAATCCAGTTTGAGTGTGAGGGATCATATTGTTTTTTTCAACAAACCAGAGGAGTCTGTGATAGATAATTTTCTCCATTATTTTCCCCATCACAGGATTAATCATTATGGGCCTATAGGACTCAGGGTTCTCTTTGGGTTTATTTTTCTTTAGGATTGGTAGGAGGGACGAACAGTTCCATATATTGGGGAACATAGAAGATGCCCAAGCGTGATTATAACAATTTAGCAGTTCTTGTTTCTATGAAGGGGTGAGATTCTTTATCCATGTAGGGATATTGTCATAGCTGCCGCTATATTGTCATTGTCATATATTGTCATAGCTGCCGCTAGTTTTGGTCCTAATATGATGTATTGCATTATTCATTTCCTGGATTGAAAATGGACTACTTATATACTCGGATCCTGGGCGTGGTTGGTAACTTGGGTTCATAGGAATTGGGGACATTTTGCTTCGATTATTTGATGTTATCTTATTAACAAAAAGAGTTGCAAATAGCTTAGCTTTTTCATCATCATTGTCATAATGGGTATTATTATGTATAAGCTCATACAGGAGTGGGTTGGGGGAAATCTTTTTCCCACAGATGTGGCTTATCACTTTACGTATAATTGGCTCATGTGTTTCTCTGGAGAGATTATTTGCAAAATTATTCCAGTAACTATATTTAGCATCTATTATAGTCCTTTTTAGATTAGATTCCGCTTGTAATTTTTTTTAAATATGTAGTAGGTGATGGTTTTTTTCTTATGAATTCTGTCCTAGCTGCCTTTTTTATTCTCCATTTATTTTGACACTCATTTGTCCACCATGCTTTAGGAATGTGTTTAGGGAATGTTTTCTTAGGTGTTGTCCTGGGGATAGCATGATTAGCTGTATTTATTAGTAAAGATGTCAATACTTCAGCATGTGTGTCAACTGTTGTGTTTGAAATGTATGAATTTTGGGTGAAACTTGTGATTTCATCATTTAGCTTATTTTGGAACATAGACCAATTTGCTTTAGTGTTGATATATTTGGAGGTATGTGGTAGAGTTTCCGCAGTTTTCATTTAGGGAGCACACTATAGCAAAGGGGTCAGTACATAGACTAACAATTTTATTTATATAAATCTTATTCAAAATATTTAATGACACAATTTGTAGGTCAATTGTGGAGAATCTGCCACTTTTGGGGTTGAAATAAGTATTCAGGTTTGGAGGGATAGCAACAGCTAATTCATTATTATTTGAAGTCATATACTCAATCAATTTACCAGCTTTATTTGCTGGTTTATTCCCCCACAAAAGGCTGTGGGCATTGAAATCTCCAAAAATAATGATATTTTTTAACATATTAGAATTATTTATATAATTAAAGGAATCAATGGCATCTGTAGTTTGGTCATTAGGGTTATAAAAGCTTATTATGTAGGTTTTTTATGTTATTCAGCCAAACACTGATACCAATTGCATCAACATCATTAGCAAAATCTGGAAAATTGATGCCACAGAATTTTATATTATTTTTAACTAATAGAGCTACACCACCTCCTTTTCTCTCTGATGATCTATCCTTTCTCAGGATAGTATATCCCAGAGAATTAATTTGTTGATTTTGGGTTAAATTAGTTTCCCGGAGGCAAGCAATATTAATGGAATTATTGTTCATAAAAGATATTAGTTCATTTAGCTTATTTTCTGTTAGTGATCTTATGTTCCACTGGAGTATTGATATGTGTTGTGTTGTTGATTTATTTTTCATATGACTGTGTATCAATGTTCAGCTTTGTTAAAAGTAAAGCAAGATCTTTTTTTTGCTTGAATGAGCATATCATCGGGTAATTTTTTTTAAATTACCATTTAAAAAAATGACGGATCATCAAATTAAGGTTCTTCTGTGAACTGTTGAGAGCGCAGTGCTTCTACTGTATATTTCCAATCGGTCAGTTTAAAAAGTCTAAGAATTCCGACACCATACAAAAGAAAATCCAATATTTTTTCCGACACCACACTTGTCTAAAACTGGTCTCAAATCCAACAAATTTCCGACTCTAATCGACAAATCTGACAATATTCTGTCGCATAGGAACCTTTTTAGTTTCAAAAGTCAAACTTTTACACTGTCCGTCTAATAGCTCTGTCCGTCCTCCCTCAATGGTAACATATGAATATTTACCATCCCCCCCAGAAAAAAAATCCGCATCTTATTCAATCTCACTTTTATTCTTTTTCACCTCATATATTTTAAAAAAAAATCATATAAAATTCTCTTTTTCCTCAAATGAAAAACAAACTTTCATCATTTTTTTCTTTTTTTATCTGCACTTTTTTAACTACACTTAACACATATTTCAGCCGTCGCGCTTGCTTTTACACTTTGAGTTTTTTAAGAGGGAGGGGGGGGGGGCGATCGAACTTTAAATCATGGGACATATGTCTTTTTTTTATTCCAGACTTGGCCAGCTTAATTGAGGTAAGGGTTACACTTTTAAATGAGTTTCTATGATCTGTTTTAACATCTTTCAATGTTGACAAGAACCACTCTACAACACAGTTCGAAAATCGCAGGGTCTTGAAACATTGAACAATCCCGATTATGTTAGAGAACCTCTAAGCACCATTTGGTGTTTTAATTCAAGCCAGGTGACGTTAAAAATCACAGACATCTGTCACATTTGGAAGATCAAAAAGCAGTAAACTCCGCCATTCCTCTATTATCTTTCTTCCATCCCACAACAGTACACTATATCTCTGTAGAATCGTTTGCAGCACCTATGTCCAAAGCTTTTGTAGGGTCAAGGATCTCAAATAGCATAAACAGTTCGTCCTCAAACGAGAATCGCTGCTTAATTGTCTTCACCGTCTCTACAAATAATTACGAGAGCCCATTCATAGATGATTTTCACTTCAGGTTCATTTGCTTTTGCTCTTGCATTGACAGCAAGGTTTGTTGCAGTTCGTGAGCTGTCATACCCAAGTACACATCTTAAGCTTGAAGGCATTTACTTGCTTTGTCAGGGTCAAGATTCCATGGCGATTTTGATCTAATGTAGCTAGTCTTTACGAAATTAATTTTAAAAAAATTTCCACAAAACAAGTTTTTCAAAGAAAAGTGAATAACTCCATTAAACAAAAAATGAGCAAAAATAAAATTAAATAATCTACCAAGCTCGAAACTACCACAAATCAGCATCGACAAATAAATGAAACCCAAAACGAACAGAAATTAAAATAAATAACCGAGTCAAACTCAAAACGAGCAGAAATTAACATAAGTTGGGCGCAAAACCCCTATGCCTTTCCAAGGCCGGAACAAAAATTTGCACTTTACTGAAAAAATACAAATGAATGTGCATTGTCAGTTTAATATACATATACTGATATTTAGTAATCAAAATGTTAAAATTATTTGATTTATTAAAGTTATAAAAGTAATAACATTTATATTGTTTTCAGTAAAGTGCAAAATTTCTCCTCAAAACATATTTTCTGTCTGGAAATCAACTACGCTGAACAAAATGACTATCTAAAAATTTAGATTGGATGTGTTTGGGGTATGATCGGCGTGGGGGGGGGGCTAGTTACCCTCAACCCTCGGATCACCGTTACCCTCGGATCCAACCAACCAAACAGAAATCACTGCAAACAAAGGTGGGGCTGCCGTTCCCCAACAATCGAATCTTCTATCACCCTTTTCAGGTATGAATGTAGTGGAACCTTGGGGCAAGGGGCCCCAACAAGCGAAAAATTTTCTAGGATTTCTAGGCACACCTTGTTTAAATTATTAAATGATAAATGTATGTTTTATTAAAGTCTTATTAAACTTTACCTTATTAAAGTCTTTGGGGGAGGGGGCGGTAAATTTTTGGCAGTTCATATTATTGACTTATTTTACAAATGAAGTGAACATACCACTCGATGCCTTTTTTGCTCGTTGCTCTTTACGAATATAATAATCACTGCTATCAGAAATTCAAATTTACCCACCCTCACCCTTGAATGTGCAAATTCGTTTTCAGTGAAGTGCCAATGACGCAGTAGGCTTTTGGTTTTTTATTTAGTTAAGGAAGGAGGCAGTACCTAAACTCTTGTTTGTAGTAAAACTATCTTCGTCTTGAACCACTTAGAAAGAACTAATAAATTAAACTGAATATTTGATGTATAATGATATTAATTGCCGAAAGCTGATCAGTTCAAATTTTTTTTTATAATTTTAATATTTATTCTCAATATTAAGTACAAAAGATATTATTTGTAATAAAATTGGTTTTCAGTAAAGCGCCAATGACGCAGTAGGTTTTAGACCTTTACAATGAGAGAAGGAGCTGATACCCAAACTCTTGTTTGTAGTGATTTCTGTTCGTTTCAAGCTTGATTTGCATATTCAATTTAAGTTTCACTCGTTTAAAGATTTACAAAGTTTCACTATCTCAAATATTTTATCTGATGCAATGGCTACCTCAGATTTTCTATCAGATATATTTGTGGAAAAACGGCTTGGGGAAGGGGCCTAGTTACCCTCGGATCACCTTTGACTCTTAAAAAGGGCACTAGAACTCTCGATTTCCAATCGAATGAGCCCCTTTAAGTTTATACGACTCCTTCTATATGAAGTGCCTCTGGAAAAAAATAAACGGAGTGCGGGAGAGGCTAGCTACCCTCCGATTACTTTTTACTCTCAAAAAGTGAATTACAACTTTCAATTTCCAATCAAATGATCCCTCTATGAACTTTATACGAGCATCCCTTCCATAACAACCATATATGCCCCCAGGGTATAACTTACAACGCCTACCCCCGGGCCCTGGGGGCTATGTCGACACCGGAGTCTTTGTTATCTGAACTTCGAACTAGTTTTAAACAAAATGTCTATCTCAAATTTTTATCTGATACATTTGAGAGGTGGGGGGGGGGGCTCGTTGCCCTCCAATCTCTTTTGAATCTAAAAAAGTGAACGAGAATTTTCAATTTCTAATCAAATGAACCCTCTCCGAAGTTCCTACGAGCATCCCTTCCATAAAAACCATATATGCCCCCAGAGTATTACTTACAACGCCTGCCTCCGGGCCCTAGGGGGATTACGTCGACACAAAAGTTTTTCTTATCTAACCTTCGAACTATTTTTAATGAAATGGCTATTTTAAAAATTTTATCGCATAACCTTGAGGAAAAAAGGGTGTGTGTGGGGGGAGCTAGTTGCCCTTGGATATCTTTTGACTCTTAGAAAGTGAACTAGAACTTTCAATTTCCAATGAAATGAGCCCTCTCTGAACTTTATACGAGCATTCCTTTCATAAGAACCATATACGGCCCCAGGACAACACTTACAACGCCTACTCCCGGGGCCCTGGGGGGTTGTGTTGACACCGGAGTTTTTGTTATCTAATTTTTGAACAATTTTAAAAAACTGGTTATCTCAAAATTTGTAGCGGATGGTTTTGTGGAAAAAGGCGTGGGGGGGGGGGGGGACTAGTTGCCCTTAAAGCTCTTGACTCTTGAAACGTGAACTAGAACTTTCGATTTCCAATCAAATAAGCCCTCTATGAAGTTTATACGAGCATCCCTTTCAAAGAACCATACATACTTCTAGGGCATAACTTAGAACGCCTTCCCCCCGGGTCCTGGGGGGGTTTTATTGACACCAGAGTTTTTCTTATCTGACCTTTGAACTATTTTTTTTTTAACAAATCGTATATCTCAAAATTTTCATCATATGGGTTAGGAAAAAGAAGGCGTGGCGGGCTAGTTTCCCTCGGATTTCTTTTGACTATTAAAAAGTGAACTTGAATTTTCAATTTCCAACAAATGAGCCTTCTGAAGTTTGTACGAGCATCCCTTTCATATGAACCATATATGCCCAGGACATAACTTACAACGCCTGCCCCCAGGCCCTGGGGGTTGTGTCAACACCTGAGTTTTTGTTGTCTGACTTTTGAACAATTTTTAACTTAATGGCTATCTCAAAATTTTTATCGGATGCAATCGGGAAAAAGTGGCTTGGGGGGGGGCTAGTTGCCCTTAAATCTCTTTTGACTCTCAGAAGCCGAACTAGAACTTTCAATTTCCAATCAAAATGAGCCCTCTCTGAAGTTTTTGCGAGCATGCCTTCCGTAAGAACTATATATTCCCCCAGGACATAACTTACAACGCCTGCCCTCGGGCCCTGTTTCGACACCGGAACTTTCGTTATATGGTCTTGAACTTTAAAAAAAAATGACTATCTCAAAGTTGTTATCAGAAAGGTTTGAGGAAAAAGGGCGTGGATGGGGGGGGGGGGGGGCTAGGTGCCTTCAATTTCTTTCGACTCTTAAAAAGTGAACTAGAACTTTTCAACTTCCAATCGAATGAGCCTCTTTGAAGTTTATACGAGCATCCTTTCCATAAGAACCATATATGCCCCCAGGGCATAACTTACAACGCCTGCCCCCGGGCCCTGGGGGGTTTTGTCGACACCGAAGTTTTTGTTATATTATCTATGAACTATTTTTAACAAAATAGCTATCTCAAATTTTTTATTAGATGCATTTGGGAAAAAAGGGCGTAGGGGGGGGGGGAAGCTGGTTACCCACCGATATCTTTTGACGCTTAAAAAGTTAACTAGAACTTTCAATGTCTGATCGAATGAGCCCTCTCATAAGTTTATACGAGCATACCTTCCATAAGAACTATATATACCCCCAGGACATAACTTATAACCCTTGACCTGAAAACTGTTGGGGGAGTGTCCCGCTCAAAGATAAAATTTCCAGAACTTTCAACTATGTTGAACAAAATGGCTATCTCAAAATTTTTATTGGATATGTTTGGGGAAATGGTGGGCGTGGGAGGGGTGTTAGTTGCCTTCCAATCACTTTCGACTATTAAAACGGACACTAGCCATTCAAATTTCCAATCGAATGAGCCCTTTTTGTGGGAGGAAAGATCCTCCCACATAACCCCCGACCCTCTCCCCACTACCAGAAAAAAATCCCCCTTGAAACCGTCTGTATACTTCCCAATAACCAATACTATATATTAACATTGGGTAAAGTTCAAAACTTTCAGCCCTCTCCCCAGGGACTTTGGTGGATTAAGTCATCCTAAAAGACATAGTTTATCCTATTTTCGACCATGCTGAACAAAATGGCTATTTCAAAATTTTTATCGGGTGACTTTGGAAAAAAAATGAGAATGGGAGGGGGCCTAGTTGCACTCCATTTTTTTTGGTCAATTAAAGAAGGCACTAGAACTTTTAATTTCCGTTCCAATGAGCCCTCCCACGGTATTCTAGGACCACTGGGACGATATGATCATCCCTGGAAAAAAAACAAATAAACATGCATTCGTGATCCTTCTTCTGGCGAAAAATACAAAATTCCACATTTTTGTGGATAGGAGCTTGAAAACTCTATAATACAGTTCTCTAATACGCTAAATCAGATGGTATAATTTTCATTGAGGTTCTATAACTTTTTGGGGGTTTTTCTCCCTTTTTTCGAAAATAAGCCAAATTTCCCAAGGCGCGTAACTTTTAATGGATTGGACTAAACTTGATGAAACTGATGTATTTTTAAATCACCATTAAAATTTGATTCTTTTGATGTATCTATTGGTATCAAAATTCCATTTTTTAGAGTTTTGTTTACTATTGAGCCGGGTCGCTCCTTACTTACAGTTCGTTACCACGAACTGTTTGATATAAAGATTCATATAGCCTTATTCTGTATAGGAAGTCTCTTTTTATGAAACACAAATAAACTATCGGATTCAGAAGAATTCAACAGTTCAGTTCCCAATCCCAGGCAATAAAGAGACAGTGGTAATTGCAAGAAGTGCTTTTGCCATTCTTCTGCAACAGTCAGGCCACAAAACTGGACTTATTTGAAGCAGCCAGAAGAATTATAATCGATATTCACAATGATCTTTTAGCAAAAAAAAAAAATCACAATTTAAATAAATAAGAAAATACTGGAACTTACACAACTCAGGGCCATATGACTTAAATGAACAAAAATACAACAAAAGATACATGAAGTTTCAATGCCTGGATGTAGCACGATATATTCTAGCAATAAATAATATAAAACCGTTGAATAAACTATCGGATTCAGAAGAATTAATAGGTTCAGTTCCCAACCCCAGGCTCTAAAAAGGCAAGAGACTAGCAAGCAATAAGCAAGAGATAGATTTGCAGTGCTCTTGCCATTCTTCTGAAAAAAAAACTGGACTTATTTTGAAGCAGCTAGAAGACTCATAAACGATTTTTAAAATGACCTTTTATCAAAAACTGATTTATCAAAAAATAATCACAATTTAACTAAATAAGAAAACACTTAAAATTACGAAATTCAGTGCCGTATGACTTTAATGAACAATAAATACAACAAGTGAAATTTCAATTCGTAGATACATCACGAAATATTCTAGTGATAAATAATCTAAGAAACAGTCTCTTGCAAACACAAAAACGGATCTATTACATGCAAACTAGCCGATGTTATAATGGGGGGATGAGTATATTTCAAACAGATCAGAAGATGGGATGTTTAAGGGTGCAAAACGAGGAATTTTTTCATTTGGGTGTCCATGAGTAAGTACGAATTCTAAACAGCCACAAGCAGATCGGTGAAAATTTCGCAACTGGAATTCAGCCTCAAAATGGCTTTGATCTGAATACTTAAATTCATTCATACTATTTTGCATATTAGGTAATTTCGAAGACCACATTACCTTTCCATGACGATCAGTAAAAGTGCAAATAAGGATATATCCTTCTACTGATCCGCAATATTTCTCAAATGACGGTCACTGTGCATGTAACCGAAATATCCAGTAAGCTTTTTGTTTTTTGTTTCTAAAGACTCACTCTTTTCTTAGAATGAGTTGTCTGATAGAGTTAGCTAAAGCTGTTAGCAGCTTTAAGAGAGTTTCATTTACTAGTCAAATGGTGCCTGTGTTTCTGTGGCCGTTCTTAAAAGATTGGGACAAACAGCCAGACTTTAGCGTAAAGAGCAAGGTATTGAGGAGGGGGCAGCCCTTCATATAAAAAATAATTTTTGTTCGTTTTTAGTTTCAATGTTGCTCCTTACTTTCAATAAAAAAAAAACTTGTTTTTAAAAATTTGATTTCTGTTCGTTTTTCAAATAATACAGGTAAATCTGCTCGTCCTCCATGAAATATATCCCCTCCTCACTGCAAGAAAAACTTCCGTGAAAATTTTATCCAACATAAAGTACACCGCAACCCGTCAGGTTCCCTCCTCACAGAAAATTAGCCCTCCCCGTAAAATTTCTTGAAGACGATGTAGCCTGAAAAATCAAAAAGAAAACTTTAATTTGAAAGATTTTAGTTTCTGATCTCCTGATTTTCTAGGACTATTACATCATTACAATCATTCCTAAAAAAAAAACAAATAAACACGCATCCATGATCTGTCTTTGGGCCAAAATAACAAAATTCCAGATTTTTGTATGTAAGAGAATAAACCTTCTATAATAGGAGTCTCAGGTACACAGATTCTGATGGTGTGTTTTTGTCAAGATTTCTTGACTTTTAGGGTGTGTTTTCCCCCTATTTAAAAAATCGGGCAAATTTTTCTTTGGCTCTTAAATTTTGATTGGTAGAACGAAACTTAATGAATCATATATTTGAAATTGGCATAATAAGTTGATTCCGTTTGTAAGAGTTTTGGTTACTATTAAGCCTAATCGCTCCTTACTTACAGTTTGATAAAGACTCGCTCTTTTCCTAGAATGAGTTGTTTGATGATCTTTCAAATGGAATACTCCAAAATACTTCATTTCTAAACGGTTCTGGAAACGCTATATAGCACAAGTATGAACTCTTTGGTGTCTAATGAAACTGCTCTGTTCAGTAAAACTTCTAAAATTCATCAGATTATATTGTCTCTCACCTGTATGCACTCTTCGGTGCTTATTCAAAGAGCTTGAATCAGAAAAAAGTCTTCCAACATATGTCACATTTATATGGTCTCTCACCTGTATGCACTCTTCGGTGCTTATTCAAAGAGCTTGAATCAGAAAAAGTCTTCCGACATATGTCACATTTATATGGTCTCTCACCTGTATGCACCCGTTGGTGCGTTTTCAAAGAGCCTGAAGTAGAAAAACTCTTCTGGCATATGTCACATTTATATGGTCTCTCACCTGTATGTACTCTTTGGTGTGTTTTCAAAGAGCCTGATTCAGAAAAACTCTTCTGACATGTGTCACATTTATATATGGTCTCTCACCTGTATGTACTCTTTGGTGTGTTTTCAAAAAAGCCGATTGAGAAAAAAACCCTTCTGACATATGTCACATTTATATGGTCTTTCACCTGTATGCACTCTTTGGTGCGTTTTCAAAGAGCCTGATTCGGAAAAACTCTTCTGACATATGTCACATTTATATGGTCTCTCACCTGTATGCACTCTATGGTGCGTTTTCAAGATGCCTGATTGAGAAAAACTCTTCTGACATGTATCACATTTATATGGTCTTTCACCAGTATGCACTCGTTGGTGCCTATTCAAACTATTTGATTCGGGAAAACTCTTCTGACATATTTTGCACTTATATGGTCTCTCACCTGTATGTACTCTTTGGTGTGTTTTCAAATGGGTTGGTGTAGAAAAACTCTTTTGACATATGTCACACTTATATGGTCTTTCACCTGTATGTACTCTTAGATGTGCATTCAAATGACCTGATTGAGAAAAACTCTTGTGACATATACCACACTTATATGGCCTCTCACCTGTATGCACTCTTTGGTGCGTTTTCAAAGAGCCTGATTCAGAAAAAACTCTTCCGACATTTGTCACATTTATATGGTCTCTCACCAGTAAGCACTCGTTGGTGCCTATTCAAACTATTTGATTCGAAAAAAAACTCTTCTGAGATATTTTGCACTTATATGGTCTCTCACCTGTATGTACTCTTTGGTGTGTTTTCAAATGGGTTGGTGTAGAAAAACTCTTCTGACATATGTCACATTTATATGGTCTTTCAGCTGTATGTACTCTTCGGTGTGCATTCAAATAGCCTGATTGAGAAAAACTCTTGTGACATATATCACACTTATATGGTCTCTCACTTGTATGTTCTCTTTGGTGCCTATTCAAAGAGTCTGAGCTAAAAAAAACTCTTCTGGCACACCCCACATTTATGAAGTTTTTTTCCAGTCTGTATTACTTGATGTTTTTTAAATTTTCTCTGCTTTTTACTAAACAAGCGACTATTCAAAAATGTTTCCTGATTATTTAAGTCTCTTGCTTCAGTTTTAGATTCAAACAAATATAAGGAGACGCTTGTACACGGATCCTGTGGAGAAACTAGCGATATATTCCCTTGCGTGTTTCGTTCAAAAGACATTTTGTGAAAAGTGTCCTTGCAAAAAAAGATGTTGTCTCATATCATCAATAAATTCTCGTAAACATATAGGACATCTTCTTCCTTCCCCCATTCGGTGCTCCAGAATGTGAACAACAAAATCTCTGTAATCGTGAACTACAGCTGGACAGACATCACATTCTATCGGTGAAAGTTCTTCACAGCCGGTGTCTATGTGAAGATCTAGCATCAAAAAGGATTTTTCTGCTTTTCCACAGGAAACACAACGCCAGATGCCTGCTGTTAATTCTTCTATAGCCCTCTTTTTCAGTTTTCTTACCATAACAATCGGTTTTGAGCCTGAGAGTTGCGGTACAGTAATGCGACCAGAACAGCCCGCGGTAGAACGGTTTGACCCTATAAAAAAAAAATCATTAAATTAACTAAGAAATCAAATAAACCGAAATTAAAGCAACACTAAATGAAAAAAAACATTACACAAATGCTGCCTCTATAAAAAAAAGAACAATAACAAAAAAACAACTAAATTATCCTAGATGGTTAGAAAGGTTTTAACAAATAAATTAATCTATTCTTTTCCTATTATACTTTTTGAAATACTTTTATTGGCAAATTTTACTGGAAAATCTTGTAAATTCGATATATAGAAACTTTTTGATTCTAACAAGTCAAAATTCTCTTTTATAATGTTTACTCAGAAGAATATATTCGCGGCAAAATTACCAGTGTCTAAGGGGCATTGAAGCAATAAAATCGCAAGCAGTAGTAATTAAAGTGCAGTTTTAAGGATGGACATATGTAAGAAAATGCTCAACTCTCCCCTTTTTATATTGATTTTTGAACAAACTTATGTTTGTGCTAAATAGAAATTTCAGCTTTTTTTGACGAACAGAAGATCTTTGCAGGGTATTTTTACTCCATTTTTCTTTTAATCCAGGCTAATAATGTTTTCGTTTTTGGGACACTCATTTGACAGACAAAATCAAGGAGGCACACTTGTGCCTCTTTAAAGAGGCGACCCACCACAATGTTAAGCGATTTCCGGTCCTAGAGGTCGCAGAGAGACGGCGGTGATTGCATTTTGTAGCCCAAGCTCAAACTAAGAAACGTGCAAAGTTTCATCCTCCTCCGACTTTATCTTCATGGAGTAAACTGGGCCGGAAGTTTCGACCCTCCCACCACAGCCCCCCTTTAACGTTGTCCGACCGGGCTGAAATTTAGAGGTTAAGCTTTCCTAGGGCCCGGGAGCTTATCATCGAAATTTCAGCTCAATCCGATCACTCCTTCCTGTTTTCCAAAAACCAAATGTAGCCACTTAATTTTCATTTCTCTTTTTTTTTTATTAGCCACGCCTACAGGCCACAGTTGGCAACGGATCCGGGTGAATGAGGACTCATTCGAAGCGGAATTCGACCTGTTAGGGCCTTTTGATATTTTCAGACCGAAAAAAATTATCCCCCGAATTTACATTTACGAAAAACCTCGTTTTCCTATAAGTGCCCATGTTAAATTTTCCCACCACAGTCCCCTTTAACGTTGTCGGATCGGGCTGAAATTTAGAGGATAAGCTTTCCTGGGGCCTGGGAGCTTATCCTCGAAATTTCAGCTCAATCCGATCACGCCTTCCCTGTTTTCCAAAAACCAAATATCAAGTTTTGTGGGGATTTGCTTGCATCAAAAATAGACTGCAGAGACTAAAAATATATAACTTCTCTGTGGAACAGTGGTCGCTACTCCTGACTGTCAGGCGGAAGACCCGGGTTCGATTCCCCGTCAGAGGAAATTTTTTATATATTGAATTTAAAGTTTAAAAAAGAAACTCAGTTTCTTTTTTAAATCCAATCTATTAAATCCTTCGGCTCAACAGGCGTCTCCAGAAGAAAACCACAGTCGGCCTTCAGGTTACAGGTAAGTCTCAACTGCTTTGATAACATGCCGTATACCCGCATGCTCGAAGACAAGTTGAAAAAAGAAAATCTTACTGTGCATTCGATTTGAGTATTCAGGAATTAAAAGCCTTAACACAAGAATCTTGAAGAGCGGGGAGTTTGGGGGGCGGCAGCCCCCCAACTTTAACCCCTGACACGATCAGCTAACAGTTAGTCAAGCAATAATAAGTAATAAACTGTACAAAAATGTGCAGAAATTATTTGAAAAAACTACGTGTTCTAAGAGTAAAAGAGAGGCTGAGTCACAAGTTCGAACCTTAAAACGCACAGGGATTAGGAGGTACAGTTGGGGGGGGGGCTGCCGCCCCCAAAACCCCCCACGCTTTCGCAGCCTTTAAAATAAAAAAAAAGTTTTTTAAACTGAAAGTAAGGAGCGACATTAAAACTTAAAACGAACAGAAATTATTCCGTAGAAAATTTCAGTAGAAAATTCTTGTGATAGATGTCAAAACGACCTAATAGTGATATTTGATGACGAGCAAGTCCTAAGCACAGCTTAATAGTACATAAGGGAAACAGCCATGAAAAATTTGTAGACTCTGTTTTGCTATTTAGCTCTGGAGAAAAACAAACAGCACTTATGCTCCCCCCTCGACAGTCTGAGATTCTGCATATTTAAACAATTCAAAGAAAAATTCTGTCTTCCAGGTATGTGTCTGCAATTTATAACTGTTTTTCCAGTAATAATCACAAAAACTATAACCTGTCAAATATAATATTTTTCCCTTTCTATTACACCCTACATTAAAATCACGCTCTAATTTTCTTAGTAGTCATTCTAAAAAAGTCACAATTACAAAAAATCCGAAAAATTACAGAACAATTTTCAAAAAAATAAGCCAATTAAAATAAAAATAAATTTTTTTTTTTAATGAGAGAAGCGAAACATTGAAAAAACAAGAAGAAAATGTTTTGTCATTAAAGATATTACACAAAAAATGTGAGAATTATGTTTTCAGTGCTAACTTGCTGGCAATCTCGATAGCTGGTAGTCAAACACATACAGTCAAAATTTTGGATAGTTATTTTATTCCGCGTAGTTGAAAATCTGCAGTCTGGAAATTATGTTTTTTAAGATGACAACCCCCCACAGCCCTCAGGGCGAAAATTGTATGTTTTGCCCTGGGAGCCATATAAAGCTTTTATAGAAAGAGTGGTAGTATAAGCTTCGAAAGGGGCTTATTGGATTAGTAATCAGAAGTTCTAGTGCCCTTTTTAAGAGTTAAAGCGATCGGAGGGCAGCTATCCCCCCCCAGACACACACACAAGTAATATTTCCCCAAAATCAATCCAACTGAAATTTTGAGATACCCATTTTATTCAAAATAATCCAAAGATCATACAACAAGGCTTTTGGGATGAAACAAACCCCCGGAGCCTGGGGGTATGGGTCTTAAGTTATACCCGGGCATTTAAGGTTTTTATGGAGGGGATGGATGTATAAACTATAGAGGAGTCTCATTTGGTTAAAAATCTAAAGTTCTAATCCACTTTTAAGAGTTAAAAGTAATGTAGGGCAACTTTTTATGGAAGGGGTGGTTGCATAAAATTTAGAGGTGGCTCATTTGGTTGAAACTTGGTAGTTTTTAGTTCCATTTTAAGAGTCAAAAGGGATGGAGGTCAACTAGCCCGCATTCTAACTATCCCTCTTTTCATGAAACGCATCTGATTGAAATTGTGAGATATCCATTTTAAACAGAATAGTCTAAAGAACATATAACAATGCCACCAGGGCTTACACAAGCTCCCAGAGCCATTGGGAAAGGGCTGTAAGTTACGCCTTGGGAGCATCTAAGGTTTTTATGGAATGGTTTGTCGTATAAACTTCAGATGGGGCTCATTTGATTTGAAGCTGAAATTTATAGACCTCTTTTTAAGAGTCAAAAGTGATTTGAGAACAACCAGCCCCCCTCCCCCCACGTCCATCATTTCCCCAATACAAGCATACAAATAAAGTTTTGAGACATATATATTTTTTCAGCATTGTTGGAAGGTTAAATAATTTTGCGCTAGGGAGAGGCCACCCCCCCCCCCCCCGAGGCCTCAGAGTGAGGGCTGTAAGTTAGGCGATTTGATCATTGTTTGCATATAGTATATATTACTGAGAAAAGGCATACATGTTTGACTACAATACGAAAGGCATTAAGGCGAGTCTTTTAAGGAATGTTGAGGGAAGTGTTGAACTAAATCAAAGCATGTTATGTGTAAATGCGTTTTAAAAGAGGGCGTAGCTCAGGAATAACTGAGTATATTAATTTGGAACTTACAGGAAATGATAAAGGATAAAACCAATTGACCAAAAAGGCAATATTTGCACACTACTACCACTACCACTACTATCAACAAAACTACTACTTCTGTAGCAGGTATTACTGAGGCTGAAGATCTTGAAATAAACATCTGACGGAACGTTTAGGGGAAAGTTGAACTAAATTAAAGCATATTGTGGGCATGCAGATTGCTAACACGAGCGTATCGGCCAATATTTTGGAACGGTTTATCATATCAAAAGGAAACATCAGGGGTAGCATGAGTGGAAAATCCAGTTTACCAAAAAGCAAAATGTACCTGCTACTACTACTATTAATACTGCTGCTACTACTGTTAATACTATGAATAATAATACACTTTTACTGCTAGTACTGTTCTGACTACTACCACAACTACTATGATACAAGTACAATTTAGGCTAAGGGTATGAAGGGGAAAATTTGACAGAATATTGAGGGGGAATTTGAACTAAATCAAAACACTACATATGCAGATTGTCAAAAGGGCGCATCTCAAGAATGGATTTGGGTATTAAGTTGGAACTTTCGGAAAAAACTTAAAGGGGTACATACATTGACAAAAAGGTAATACATGAATATCATTACTAACTACTCCAACTAATACTTCAATTTCATCAACTCGTAAGGCTTAGAGCATGAAGATGAAAAAAGCGTCAAAAGGAGATTGAAAGTGCACATCAGCTATATTTTTGGAATGGCTTACCAAGCCAAGGTGAAACTTCTGGGGCATCATGAAATCGATGTTTAACTGAACATCTGGAAAGATGTTCATGCTACTACCGCTATTAATGCTATGATTACTACTGTTGCTATCACTACAAATACAAAACTAACACTACAACTACTTCTACCATCACTGAAACTGCCGTGATACTAGTATTATTAAGGCTAAGTCTATGAAGGTAAAAATTTGAGAGAATATTTGTGGCAAATTCCAACTAACAAAAGACACTATGCGCATTTAGATTATCAAAAGAGCGTATTTTAAAGTACCAAGGACACCAAAGTGAAAAAAATATTTAGCCTTCTAGATCTATCCTAGGACTATTTATACCTGGAAACCCGTGTTTACTGCGAATTTTCTTTTAGTTGCTATAAGCAATATTAAGTTAGAACGTCTAGGAATATTTGTATGAACAATGTTGCCAACAAAAAATAATGGAAAAACCGTGAAACGGAAAAGAATTCCATTGAATCTGACAATGCTTTTCATTTGTGAAAATTCAAATCTACAAAATCTGTTGATTCCTATATTAGTGAAAATCTACCTAGTGAATAAATATGAGCTCATTAAGTTCAGAAAGTGACTATTCTGATTTGTCAGAAAATGTAGTTGATCGTGACCAAGTGCTAGATGGTATTTAAGATACCATTTCAGGATATATGTTACACCCCATGTAGCTTCTCTTTCTATCCAAGACTCCCCTGTAAATTTCTAGGTGGCGCTATAATTTAGCTAGGATGAAAGTGAAAACGTCATTTGATGCCTTTTTGTATGCTATTAATTAAAAAAAACTTTCCGAAAAATCAGTCTTCAAAAGAAAAGTAAAGGCCATTTTAAACTTAAGCTTAGCAGATACAAATACCTGTTAAAATTCAAACTCAAAACGACCAGAAATTACTATTAAAGAATAAATAAAACCCAAAACGAACAGAAATTAAATAAATAGTCATAGCAAAAAACATACACTAAGTCATAATATAAATGAATAAATAGATTTTAAAGCGAGTAATGCTTAGATTGAATATAAAATCAAGCTTAAAACAAAAAAAAATATTTTGCTATCGAAGTGTAAATGAAACTCAAAACGAGAGGAAACTAAACAAACAATCAATGCAAACAAACATACAATAGATATAAATGTTAATGAATAAATAAATTTTAAAACGAGTGAAACTTAAATTGAATATGCAAATCAAGCTTACAACAAAAACAAAAATCACTACAAACAAGAGTTTGGGTATCGCCTCCTTCTCTCACTGTAAAAGTCTAAAACCTACTGCGTCATTGGCGCTTTACTGAAAAATATATGTGTCTTGAACAGTCTTGGAAAGTATAAACAAAATCAAATTGAATATTTGATGTATAATATATTAATTGTTTAAAGATCCATCAGTTCTAAATTTTATTGCACTGTAATTTTATTTCCATTTTTAATGCTGTAAGAACTGGAAAAGAAAATACTTGGAATATAATTCGTTTTCAGTGAAGCGCCAATGACACAGTAGTCTTTAGGTTTTTACAGTTAAGGAATGGGACACTTTTAGGGGTCTTGAACAATTTTACAAATATCAGTTGAAAGCTGGTCAGTTCAAAATTTTACTGTTTATTTTCAATATTAAGTACAAAAGAAAATATTTGAAATACAATTCGTTTTCAGGGAAGCGCCAATGACGCAGTAGACTATTGGTTTTTATTTACAGTTAAGGAAGGAGGCAGTACCCAAACTCTTGTTTGTAGTGAAACTATATTTGTCTTGAACAACTTTAGAAAGAACTAAAAAATTAAACTGAATATTTGATGTATAATGATATTAATTGCTGAAAGATGATCAGTTCAAAATTTACTATAATTATGATGTTTATTTTCAATATTAAGTACAAAAGACAATATTTGTAATAAAATTGGTTTTCAGTAAAACGCCAATGACGCAGTAGGTTTTAGACTTTTACAGTGAGAGAAGGAGGTGATACCCAAACTCTTATTTGTAGTGATTTTTGTTCGTTTCAAGCTTGATTTGAATATTCAATTTAAGTTTCACTCGTTTAAAGATGTACTAAGTTTCACTATCTCAAAAATTTTATCTGATGCAATGGCTACCTCAGATTTTCCATCAGATATATTTGTGGAAAAAGGGCTTGGGGGAGGGGCCTAGTTACCCTCGGATCATCTTTGACTCTTAAAAAAGGCCATAGAACTCTGGATTTCCAATCAAATGAGCCCCCTTTGAAGTTTATACGACTCCTTCTATATGAAGTGTCCCTGGGAAAAAAATAAATGGAGGGCGAGGAAGGCTAGCTACCCTCCAATCACTTTTTACTCTCAAAAAGTGAATTACATCTTTCAATTTCCAATCAAATGAGCCCTCTATGAAGTTTATACGAGCATCCCTTCCATAACAACCATATATGCCCCCAGGACATAACTTACAACGCCTACCCTGGGCCCTGGGGGGCTCTGTCGACACCGGCGTTAAAGTTCATGATAAATTTGCAGTAGGCCATATAATTTAGCTAGGGCGAATTGAAAACAACAGCTGATGCTTTTTTAATGCTCTTTCAATAATTCATATAAAATACATTCAGGGCCCATTTAAGGGCTCAAGATGCAATTAGAAGCAATTATTGAATTATGAAAGAGCATAAAAAAAAGGCATCAAATGATGATTTCACTTTCATCCAACCTAAATTATAGCGCCATCTAGAAATTTACTGATTCCCCCTCCATAAGTCAAACATATAGCCATAATTGTAAATCTACACTAGATTTTTCGTAAATAGCCTAGACTTCAACAAAATTTAGCTTTTCAGCAGTATTAAGACTATTCAGAACGGTTTTTTTTTTTTCGTTAGTTTGTTTCAGCTTAGCGTGAGACAAGATAAAGATAACTGATAGAATAGATGCAAAATATCTAATTTGGGCTATATATTTGCACATTAGTGGTAAAAGTATTCGGACAGTTTGAAGCTAGAAAACAATTCTTACTACATAATAGGCATACTTATTGAACCTAACGCATTAGGCATGCATATCCACTATACTTTACGTATTAAGCTTTCAGCAACAAAGACTATTAGAAACTTTCGACCCTTATTTTAATTAGCAGACACCCCCCCCCCAAGTAGAAAGCCCTGTTAAATCATGATTACAAGGATTTCTCCAGATACAGAAAGTGAAAGCTGCATCCAGCTTTCATTGCAATGTAATAAAAAAAAGTTTTTTTTTAACTGAAAGTAAGGAGCGACGTTAAAACTTAAAACGAACAGAAATTATCCCGTATATGAAAATGGCTGTCTCCTACTCAACGCCTCGCTAATTTGAAGTTTGACTATGTCTAAAAACTTTATTTTTTAAAACAATAAAAAACTTTAGCATAAAAAGCGAGGCATTGAGGAGGGGACAGCCCCTTTCATATACAGAAAAATTTCTTCATCCATGAAAACTTCCTCCATGGAAAGATCCTCCCACATAACCCCCGACCCCACTACCAGAAAAAAATCCCCCTTGAAAACGTCTGTATACTTCCCAATAACCAATACTATATATTAACATTGGGTAAAGTTCAAAACTTTCAGCCCTCTCCCCGGGAACTTTGGTGGATTAAGTCATCCTAAAAGACATAGTTATCCTATTTTCGACCATGCTGAAAAAAATGGCTATTTCAAAATTTTTATCGGGTGACTTTGGGAAAAAAATGAGCGTGGGATGGGGCCTAGTTGCCCTCCATTTTTTTGGTTAATTAAAGAAGGCTCTAGAACTATTAATTTCCGTTCCAATGAGCACTCCCACGATATTCTAGGACCACTGGGACGATACGATCACCCCTGGGAAAAAACAAATAAACATGCATCCGTGATCTTTCTTCTGGCAAAAAATACAAAACTCCACATTTTTTTGCGGATAGGAGCTTGAAAACTATATAGTAGGATTCTCTGATACGCTAAATCTGATGGTGTGATTTTCATTAAGGTTCTATAACTTTTAGGGGGTTTCCCCCTTTTTTTTCGAAAATAAGCCAAATTTTCCAGGCTTATAACTTTTAAGGGTTTGGACTAAACTTGATGAAACATATATATTTTTAAATCACCATTAAAATTTCATTCTTTTGATGTATCTATTGTTATAAAATTCCGTTTTTTAGAGTTTTGTTTACTATTGAGCCGGGTCACTCCTTACTTTGATATAAAGATTCATATAGCCTTATTCTGCATTGGAAGTCTCTTTTGATGAAACACAAATAAACTATCGGATTCAGAAGAATTCAACAATTCAGTTCCCAATCCCAGGCAATAGAGACAGTGGTAATTGCAAGAAGTGCTTTTGCCATTCTTCTGCAACATCCAGGCCACAAAACTGGACTTATTTGAAGCGGCTAGAAGAATCATAATCGATATTCACAATGATCTTTTAGCAAAAAAATCATTTTAATATAAAAATAATCACAATTTAAATAAATAAGAAAATACTGGAACTTACACAACTCAGGGCCATATGACTTAAATGAACAAAAAATACAACAAAAGAAACATGAAGTTTCAATGCCTGGATGTAGCACGATATATTCTAGCAATAAATAATATAAAACCGTTGAATAAACTATCGGATTCAGAAGAATTAAACGGTTCAGTTCCCAACCCCAGGCTCTACAAAGGCAAAAGACTAGCAAGCAATAAGCAAGAGATAGATTTGCAGTGCTCTTGCCATTTTTCTGGAAAAAAAAAACTGGACTTATTTTGAAGCAGCTAGAAGACTCATAAACGATTTTTAAAATGATCTTTTACCAAAAACTGATTTATCAAAAAAATAATCACAATTTAACTAAATAAGAAAACACTTAAAATTACGAAATTCATTGCCGTATGACTTTAATGAACAATAAATACAACAAGAGAAATTTCAATTCGTAGATACATCACAAAATATTCTAGTGATAAATAATCTAAGAAACAGTCTCTTGCAAACCTAAAAAGGGATCTATTACATGCAAACTAGCCGATGTTATAATGGGAGGATGAGTATATTTCAAACAGATTAGAAGATGGGATGTTTAAGGGTGCAAAACGGTGAATTTTTTCAATTGGGTACCCCTGAGTAAGTACGAATTCTAAACAGCCACAAGTAGATCGGTGAAAATTTCGCAACTAGAATTCAGCCTCAAAATGGCTTTGATCTGAATACTTAAATTCATTCATACTATTTTGCATATTAGGTAATTTCGAAGACCACATTACCTTTTCATGGCGATCAGTAAAAGTGCAAATAGGGATATATCCTTCTGCTGATCCGTAGTATTTCTCAAATGACGGTCACTGTGCATGTAACCGAAATATCCAGTAAGCTTTTTGTTTTTTGTTTCTAAAGCTTTTTGTTTCTAAAGACTCACTCTTTTCTTAGAATGAGTTGTCTGATAGAGTTAGCTAAAGCTGTTAGCAGCTTTAAGAGAGTTTCATTTACTAGTCAAATGGTGCCTGTGTTTCTGTGGCCGTTCTTAAAAGATTGGGACAAACAGCCAGACTTTAGCGTAAAGAGCAAGGTATTGAGGAGGGGGCAGCCCTTCATATAAAAAATAATTTTTGTTCGTTTTTAGTTTCAATGTTGCTCCTTACTTTCAATAAAAAAAAAAACTTGTTTTTAAAAATTTGATTTCTGTTCGTTTTTCAAATAATACAGGTAAATCTGCTCGTCCTCCATGAAATATATCCCCTCCTCACTGCAAGAAAAACTTCCGTGAAAATTTTATCCAACATAAAGTACACCGCAACCCGTCAGGTTCCCTCCTCACTGAAAATTGCCCCTCCCCGTAAAATTTCTTGAAGACGATGCAGCCTGAAAAATCAAAAAGAAAACTTTAATTTGAAAGATTTTAGTTTCTGATCTCCTGATTTTCTAGGACTATTACATCAATACAATCATTCCTAAAAAAAACAAATAAACACGCATCCATGATCTGTCTTTGGGCCAGAATAACAGATTTTTGTATGTAAGAGCTTAAAACTTCTATAATAGGGTTCTCAGGTACACAGAATCTGATGGTGTGTTTTTTGTCAAGATTTCTTGACTTTTAGGGTGTGTTTTCCCCTATTTAAAAAATCGGGCAAATTTTTCTTTGGCTCTTAATTTTGATTGGTAGAACGAAACTTAATGAATCATATATTTGGAATTGGCATAATAAGCTGATTCCGTTTGTAAGAGTTTTGGTTACTATTAAGCCTAATCGCTCCTTACTTACAGTTTGTTATCACGAACTTTTTGATAAAGACTCGCTCTTTTCCTAGAATGAGTTATTTGATGATCATTCAAATGGAATACTCCAAAATGCTTCATTTCTAAACGGTTTTGGTAACGCTATATAGCACAAGTCTGAACTCTTGTCGCACAAGTCTTGGTGTCTAATGAAACTGCTCTGTTCAATAAAACTTCTAAAATTCATCAAATTTATATGGTCACTCACCTATATGCACTCTTCGGTGCTTATTCAAAGAGCCTGATTCAGAAGAACTCTTCTGACATATGTCATATTTATATGGTCTCTCACCTGTATGCACTCTTTGGTGCGTTTTCAAAATGCCTGATGTAGAAAAACTCTTCTGACATATGTCACATTTATATGGTCTCTCACCTGTATGCACTCTTCGGTGCTTATTCAAAGAGCCTGAATCAGAAAAACTCTTCTGACATATGTCACATTTATATGGTCTCTCACCTGTATGCACTCTTCGGTGCGTTTTCAAAGAGCCTGATTCGGAAAAACTCTTCTGACATATGTCACATTTATATGGTCTCTCACCTGTATGCACTCTTCGGTGCTTATTCAAAGAGCCTGAATCAGAAAAACTCTTCTGACATATGTCACATTTATATGGTCTCTCACCTGTATGCACTCTTTGGTGCGTTTTCAAAGAGCCTGATGTAGAAAAACTCTTCTGACATATGTCACATTTATATGGTCTCTCACCTGTATGTACTCTTTGGTGCGTTTTCAAAGAGCCTGATTCGGAAAAACTCTTCTGACATATTTTGCACTTATATGGTCTTTCACCTGTATGTACTCTTTGGTGTGTTTTCAATAAGCTTGATTGAGAAAAACCCTTCTGACATATATCACATTTATATGGTCTTTCACCTGTATGTACTCTTTGGTCTGTTTTCAAATGGGTTGGTGTAGAAAAACTCTTCTGACATATGTCACATTTATATGGTCTTTCACTTGTATGTACTCTTTGGTGTGTTTTCAAATTGGTTGGTGTAGAAAAACTCTTCTGACATATGTCACATTTATATGGTCTTTCACCTGTATGTACTCTTTGGTGCCTATACAAATTGGTTAATAGAGAAAAACTCTTCTGACATGTATCACATTTATATGGTCTTTCACCTCTATGTACTCTTTGGTGCCTATTCAAAGAGTCTGAGCTGGAAAAACTCTTCTGGCACACCCCACATTTATGAAGTTTTTTTTCCAGTCTGTATTACTTGATGTTTTTTAAATTTTCTCTGCTTTTCACTAAACAAGCCACTATTCAAAAATGTTTTCTGATTATTTAAGTCTTTGGCTTCAGTTTTAGATTCAAACAAATTTAAGGAGACGCTTGTAGACGGATCCTGTGGAGAAACTAGCGATATATTCCCTTGCATGTTTAGTTCAAATACATTTTGTGAAAAGTGTCCTTGCAAAAAAAGATATTGTCTCATATCACCAATAAATTCTCGTAAACATATAGGACATCTTCTTCTTTCCCCCATTCGGTGCTCCAGAATGTGAACAACAAAATCTCTGTAATCATGAACTACAGCTGGACAGACATCACATTCTATCGGTGAAAGCTCTTCACAGCCAGTGTCTATGTGAAGATCTAGCATCAAAAAGGATTTCTCTGCTTTTCCACAGGAAACACAACGCCAGATGCCTGCTGTTAATTCTTCTATAGCCCTCTTTTTCAGTTTTCTCACCATAACAATCGGTTTTGGGCCTGAGAGTTGCGGTAGAGTAATGCGATCAGAACAGCCCAGGGTAGAACGGATTGACCCTATAAAAAAAAATCATTAAATTAACGAAGAAATCGAATAAACCGAAATTAAAGCAACACTAATGAAAAAAAAAAAAAACATTACACAAATGCTGCATCTATAGAAAAAAGAAACAATAACAAAAAACAACAAATTTATCCTAGATGGTTAGAAGGGTTTTAACAAATAAATAGATCTATTCTATTCCTATTTTACTTTTTGAAATACTTTTATTGGCAAATTTTACTGGAAAGTCTTGTAAATTCGATATATAGAAACTTTTTGAATCTAACAAATCAAAATTCTCTTTTATAATGTTTACTCAGAAGAATATATTCGCGGCAAAATTACCAGCGTCTAAAGGGCATTGAAGCAATAAAATCATAAGCAGTAGTAATTAAAGTGCAGTTCTGAGGATGGACATATGTAAGAAAATGCTCAACTGTACCCTTTTTATATTGATTTTTGAAAAAACTTATGTTTGTGCTAAATAGAAATTTCAGCTTTTTGTTGACGAAGGTATTTTTACTCCGTTTTTCTTTTAATCCATGCTAATAATGTTTTCGTCTTTGGGACACTCCTTCGAGACACAAAATTTCAGACTATTGATTTCAGCAGAAAATTCTTGTGATAGATGTCAAAACGACCTTAATAGTGATATTTGATGACGAGCAGGTCTTAAGCACAGCTTAATAGTACATAAGGGAAACAGCCATGAAAATTTGTAGACTCTGTTTTGTTATTTAGCTCTGGAGAAAAACAAACAGCCCTTACGCTCCCCCCTCAACAGTCTGAAATTCTGCATATTTAAACAATTCAAATAAAAATTCTGTCTTCCAGGTATGTTTCTGTAATTTATAACTGTTTTTCCAGTAATAATCAATAATATTTCTCTCTTTCTATTACACCCTACATTAAATTCACGCTCTAATTTTCTTAGTAGTCATTCTAAAAAAGTCACAATTACAAAAATCAGAAAAATTACAGAACAATTTTCAAAAAATAAGCCGATTAAAATAAAACTTTTTAGTGAGAGAAGAGAAGCATTGAAAAACAAGAAAAAAATGTTTTGTCCTTAAATATATTACACACAAAAAGTGAGAATTATGTTTTTCAGTGCTTACTTGCTGGCAATCTCCATAGCTGGCAGTCAAACATATACAGTCAAAATTTTGGGATAGTTGTTTTATTCAGCGTAGTTGAAAATCCGCAGTCCAGAAATTATGTCTTTTAGGATGACACCCCCACAGCCCTCAGGGTGAAAATTATATGTTACGCCCTGGGAGCCATATAAGTTTTTATAGAAAGAGTGGTAGTATAAGCTTCGAAAGGGGATTATTGGATTAGTAATCAGAAGTTCTAGTGCCCTTTTTAAGAGTTAAAGCGATCGAAGGGCAGCTACCCATGGGTGTAGGGAAGGGGGGGCAGGGGGGCAGCTGCCCCCCCCCCCCAGAACTTCAAATTTACGATAGATATTGGCGAGAACTTTTCGTATGTTGGATTTTTTTTGTTGGATGTTACCTGATAGATGGTTAAAAAAGCTGGAAATAAACAGAAATGTCCAAGTATGGTTTGCGATATCAACATTTACGTTTCAATCTTCAATATTGAGTTTCGGTCCGAAATATCGATAGGAGACTGGCCCACGATCGGCTGATTTTGACTTGTTTAATTCTCCATGAATTGATTCAAGCGATAAGAAGTTGCTGAGCATGTCAAAGCAAAAGTAACTCATTCAATACCATCCTTGAAAAAGACAATTAGAAATACTCCGCCATTTTTCCACCTGGATACCTCTCTATCCAAGTGGTCAAGAGTGCCAAACCTGGGCCATCCCGGCACTGGTTCATTCGTCTCTGCCTTACGTTTGGCCACCGGACAAAAGAAAAAGAAAAGTGACCAGGGGAACGTTAAAGCTTGTTTTTCGGCTACAAAATTAAGAAAGAATATGGTCAGCATAAAAAACTACAAAATGAATTTCATTAAGGTTTAAAAAAAAATGAAGAGTATTAATTTCAAATTATACATTGACTAATCAACACCAAAAGTAAGCCGCTCCGCTAATCTTGGTGTTCTACCTTTCAGTGGAGGCAGTTTTATTTCAACTTCTGTCTTTAAGACACTATTCATCTCGTCAGTTAGCACAAAGTCTCTTACTCCAGTCTTCTTCCAAAAGAGGACCTTAAGTTCTTCAGTTGCTACTTTTGATAATGATAACATTGTGAACAGAATTCCCTTTCTTGCTCTTCAGCTCAATCAGAATGTAATCACCAGCCTTGACTTTCTCAGTGTCAAATTAGAAGTTGCTGGTAGGGGCTTGTCTTCAATGTCTATGCTGGGGTCTGAAGAGTTGTTGTATACAGGATCATCTACGTCAGAATCGTCACTCTAACTGTAACTCTTGTTGCCAGAGACACGCCTTTTGCTTTTTAGTCTTTTCACTTGTCTGACTTTCTTCTGTTCCAGGACTAGGGTTTTTTGGCAGATACAGCTTTTATCCTAGTAGTAATGCATTATTTTATAGGGGTGTCAGTGAGCACTTCTGAGTTTTTCATATTTTTTTCCTGTTGATTTTTTTGGGTTTAACTTGATTGATAAAATGCTGCAAGTAAAGCAAAGAATGAGAGGCAGTCATCCAGCCAGAAGTATTTTCTGAGCAGATCATGATGGTTCCTGGTAAAGTTCCCCTGAGTAAAATTTCCGGACACTGTTTTTGTGGGGAAATAAGTAGAGGAGGGACTGTGTTCCCAACACATTAACACCAGCACAAATCGTGGTCAACTGATCTCTTTCTGCTGACCTGACCTTCCCTACTTACTTCTGCCCTCGCTGTGCAATGATTTTACTAGGCTTGTGGATTTTTTCAGACCTGATTCGTCAAAACTTCCAATGTCTTGTGGTCTGAACATGTGTTTATATGGGCCTCAATCCAGGTCGTTAAAGAAAGCTCCTACACTGTGACAGTTGAAAGCAGTTGTCCGTCATAGGCTTGTAGCCTACTTATTGGTGTTCTTACTGATAGAGTTTTAAGTCAATCCATAAATCCACGGTACCAATCTTTACCTGTAATTCCTACACTGTTTCCACTGCCTTTGCAGTTCCGTTATCCGGTACTTTTATGCTCTTAATAATGGCATAAGTGTATGCAAATTTACACGCTTCTAGGGGAATACAGTCGAAAGCATATCAGCTATCGTTTTCAAGTAAGTTTTTAGTCTTTTTGCTTGTTCCTCTGTAAATATTAATCATGGGTTATAACAGGATGTAAGGAAATTCAGGTCCAGACTTTTTAGAGGGATATTCAGCTTCTCAACTTTTTTTTTATATAGTCTTGCAGCGTTCCTCTAGGGACACCCATGGTACTTCCAGAGAATCCAACTGACTTCTTGTAGAATAAGACAGAAAAAACTGCTCTTTTATTTTCTTCTGGATCACAGCCACCTTGTGATCCACCTGGATCACCAGAAAAAAAAAAGAACTTCAGTTCACCTACTGTTCTGACAGGATTAAACAACGCCAGAAATAACACAGTTTTGGGTATTAAGCTTGCCTTCAACCTTTAAATATGCTGTTTACACAGCTTTTACAAGCATAGCCCACTTTTGGACACCTTGGTACGGAAAGCCGAATTTACCCTGGGTATTGTAGCCGAACATGGGAGTTCACTATCCCACAGGATGAAAAAATACTAACAGCAAACTGGTGAAGATGGCACGTCTCGGAAGCTGCCAAAAACAGGCAAATAATAGGAGAATACAATGTGAGTTTTTAATAGGAGAATACAATGTGAGTTTTCTAGTATTCGTAATTAGGCGTAGGCTTTCAGACAAAATTGAACAAAATTCCAGAGTTAATCACCATAAAACCTGATCCAATCTGAAATTTTTGGTAAAAGTATTAATTAAGGCCAGACTTTTAAAAAAATACACTGCAATCTGTCAGAGCGTTTATAATCCACCAGAAGCCCCATAAGTTTTTGTATTGAAACTGTTTGCTTTGGCTAGACGTGGGCCAGTCTCCCCTATACCAATATTAGTATTTAATTTTGCCCAACTGTAAACTTTTGAGTTGAATTCCTAGAAGAAGCTGTTATCTAGCCATAATGTGATTTGTGTCAAATCGCTTTTGTGGTGTTTATGTTTTTTGGAAATTGGAAGTAGGATAGTGGGTCTCTTATGTTATACTGTTGCGGGAAAAGTAGAACATGGAAAATGTTAAAGGCCGAGTTTTAGTGAAATATAGAATGACTAGTTTCTAAAGACCTATATTCAAAGGACCTCGGAAGTATTAGTATCCCTCCCCCCTCCATCACAGAAGCGGCTGCCCCCCCCCTACACAAGATGCTGCCTACGCCCATGCAGCTACCCCCCCCCACACACACACACAAAAGTAGTATTTCCCCAAAATCAATCCAACTAAAATTTTGAGAAAGCCATTTCATTCAAAATAGTCCAAAGATCATACAACCAGGCTTTTGGGATGAAACAAAACCCCGGAGCATAGGGTTATGGGTTTTAAGTTATGTCCGGGGCATTTAAGGTTTATATGGAAGAGATGGATGTATAAACTTTAGAGGAGTCTCATTTGGTTAAAAATCAGAAGTTCTAATCCCCTTTTAAGAGTTAAAAGTAATATAGGGCATCTTTTTATTGAAGGGGTGGTTGCATAAACTTTAGAGGTGGCTCATTTGGTTGAAACTTGGTAGTTTTAGTTTAAGAGTCAAAAGTGATGGAGGTCAACTAGCCCCCATCCTAACTATCCCTCTTTTCACGAAACACATCTGATTGAAATTGTGAAATATCAATTTTAAAACAAAATAGTCTAAAGAACACATAACAATGCCACCAGGGCTGACACAAGCCCCCACATCCGTGGGGAAAGAGTTGTAAGTTATGCCTTGGGAGCATATAAGGTTTTTATGGAACGGTTTGTCGCATAAACTTCAGATGGGGTTCATTTGATTTGAAGCTGAAATTTATAGTGCTCTTTTTAAGACTCAAAAGTGATTTGAGAACAACTAACCCCCCCCTCCCCCACGTCCATCATTTCCCAATACAAACATCCAAATAAAGTTTTGAGACATCTATTTTTGTTCAGCATTGTTGAAAGATTAAGTAATTTTGCTCTAGGGCGAGGCCCCCCCCCCCCTCCGGCCTCAGAGTGAGGGCTGTAAGTTAGGCGATTTGATCATTGTTTACATATAGTATACATTACTGAGAAAGTGCATGCATGTTTGACTATAATATGAAAGGCATTAAGGCGAGTCTTTTAAGGAATGTTGAGGGAAGTGTTGAACTAAATCAAAACATGTTATATGTAAATGCGTTTTCAAAGAGGGCGTAGCTCAGGAATGACTGAGTATATTAACTTGGAACTTACAGGAAACGATAAGGGATAAAATTAACTGACCAATATTTGTACATTTGCAACACTTTGCACACTACTACCATTACCACCACCCCTACTATCAACAAAACTACTTGTTTTGTAGCAGGTTTTACTGAGGCTGAAGATTTTGAAATAAACATCTGACGGAACGTTTAGGGGAAAGTTGAACTAAATTAAAGCATATTGTGGGCATGCAGATTGCTAATACGAGCGTATCAGCAATATTTTGGAACGGTTTATCATATCAAAAGGAAACATCAGGGGTAGCATGAGTGGAAAATCCAGTTTACCAAAAAGCAAAATGTACCTGCTACTACTACTATTAATACTGCTGCTACTACTGTTAATACTATGAATAATAATATACTTTTACTGCTAGTACTGTTCTGACTACTACCACAACTACTATGATACAAGTACAATTTAGGCTAAGGGTATGAAGGTGAAAATTTGACAGAATATTGAGGGGGAATTTGAACTAAATCAAAACACTATATATGCAGATTGTCAAAAGAGAGTATCTCAAGAATGGATTTGGGTATTAAGTTAGAACTTTCAGAAAATACTTAAAGGGGAACATATATTTACAAAAAGGTAATACATGCATATCATTACTAACACTATTACCACTGCTGCTTTTACTAATACTACTACTGCTGCTAAGCTACTCCAACTAATACTTCAATTGCATCAACTTGTAAGGCTTAGAGTACTAAGATGAAAGAAGCATCAAAAGGAGATCGAAACTGCACATCAGCTATATTTTTGGAACGACTTACCAAGCCAAGATGAAACTTCTGGGGCATCATGAAATCGATGTTTAACTGAACATCTGGAAAGATGTTCATGCTACTACCGCTATTAATGCTATGACTACTACTGTTGCAATCACTACAAATACAAAAATAACACTACAACTACTTCTACCACCATCACTGAAACTGCCGTGATACTAGTATTATTAAGGCTAAGTCTATGAAGGTAAAAATTTGAGAGAATATTTGTGGCAAATTCCAACTAACAAAAGACACTATGTGCATTTAGATTATCAAAAGAGCGTATCTTAAAGTACCAATGACACCAAAGTGAAAAAAATATTTAGCCTTCTAGATCTATCCTAGGACTATTTATACCTGGAAACCCGTGTTTACTGCAAATTTTCTTTTAGTTGCTATAAGCAATATTAAGTTAGAACGTCTGCGAATATTTCTATGAACAATGTTGCCAACAAAAAAAAAATGGAAAAACCGTGAAACGGAAAAGAATTCCATTGAATCTGACAATGCTTTTCATTTGTGAAAATTCAAATCTACAAAATCTGTTGATTCCTATATTAGTGAAAATCTACCTAGTGAATAAATATGAGCTCATTAAGTTCAGAAAGTGACTATTCTGATTTGTCAGAAAATGTAGTTGATCGTGACCAAGTGCTAGATGGTATTTTAGATACCATTTCAGGATATATGTTACACCCCATATAGCTTCTCTTTCTATCCAAGACTCCCCTGTAAATTTCTAGGTGGCGCTATAATTTAGCTAGGATGAAAGTGAAAACGTCATTTGATGTCTTTTTGTATGCTATTAATTAAAAAAACTTTCCGAAAAATAAGTTTTCAAAAGAAAAGTAAAGGCCATTTTAAACTTAAGCTCAGCAGATATAAATACCTGTTAAAATTCAAACTCAAAACGACCAGAAATTACTATTAAAAAATAAATAAAACCCAAAACGAACAGAAATTAAATTAACAGTCATAGCAAAAACATACACTATGTAATAATATAAATGAATAAATAGATTTTAAAGCGAGTAATGCTTAAATTGAATATAAAATCAAGCTTAAAACAAAAAAAAATATTTTGCTATCGAAGCGTAAATGAAACTCAAAACGAACAGAAACTAAACAAACAATCAATGCAAACAAACATACAATAGATATAAATGTTAATGAATAAATAAATCTTAAAACGAGTGAAACTTAAATTGAATATGCAAATCAAGCTTGAAACAAACAAAAATCACTACAAACAAGAGTTTGGGTATCGCCTCCTTCTCTCACTGTAAAAGTCTAAAACCTACTGCGTCATTGGCGCTTTACTGAAAACTATATATGTCTTGAACAGTCTTGGAAAGTATAAACAAAATCAAATTGAATATTTGATATATAATATATTAATTGTTTAAAGATCCATCAGTTCTAAATTTTATTACACTGTAATTTTATTTCCATTTTTAATGCTGTAAGAACTGGAAAAGAAAATATTTAGAATATAATTCGTTTTCAGTGAAGTGCCAATGACACAGTAGTCTTTAGGTTTTTACAGTTAAGGAAGGGGAAACTTTTAGGGGTCTTGAACAATTTTAGAAATATCAGTTGAAAGCTGATCAGTTCAAAATTTTACTGTAATTTTACTGTTTATTTTCAATATTAACTACAAAAGAAAATATTTGAAATACAATTCGTTATCAGGGAAGCGCCAATGAGGCAGTAGACTTGTGGTTTTTATTTACAGTTAAGGAAGGAGGCAGTATCCAAACTCTTGTTTATAGTGAAACTATGTTCGTCTTGAACAACTTTAGAAAGAACTAAAAAATTAAACTGAATATTTGATGTATAATGATATTAATTGCTTAAAGCTGATCAGTTCAAAATTTTAATATAGTTATGATGTTTATTTTCAATATTAAGTGCAAAAAACAATATTTGTAATAAAATTGGTTTTCAGTAAAGCGCCAATGACGCAGTAGGTTTTAGACTTTTACAGTGAGAGAAGGAGGCGAAACCCAAACTCTTGTTTGTAGAGATTTTTGTTCGTTTCAAGCTTGATTTGAATATTCAATTTAAGTTTTGCTCGTTTAAAGATTTACTAGGTTTCACTATCTCAAAAATTTTATCTGATGCAATGGCTACCTCAGATTTTCTATCAGAGATATTTGTGGAAAACGGGCTTAGGGGAGGGGCCTAGCTACCCTCGGATCACCTTTGACTCTTAAAAAGGGCACTAGAACTCTCTATTTGCAATCGAATGAGCCCCCTCTGAAGTTTATACGACTCCTTCTATATGAAGTGCCCCTGGGAAAAAAAATAAATGAAGTGCGAGGAAGGCTAGCTACCATCCAATCACTTTTTACTCTCAAAAAGTGAATTACAACTTTCAATTTCCAATCAAATGAGCCCTCTAGGAAGTTTATACGAGCATCCCTTCCATAACAACTATATATACCCCCAGGGCATAACTTACAACGCCTACCCCCGGGCCCTGGGGGGTTGTATCGACACCGGCGTTAAAGTTCATGGTAAATTTGCAGTAGGCCATATAATTTAACTAGGACGAATTGAAAACAACATTTGATGCTTTTTTAATGCTTTCGATAATTCATATAAAATACATTCACGGCCCCTTTAAGGGCTCAAGATGCAATTAGAAGCAATTATTGAATTATGAAAGAGCATAAAAAAAGGCATCAAATGATGATATCACTTTCATCCAACGTAAATTATAGCGGCATCAAGAAATTTACTGACTCCCCCTCCATAAGTCAAACATATAGCCAGAATTGTAAATCTACACTAGATTTTTGGTAAATAGCCTAGACTTCAACAAAAATATAGCTTTTCAGCAGTATTAAGTCATGATTATTTTTCATGTTCTTTCATAATTCAATAATCATTTGTGGGGGACTATTGCTTTTGAGCCCTTAAAGGGGTTAAAAGACAAAACTTAACAAAGTGAGATTGAATATATCAAAGCTTGGAGCATTACTTCTCCCATCTGTGTAAAAAAATAGATGCATAATTGAAGCTTTGTTCATTTTCATCTTACATTTAATGGGTTTTTTTTTTCTTTATATATGTCTTGTCTGTTCTCTACAACAATATTTTTTGTCTAATTTCTAAATTGATATGTGTTTTTACAAATGACCATTAAAATGTATACTTTGAGGCATGAGGCCCCACCTATAAAATGACCAACCACTCTTTCATAATTGCTAAAATGATCTTATACATCATTATATCATAAACCATATCAGTTTAGGAAGAAAATGTGGTACTTGTTTAGAATACGGGCAAAACGTGAGAAGTGAATTTTGGTTTATGCCAATGAAATAAAACAAAGTATGATGAAAATATAATAGTTCAGAAACAGATTTGGGCAATATATTTACACATTAGGGGGGGGGGGGGGGTAAAGCATAGCATATATTAAATACGTAACCTAATCTAACCTAGGTACCTTGTTTTGCTCCTTTAACAAAAAACTGAAGTTTAAATCTTTGTCATGAAGTGAGCAATACCTCACTAGGCAGCGAAAACCTGTTTTTAATATAGCATCTTTGAGATTTCGATGCGGTCTTTTTGCGTGTTGCCCGGATTCTGAACAAGTACCCACAAATACATAAAAATAAATGTAAAATAATAATAATATAAGAGGTATCACTCCAATGCAACCTTATTCAGGCTTAGTTTAAATGAGGACAGATGACAGATTAATTCCTACATCCCACCCCTATGCATATATACTCTTACCTATACTAGTGTGAAGGCCCATGGAGAGATAGACAATTTAGGCAATGAAATGCATTCTTTCAGGCATGTAATAATCGTCTCCCCTACACAATAGCTATGAACAATCTTTTGTAATAGCTGATACACAATCATTTGCCACTGCATATTATTATCATGAAACATTTAGAAATCAACTTAGATAAGACAAGGATTTAGAAAATAAATGCCTATGATCAGTATTTATATGGACTAGACTACATTACTTTTCAGGTGCAAATGCCCCTTAGCTCATTCTTTTGTAAATAGGTAGCTTTGTTCTTTATTTTTCTTTAGCCTTATTCTTTTTTCTTTAGCCTTATTTTCTTTGTAAATAGGAAGATTAATATATATTTTTCAATGCCCATATATTGATCTGCTATCTCAAGATTGACAATCAATGGCACATTTGGCAAATTTAGAAGTGATTATTGAATCATAAAAAAGAATGAAAAGAAAAAAAAACATATTTAGTATATGCGTGTGTGTGTTAAACTCAAATATATACCTTCACTATCCAGTTCTTGGGAATCTAAATCAGATGGTAAAGTGGAAGATCCAGGTGAAATACAGACAGATAGATTTTGAGGATCAGATGACCAAATAGAATTATAGTTTTCCATGAGAATTTTGATATCAGTTTGTGAAGTACTTTGAGCTTCTAGAAAAAAAGTGATGAACACACAGATAATAATAAAACTATAAGTATTCTCAATAATCTACCCCAGATAAATAAAATTCATCAAAAAGTGAAAAAATATGGAAAATGAGACAAAACAAGAGGCCGCAACAAAATCCTTGATAATTTGATTATTATGACACAAAGCTCTAAAATCAGAATTTTATTCACATATTTCATGTCCAAATAATGGCTAATTAATTTTTATAAACAGAAATACCTGGAGATAATAGACTTATTCTCAATCAGGACCACTTTCTAGAAATAAGGTGGAAAGAGAATAAGTGCTTTACAGACTTAGTGTAACTCCAAAAAATGAAAAAAGTCTCATGAAAATTTTTTATCTTGCAATTGTTCAGTTTTAAAATTTAAATTTGTTTGAAGTGTTTTGCAACAATTTAGAATAAAAATCCAGCCTCCATATAGAAATTTTTAAATAGTGCTTGAAAGTATTATACAATATTTCTTGTTTTGTAACAAAAGGAAAAACGTCTTCAAACATGATCATTTCTGATTAGAACTGATTCTACAACATTGTAAGTCAAATCATACCTGTACCACTACTATCCAAATCCTCTGGAGCCAACTCAGACGCTAAAGTGTAGTTTCTGGATGAAAGAACCACAGGTAGATTTTGATATCCAGGTGTGACAGAGTACAACCTGAAGTTTCCATGAATGTTGTGGTATCAATTGATGAAGTATCTTCAACTCCTGTAACCAAAGAAATATAGTGATAGAAAAAACTCATTCTCATTAATTTACCCCATTCATAAAAAAAAACAAAAAAACAATGGCTGGACAAAAAAAAAATATTAATAATAACAGAATAGATTCAAGGGAAATATTATAGGTAATGTAAAAATAAATTTTGCTAATGTCTTCAATATGTACCCTACAAATTTCAACATTAAGTAACTCAAAATGCATCTTTCTTAGAAAAAGAAATGACTAAAGACCTGAAGTTTCCATAAAATAAAATTTACATCAAAGGTTCAATAGTTATTAGGTTCAACTTTTAAAGAGATAGTCTTTATCCATTGATGTTTCAAGTCAAACAACAAAAAACAAATTAATGTCAGATTGTTTGTTTGATTAAGGCTGTTTGATTAACGAACACATATAAAAAAAAACAATAGATTTATTAAACTTACATGCTTAGTTGTACAGCAATGGGTCACTTCAATGACAATAAATGGTGACCGAGATTATTTGCGGTAAAACTCGTCTTAAGTCTGAATACATATATTCATATTAAAATTAAAAAAACACATTTACCCCGCTCCCAAACGCAGTTCTTTCGTCCTGCGCTGTAAGGACTAGCTTGCCATTGGCTCACGTGGCCCAAGGACGCGAATCCTCGTCCAATAATTTCTTTAAGATATTTCAGCTGATTCAGGCGTTCACACGGTTTTTTGCCATTTAAACTTCCTGCGAAAGTGACTGCACTTTTTCTCTTTGCTGATTAAGAACTTTTCATTTTTGCAACTAGATTTAGCTTAATTATAAGAAATCGGAATTATCTTTAGAAAGGAACTTTATTTTGGTATTTTAAATACATCGCATCTTACTCATGGTACATATCACCCTTCCCATGAAATAATGACGTCCCGTCATTAGTAACTGCCCATTAGGAGTTTTAAAATTTTTCAATTATTTTTCTTATTTTATTCTACATCCCTATCTAAAATTCATCTACCGGACTAAGATTATTTTTGGTTCTAGGTTAGCTACTATACTAAAGATTTTTTTTCTTTTTTCTATATCTAACACTGATTACTTTTACTTTCCAATAAGGTTGGGACTATTCTACTTTTACATTAGTTTTTTTTTTCTATATGACGTACTACATACTATCTACACAACGTTAAGTTAATAACATGATAATATTACACCTAATTCTACTTGTGGTACATACATGAATGATTTATAACATACAATATTTGGTTCATCATATTCACTGATGACATTAAAACACTTTCACTATTGGGATTTTTGAATTGTCAAAGCTGTAGGAAGTAACACATGTAGCTTCACATCTATTCGTCACCTTTCGTGTCCTTAGTGTACTACACCCTTCCGTTGTAAATTACTGTCCTTCACTCCTTTTGTCCTGGCAAAAATTTCGAAGCACTTACGTTATGGTTTCTTCATGGAACAGTTTTGAGTCTAGTTGTCTTTACACGGTAAGTTTTCCCTAGTAGTCAACTGGGAAATGACCTTTAAACATCGTTCTAATAGTCAACTGGGAAATGATTCTTCCCACTAGAGGTGTTGGTGTTTTTCTTCTCAGCATATCATTTTTAGGATTTTTGAGGCATATAGAGAATGTATTCTCGCGTAAAATTGTTCATTTGTGCCTTTTGAAACGGGGTTGTCGTCATATTATAGTGACTCTCTTAATATATTGTCTTTAAATTCAACTTCGAACCTCTCCAACTATCATCTAACTTCAAATATCGTTAAATATCGTTTATCTTGTACTGCTCGATGGTGTTTTCATAGTTATAGTTCAAATTGTCTTTACTTTCTGCTTCAAATATCTTCAAATGTCTTTAAGTGTCATTTAACTTCAAATATTGTCTATCGTGTGCTGGTCGATGGAGTTCTCAGAATTAAACTTCAAATTGTCTTTAATTTCGTCTTCAAATATCTTCAAATGTCTTTAAGTATCTTTTAACTTCAAATATCGTTTATCATGTGCTGATCGATGGAGTTCTCAGAATTAAACTTCAAATTGTCTTTAATTTCGTCTTCGAATATCTTCAAATTTAAATATTATTTAACTTCAAATATCGTTAAATATTGTTATCTTGTACTGATCGATGGGGTTCTCGGCATTTAAGTGATTATATAGTTCGTTTAAAGCACTTGATCTGAGGTTCAAATATAGTGTTACCTGATACGTAATATGGTTCATGGTCGAAGAAACGACGATCGAAGGTAACTGTTGTTTTCGTAGACGAAGTTGGGATGAAACTTGCCTGGAGTTATGGTGAGTACTCTTCGTTGGTTGAGATATGATAAAATAGATGTTACTGGGTCGTATCTGTACTGGGCAGCTTATTGTAATACTCAATGACCAAAGTGTCCATTTACTTTCCTGTAATAAAAACAACGCGGCAGAATCACATGTTCTTTGAAGTAAATACACATACAATAATTCACGCATTAATTGGGTTATAATTTTTTTAGCTATGAGACAGAATTAAATAAATACACTAATATTGGTATTCTCAACAAAAATCTAAAATTTAAAATAGAGATGTCTTCAAATTTGTTTTGAGAACGGAAATATCGATATTAAATAAACATAATTTACCCTACATTATTAAGTTTGAGGTCTACTTTTACAATATTTTTCATGCCTGCATTGTTCACGCACGTCCGTGCTGTATAAAAAACGCATGTTGCAGCGTCATAACCACACGGTTTTACGCAAACGATACTACAATGAGGGAACAAGACATAACAAGGACTAGTGGAGACCTCTATACCCACTAGTTTTCTGATGTCTTCCCTATTTCTTGGCTTAGACGTTCTCATGGGGTTCCAGGTTTAACGGCTGAAATGCAGAGGTTCTTAGTCTCAGGATTTTTCTGTAATTGCAAGTCAACATTGGTGCCTCATATTCGCTTTTCGAATAAGGTCATTAGATGCAGGATTTCCAAGCTTGCCTCCGTAGATTCCAGTTAATGCTTGGCAAAGAATATAAGCATAATGAAGAACTGACATCAATATCTTTTTAGAAGGCTATTGTTTGAGCAAATCTTTCAGCACTAAATAAATAAATATTATATTAAAGTCTTATTAGAATCCGTTAAGCGAGAAACACCTTCACATTAATAGGGAATTCCTTGTGGGTTTTACTTAGTCGCCATTGGACATTCACAGGGTTTCAATCCATATATCTTAACTGATTATTAAATGGTTTTAAAATTTTACATATTATTATTGAGATATAATTTCACATCCGCCGTGAAATTCTACATATAAACGTACCAATAGGTTTTTTGGTTATAGTTACCAATAGTTGGCTATTAGTACATATATTACTCGAGTAAGAAACATTATGTTTCTCGAGTAAGAAACACATGAATAAGCAAACTTGCGGCGCTTAATTACACTGGTAGGCCTAAAATAATTATAATCTGCACTAAGATAAAATATTTCATATAATTAGACGCTTCTGTACTGTAAATTTCTTTTTTTTTGATAATATCCATCTTGGTTAGGACATGGGTCGATTTTTCATGGAAAATCCGAGGGAGACCTGAGTCAGTATAGGTAAGATATAACGTGACTGACTTGCGAAAATATGCCACAAAAATTAGAGCAAAATATATGTCATGGATAAACCAATGAAATTAAAGAACATTTTTGTCACAGAACTATAGAACAGTGATCTCTCTGTTATTGTATACGTCCAAGATATAAACTAATGAAATTAAATTTTTTTTTCGCCAAGAAGCTAAAGACGTAAATGCCTTTGTTTCTATATGAAAGTAATGTTTAACACAGCTGTAGGACAGCATACGTCATAGATATAATATAATGAAATTAAAACGCTTTTTTTTTCGGAGCTATAAGAAAGTAAACTCTCTGTTTCTCTTTCAAAGCATTCTGATTCAAAAACGAAAACTTAACTAGCTCACAGAAGTTTCTATTCAACCTTTAAGTATTGTTTTGACTGGCCCTGATTGGCATAAAAATACTAATTTCTTACACTTGAAGGACTGAGAAATATCCCTTCCTACGTTCATTTACACGCAAAAAAATTACAAAACAATCATGGGCCTTGAATTCCTCGCCGGGCTTCCCACAAGACGTGGTCCAACGCGAGTTGTCGTTTTCAGTAGACCACTAGCTTCCTACCTTTGGTTATTTTCTGTTCCAACCTTTCTATTATCCTTTGAAAGGGCATAGAAATAACACTAACAAAAATAAGACATCCAAAACTTAATCAAATCCTTACTTGGTTAACTCTAAATGCACACTGTTAAATTTATTATGGTGTTAAATTTATTATCTTTGAAATTTGTCTTTACGTTAATTAGGGATATTTCCATCTGTCAGGTTTTTTAACCGTTCTACCTGACTGTGTCGTTATTTTCTCCTCTGTTTCTTGTGGTTTTCTCTTTTTCGGTTTGTCTAGTGAAATAAGGTCAAACTTTTTGTATTGTTTTTTCAAAAATTCTTGCCCTTTTAATTTCGTTTGTTTCCCGTGTGCGGCTGCTGAGGTCGGCCTTGATTTCCCTATTTCTTTAGCTACTATTTGGTCTGATTCACCATCAGACTCTTCTGAACTGGTTTCCGACGAATCCGGATTAGAACTTTTAGAGGTGGCACTTTTTGAGGTGTCACCTGCCCTTCCTTCGTAAATTTCTACTCCTCTGGAAGTAGAAGGTTTATTCTCTAAGTCCTCGCCTTGAGTTCTCAACTCGGGGGATTTGAAAGATTCTTGAGAGTTTTGGGAGGAATCAATAGTTTTTTGCGGGGTTCCTCCATTGTTTGAAGGCCATGTCTTCAGGGGGATGGGGCATTCTTTGCAATAGGGATTCCCTCCGTGAAGTCCACGTCCAGTCGTGTTTAGGTTTGACCTTGGACACAGTTATATCATGATATTGACCTTGCTGGTCATCCTTTGGAGTTTTATTCCCGGGCAATGTACTTTGACTCGTTTTTATGGGAAAATTTATTAAATCCATAGCTTCTCGCAGGTTTGTTTTAGTTAAATCTTTGGGAGGAGTTTTCTTTACAGTAATACCGGGGGTTTCTACAGCTCTGTTTAATTCTTCCTGTAAGGACAGGGGCCTTTCTATTGGTGTTGCAGGGGAAACCATATCGTCTGGAAATCTTTTGGGGGGACATGGGGTCGAGATTCTATCGGGGAAAAATTGGGTTTTTGGAGATATTGTATAATCTAAATCTCCCGCGCTCGCCGATGAATAACTTTTTTGGACTTTTTGGCGTTTTTATTTCAGGAAAAAATCCTGGTATTAGGGATTTTTTCTTAGGAACAACTAGATTTTCCATTGCCAAAAAATCTTCAAAGTTTTGTTCATCACTTTCATTTTCAAAATAATCTTGTTTGAAATTAAAGGGTTTTAGCTCTGCCAGTCTTGACCTAGGGGGCTCATTTTCCGAATCTGACGAATCAGTAGAAGAGGGATGTGACATCCATCTCTCTGGAAATTTTGCTCTTTTTATTCGGCTAACATGCGCCTTGTAAGTTTTTCCACTATCGGGGTTCTCCATTTTAAAGGTATATTCATTATCGTACTTTTTGACTATTCTGTACGGCCCAGAATATTTGTTGGAAAGTTTTTTTTCCTTCCGTTTTTGCCTCGTTCTTTAGGTAAACGAAGTCTCCTACTTTGAAATCTATATTCCCCTTAACTTTGGGTTGGTTTCTTAGCTCTTGGTTTATTTTACATTTTTCCAACTCTTGCCTAACTATTTTATATAAGTTTTCCTCATCCTATTTATGAATTCTTGTTTATAATCTTCTGAGTCGTTATAATACTGCCGAGATTCAATAATCTCATCATACGGGATTCTAAAATCTCGACCAAAAAGTAAATAAAATGGATTTTCTCTGGTTGTTTCGGAATAAGCAGTGTTGATTACGTTAGTTAAATAAGGTAAGAATTTATCCCAGTCACTCCTATTGTCTTTTGTATAAATACTTAGAACGTTCGAAAATATTTTATGTCTGTTTTCTATTTTGCCATTAGCTTGTGGATGGTACGGCGCTGTCACCATTTTCTCTATATTAAGGAAACTCATTAAATCTTTTGTTACTTTTGCAACAAAATTGCTCCCGTTGTCGCTCAAAATTTTATTAGGAATGCCAAAAATTGTAAAAATAATTTTGCTAATGCCTTACTTGTGGCATAAGCACCTTGATTTTTTAATGCTTTTGCAAAAGTAAATCCGGAAAAATGATCTACAACCGAAAGAATACACGTATGGCCTCTGCTAGAAACAGGTAAGCCTCCATTTGTCCCGTACAGGTCAAATGAGATAATATTGAAGGGGTACTTTGCTACTGGGACCCTTCCCATTGGAGGATTTGGATAAGCTGGGGGGGTTTTTCTCAAATTACATGCTTCGCATGTACTTACAAATTCTTTAAGTTTTGTCAGTGCCGATTGTACGTAAAAGTATTGTTTTAACTTATGGAACGTTTTCATACTCCTAAATGTCCACCTGTGTCCGAATGAAAATATTCAAATGCAGGCCCTATCAAGTTTTGTGGTAATACAGGTATTATCGAGGTTTGGTTTCTATTTGTCTCAGCAGTCACAATCCTACACAGTATTTCTTCATCAAGGTCGTAGTAAAAATTATCTATCTCTTTTCTAAGAGTTTTGAATTTATCCGGTAACGCCTCATCATTCACAAAATAATCAATTAGTGCTACGCACATTTCGTCCTTTTTTTGCTTTCTTTTTATTTTTCCAAAGACAAGGGACAATAGTTAATCTTATTTTCTTTTACTGCGTCTTTGACTTTGTTTTTCTTACATCCATGTTTGCTTTTAGCATTGATAGCATTAACTTCATTTTCTTCAGTTTCCGACGGATCATTTTCTGGATATCTACTCAAAAAGTCGCAAGCTGCGTTTTGTTTTCCCTTTAAATGTTCAAATTCATAATCTAGGTCTTGGATTTTCATAATCCATCTAGCTAGAATGCCCGTGGGGTTTTTAAATGTGTGCAGGTACTGCAAGCTTTTATGGTCTGATCGTAATATAAATTTTCTACCAATTAAATAATGCCTAAATTTGTCCAAGTGGTAGATAATAGATAACAATTCTAAGTTTGTGGCGGAATAACTGCTTTCGCCCTTTGATAAAGTTTTACTCGAATAGCATATAACTTTTTCTATTTGTTTAGGTGTTCCCTGTAGAGGGTTAGGGTTTTCTACTGGGATTGTTTGCGAAAGGATAGCGCCTATGCCCTTTGAGCTAGCATCAGTGGTAACGATGAATTTTCCGTTTTCGAAATCAGGGAGTGATAAAATTGGTTCAGAAGTGAGTGCCTTCTTGAGTTGGGCTAGGGAAGTTTGAGCTTCCTGGGACCAGGTAACATTATGGGAGTTTCCTTTGGTTAATTCCGTGAGGGGTTTCGCAATTTGGGCATAATTGCGTACAAATTTTCTAAAGTAGCCAGTAAGTCCTAAAATTCCCCTTAATTCTTTCATAGTTCTGGGGGCTTGAGGTTTTCAACACATTTTATTTTATCAGGGTCTGGGGATATCTCTCCCTGGGTTACTACTACTCCTAAAAAATTAATTTTGGATTGAAATAAATTTACTTTCTCAGGCCGGCATTTTAAATTGCCTTGCCTGAACTTCTCGAACACCTTAGCTAAAGTTGCCAAGTGTTGCTCAGTGTTTTCCCCCACGCATATAATATCATCACAAAATGAATTATATTCCTTAATCCTCTCAACAGGTGCAATAGGGGTCTACATAACGCGCTTGAACTTGTTTTAAGCCCAAATGGTACCCTTAAGTATTCATAAGATCCATATTCGGATGCTGAAAATGCAGTTTTATGGACATCCTTTTCGGCTATTTTCACTTGGTGGTAGCCTTGGGTAAGGTCCAAAGAAGTAAAAATTTTGTTTTTGCTTGAAATTGAGTCAAGAATTTCGTCTATTCTTGGTAGAGGAAATTTGTCGCTAACTACTTGTTTGTTGAGAGCCCTATAATCCACTACGAGTCTGAGATCTCCATTCTTTTTTGGCACTAAGATTATTGGTGCACTATACGGACTTATACTTGGGCGTATAATCTCGTTCCTTTCTAATTCATGGATTTTATTTTTTAACCACTCTTTGTGCTTATATGGCACACGATATGGCTGTTTTGCTACGGGATTACCAGTCGTTAAAATTGAATGCTGGTAAAATGGGATCAGCCCGATATCATTTTCAGATGCAGAAAATACATCCTTAAAATTCCATAATAATTCGCATAATTTTTTCTTAAGTTCCATATCCGTAATATGATCCATTTTAAATTTGTTTTAAAAATTGCGATTTAGTCAAAGGATATTCGTTATTTGAAGTTTTAATACCGTTAACTAGGTTTCTTTTAGAATTTTCCCATGTATTTAAATCATTTTCCGTTAAAAATCTCGATTTGGACTAAACAAGTCCCCTTTTTAATTGTAATTGTATCGTTTTCATGGTTATTGGTTACCCAAATAAAACCTTCCCCTTTGTCATAAGATATAATCTGTTCCTCGCATAACAGATTTTCGGGTATTTCAGACGGTGTCGCAAACCATATTTCTGATTTGCTAATTGTTGGCTTGATCATTTGTGTGATATTTGAATTTTTTGCATCGTTTTGGGAGGGACTTTTGTTTTCCTTATCGCAAATCCGTAATATTTCTCTTCATTTTCATTGTTTATTAGATTCATGCTGGCGCTATGCTGCGCCATTGCGGCATCTTGTGGCGTCACGTTGGGTTTTACTATGTTTTTCCACAATTCCACTATTTTCTTAATTTCATTTGATCTGTACTGTCGCATATCTCCTATTTTTATTTTCGCAGATTCAATACTGTTATTATTTAAATTTACTTCATTTCTGCGATATCTCTCAGGATAATTGAACAAATTTCCAATTATGCCATGTCTTTGCGAGACATGGGGTTCAAAATACTTCGACATTATACCACTAGAAATTTTGTTTACTGTTATGTTATCTTCGTAACCTCTGTTACGATTTCTTAAGGTAGAAATTTTTTCCCCCACCTTAGCTGGGTAGACCAACCTCTCGTTGGCTACGTCTAATAGTATTCTATTAGACCTTAAAAAATTTGCCCCTATAATAGCTTCATATGGGAGGTTATCGCATATAATAAAATTTGTCATGAATGTTCTATTGTCTCTTTTTAAGTTTAGGCAAATTGACCCTTTTGCATTTAATTTATGGCCTGTAACACTTGTTAAATTGGGATTATTAGGGTTCTTTTGTCGCCTAATGTGCAGAGGCAACGTATTAAATACGCAAGAGTTTATGATATTTACAGTAGCTCCACTGTCAACTAAGGCCGTAAAGTAAACGTTTTCTACACAAAAATCATTAAATATAGGTAACTTGTTAATAATATCACTACAAGAAGGCACTAGTATTGTTTTGGACCTATTAAATATCCCTGGCACCCTCGGGGTCCAACTTATGTTTCTGAGGGGCCTGAAGCGTTTCCCTGAGAATTTATTTCATTTCTCGGTGCCTGTAACAGATATTCAGTTGTATTAGGCTCCGTAGGCATATTTAAATGATTTACGTCTGCCTGTCTTTGCCATGTATTATTATGGTAACGTGGATGTCTCGTGTCAGTGCCGTTTGCTGGCACTGTTTGCCAGTGCTGTTGGCTTGTAAAATTTTCATTTCTCATCGGCAAATTTTCATTATTTTTATATTGCATTCTCGCATTATATTGGCCTTGGCGAATATTTGGGTTTTCAAACCGGTAATTAATTTGCCTGTTGGGGAAGGGCTATACAAATTTGGTTGGTACGCATTATAAGGTACTGATTGGCGCAATCCCCCCTGGCTATAGCCTATTGCACGACCGGTGCTAAAATTTGTTCTTCTGAACAAATGGTTACCGTAATTTTGCGTATTACCGACAGCATTTCTTGGTATGGGATTGGTGACGTAGTGGCACTCTCTTGCTATGTGGCCGACACGATTGCAGTTATAGCACCTTATTATTGTAGGGTTAATGGGTTGAAAACGTACTGTTTTCTGCCTAGCGGGTTCTGGCGTTTTGTTTCTTTGTGCTACTGGGGAGTTATCCCTTGAAAAGAAATTGGGGGATGTCTGATCGCCCTTGAAGATTAGGTTCGCGTTTGAGTCGCCTAGGCTGTTTATTTTTGCATTACTATGATTTGCAACCATTTTATCAACTTCAATTAGTCGTTCTACCTCTTGGACTGCAAGGTCCAACGTCTGAATATTCTTGGATATTACTACTCTATATAGTTTTGGGGGTAGCCCTTGCAAAAAGGTATTTAGTATGACTTTTTCATACAGTTGCCCAGAACCACTTCCGTATTTTGCTTCTACAGAAATGCGTATATTATCCAGATATTCCCTTATATTTTGTGAAAAATCAAAGTTCACTACTCCATGTTTTAATTTATTTATTGAACTGGTTTCTATAAATCTCTCTTTGAATGCTTTTAACAAGTCATCAACCGTATTTATTGGCAAGTTGGCGTTATTTCCTATGGTATGCTCGACCTGTTTTAGAAAGGTTAAGGCCTGGCCTCTTAATCGTAGAAGCAGCATGTCTTTTAACGCTCCAACGTCTGTTTTTGTTAATTGTACAAACTGGGTCAATTGGATATTAAATTCGTCAATATCTGATTGACCATTGTATTCCGGGATAGATTTTGCAATTTCTATATTTTTTGCGACTAACTTTTGCACTATTAGTAATTCATTTAGATCGTCCATATTTTCGTTTTTTTTTGCGTTTATATCAATTTATATTAAATTTTACTTAACCTATTTTGGGGTAGGCTATTATCTCTTATGAGATATCTAAAGGGTTTCCTATCGTAGCCTAGCGGTTATAGGCCTAATCAATTTTCTTATATGTCTGTATCTCTCCGAAAATCAAATTTGAATTACAAAGTTTAAATGGCCTAACTAGTTCGCAGTTTTCCTCCAATTTCCGACACGCGCCATTTGTACCATTGAAGAAATATTTGTAGTAATAGGAAAGATTTGCTCGTGGCGATAGAGATTTCTCCTATAGCGCCACTTATAGCGCTGGAGATTGTGTCAACTAGGCTAGCACCGCTCTCAATTAATGAGAGAAAATTGAATATGTAGACATACAATTGTGGCTTCTTCTTTCTTGAGCTATCTGGAGATCAGATTCCTTTGGGAGCATTTACCTTGGAGACTGGCGAACTAGTTACCTATTCTCGGACTAGACTCAGACATACAAGAGAAACGAACACATATAAAAAAAAACAATAGATTTATTAAACTTACATGCTTAGTTGTACAGCAATGGGTCACTTCAATGACAATAAATGGTGACCGAGATTATTTGCGGTAAAACTCGTCTTAAATCTGAATACATATTCATATTAAAATTAAAAAACACATTTACCCCGCTCCCAAACGCAGTTCTTTCGTCCTGCGCTGTAAGGACTAGCTTGCCATTGGCTCACGTGGCCCAAGGACGCGAATCCTTATCCAATAATTTCTTTAAGATATTTCAGCTGATTCAGGCGTTCACACGGTTTTTTGCCATTTAAACTTCCTGCGAAAGTGACTGCACTTTTTCTCTTTGCTGATTAAGAACTTTTCATTTTTGCAACTAGATTTAGCTTAATTATAAGAAATCGGAATTATCTTTAGAAAGGAACTTTATTTTGGTATTTTAAATACATTGCATCTTACTCATGGTACAATAAGCAAAGTGGTTAAAAAAAAATTACAGTATGCAGACAGTGAGAGCTGCCGTTTACCCCCCCCCCCCCACAAAAAATGTCCATTTAGGAAAATGCCCCGCGGAAAATAACACCTAAAAAAATTACCCCCCTCCCAGAAAATACCTACCCATGGAAAATCTCCCCCCCCCCCCCCCAAAAAAAAAAAAATTCAATCACTTTTGGCTTATAAAAAAGACTAGAAATGCCTTGGGATTATCAAACAATTTCTTCCTCCATCCTCCTGTTTTCTCTCCCTTAGAGCTAATACTGTATTCATTTGAAGGCTTAATGAGAGCTGAGATGTTTGGCATCAAAATGCACCCTTTGAGATATCTCCCTCTCTTCCTAGCTACAAAACAATCAGATAACCGAATTGCAGAAGTTTCAGTTCCTTTTTAAGTTTTTTTCAATTTGTCTATTACTTCCAGATAGTATTTGTCAATGGGAAACATACAAAATTTTTTTGTGTGGGTGTTTTTCTGGAGGACCTTTCATGAGAGGACAGTATTTGCATGGTGGGGGGGGGGAAGATTTACACATAAATTCCTTTTTTTTACTTCCCTTGGAACTTCTCAATTACACTAAAAATGACATGACTCAAGGAAGATTTTTAAATTTAAAACCATAATTTCCATGAGGCAGGTATTTTCCAGGTGATGAGTTTTCCGTGGGTGGAGGAGGGGACATTTTCCATGGGGGACAAGGGTAAACGCTTAGACCCATAGAAAGTGACAGGGTGAAGGGAACCCCAATAGACATAAGAAAGAGAAATAAATCTGGATTTAAGAGATTATGATGTCCAATTTTCTTTATTTTTGTGACAACAAAACAGGTCATTTTTTATAAATCATCTTGACAGTAATTTATATAAAGACTTAAAAAACAAGTAATTCCAACAAGGTTGAACATGTAAAGATTCTAACTTGTGTTTTACCCAATGTAAGTACAGTGGTTGAGTTGCACAAAGGTTCAGTTGCATGGTGGTTTAGTTGGACAGTTGTTCAGTTGCATGTGGGTTCAGTTGCACAGTGGTCCAGTTGTAGGGTGGTTCACTTGCACGGGGGTTCAGTTACATGGGGGTTTAATTAAATAGGGTTAAGTTACATGGGGTTGAGTTTTACAAGGGTTCAGTTGCATGAGGGTTCAGTAGCATGAGGGTTCAGTTGCACAGGGGTTCATTTTTAAGGGGGCTCAGTTGCATGGTGGTTCAGTTGCAAGGTGGTTCAGTTACAGGGGTTCAGTTGCTTGGGGTTCAGTTGCAATGGAACCCATATGTCTCCATGTTCTACTCTATTATCCTTGTTTGAAATATGTACCACATCAGATACCTCAGTTAGCCAGTCCAGCATAAATGACAATTCTCTCTGCCAATCTTCTGATTCTATGCATACAGAACATGAGGAACAAGGACCAGATATCAATAATCTCAAAAGTAAGTTCAAATTTTGCCTTCTATTACCCAATGTAGATTAAATTACACACAAAATAAATGAATTAAAAAGTATAATTTACAGTGAAGATTATGATCTGGTTCTACTTACTGAAGTATGCCCTAAGAATACAAAGAGTAGATTAGAAGATACACATATTCAACTGCCCTGTACCAAATCATCTCTAACCTCCTCTCATCAAACAATGCAAGTGTGGAGTCCTAGCTTATGTAGAAACAGCATATATTGTCCAGGAACTTCATATAAAATCTAGCCTACCATCTGTGGAATCCATTTGGTTTGATATCAAAGACCACGGCCAAGACCTATGCCAAGCCAGGATTGGATGTGTGTGATCCCTCAGCATCCTCCTCCATTGATACCAAGTATGTGCAATAAAATATGTTCTGCAAAGCCATAGAAAAATTCCAAAAGTGATTTTCTTATAGGAGGTGACTTCAATTTTCCTGATATCTTGTGGAAGGAAGGTTTTCCATGTAACCCAGTTACTTGTAGTTTATCCACCATCAGTCCCTTTCTTGATTGTATTCATGATCTCTCTGCCTTCCAAGCAATCAACCAACCCACACGTTTTTGCCCCCACCAGCACAACCAATATTACTTGACCTAGTCTTTGTTAACAATATTAAACTGATCCAAAGGATAAATTATCTCCTGCCTATTGGTAAAAGTGACAACCTTGCAATTGAATTAGTTACCCATAAACACAAAGCAAGAAATAGACATAAAAAAAGATATTCACAGAGTATGAGGTGATTAGGGTCACATTGAGGTAAATTAACTGGGAGTTGACCCTCCAGGGTGGGATCAATGAGCAGTGGGAAAAATTCTGGGCTCTACTCATGGAAACTTGGCAACAGAACACAATAAAAAGTTTTATCCCCATACCAAAGACCTTACCATACATGGCAGCAGGCATAAGACAACAAAGAAACTTAAAGAAACACCACTGGAGAAAAAAGGATAAGCCAGGCCATTATGAAAAATATGTCAAATCCTGTAATAAATTAAGGAATCTCACCAAACAACTGTACTGTAATTTTGAGACAAGAATCACCAACCAAAGTATGTTGAACCCTAAAATATTCTGGAATTATGTATCAAGCAGAGATCACAACCAGAGATCAATAAAATGCTTAACAACAAGTTACGGAAATGAAGTCATTGTCACCCAAAATATAGTGGATCTTCTGAATGAGCAATTTGCATCAGTCTTCACAAATGAACCTGATAATGTTCCCATTCCCAACTCAAAGTACAACATCCAGAAGCAAATGAGCCACATTACAGTTACTACTTTTATGGTTGAAAAACAACTCAAAAGCCTGGACATCAACAAATGTGCTGGTCCTGATAACATTCATCCTCACCTGCTAAAAGAAGCTGCTTGTGAAATTGCCCCTGCAATATCTATACTTTTTCAAGATTCTTTTCATCATAAATGTGTCCCCTCCCAATGAAAAATAGTCTATATCACACCTATCTTTAAAAAGGGGGTATTTCCAAAGCTGAAAATTATAGACCTTTCAGCCTCACCTCTGCTGCTCAAAAGTCCTTCAGAGGATTGTTAATGCTGCATTTCTTCAACACCTTGTTACTAATGAAATTATCTCCAACAGACAACATGACTTTCTCCCAGGATAATCTGTAGAAACTAACCTTCTAGACACTTACAAACAGGTTAGCCAGCTACTGGACAAACGCCTTCCTGTTGATTTGAATCTTTTAGACCTAAGCAAAGCATTTGATAAGGTCCCACATAATCAGCTTGGTTTTAAGCTAATAGCAGCAGGAATCCACCATGAATTAGTAGACTGGCTAATGAACTTCCTGACTGGTAGATCTCAGGCTGTATGGCTCTTTACAATAGATAGCAAATGTACCTACTCTCAGCCCTATAATATTCTAAGTGGTGTTCCCCAGGGAAAAGTTTTGTGACCCACATTGTTTCTTCTTTATATAAACAATATGATTACCAAAGTCAGCAACCACTTAATGCTTTATTCTGATGACACAAAACTATTTGGTTTACCTGATAAATCATCAATACAATCTGACCTTGACCACATTCAGACATGGGCAGACAGGTGGTTTCTCTCTTTCAACATATCAAAATACAATCACCATTCATTTTGGTAACAATAATCCTCTGCACCAATACACTATGAATGATAACCAGACATCATCCCCTATTCCCCTCCAAACTTGCACCAGTGGCAAAGACCTTGGAGTCACAATAGATAATCTTCTGAAGTTCCATGAACACTCTGCACAAACTGTTTCCAAAGCAAATTCTACCCTTGGACTAATTAAAAGACTACTTACTAGCCAATCACATAGAATCTTCTTGAAGCAATACAAGGCAATTGTGAGACCAGTTCTTGATTTTGGAACCTGTTTTGCTGGTCCTTTTTATAAGGGTGATATCAAATTGATTGAAGGTGTACAAAGGAGGGCCACCAAGTGCATCTCTGGACTTGGGGAGAAACCATATGGTGAAAGGCTATCTAACCTAAAACTACCATTTTTGAACTTCCAATGCAAGTGGAGTGACATGCCACTCACATATAAATTTGTCAACCAACCCCAAAATAAGCTCTTAAACCAGTTACCCAACAAAAGACAAACATGAGGTCATTCTAAGAAGCTTCATAAGCACCAAGTTAAAAGTAGAATCAGACAACATATCTTTAGCCAAAGGGTTTTAAATGACTGGAACTGTTTAAGCAAGGAGACAGTGTCTTCAACATCAGCTGAAGTTTTTAAAAGGACACTCAACAAAGAATGAGAAGCCAAACCTTCAAGATACAACTGGAGCTGCCCATCATTGGTGTCTTATAAATAGTGATTGATATATGTGTACATACAACAAAGTTGTGCTAAGATGCTGATGCTGCTTGTCATACCCAACTAACTTGCATACTCTATCAGAAATTGATGTTGTGTGGTGGTGTCTACTCTAAACTACAGAATAATGGTCCCATTGATCATACCTATCTTTTGTCACCATTACAAAGTGGGCTTAAATTGCATCTATCCTAGCATACTCTTAGTTGGAAGACATGTCACTGGGCCCTAAACACAGTCACAACCCTGTTCTTTTTATACTTTTGTGTAAATTGTTTTTTAACTGCCTTCTCACCAATGGAGCCAAACAAATCCAATATTGGACCTTATTTCTCTCTGAAGTGCAAATTAAGGTAATTAAGGTAATATACCTCAGTGTCAGTCATGGAATCTTCCTAAATTGTTTTTTTCTTTTGTTTTGAATTAACCTATACCCACAGGGACCTTCACAAAGGGGGGAGGGAAGGTTAAGTGAAGGTATTTGCAGGTGAATGACTAGGCTATTATCTTCAAAATCTTATACAAGGGGTAAAACACCTCTTTTAGGGTAAAACTGCTTTTCTTTGGCATTCCAGAAAAATAGAGATGGATTTTCTGACTGCACCTAGTTTACTACAGCATGACACAATATGAGTGTAGTAATAAGATCCCTGCCTACTTGGTGATATTTTCACCAATAATTCATACTCATAAATTTAAAATGTGTTCTCTGTTTTTAACAAGCAATTAAAAAGAAAAATTGTTTTTAATATTTGGGATTTATAGAACAAATATCAAGCAATAAAAGTTACCTCCTTAGAATCACAAGAAAGTCAGCTTTCTGTTAATATGTGAATAAAACTGAAACACAGAAAGGATATATACATTAAAATAGGATAATTGGTTTTTCCAACAAAAGGTCCTTGTAGGCAAGTCAATAAACTAGTAATTTCAAGTGTTTAATCTTAAATAATTTTAATAATTAACCATATAAATAGATAACTTAGATTTCTAACTATTCATGGTTTTTTTTAATCATATTTACCAATAATAAATTACTGACAATTTTTGGTAAATTTTAGGTGTTTTATAAGCTAAAACTGACTTAAAAATAAAGTGAAGATACTCTACATAACTGTTTCACAAACAAATGAACATAGAACTGGATGCCCTAATTATGTTCTTTCTGAATATGATAATTGCTTCCTAGGCTATTTATTAAAATTAAGAATTTCCTGATTTTTATGGTGCCTAGAGCTGTATGTGAGACCATTGGGGGAGGCTATGGCTATTATGAATTGTCAAAATGAAAACAGAACCATGAAAATGAGTATAATATAGGCTAAGCCATTTAAAATGTCCAACAACTTTGACTGGTTAGGCTAGACTAACCTATAGTAAAAAGTTACCTGAGGCTCAAAATGTATGAATCTTGTGTCAGAATCTTGATTATAATTGCAGCAGGATCCTTCAGGGGGTGGGGGTGACATTTGGGTCAATATCTACCAAATCATATTATTGAGTTAGGACTAAAGTGAATACACCATTTGATGTCTTTTTTAATGCTGATTATGAATATAATAAGCATTTCTATTGGAAATGAATTTCAGCCCCCCCCCCCTATATATGCCAATTCAGGTTTAGGTTAGGTATAGCCTATATAGGGGGGGGGCTGAAATTCATTTCCAATAGAAATGCTTATTAGCCTATATTTGTAATCAGCATAAAAAAAAGAAATCAAATGGTGTATTCACTTTATTCCTAACTCAATAATATGATATGGTAGATATTGACCAACATTTGAATTAGATAACTGAGTTTCAAGACCTAGGCTAGTCAAGGTTTTGCCTAATAGCCTATTCTGTTACAAATAGTGACTGAATCAATCAACATTGATGCAAACAAAAAACTTTTTAGGATAATGGCATGCAAACAATACACACTTAGATGTCCTGGATGGCAGGATGCCTGTACTGCCAGCTGGTTGCCAAGGTTACCAAGCTGATTACCAAGTGGTTGGCATACTGTGTTGGGACTCCTTTGTTTGAAGGCCATAGGTTTGATCCCTGACATGGCTGGATGGGATCATTGGTGTGGCTCTGTAAGCTCAGCCAGAATCAACCCAGCTCTAAATGGGTACCTGGAGAAATCTAGGGAAGGTAAGCAGGAAGGGAGTGCAAACACACTGGATGGCTGGCTCCAAACCCACATTGCACTTCCTGGCTGAAGGGCCACAAAACGGAGGTCAGCACTGCTTGAGGGTCTAGTGCCGTCATACTTACTTGTTCGAAACACAGGAATGAAGAAGACTTGGATACCTGAATAAACCAGCTTTTTTTTATGTCCATTTAAAAAAAATGACGGAACATCAAATTAAGGTTCTTCTGTGAACTGCTGAGAGCGCAGTGCTTCAACTGTTTATTTCCGATCGGTCAGTTTAAAAAGTCTGAAAATTCCGACACCATACCAAAGAAAATCCAATATTTTTCTGACACCACACTTGTCTAAAACTGGTCTCAAATCCAACAAATTTCCGACTCTAACCGACAAATCTGACAATATTCTGTCGCTTAGGAACCTTTTTATTTTCACAACAAACTTTTACACTTTCCGTCCAATAGCTCCTCCTCCCTCAATGGTAACATATGAATATTTACCATTCCCCCCCCCCCAAAAAAAAAGTCCGCACCTTATTCAATCTCACTTTTATTTTTTTTTCACCTCATATATGATTGCAAAATTGATTAGTGGCAAAACAGATTTGGAAGTTTCTGTAATTATGAATTTAGTAAGGTTGTGCAATAAGTTCTCTTATTTTTTTCAATTTAGAGGGGAGTATTTCGAACAAATAAATGGTTTACCTATGGGGGCCCCTTTATCCCCTTTATTAGGTAATATTTTTGTGGAGAATATTGAAACAATTGCGTTAGATTCATATTTTTTAAAACATATTTTCTGGGGCCGGTATATGGATGACATTATTTCAGTATGGAATTATGGGGAGGAGGAATTAAAAGGATTTTTGGAACATCTTAATTGTTTGGGAGGGGATTTAAAGTTTACCGTTGAATTGGAAGAGAATGGGAAACTTCCTTTCCTTGATGTTCTTCTTTTGAAAAATCAAAATAGTCTGGATTTTAAAATTTACAGAAAACCGACAAATAACAATAGATTTTTGTCTTATAATTCCGGTCACGCTCGCCAAGTAAAAATTGGTTTGATCATTTCTTTAACTGATCGGATCTTTAGTATTTGCTCTCCAAAATTTGTTGAGGAGGAGTTGTCTTTTCTAAGAAAAATACTAATAAGTAACATGTATTCAGAATGGTTAATTAACCAGACTTTTTCAAAAAGAAGAAAAAGGTTTCTAGAGATTTCTAAGGAAGTCTTGGAGACAACTCGGGAGAAGGATGTTTTTTGTTCCTTACCATATGTACCCGGCTAAGTGAAAAACTTAAAAGAATTTTACAAAGCAATGGTCTAAGGGTAGCTTTAAAGAGTAATAATACTTTGGGTAGTTATCTAAATTCTGGGAAGGATCTAACTTCATTGGGGCAACAAAGTGGGGTTTATCAGATCCCATGTACTTGTGGAAGCTCATATGTGGGACGTACTAACCAGAGTTTGGAAATGAGATTATTACAACACAAAGATTCTATTTCTTCGGCTTTAAAGCAAGTTTCTAAGTCTGAAGATTTCACTTCAGCCCTTTCAGAACATATTTTTAATTTTCCAGACCATTTTTATTTTGTTCGAGAATGTCTCTTTGATTTCTAGGGATCGGGGTTTAAAGCAAAATTTTCGTGAAATTCTTGAAATAAAGAAAATCTTATTCAGGAATATTGCTTTGAATCGTGATACAGGTGAATATGGGCTGAACTCTATCTATGATAATTTATTAAAATCTGAGAGAGTAAAGTTCAATTCACCCAATGTAGTTGACCTTTGTCCAAATGTTACATCATTGAACGCTAATGAACCGAATCCAAGAAGGTCAAAGAGAATAGCTTCCGCCTTTGCTTTGAAAAGAATTAGGGATTCAAACAATATGTAGTGTTATTTGATTTAGTATATAAACTTTTGTTTTAAATTGTTTTATTTTAGTTTTACTACTGATGACGGTCACTGTATATGTGACCGAAATATCTGGTATTTTTGTGAAGTTATATTATCACTGTCTATTAAAAGGATTTTATCCCTATTTGAACTTTTATTTATCGTCAAGGAAAGGCAGTGTGGTCTCCGAAATTATCTACGTCATATTTATGGGGATGATTTGACCAAAATTGTGGGTAAATATATAAACACTCAGAAAAAAACATGCAAATGTTATCAACCAACAGGATTTTCTTCTACGATGTAAGAAGATGAGAATTGTACCACCTTCACTAAAATTCAATTTACATTTGGGCACTTTCAAAGAAGAAAAGTTTTGAACGAAGCTTACATTTCAAGGCTTTAAATCACATTATTAAGGATAAAAGTCGAAAAAGAGCTTTAATAGTGAGAGATAATTTTTCCCTGGAAAAATCTTATATCAAAAAAGGTTAGTGTAAGTGACTTTTGTTTTATTCAACAAACAGGAAAAAATCACTTCAATCATGACTTTCGCCTCTCCAGAGAAAGATTGCTAAAAAAGTTTTCGAAATTATCAACAAATAATGCGGTAAAAACTTCGTCAATTCTAGGACCAGGTGTGGTTAATTTTCCATCAAGAACTTTAACGATACAAGAACAATCAGTGCTTGAAAAGGGTCCGAAATTTTGTTTTAAACCGGATAAAGTCCTCGTGGAAGACATTATCTCTTCAATAGAAACGTCTTTGCATAAAAACGCAAATATAATAAAAGATGTTAGCTTAGTAAGAGCTTCTACCGTAAAAACCCTGTCTAATTTTGTATTGAAACCGAATTGTCCGAGTACGACCATCAAAGACATAAGAATTCTTAAAAACTTGAAAAAGGATAGTTCAATTACCATTACAAAAGCAGATAAGAGTAACACTTTAGTTGTGATGAATACTGAGGACTACGAATCAAAATTAAGAAGTTTACTAGAGGATGAAAAAACATACAAGAAGCTATCGTATAATCCAACAGACTCTTTTACAAATAAGTTTAAGAAAGAATTGAAGTGCTTAAAGGATGAAGGAAAAATTACACCTCAACTCTATTACAAATGCCTGCCACGCAGTTCCTTGTGCCCTAAATTATATGGACTTCCCAAAATTCATAAGCCTAACCTACCATTACGTCCAATTGTGTCAAGTACAAGGTCACCAAAGTGTTTTGAGCAAATGGTTAGTGTCAATCTGTAAACCACTTTTGTCTACACAAATTTCGTATATTAAGAATTCTTCGACTTTGGTTGAAAAACTGAAAAAAGTAGAAATTTCTTCGAATTCTTTGCTTTCAAGCTTCGACATTGTATCAATGTACACAAATATTGATGTAGAAGCAGCCGAAACTCTTCTAGAAGGAAAGCTCTTAAGAAATTTGGATTTGATTAGTGGCAAAACAGATTTGGAAGTTTCTGTAATTATGAATTTAGTAAGGTTGTGCAATAAGTTCTCTTATTTTTTTCAATTTAGAGGGGAGTATTTCGAACAAATAAATGGTTTACCTATGGGGGCCCCTTTATCCCCTTTATTAGCTAATATTTTTGTGGAGAATATTGAAACAATTGCGTTAGATTCATATTTTTTAAAACATATTTTCTGGGGCCGGTATATGGATGACATTATTTCAGTATGGAATTATGGGGAGGAGGAATTAAAAGGATTTTTGGAACATCTTAATTGTTTGGGAGGGGATTTAAAGTTTATCGTTGAATTGGAAGAGAATGGGAAACTTCCTTTCCTTGATGTTCTTCTTTTGAAAAATCAAAATAGTCTGGATTTTAAAATTTACAGAAAACCGACAAAACAATAGATTTTTGTCTTATAATTCCGGTCACGCTCGCCAAGTAAAAATTGGTTTGATCATTTCTTTAACTGATCGGATCTTTAGTATTTGCTCTCCAAAATTTGTTGAGGAGGAGTTGTCTTTTCTAAGAAAAATACTAATAAGTAACATGTATCCAGAATGGTTAATTAACCAGACTTTTTCAAAAAGAAGAAAAAGGTTTCTAGAGATTTCTAAGGAAGTCTTGGAGACAACTCGGGAGAAGGATGTTTTTTGTTCCTTACCATATGTACCGGGCTAAGTGAAAAACTTAAAAGAATTTTACAAAGCAATGGTCTAAGGGTAGCTTTAAAGAGTAATAATACTTTGGGTAGTTATCTAAATTCTGGGAAGGATCTAACTTCATTGGGGCAACAAAGTGGGGTTTATCAGATCCCATGTACTTGTGGAAGCTCATATGTGGGACGTACTAACCAGAGTTTGGAAATGAGATTATTACAACACAAAGATTCTATTTCTTCGGCTTTAAAGCAAGTTTCTAAGTCTGAAGATTTCACTTCAGCCCTTTCAGAACATATTTTTAAATTTTCCAGACCATTTTATTTTGTTCGAGAATGTCTCTTTGATTTCTAGGGATCGGGGTTTAAAGCAAAATTTTCGTGAAATTCTTGAAATAAAGAAAATCTTATTCAGGAATATTGCTTTGAATCGTGATACAGGTGAATATGGGCTGAACTCTATCTATGATAATTTATTAAAATCTGAGAGAGTAAAGTTCAATTCACCCAATGTAGTTGACCTTTGTCCAAATGTTACATCATTGAACGCTAATGAACCGAATCCAAGAAGGTCAAAGAGAATAGCTTCCGCCTTTGCTTTGAAAAGAATTAGGGATTCAAACAATATGTAGTGTTATTTGATTTAGTATATAAACTTTTGTTTTAAATTGTTTTATTTTAGTTTTACTACTGATGACGGTCACTGTATATGTGACCGAAATATCTGGTATTTTTGTGAAGTTATATTATCACTGTCTATTAAAAGGATTTTATCCCTATTTGAACTTTTATTTATCGTCATGGAAAGGCAGTGTGGTCTCCAAAATTATCTACGTCATATTTATGGGGATGATTTGACCAAAATTGTGGGTAAATATATAAACACTCAGAAAAAACATGCAAATGTTATCAACCAACAGGATTTTCTTCTACGATGTAAGAAGATGAGAATTGTACCACCTTCACTAAAATTCAATTTACATTTGGGCACTTTCAAGGAAGAAAAGTTTGAACGAAGCTTACATTTCAAGGCTTTAAATCACATTATTAAGGATAAAAGTCGAAAAAGAGCTTTAATAGTGAGAGATAAACTTTCCCTGGAAAATCTTATATCAAAAAAGGTTAGTGTAAGTGACTTTTGTTTTATTCAACAAACAGGAAAAAATCACTTCAATCATGACTTTCGCCTCTCCAGAGAAAGATTGCTAAAAAAGTTTTCGAAATTATCAACAAATAATGCGGTAAAACCTTCGTCAATTCTAGGACCAGGTGTGGTTAATTTTTCATCAAGAACTTTAACGATACAAGAACAATCAGTGCTTGAAAAGGGTCCGAAATTTTGTTTTAAACCGGATAAAGTCCCCGTGGAAGACATTATCTCTTCAATAGAAACGTCTTTGCATAAAAACGCAAATATAATAAAAGATGTTAGCTTAGTAAGAGCTTCTACCGTAAAAACCCTGTCTAATTTTGTATTGAAACCGAATTGTCCGAGTACGACCATCAAAGACATAAGAATTCTTAAAAACTTGAAAAAGGATAGTTCAATTACCATTACAAAAGCAGATAAGAGTAACACTTTAGTTGTGATGAATACTGAGGACTACGAATCAAAATTAAGAAGTTTACTAGAGGATGAAAAAACATACAAGAAGCTATCGTATAATCCAACAGACTCTTTTACAAATAAGTTTAAGAAAGAATTGAAGTGCTTAAAGGATGAAGGAAAAATTACACCTCAACTCTATTACAAATGCCTGCCACGCAGTTCCTTGTGCCCTAAATTATATGGACTTCCCAAAATTCATAAGCCTAACCTACCATTACGTCCAATTGTGTCAAGTACAAGGTAACCAACAAGTGTTTTGAGCAAATGGTTAGTGTCAATCTGTAAACCACTTTTGTCTACACAAATTTCGTATATTAAGAATTCTTCGACTTTGGTTGAAAAACTGAAAAAAGTAGAAATTTCTTCGAATTCTTTGCTTTCAAGCTTCGACATTGTATCAATGTAAACAAATATTGATGTAGAAGCAGCCGAAACTCTTCTAGAAGGAAAGCTCTTAAGAAATTTGGATTTGATTAGTGGCAAAACAGATTTGGAAGTTTCTGTAATTATGAATTTAGTAAGGTTGTGCAATAAGTTCTCTTATTTTTTTCAATTTAGAGGGGAGTATTTCGAACAAATAAATGGTTTACCTATGGGGGCCCCTTTATCCCCTTTATTAGCTAATATTTTTTGTGGAGAATATTGAAACAATTGCGTTAGATTCATATTTTTTAAAACATATTTTCTGGGGCCGGTATATGGATGACATTATTTCAGTATGGAATTATGGAGAGGAGGAATTAAAAGGATTTTTGGAACATCTTAATTGTTTGGGAGGGGATTTAAAGTTTACCGTTGAATTGGAAGAGAATGGGAAACTTCCTTTCCTTGATGTTCTTCTTTTGAAAAATCAAAATAGTCTGGATTTTAAAATTTACAGAAAACCGACAAATAACAATAGATTTTTGTCTTATAATTCCGGTCACGCTCGCCAAGTAAAAATTGGTTTGATCATTTCTTTAACTGATCGGATCTTTAGTATTTGCTCTCCAAAAATTTGTTGAGGAGGAGTTGTCTTTTCTAAGAAAAATACTAATAAGTAACATGTATCCAGAATGGTTAATTAACCAGACTTTTTCAAAAAGAAGAAAAAGGTTTCTAGAGATTTCTAAGGAAGTCTTGGAGACAACTCGGGAGAAGGATGTTTTTTGTTCCTTACCATATGTACCCGGGCTAAGTGAAAAACTTAAAAGAATTTTACAAAGCAATGGTCTAAGGGTAGCTTTAAAGAGTAATAATACTTTGGGTAGTTATCTAAATTCTGGGAAGGATCTAACTTCATTGGGGCAACAAAGTGGGGTTTATCAGATCCCATGTACCTGTGGAAGCTCATATGTGGGACGTACTAACCAGAGTTTGGAAATGAGATTATTACAACACAAAGATTCTATTTCTTCGGCTTTAAAGCAAGTTTCTAAGTCTGAAGATTTCACTTCAGCCCTTTCAGAACATATTTTTAATTTTCCAGACCATTTTATTTTGTTCGAGAATGTCTCTTTGATTTCTAGGGATCGGGGTTTAAAGCAAAATTTTCGTGAAATTCTTGAAATAAAGAAAATCTTATTCAGGAATATTGCTTTGAATCGTGATACAGGTGAATATGGGCTGAACTCTATCTATGATAATTTATTAAAATCTGAGAGAGTAAAGTTCAATTCACCCAATGTAGTTGACCTTTGTCCAAATGTTACATCATTGAACGCTAATGAACCGAATCCAAGAAGGTCAAAGAGAATAGCTTCCGCCTTTGCTTTGAAAAGAATTAGGGATTCAAACAATATGTAGTGTTATTTGATTTAGTATATAAACTTTTGTTTTAAATTGTTTTTATTTTAGTTTTACTACTGATGACGGTCACTGTATATGTGACCGAAATATCTGGTATTTTTGTGAGTTTATATTATCACTGTCTATTAAAAGGATTTTATCCCTATTTGAACTTTTATTTATCGTCATGGAAAGGGCAGTGTGGTCTCCGAAATTATCTACGTCATATTTATGGGGATGATTTGACCAAAATTGTGAGTAAATATATAAACACTCAGAAAAAACATGCAAATGTTATCAACCAACAGGATTTTCTTCTACGATGTAAGAAGATGAGAATTGTACCACCTTCACTAAAATTCAATTTACATTTGGGCACTTTCAAGGAAGAAAAGTTTGAACGAAGCTTACATTTCAAGGCTTTAAATCACATTATTAAGGATAAAAGTCGAAAAAGAGCTTTAATAGTGAGAGATAAACTTTCCCTGGAAAATCTTATATCAAAAAAGGTTAGTGTAAGAAACGTCTTTGCATAAAAACGCAAATATAATAAAAGATGTTAGCTTAGTAAGAGCTTCTTCTACCGTAAAAACCCTGTCTAATTTTGTATTGAAACCGAATTGTCCGAGTACGACCATCAAAGACATAAGAATTCTTAAAAACTTGAACAAGGATAGTTCAATTACCATTACAAAAGCAGAGCAGATAAGAGTAACACTTTAGTTGTGATGAATACTGAGGACTACGAATCAAAATTAAGAAGTTTACTAGAGGATAGAAAAAAAAAACATACAAGAAGCTATCGTATAATCCAACAGACTCTTTTACAAATAAGTTTAAGAAAGAATTGAAGTGCTTAAAAGATGAAGGAAAAATTACACCTCAACTCTATTACAAATGCCTGCCACGCAGTTCCTTGTGCCCTAAATTATATGGACTTCCCAAAATTCATAAGCCTAACCTACCATTACGTCCAATTGTGTCAAGTACAAGGTCACCAACAAGTGTTTTGAGCAAATGGTTAGTGTCAATCTGTAAACCACTTTTGTCTACACAAATTTCGTATATTAAGAATTCTTCGACTTTGGTTGAAAAACTGAAAAAAGTAGAAATTTCTTCGAATTCTTTGCTTTCAAGCTTCGACATTGTATCAATGTACACAAATATTGATGTAGAAGCAGCCGAAACTCTTCTAGAAGGAAAGCTCTTAAGAAATTTGGATTTGATTAGTGGCAAAACATATTTGGAAGTTTCTGTAATTATGAATTTAGTAAGGTTGTGCAATAAGTTCTCTTATTTTTTTTCAATTTAGAGGGGAGTATTTCGAACAAATAAATGGTTTACCTATGGGGGCCCCTTTATCCCCTTTATTAGCTAATATTTTTGTGGAGAATATTGAAACAATTGCGTTAGATTCATATTTTTTAAAACATATTTTCTGGGGCCGGTATATGGATGACATTATTTCAGTATGGAATTATGGGGAGGAGGAATTAAAAGGATTTTTGGAACATCTTAATTGTTTGGGAGGGGATTTAAAGTTTACCGTTGAATTGGAAGAGAATGGAAAACTTCCTTTCCTTGATGTTCTTCTTTTGAAAAATCAAAATAGTCTGGATTTTAAAATTTACAGAAAACCGACAAATAACAATAGATTTTTGTCTTATAATTCCGGTCACGCTCGCCAAGTAAAAATTGGTTTGATCATTTTCTTTAACTGATCGGATCTTTAGTATTTGCTCTCCAAAATTTGTTGAGGAGGAGTTGTCTTTTCTAAGAAAAATACTAATAAGTAACATGTATCCAGAATGGTTAATTAACCAGACTTTTTCAAAAAGAAGAAAAAGGTTTCTAGAGATTTCTAAGGAAGTCTTGGAGACAACTCGGGAGAAGGATGTTTTTTTGTTCCTTACCATATGTACCCGGGCTAAGTGAAAAACTTAAAAGAATTTTACAAAGCAATGGTCTAAGGGTAGCTTTAAAGAGTAATAATACTTTGGGTAGTTATCTAAATTCTGGGAAGGATCTAACTTCATTGGGGCAACAAAGTGGGGTTTATCAGATCCCATGTACTTGTGGAAGCTCATATGTGGGACGTACTAACCAGAGTTTGGAAATGAGATTATTACAACACAAAGATTCTATTTCTTCGGCTTTAAAGCAAGTTTCTAAGTCTGAAGATTTCACTTCAGCCCTTTCAGAACATATTTTTAATTTTCCAGACCATTTCATTTTGTTCGAGAATGTCTCTTTGATTTCTAGGGATCGGGGTTTAAAGCAAAATTTTCGTGAAATTCTTGAATAAAGAAAATCTTATTCAGGAATATTGCTTTGAGTCGTGATACAGGTGAATATGGGCTGAACTCTATCTATGATAATTTATTAAAATCTGAGAGAGTAAAGTTCAATTCACCCAATGTAGTTGACCTTTGTCCAAATGTTACATCATTGAACGCTAATGAACCGAATCCAAGAAGGTCAAAGAGAATAGCTTCCGCCTTTGCTTTGAAAAGAATTAGGGATTCAAACAATATGTAGTGTTATTTGATTTAGTATATAAACTTTTGTTTTAAATTGTTTTATTTTAGTTTTACTACTGATGACGGTCACTGTATATGTGACCGAAATATCTGGTATTTTTTGTGAAGTTATATTATCACTGTCTATTAAAAGGATTTTATCCCTATTCGAACTTTTATTTATCGTCATGGAAAGGCAGTGTGGTCTCCGAAATTAACAAACCAGAGGAGTCTGTGATAGATCATTTTCTCCATTATTTTCCCCATCACAGGAGTAATCATTATGGGCCTACTTAGGGTCATACTTCTAAGTGTTTTCTGGCGTTGGAGGTAGATGCTTCTTCTTCTAACGGCTTGCTGAACGTGATATGCCTGTGGAAAGACAAGGATAGGTCCTTCATTTCTCCAAGATAAGACTCAGCATCCATCCGTTCTGAAGTTGAGGGAGATCTTCCAGTCCTTCGAATCACTCATATTGATCATGACTTTCATCGTCTGATACTTCACTAATTTGTCTTTTCTTAACCTTTTCATTTTAGAAGTAATGTTGTATTTCTATAATTGTTTTTTGTACTGTAGGTTTGATGGCACACGAGTTCAAACTCCTCCAACTAGTGTTCAAAATTAAACACACGCAGAGGTAACTTGGAATATCTGTTTAGGATTTGTACAGTTTTTACAACATGAGCATCGGTGGTTTGGGACAGTTATCATTCATTACAAAATAACGCATTCCCCAAACACCTAGAATATTATTGCGTAAATACAAGTTTAAACGAAACACAGCACAGCATAAGCTTGATTTTCAAGATTATTAGTTCAAAGTTACCTTGTTACAGATATTATTTGAAAAAATACTACGTTTTCTAAAGAGTTAAAGAGGCTGAGTTACAAGGTCGAACCTTAAAACGTACAGTGATTAGGAGGCACAGTTGGGGGGCTGCCGCCCCCCAAACCCCCCGATTTCGCAGCCTTTAAATAAAAAAAAAAAGTTTTTTAAACTGAAAGTAAGGAGCGACATTAAATCTTAGAACGAACAGAAATTATTCCGTATATGAAAGAGGCTGTGCCCTCCTCAACGCCTCGCTCTTTACGCTAAAGTTTTTATTGTTTAAAAAAAGAGTTGTGAGAAAGTCAAACTTTAGCGTAAAGAGCGAGGCGTTGAGGAGGGCACAGCCTCTTTCATATACGGAATAATTTCTGTTCGTTTTAAGATTTAATGTCGCTCCTTACTTTCAGTTTAAAAAACTTTTTTTTTATTTAAAGGCTGCGAAATCGGGGGGTTTGGGGGGCGGCAGCAGCCCCCAACTGTGCCTCCTAATCACTGTACGTTTTAAGGTTCGACCTTGTAGCTCAGCCTCTTTAACTCTTTAGAAAACGTAGTTTTTTTCCGATAATTTCTGCACGTTTTTGTACAGTTTATTACTTATTATTGCTTGACTAACTGTTAGCTGATCGTGTCAGGAGTATAAGTTGGGGGGCTGCCACCCCCCGCTCTTGAACATTCTTGTGTTAAGGCTTTTAATTCCTGAATACTCAAATCACGTCGTACAGGGTGCCTCCTAATCCCTGTACGTTTTAAGGTTCGAACTTGTGACTCAGCCTCTTTAACAGCCCCCCCCCCCCCGAACTGTGCCTCCTAATCCCTGTACGTTTTAAGGGTTGACCTTGTAACTCAGCCTCTTTAACTCTTCAGAAAACGTAGTCTTTTTCAAATAATAACCATAAACAGGTTAGACATGCTTTGTTATGAAAATTGACGCGCAGATATTTTCATAACAAAGCATGTCTAACCTGTTTATGTGTATTATTTGAAAAAAACTAAGGTTTTTCGTAAATGTAAATTCGGGGGATAATTTTTTCGGTCTGAAAATATCAAAAGGCCCTAACAGGTCCAATTCTGCTTCGAATGAGTCCTCATTCAACCGGATCCGTTGCCAACTGTGGCCTGTAGGCGTGGCTAAGAAAAAAAAGAAATGATGAGAATGAATTTTAAGTGGCTATATTTGGTTTTTTGAAAACCGGGAAGGAGTGATCGGATTGAGCTGAAATTTCGAGGATAAGCTCCCGGGCCCTAGGAAAGCTTAACCTCTAAATTTCAGCCCAATCGGACAACGTTAAAGGGGGGCTGTGGTGGGAGGGTCCAAACTTCCGGCCCAGTTTACCCCATGAAGATAAAGTCGGAGGGAGGATGAAATTTTGCAAGTTTCTTAGTTTGAGCTTGGGCTACAAAATGCGATTACCGCCGTCTCTCTGCGACCTCTAGGACCTGAAATCGCTTAACATTGTGGGTGGGTCGCCTCTTTATAGAGGCACAAGTGTGCCTCCTTGACCGTACTACGCAGTTTTTAACGTACCTTCAGACTACTGCTTTGCCCAAGGACTTACAATAGCCAAGTAAGACTTTTGCGAACTTTAGACCCTTATTTTAATTAGCAAACCTCCCCCCCCCCCCCAATTAGAAAGCCCTGTTAAATCATGATTACAAGGATTTCTCCAAATACAGAAAGTGAAAGCTACATCCAGCTTTCATTGCAATGTATTAAAAAGTTTTTTTAATTGAAAGTAAGGAGCGACGTTAAAACTTAAAACGAACAGAAATTATCCCGTATATAAAAATGGCTGTCCCCTACTCAACGCCACACTCTTTAAAGTTTGACTCTGTCTCAGAACTTTATTTTTTGAAACAATAAAAAACTTTAGCATAAAAAGCGAGGCGTTGAGGAGGGGACAGCCCCTTTCATATACGGAAAATTTTTTTTTTGTTTTAAGTTTTGATGATGCTCCTTACTTTCAATTGAAAATTTTTTTATTTATTTAATTTCTGATCTTTTTTTAGATGATGCTGGGAAATCCAGCACCCCCGTCATAACAATGTCTCTTCCTCCATGGAAAAATCCTCCCACATAACCCCCGACCCCCTCCCCACTACCAGAAAAAAAATCCCCCTTGAAAACGTCTGTATACTTCCCAATAACCAATACTACATATTAACATTGGGTAAAGTTCAAAACTTTCAGCCCTCTCCCCGGGGACTTTGGTGGATTCAGTCATCCTAAAAGACATAGTTATCCTATTTTCGACCATGCTGAAAAAAATGGCTATTTCAAAATTTTTATCGGGTGACTTTGGGAAAAAATGAGCGTGGGAGGGGACCTAGTTGCCCTCCATTTTTTTGTTCAATTAAAGAAGGCACTAAAACTTTTAATTTTCGTTCCAATGAGCCCTCCCACGATATTCTAGGACCACTAGGACGATACGATCACCCATGTGAAAAAACAAATAAACATGCATCCGTGATCTTTCTTCTTGCAAAAAATACAAAACTCCACATTTTTGTGGATAGGAGCTTGAAAACTCTATAGTAGGGTTCTCTGATACGATAAATCTGATGGTGTGATTTTCATTAAGGTTCTATAACTTTTAGGGGGTTTTCCACCTTTTTTTTCGAAAATAAGCCAATTTCCAAGGCGCGTAACTTTTAATAGATTGGACTAAACTTGATGAAACTTATATATTTTTAAATCAACATTAAAATTTTATTCTTTTGATGTATCTATTGGTATCAAAATTCCTTTTTTTAGAGTTTTGTTTACTATTGAGCCGGGTCATTCCTTACTTTGATATAAAGATTCATATAGCCTTATTCTGTATTGGAAGTCTCTTTTGATGAAACACAAATAAACTATCGGATTCAGAAGAATTCAACAATTCAGTTCCCAATCCCAGGCAATAAAGAGACTGGTTATTGCGAGAAGTGCTTTTTCCATTCTTCTGCAATAGTCAGGCCACAAAACTGGACTTATTTGAAGCAGCTAGAAGAATCATAATCGATATTCACAATGATCTTTTAGTAAAAAAATCATTTTAATAAAAAAAAAATCACAATTTAAATAAATAAGAAAACACTTAAAATTACCAAAATCAGTGCCGTATGACTTTAATGAACAATAAATACAACAAGTGAAATTTCAATTCGTAGATACATCACGAAATATTCTAGTGATAAATAATCTAAGAAACAGTCTCTTGCAAACGTAAAAAGGGATCTATTACATGCAAACTAGCCGATGTTATAATGGGAGGATGAGTATATTTCAAACAGATCAGAAGATAGGTTGTTTAAGGGTGCAAAACGAGGAATTTTTTCAATTGGGTGCCTTTGAGTAAGTACAAATTCTAAACAGCCACAAGTAGATCGGTGAAAATTTCGCAACTGGAATTCAGCCTCAAAATGGCTTTGATCTGAATACTTAAATTCATTCATACTATTTTGCATATTAGGTAATTTCGAAGACCACATTACCTTTCCATGACGATCAGTAAAAGTGCAAATAGGGATTTATCCTTCTGCTGATCACAACCTAATAAAAGGAGGTTATTAGGTTGTGAATTATCACAACCAAATAAAAGGATTTATCCCCACTCGACTTCTTATTTTATTTTGGATATTTGAAATCTTTTACGGACACACGGTATTGACTCAATAATTCAGTAGCAGAAACAAATACGATTATTAAATGCTTTTTCAAAATATGTGTTATAATATGTTCCTACAAATATTTATTAAAGTACGGCATATTACCCACACATACTTGGGATTTGTTTTGAATCAAATGGAAAACGAAAGCTTTTTGTTTCTAAAGACTCACTCTTTTCTTAGAATGAGTTGTCTGATAGAGTTAGCTAAAGCTGTTAGCAGCTTTAAAAGAGTGTGTTTCTGTGGCTGTTCTTAAAAGATTGGGACAAACAGTCAGACTTTAGCGTAAAGAGCAAGGTATTGAGGAGGGGGCAGCCCTTCATATAAAGAATAATTTCTGTTCGTTTTTAGTTTTAATGTTGCTCCTTACTTTCAATAAAAAAACTTGTTTTTAAAAATCTAATTTCTGTTCGTTTTTCAAATAATACAGGTAAATCTATTCATCCTCCATGAAATATATCCCCTCCTCACTGCAAAAAAGCTTCCGTGAACATTTTATCCAACATAAAGTACACCGCAACCCATCAGGTTCCCTCCTCACTGAAAATTGCCCCTCCCCGTAAAATTTCTTGCAGACGATACAGCCTGAAAAATCATCCTGAAAAATCAAAAAGAAAACTTTAATTTGAAAAATTTTAGTTTCTGATCTCCCGATTTTCAAGGACATCAATACAATCATTCCTAAAAAAAACAAAAAAAACAAATAAACACGCATCCATGATCTGTCTTTGGGCCAAAATAACAAAATTCCAGATTTTTGTATGTAAGAGCTTAAAACTTCTATAATAGGGTTCTCAGGTACACAGAATCTGATGGTGTGTTTTTGTCAAGATTTCTTGACTTTTAGGGTGTGTTTTCCCCCCTATTTTAAAAAATCAGGCAAATTTTTCTTTGGCTCTTAAATTTTGATTGGTAGAACGAAACTTAATGAATCATATATTTGGAATTAGCATAATAAGCTGATTCCGTTTGTAAGAGTTTTGGTTACTATTAAGCCTAATCGCTCCTTACTTACAGTTTGTTATCAGGAACTGTTTGATAAAGACTCGCTCTTTTCCTAGAATGAGTTATTTGATGATCATTCAAATGGAATACTCCAAAATGCTTCATTTCAAAGCGGTTTTGGTAACGCTATATAGCACAAGTATGAACTATTTGATGTCTAATGAAACTGCTCTGTTTAATAAAAACTTCTAAAATTCATCAAATTTATATGGTCTCTCACCTATATGCACTCTTTGGTGCGTTTTCAAAGAGCCTGATGTAGAAAAACTCTTCTGACATATGTCACATTTATATGGTCTTTCACCTGTATGCACTCTTTGGTGCGTTTTCAAAGAGCCTGATTCGGAAAAACTCTTCTGACATATGTCACATTTATATGGTCTCTCACCTGTATGCACTCTTTGGTGCGTTTTCAAAAAGCTTGATGTAGAAAAACTCTTCTGACATATGTCACATTTATATGGTCTTTCACCTGTATGCACTCTTTGGTGCGTTTTCAAAGAGCCTGATTCGGAAAAACTCTTCTGACATATGTCACATTTATATGGTCTCTCACCTGTATGCACTCTTTGGTGCTTTTTTCAAAGACCCTGATGTAGAAAAACTCTTCTGACATATGTCACATTTGTATGGTCTCTCACCTGTATGCACTCTTTGGTGCGTTTTCAAAGAGCCTGATGTAGAACAACTCTTCTGACACATGTCACATTTATATGGTCTCTCACCTATATGCACTCTTTGGTGCGTTTTCAAAGAGCCTGATGTAGAAAAACTCTTCTGACATATGTCACATTTATATGGTCTTTCACCTGTATGCACTCTTTGGTGCGTTTTCAAAGAGCCTGATTCGGAAAAACTCTTGTGACATATATCACACTTATATGGTCTCTCACTAGTATGTACTCTTTGGTGCCTATTCAAAGAGTCTGATGTAGAAAAAACTCTTCTGACATATGTCACATTTATATGGTCTCTCACCTGTATGCACTCTTCGGTGCTTATTCAAAGAGCCTGAATCAGAAAAACTCTTCTGACATATGTCACATTTATATGGTCTCTCACCTGTATGCACTCTTCGGTGCTTATTCAAAGAGCCTGATTCAGAAAAACTCTTCTGACATATGTCACATTTATATGGTCTTTTCACCTGTATGTACTCTTTGGTGTATTTTCAAATGGGTTGGTGTAGAAAAACTCTTCTGACATATGTCACATTTATATGGTCTCTCACCTGTATGTACTCTTTGGTGCTTATTCAAATGGCCTGATTGAGAAAAACTCTTGTGACATATATCACACTTATATGGTCTCTCACTAGTATGTACTCTTTGGTGCCTATTCAAAGAGTCTGAGCTAGAAAAACTCTTCTGGCACACCCCACATTTATGAAGTTTTTTACCAGTCTGTATTACTTGATGTTTTTTAAACTTTCTCTGCTTTTTACTAAACAAGCGACTATTCAAAAATGTTTTCTGATTATTTAAGTCTTTTGCTTCAGTTTTAGATTCAAACAAATATAAGGAGACGCTTGTACACGGATCCTGTGGAAAAACTAGTGATATATTCCCTTGCGTGTTTAGTTCAAAGACATTTTGTGAAAAGTGTCCTTGCAAAAAAGATGTTGTCTCATATCATCAATAAATTCTCGTAAACATATAGGACATCTTCTTCTTTCCCCCATTCGGTGCTCCAGAATGTGAACAACAAAATCTCTGTAATCATGAACTACAGCTGGACAGACATCACATTCTATCGGTGAAAGTTCTTCACAGCCGGTGTTCTATGTGAAGATCTAGCATCAAAAAGGATTTCTCTGCTTTTCCGCATGAAACACAACGCCAAATGCCTGCTGTTAATTCTTCTATAGCCCTCTTTTTTAGTTTTCTCACCATAACAATCGGTTTTGGGCCTGAGAGTTGCGGTAGAGTAATGCGATCAGAACAGCCCACGATAGAACGGATTGATCCTATAAAAAAAAAATCATTAAATTAACTAAGAAATCAAATAAACCGAAATTAAAGCAACACTAAATGAAAAAAAAAAAAAACATGACACAAATGCTGCCTCTATAGACAAAATAACAATACCAAAACAGCAACAAAATTATCCTAGATGGTTAGAAAGGTTTTAACAAATAAATAAATCTATTATTTTTCCTATTTTACTTTTTGAAATACTTTTATTGGCAAATTTTTCTGAAAAATCTTGTAAATTCGATATATAGAAATTTTTGAATCTAACAAGTCAAAATTCTCTTTTATAATGTTTACTCAGAAGAATATATTCGCGGCAAAATTACCAGTGTCTAAAGGGCATTGAAGCAATAAAATCGTAAGTAGTAGTAATTAAAGTGTAGGTCTGAGAATGGAAATGAGTAAGAAAATGCTCAACTGTCTCCTTTTTATATTGATTTTTGAACTAACTTATGTTTGTGCTAAATAGAAATTTCAGCTTTTTGTAGACGAACAGAAGATCTTTGCAGGATATTTTTACTTCATTTTTCTTTTAATTCATGCTATAATGTTTTCGTTTTTGGGACACTCCTTTCAGGCTATTGATTTCAGTAGAAAATTCTTGTGATAAGTAGAGAAATACTATAACCTGACAAAAACTAAAACCTGTCAAATATAATACTTCTCCTTTTCTATTACACCCTACATTAAAACCACGCTCTAATTTTCTTAGTAGTCATTCTAAAACAGTCACAATTACAAAAATCAGAAAAATTACAAAACAATTTTAAAAAAATAAGCCAATTAAAATAAAAATAATTTTTTTTTTTAATGTGAGAAGAGAAGCATTGAAAAACAAGAAGAAGAAGAAAGAAAAGAAAGACAAAAAAAAAAAGAAGAAGAAGAAAGAAAAGAAAGACAAAGAAAAGAAAGAAGTTTAGTCATTAAAGATATTACACAAAAAACGTGAGAATTATGTTTTCAGTGCTAACTTGCTGGCAATCTCGATAGCTGGTAGTTAAAACACATACAGTCAAAATTTTGGGATACTTATTTTATTCTGCGAAGTTGAAAATCCGCAGTCCGGAAATTATGTCTTTTAGGATGACATCCCCCCACAGCCCTCAGGGCGAAAATTGTATGTTATGCCCTGGGAGCCATATAAAGTTTTTATAGAAAGAGTAGTAGTATAAGCTTCGACAGGGACTTATTGGATTAGTAATCAGATGTTCTAGTGCCCTTTTTAAGAGTTAAAGCGATCGAAGGGCAGCTACCCCCCCCCCCCCCACACACACACACAAAAGCAGTATTTCCCCAAAATCAATCCAACTGAAATTTCGAGATAGCCATTTTATTCAAAATAGTCCAAAGATCATACAACAATGCTTTTGGGATGAAACAAACCCCTGGAGCCTGGGGGTTTAGGTTTTAAGTTATGCCCCGGGGCATTTAAGGTTTTTATGGAAGGGATGGATGTATAAACTTTAGAGGAGTCTCATTTGGTTAAAAATCTGAAGTTCTAATCCACTTTTAAGAGTTAAAAGTAATGTAGGACAACTTTTTATGGAAGGGGTGGTTGCATAAATTTTAGAGGTGGCTCATTTGGTTGAAACTTGTTAGTTTTAGTTACATTTTAAGAGTAAAAAGCGATGGAGGTCAACTAGCCCCCATCCTAACTATCCCTCTTTTCATGAAACGCATCTGATTGAAATTGTGAGATATCCATTTTAAAACAAAATAGTCTAAAGAACATATAACAATGCCACCAGGGCTGACACAAGCCCCCAGAGCCGTTGAGAAAGGGCTGTAAGTTACGCCTTGGGAGCATCTAAGGTTTTAATGGAATGGTTTGTCGTATAAACTTCAGATGGGGCTCATTTGATTTGAAGCTGAAATTTATAGAGCTCTTTTTAAGAGTCAAAAGTGATTTGAGAACAATCAGCCCCCCATCCCCCCACGTCAATCATTTCCCCAATACAAACATCCAAATAAAGTTTTGAGACATCTATTTTTTTCAGCATTGTTGAAAGATTAAGTAATTTTGCGCTAGAGCAAGGCCACCCCCCGAGGCCTCAGAGTGAAGGCTTTAAGTAAGGCGATTTGATCATTGTTTACATATAGTATATATTACTGAGAAAAGGCATGAATGTTTGACTACAATACGAAAGGCATTAAGGCGAGTCTTTTAAGGAATGTTGAGGGAAGTGTTGAACTAAATCAAGCATGTTATGTGTAAATGCGTTTTCAAAGAGGGCGTAGCTCAGGAATGACTGAGTATATTAATTTGGAAATTACAGGAAATGATAAGGGATAAAATCAATTGACCAAAAAGGCAATATTTGCACACTTCTACCACTACCACTACTATCAACAAAACTACTACTTCTGTAGCAGGTATTACTGAGGCTGAAAATCTTGAAATAAACATCTGACGGAACGTTTAGGGGAAAGTTGAACTAAATTAAAGCATATTGTGGGCATGCAGATTGCTAATACGAGCGTATCAGCAATATTTTGGAACGGTTTATCATATCAAAAGGAAACATCAGGGGTAGCATGAGTGGAAAATCCAGTTTACCAAAAAGCAAAATGTACCTGCTACTAATACTATTAATACTGCTGCTACTACTGTTAATACTATGAATAATAATACTCTTTTACTGCTAGTACTGTTCTGACTGACTACTACCACAACTACTATGATACAAGTACAATTTAGGCTAAGGGTTAAAGGTGAAAATTTGACAGAATATTGAGGGGAATTTGAACTAAATCAAAACACTATATATGAAGATTGTCAAAAGGGCGTATCTAAAGAATGGATTTGGGTATTAAGTTAGAACTTTCAGAAAATACTTAAAGGGAAACATATATTGACAAAAAGGTAATACATGCATATCATTACTAACACTATTACCACTGCTACTTTTACTAATACTACTACTGCTGCTAAGCTACTCTAACTAATACTTCAATTGCATAAACTTGTAAGGCTTAGAGTACTAAGAGGAAAAAAACGTCAAAAGGAGATCGAAAGTGCACATCAGCTATATTTTTGGAACGGCTTACCAAGCCAAGGTGAAACTTCTGGGGCATCATGAAATCGATGTTTAACTGAACATCTGGAAAGATGTTCATGCTGCTACTACCGCTATTAATGCTATGACTACTACTGTTGCTATCACTACAAATACAAAACTAACACTACAACTACTTCTACCATCACTGAAACTGCCGTGATACTAGTATTATTAAGGCTAAGTCTATGAAGGTAAAAATTTGAGAGAATATTTGTGACAAATTCCAACTAACAAAAGAAACTATGTGCATTTAGATTATCAAAAGAGCGTATCTTAAAGTACCAAGGACACCAAAGTGAAAAAATATTTAGCCTTCTAGATGTATCCTAGGACTATGTATACCTGGAAACCCGTGTTTACTGCGAATTTTTTTTTAGTTCCTATAAGCAATATTAAGTTAGAACGTCTGCGAATATTTGTATGAACAATGTTGCCAAACAAATAAAAAAAAAAGGAAAAACCGTGAAACGGAAAAGAATTCTATTGAATCTGACAATGCTTTTCATTTGTGAAAATTCAAATCTACAAAATCTGTTGATTCCTATATTAGTGAAAATCTACCTAGTGAATAAATATGAGCTCATTAAGTTCAGAAAGTGACTATTCTGATTTGTCAGAAAATGTAGTTGATCGTGACCAAGTGCTAGATGGTATTTAAGATACCATTTCAGGATATATGTTACACCCCATGTAGCTTCTCTTTCTATCCAAGACTCCCTGTAAATTTCTAGGTGGCGCTATAATTTAGCTAGGATTAGCTAGCCAATGACGCAGTAGGTTTTAGACTTTTACAGTGAGAGAAGGAGGCAATACCCAAACTCTTATATGTAGTGATTTTTGTTCGTTTCAAGCTTGATTTGAATATTCAATTGAAGTTTCACTCGTTTAAAGATTTACTAAGTTTCACTATCTCAAAAATTTTATCGGATGCAATGGCTACCTCAGATTTTCTATCAGAAATATTTGTGCAAAAAGGGCTTGGGGGAGGGGCCTAGTTACCCTCGAATCACTTTTGACTCTTAAAAAGGGCACTAGAACTCTCGATTTCCAATCGAATGAGCCCCCTTTGAAGTTTATACGACTCCTTCTATATGAAGTGCCCCTGGGAAAAAAATAAATGGAGTGCGAGGGAGGCTAGCTACCCTTCGATCACTTTTTACTCTAAAAAAGTGAATTACAACTTTTTTTTCCAATCAAATGAGCCCTCTATGAAGTGTATACGAGCATCCCTTCATGAATTATGAATGGAGTGATAACGAAACAGAAATGGCCCACTTCCATAAAAAATGAGCATGGGGGATTGTGACGAAATTTGGCGTAGATACAACGGCTAGGCTACCGACATGATGGGCGACGTATGATGATCAGTTTATGGGTGTGGATGTGGGGATAGATGATTGACGAGGATAGGCCATGGAATGGGTCTGTATGTTGGACTAGATGGACGGAAATCTATAATATATGATAACAATAGCCGATGATGATTCCCCCGATGATGACCTTATATGCCCTACACACCCATTCCCTGTCAGTGGCTGTTCGAACACCGGCTACAAGTTTTCATGTTACATGTGCCGATAGGCCAATATGGACGAAGTGCAACCCTGATGAAAGAGGCGACCAATGATTCAGTGATATAATATAAGTGGATACATTCAGGGATGCTAGTAGATGCAAAATTATCGTAATGTAGCATATGATGGAGACCATAAAAAAAGGGATCAAGATTGATGATGTATGATATTACAACGGATAAATGTATAGATGCAGGGCCGTCGGTAGATGGATTTAGCTAGCTATGAACCATGGATAGTTCCATAATCGACCAGCGGGCATTGTAATACACTGGGTACAAATCGCCTAGTTTGTGGTGACGATTACATAGCTTTCAGCAGTGGGGGGCTTCTCAAGTCATGATATTGCATCATGCTCGTTATCATTATGTCAAATGATGATTCTTGGGATTGGGGCACTTAAATTAATTCCATGTACTGACCATCCAACTTCCCTGTGCCGTGTAGGGACTATGTGGCTTTCAGCCCATTGATGTCGAGGCTTAACGGGGAGAGGGTCAAGCCCATTCCGCCCTACAACCTGTGAGATGAATGCTACATCACCCAACAGTAGCATTACACTGGTGCGACCGTGTGTAAAATGATATATCGCATAATTATTGTTTGCTGAGATCTTTTTTTGTGCCACGTATTAAATGAAAACCTATAGAGCAAATTCATGCTCTGCCTGATGTTGGCAAATATACAACGCCTGCCCTCGGGGGGCTGTTCGACCCCGGGTTAAAGCTTTCCATGGTAAATTTAAATCTAATAGGCCATATAATTTAGACTTAGGAACGAAAATTGATTTAAAACAACAGTTAATACAAACTGATGAATTTTTTAGTGCTCTTATCAATAATGCATATGAAATACATTCAAATTTGCTCAAGATGCCATTAGAAGCAATTATCGAATTATGAAATTTGAGCATAAAAAAAGGCGAAATTGATGATTCCACTTTCATCCAACCTAATTTATAACACCAACTAGAAATTTACTGACTCCCCCTCCATAAGTCAAACATATAGCCAGAATTGTGAAAAATCTAGGCACTTGATTTTGTAAATAGCCTAGACTTCAACAAAATTTAGCTTTTCAGCAGTATTAAGTCATGATTATTTTTCATGCTCTTTCATAATTCAATAATCATTTGTGGGAGACTATTCTTTTTGAGCCTTAAAGGAGTTAAAAGAGCTCAAAACAGACCCATTGTAACCTAGTAAGTAACACAAAACTTAACAAAAGTGAGATTGAATATATCAAAGCCTGGAGCATTACTTTTCCCATCTGTGTGGTAAAAATATAGATGCATAATTGAAGCTTTGTTCCTTTTTCATCTGTTGTTTAGAAGCTTTGTTGCTTTCTACAACAATATTTTTTGTCCAATTAAATTTAAATTGATGTGTTTTTACAAATGACCATTAAAATGCATTCTTTGAGGCATGAGGCCCCCACCTACAAAATGATCAACCACTCTTTCATAATTGCTAAAATGATCTTATACATCATTATATCATAAACCATATCAGTTTAGGAAGAAAATTGCCCTGGTACTTGTTTAGAATACGGGCAAACACGTGAGAAGTGAAATTTTGGGTTTTAATGCCAATGAAATAAAACAAAGTATGATAAAAATATAACAGTTAAAAACAGATTTGGGCAATATATTTGCACATTAGGGGGGGGGGGTAAAAGCATGAAAAGTCTATACTAATAGTATTATTAGCACGATATTTGGAGTTTTTTTTGAACATTTAGCATCAATATTAAATACGTAACCTAGGTACCTTGTTTTGCTCCTTTAACAAAAAAGTGAAGTTTAAATCTTTGTCATGAAGTGAGCAATAACTCACTAGGCAGCAAAAAACCTGTTGTTTTTCATATAGCATCTATTGAGATAATTTTTCGAGCGGTCTTTTTTGCGTGTTGCCCGGATTCTGAACAAGTACTCAAAAATGCATTGAAAAATAAATGTAAAATAGTAATAATATAAGAGGTATCACTCCAATGCAAACCTTAGGTCAGGCTTAGTTTAAATGAAGGGAGATGATAGATTAATTCCTACATCCCACCCCTATGCATATATATACTCTTACCTATACTAGGCTAGTATGAAGGCCCATGGAGAGAAAGACAATTTAGGCAATGAAATGCATTCTTTCAGGCATGTAATAATCCTCTCCCCTACACGATAGCTATGAACAATCTTTTGTAATAGCTGATACACAATCATTTGCCACTGCATATTATTATCATGAAACATTTAGAAACCAACTGTCTTGTGTTAGAGTACATTGATACCCAAAAGCATAATTTCTGATTTAACTGAGTTATTAGGTTAGGTTACGTATTTAATATATGCGTGTAGGTGTGTTAAACTCAAAATATACCTTCACTATCCAGTTCTTGGGATATCTAACTATAGATGGTAAAGTGGAAGATCCAGGTGAAATACAGACAGATAGATTTTGAGGATCAGATGACCAAATAGAATATAGTATTCCATGAGGATTTTGATATCAGTTGGTGAAGTATTTTGAGCTTCTAGAAAAAAAATAATGAACACACAGATATAATAATAAAACTATCAGTATTCTCATTAATCTACCCAGGAAAAAAATATAAAATTCATCAAAAAGTGAAAAAATATGGAAAATGAGACAAAACGGGCCACAACAAAATCCTTGATAATTTGATTATTATGACACACAAAGCTCTAAAATCAGAATTTTATTCACATATTTCATGTCCAAATAATGGCTAATTAATTTTTATAAACAGAAATACCTGGAGATAATTAGACTTATTCTCACTCAGGACCATTTTCTAGAAAATAAAGTGGAAAGAGAAATAAGTGCTTTACAGACTTTAGTGTAACTCCAAAAATGAAAAAAAAGTCTCATGAAATTTTTTTATCTGGCAATAGTTCAGTTTTAAAATTTAATTTGTTTGAAGTGTTTTGCAATGATTTAGAAGAAAAAAATCCAGCCTCCATATAGAAATTTTAAATAGTGCTTGAAAGTCTTATACAATATTATCTTGTTTTGTAACAAAAAGAAAAAAAGTCTCTTCAAACATGATCATTTCTGATTAGAACTGATTCTAAAACATTGTAAGTTGAATCAATACCTGTACCACTACTACCCCCATCCTCAGGAGCCAACTCGGACGCTAAAGTGGAGTTTCTGGATGAAAGAACCACAGGTAGATTTTGATGTCCAGGTGACAGAGTACAACCTGAAGTTTCCATGAATGTTGTGGTATCAATTGATGAAGTATCTTCAACTCCTATAACCAAACAAAATATACTGATAGAAAAAACTCATTCTCATTAATTTACACCCATGCATAAAAAAACAAACAATGGTTTGGACAAAAAAAAATAAAAAAAATTAATAATAATAACAAAATAGATTCAAGGGAAATATTATAGGTAATGTAAAACTAAATTTTGCTATTGTCTTCATTATGTACCCTACAAATTTCAACATTAAATAACTCAAAAGGCATCTTTCTTAGAAAAAGAAATGACTAAAGACCTGAAGTTTGTTTGATTAAGGCTTAAATTTCCAGTAGTAACATGTACATGAAATATAATCTGTTTTAAAGAATAGAATTAATCAGAAATTTGCTGATCAGCACCCACAAGACACAATTGTTGGGGCCCATGAATCATTGCTTTAGTTTTATGTTTGTTTTTTTTCTTCTTGTTTGAGCTTTCACACCATGGAAATAGATAAGAAAGAAACAACAAACAAGAAAATAGAATATGAAAAAAAAAAGTCCTGTGCATCCCTGTTTTCAAACAAGAAATAGCTTCATAGTTAAAAGCATAGCATTAATGAATTAAGTCAACTCCCATGATTTTTTGAATAAAATATCTTTAATAGTTTTATTGGAGGTGGCACCTTGGGTCATAGAGGGAGGGCCAGGGGTCAGTTCCCTTAAGCTTTGGAATAAAATATCATTTGTAAGTTTTTTTAGTGGGATTGGGGGTTGGGCTTATCTGATCTTTGAACTATTTTAAAAACCCTTGCATAAAAACTTACATGCCTAGGGGAATTAGTTGCAACCCTTCCCCTGGGCTCTGGGGGTTATGTTTAATTTCAAATTTTTGTTATCTAATCATTGGACTATCTAAACAAAATAGCTATCTCAAATCTTTATTGGATATATTTGGGAAAAAAGAGGGCATGTATATGTGGGAGGGGGAGGATAAATGCCCTCTAATCACTTTTGACTCTTAAAAAGGAACTAGAGCTTTCAATTTCCAATCAAATGAACCCTCTCTGAAATTATCCAACCACCCCTTACATTAAAAACCTTATATGCTCTGGGGCATAATTTACAACACTTGCCCCTAGGCTCTGGGGTGTGTGTGTTGACCCAGAGTTTTTTTTATTTCATCTTTGAACTATTTTGAACAAGATGGCTATGTCTAAATTTTGACTGGATACATTTGGGGAAAAAGGGCCTTGGGGGGGGGGGCTAGTTACTGGCACTAGGAATTCTGATTTCCATCAAATGAGCTCCCTTTGTAGTTTATACAATCATCCCTTCCATAAAAATCATATATTCCCTCGTGGAATAGCTACAACCTTGGCCCTGAGGGGGGGGGGTGCATTGACCCTTGACTTTTTGTTATCTAATCTTTAAACTATTTTTACAAAATAGCTATCTCAAAATTTTATCAGATAAATTTGAGGAAAACGGTTGTGGAGGAGTAGGAGGGAGGGGACAGGGGCTAGTCACCCTCCAATTATTTTTACTTTTTAAAACGGGCAGTAGAACTTCCAATTTCCAACCAAATGGGCCCCCTCTGAAGTTTAACCAGTTCCATATGAAGTGCCTCTGGGAAAAAAAAATAAACAATATAAAACATGTAACCTTATTATGGCTTTTTTACTATAGGCAATGCTATAGTGTTACCTCTGATTCATCTCTGTGTGTGGTTAAGTCCAAACTTTACTAAAATATAATTTGAAATGACGGTATATGTTGAACTTTTTACCTAGATTGGTGCCAATAAAAGGGTACCTCAAAAACAAATACAATTGACAAGAAAGGCAAAAAAAACAATGTATAAGAAAGAACTTTTTACTTCATAATATAAGAATAGTTATAAGGTAAAACATTTTAACTGCATTTCTGTTATACTTTACCCCAACCATCCTGCTAGTGTGCCAAAATACATAGGCCAAATTCTATTTTCTCATGCACTGCCCTTGTTTCTACAAGATGTGCCAAAAAAATAGAATGAACATCTGGCAAAAATAAAAACAAAATGCAAATATATATGGAAAATATATAATTTGGGCTAAAGGCTACATTTTTACATAGGAGGGGGGGGGGAGTCAGATGTAGAGGAATTAAATTTGAAATGTACTAACTATAATAATTTTGTATATTATGAACTAAGAGTGTTTCCTTTTCAACATCCCTAATTTCAGACTTAAACCAAAATTGGTTTTTTAAAAAGTACATAATCATGGAAATAAAACTACAAAATATAACATTTTGTATATTACAAAGCAAGAATTTCAATGTTTTGGTGATTTCTTAGGGCTTATACATATTCCTTGGGCTATGGGCTATGTGGGACAATCAAGAAGAGGGTGGTGGTGGTGGTTGTGCTTTACAAATGAATTACTTATCATGTTTGAAGTAAGCATAAAAAAAGGAAAAGTGTTCAATGGTGTACATGAAACTGAACCACCATGTAACTGAACCCCAAGAAGAAACTGAACGCCTGTAACTGAACCACCATGTAACTTAACCACTGTGCAACTCAACCCCCATATAGCCCAACCCCCATGCAACTGAACCCTTGTGTAACTGAACCACCAGGCAACTGAACCCCAATTAACTAAACCCCCATGTAACTAAACCCCTGTGTAACTGAACCCCCGTGCAACTGAACCCCATACAACTGAACCACCGTGCAACTGAACCACCTTGCAACTGAACCACCATGCAACTGAATCACCGTGTAATTGAACCATTGTGTAACTGAACCACTGTGCAACTGAACCATTGTGCAACTGAACTACTGAACTAAAGCAGGTAAATTAACCCATTTCATACCAAACAATAGACAACTACAAGTGTAGAAAATACCACAAAATGAAAATGAAAACAAACAAAATAAGCAAAGTGGTAAAAAGATTACAGTATGTAGACAGGGAGAGCTGCCATTTACCCCCCCCCCCCCCCAAAAAAAACATCCCTTTAGAAAAATACCCTGCGGAAAATAACACCTAAAGGATATTACCCCCCCTCCTAGAAAATACCTACCCAAGGAAAATCTCCCCCCCCCCAAAAAAAATATCAAAAACAAAAATACAATCATTTTTGGCTTATAAAAAAGACTAGAAATGCCTTGGGATTATCAAACAATTTCTTCCTCCATCCTCCTGTTGTCTCTCCCTTAGAGCTAATTCTGTATTCATTTGAAGGCTTAATGAGAGCTGAGATGTTTTGGCATCAAAATGCACCCTTTGAGATATCTCCCTCTCTTCCTAGCTACAAAACAATCAGATAACCGAATTGCAGAAGTTTTAGTTCCTTTTTGAGTTTTTTCAATTGGTCTATTTGCTTACAGATAGTATTTGTCATTGGGAAACATACAAAAAATTTTTTTGTGGGGGGTTTTCTGGAGGATCTTTCATGAGAAGACAGTATTTGCATGGTGGGGGGGGGGGGGGGCAAGATTTACACATAAATTCCTTTTTTTCACTTCCCTTGGAACTTCTCAATTAAACTAAAAATGACATGACTCAGTTATCATTTCGCATTTGACCTGTGAACATCTATTGATATTTAAGCCAGATTAAATTTGGAATAAATTACAGTGGATTGCAGTGACCGTCAGTTTCGAAATAAGTGAAATAATAAATTTATATTTACGGACTATTTTACCATTTGGATATATTTACTCACTCATATAAGGTCATCTATTATTTTACTATCTTTTTAATTTGGTTTGATAATCTGATTATAATTCATTTTGCTAATTAGCGAGCAGAAGAGGGGAGTTTCTTGTCGCAAGGGCCGTTGTACCTGCCTGGAGTGTTACTCCTTAAACTGCGGGGATCTGGTAGCAGGAAACTACGCTTCCTTCGCTTATTGGTATCTGGTTCTTATGATATGTACAGTGAATAATGAATAATGGACTTGTTTTTTCGCCGGTTTTAAATTTTTTGTAGTTTAACCGTGATAATGGAGTGAATGAAAACGAAATACTGAAATTTGGAAAGGAGTTTTTTCTGGACTTGCCGAGTGTAATCGAAGCTAAAAAAAACTCCTCTACGATGCGGCTATACCTGGGACTGAGCTTCCGAGAAGACAGGGCCAAAGGCTTTGGAAAGCCATCTGAAGGATATGTTAAGTATATTTGAGAAATGTGACGATGAAGACATAGACCTACCAATGTTTGTAATTCGTTCTCCAAATGATGTACCTATCATTCCTGCTTTGGTTTATTCGAGTTTTGAACGCGAAATTTAATAGAATGGAACACTTCCTAAAGACTGTTTCAAGTAAGTTCGATTCGTATGATAATCACTTTCCACCACTGCCTGCCCGTGCAACGCCGTCAACTGACTCTCACACCACTGTTGTTGTCTCTAAAGTGCCGCAAACACTAAATGACCCGATAAAACGCAAAAAAAGTGCTCGATAAAGTGAGCTGTCATGATGCAGTTACCAAGCTGAGTTTGCGAGGTGACAAATGGCTAATCAATGTTAAAAAATCTGCTGCTGAAGAATTCAAAGACTCTATTTCAGTGATTTTAGCAGAATCTCCATCCAAGGTGATCACTAAACGGTTTTTCGGGATAGTCAGAGGAATATCGAAGGAATTAGACCTCTCATTCTTTCAAGGATATCCAGGTGTGGTGGAAGCTATGCGGCTCGGTGACACTGGCACGGTTAAACTTGAGTTTTGTGACTCCATGTCAAAAGCCAAGGCTATGCAAAATGGTGTTAAACTTGGATATGAATATTTATCTGTGAAAGAATATCTGTCGGCACCTCGGTGCTGTCTAAAATGCCGTTCGCCAGACCATAAAGTAGCTGATTGTGCAAGTTTGGTTGCAAAGTGTGCACGCTGTGCGGGCCCTCATATTTCCACCAAGGATTCTCCCTGCCAGCTTGATGCAAGATGTGCCAATTGTGGTGAAAATAATGCCTCCTTTAGTCTTAGATGCAAAGTGCTGAGAGATATCATTGCCAAGAAGAAATGATTGTGCCTGTTTCGATTGTTTCGCTTAATATAAATGGTACTCGTTTAAAGGAGCATATGATTGATGAATTGTGTGACCAGTTTGACATAGTATGCCTTCAAGAACACCTCCTGACTTCTACTAGTATTAACGTGTTAAAAAGAGGTTGTAATCATTCCGTTTTTACAACTAATGTTGTGGTCACTTTGGTAGACCTTCTGGAGGCCTCGCGTGCATTGTTAAGAATAACCTGAGTTTTCTCTCTCCAGTGTGTTTTCACAGTGACAAATTCATCCTTGCGGTTCGGTTTGGTAATACTGTGCTGATAAATGTGTATCTCCTGTGTAACAAAAAAACTATTTCCGCTTTAAAACGCGTATATTAAAGCCTTGGCAAATCTTAAGGCTATTCTTGCGTCTGTTGTATCGACTGGTTATGATTTCATAGTGGTTGGTGACTTCAACACAGATATTACAAGTCAGTCAGTTCGATCCAATATAGTCCTTGATGCTTTTTCTGCTTATAAAATAGTTGAGAAAAGTGTTGATTATTCATATATTCACCAATCTGGAAGTTTGTCTAATATTGACCATGTAGTTTCCTCGCCAAATATTAATGCATTGACTGTTCTTGTTCATGAAGACTATCTTGATATTGACCACCTCCCGATTTCGTTCTCTGCTTCAGTAGTCGCTTCCCGTTCTACTAGACCATTTACACAAAGTTCTAAGTGGTTTTACAGGAATAACTGGAGTAGAGCTAATTTTGCACTTTATATTACTACGTTGTCCGCATTATTGGGTTCTATAAAAGTTCCTTACCATTTGCTTCAAGTTACTGACTGTTTCTCAAATGATAAGCAGTCTCTAAATGAATATTATGATAAAATAATTTGGTGCTTAAAACAAGCAGAGGCGACTGCTGTTCCTCTAGAAAGACTAAAGTTAAAACTAGAAAACCAGAATGGGTTTTGGACCCAGAATTTAAAGTTGTAAAGAATAAAGCTAAGTTTTTGGCTACGAATATGGGTGTCTTGCAGTCGGCCAAATCGAGGAGTTGTCTTTGATCTGAAGCAAAGTACCAAGCGTGCTTATAAAAAACGTTTACGGCAGTCTAGGGTATCTGGTTTTGATTTTCCTGTGTCGAGAGAGGAGTGGTCTCATGTTATGAATTTGGATAAGCTTAGTAGTGATTTTCTGAAAGTCCTATAGCAGTTCATACTTGGGTGTCGTATTATAATGATATTTTCGGCAAGGTGAACCGGGAAGTTGAAAAGCTTTTTAGTAACCTTCTTGAGTTGTGTTTGCCTAATCATATTTCTCAGAGTAATGTATTACCAGTTTCTACTGTTGATATTGGTCAAGCTATTAAGAACATGCAATCTAGCTCTGTTGATCAAGACGGAATTTCGTCTTATCATCTAAAAGTAGTTTGCCCAACTTTGATAGATCATCTTCAGCTACTGTTTCAAATATGTTTGTCTCTACTTCTATGGTTCCTGACAGTTTTCTCTGTGGCACAGTCACCTTGGTTTTGAAGCGTGGAAAAACTTCGTCAGAGTGTAGTTCTTATCGACCAATTACTGTTTCGTGCACTCTTAGCAAAGTTTTTGAATATATTCTTCTCCCTTTCATTTCAGAAAATGTTAATTTTGGTGAAAACCAATTGGGCTCTCAAAAAAGGCTGGGATGTCAGCACGCCCATCGTGTTCTAGCTTCCCTCCTGTTGCAATCTGTTAATGATAAATCTCCCCTTCATATCTGTGCTCTTGATCTTTCGAAAGCTTTCAATAGTATAGTTCACTCACATGCACTCTATTCCTTTTTTTCCAACAATATTAAACCTTTCTATTGTTGTATTGTTACAGTACTGGTATTCGAACTCTTTTATTCGGGTAAAATGTAATGGAGTAGTTTCTGATTCAAAGGTGTTTCTTCGGCGTGGGGTCCGTCAAGGTGGTGTGTTTTCTCCAACTATTTTTAAGTTATGTATTGCTCCTATTCTTTTATTCTTGCCTTCGACTTTCATTTCTGATGGAATTGATGTCTCGTATCTTGCTTATGCGGACGATGTTCTCCTTGTCAGTCGTTCTAGGGCTGAACTCTCACATACTGTCAGCTGGATCTGAGACCAGTTCAGACGGATTGGGTTTATGTTGAACGTTGATAAGTGCGAAATATATTTCATTTAATACGAGTGCGAGTCTCCCTCTTAATTGTGTTTTTTTTTTCTCTATTTCCTGTGTCTCTCATTTTCGGTGGCTTGCTCTTCACATTACTAATAATCTCAAAACACTTCGGACTCTGACAGTTTCTAATGCAAAAAAAAAATCAGATAGGATATTCAAAAATTGTTGCAAATAGAGGGAGGTACAATAGAAAAGCACTTGGGAAATTATATTCTTTATTTTGCGATCATTCTATTCTTTTTTTATTTGGTTTTCTTCCAATTCTGAAGCCTAAAGATCTGAATTCTATCCGTACTTATTATTTTAAATTTTCTTGGTACCTTTTGTGCCTCCCTCCGTGGTTCCGGAACCGGAATCTAATATCGCGATTCGGCCTCCCTGATTTACGGGAAAAAGTGACTGTGCTTGCAGGAAAGCTGTCGTTGTCTGCAGGTCTTACTGCGCACCATAATTTACGTTGTTTTATGTAAATAATTGTTAAGTGTGCGAGTTTGCTTTTTTGTTGTTGTTGTTTTTTTTTTTTTTTTTTTGTTCTTGATGTACTCTGCTTCTTTTTTATAGTGGGTAATAAATAAATTATTATTATTAAAGAAGATTTTTAAATTTACAACCATAATTTCCATGAGAAAGGTATTTTCCAGGTGGTGAGTTTTCCGTGGGTGGAGGAGGGGACATTTCCCGTGGGGGACAAGGGTAAATGCTTAGACCCATAGAAAGTGACAGGGTGAAGGGAACCCCAATTAAAAGACATAAGAAAGAGAAATAAATCTGGATCTAAGAGATTATGATGTCCAATTTTCTTTGTTTTTGTGACAACAAAACAGAGCATTTTATAAATCATCTTGACAGTAATTTATATAAAGACTGAAAAAAAATAAAACAATTCCAACAAGGTTGAACATGTACAGATTCTAACTTGTGTTTTACCCAATGTAGGTATAGTGGTTGAGTTGCACAAGGGTTCAGTTGCACGGGGTTGAGTTGCACAGTGGTTCAGTTGTATGGTGGTTCACTTGCATTGGGGTTCAGTTACATGGGGGTTTAATTAAATAGCGTTAAGTTGCATGGGGTTCAGTTGCACAAGGGTTCAGTTAAAGGGGGTTCAGTTGCATGAGGGTTCAGTAGCATGAGGGTTCAGTTGCACAGGAGTTCAGTTTTACAGGGGCTCAGTTGCATGGTGGTTCAATTGCACAGTGGTTCAGTTGTACAGTGGTTCAGTTGCACTGTGGTTCAGTTGCATGGTGGTTCAGTTACAGAGGTTCAGTTGCTTGGGGTTCAGTTACAATGGAACCCATATGTCTCCATGTTCTACTCTATTATCCTTGTTTGAAATATGTACCACATCAGATACCTCAGTTAGCCAGTCCAGCATCAATGAGGATTCTCTCTGCCAATCTTCTGATTCAATGCATACAGAACATGATGAACAAGGACCAGATATCAATGGCTGCTCAAAAGTAAGTTCAATTTTTGCCTTCTATTACCCAATGTAGATTAAATTACAAACAAAATAAATGAATTAAAAGTCTAATTTGAGGTAAAGATTATGATCTGGTTCTACTTACTGAAATATGCCCTAAGAATACAAAGATTAGATTAGAAGATACACATATTCAACTGCCCTGTTACCAAATCATCTCTAACCTCTCATCAAAAGAATGCAACCGTGGAGTCCTAATTTATGTAAAAGCAGCATATATTGTCCAGGAACTTCATATAAAGTCTAGCCTGCCATCTATGGGAATCCATTTGGTTTGATATCACAGGCCAAGGCAAAGACCTATGTCAAGCCAGGATTGGATGTGTATACTGTAGTCCCTCAGCATCCTCCTCCGTTGATACCAAGTATGTGCTCTAAAATATGTTCTGCAAAGCCATAGAAAATTCCAAAGGTGATTTTTATATATAGGAGGTGACTTAAATTTTCCTGATATCTTGCAGAAGGAAGATTTTCCATATAACCCAGTTACTTGTAGTTCATCCACCATCAGTCCCTTTGTTGATTGTATTCATGATCTCTCTGCCTTCCAAGCGATCAACCAACCCACACATTGTTGCCCCCACCAGCAACCAATATTACTTGACCTAGTCTTTGTTAACAATAATGAACTGATCCAAAGGATAAATTATCTCCCGCCTATTGGTAAAAGTGACCACCTTGCCATTGAATTAGTTACCCATAGACACAAAGCAAGAAATGGACATAAAAAAGATATTTACAGACTATGAGGTGATTAGGGTCATATTGAGGTAAATTAACTGGGAGTTGACCCTCCAGGGTGGGATCAATGAGCAGTGGGAGAAATTCTGGGCTCTAATCATGGAAACTTGGCAACAGAACACAAAAAAAAGTTTTATCCCCATACCAAAGATCTTACCATACATGGCAGCTGGCATAAGACAAAAAAGAAACTTAAAGAAACACCACTGGAGAAAAAAAGATATGTCAGGCCATTATGAAAAATATGTCAAAGCCCGTAATAAATTAAGGAATCTCGCCAAACAACTGTACTGTAATTTTGAGACAAGAATCACCAACCAAAGTACATTGAACCCTAAAAAATTCTGGAATTATGTATCAAGCAGAGATCACAACTGGAGATCAATAAAATGCTTAACAACAAGTTACAAAAATGAAGTCATTGTCACCCAAAATATAGTGGATCTTCTGAATGAGCAATTTGCATCAGTCTTCACAAATGAACCCCATAATGTTCCCATTCCCAACTCAAAGTACAACATCCAGAAGCAAATGAGTCACATTACACTTACTACTTTTATGGTTGAAAAACAACTCAAAAGCCTGGACATCAACAAAAGTGCTGGTCCTGATAACATTCATCCTCACCTGCTAAAAGAAGCTGCTTGTGAAATTGCCCCTGCACTATCTATACTTTTGCAACATTCCCTTCATCATAAGTGTGTCCCCTCCCAATGGAAAGTAGTCTATATCACACCTATCTTTAAAAAGTGGGATATTTCCAAAGCTGAAAATTATAAACCTTTCAGCCTCACCTCTGCTGCTGCAAAGGTCCTTGAGAGGATTGTTAATGCTGCACTTCTTCAACACCTTGTTACTAATGAAATTATCTCCAACAGACAACATGGCTTTCTCCCAGGACAATCTGTAGAAACTAACCTTCTAGACACTTACAAACAGGTTACCCAGCTACTGTACAAAAGCCTTCCTGTTGATTTGATTCTTTTAGACCTAGCCAAAGCATTCGATAAGGTCCCACATAATCAGCTTGGTTTTAAGCTAATAGCAGCAGGAATCCATCATGAATTAGTAGACTGGCTAATGGACTTCCTGACTGGTAGATCTCAGACTGTACAGCTCTTTACAACAGATAGCAAATGTACATACTCTCAGCCCTGTAATATTCTAAGTGGTGTTCCCCAGGGAACAGTTTTTGTGGCCCATATTGTTTCTTTTTTATATACACAATATGATTACCAAAGTCAACAGCCACTTAACACTTTATGCTGATGACTCAAAATTATTTGGTTTACCCGATAAATCATCAATACAATCTGACCTTGACCACATTCAGGCATGGGCAGACAGGTGGTTTCTCTCTTTCAACATATCAAAATGCAATCACCATTCATTTTGGTAACAATATCCTCTGCACCAATACACTATGAATGATAACCAGACATCATCCCCTATTCCCCTCCAAACTTGCACCAGTGGCAAAGACCTGGGAGTCACAATAGATAATCTTCTGAAGTTCCATGAACACTCTGCAAGAACTGTTTCCAAAGCAAATTCTACCCTTGGACTAATTAAAAGACTACTTACTAGCCAATCACATAGAATCTTCTTGAAGCTATACAAGGCAATTGTGAGACCAGTTTTTGATTTTGGAACCTGTTTTGCTGGTCCTTTTTATAAGCGTGATATAAAGTTGATTGAAGGTGTACAAAGGAGGGCCACCAAATGCATCTCTGGACTTGGGGAGAAACCATATGGTGAAAGGCTATCTAACCTAAAACTACCATCTTTGACCTTCCAATGCAAGTGGAGTGACATGCCACTCACATATAAATTTGTCAACCAACCCCAAAATAAGCTCTTAAACCAGTTACCCAACAAAAGACAAACATGAGGTCATTCTAAGAAGCTTCATAAGCCCCAAGTTAAAAGTAGAATCAGACAACATATCGTTAGCCAAAGGGTTATAAATGATTAGAACTGTTTAAGCAAAGGAGACAGTGTCTTAAAACATCAGCTGAAGTTTTTAAAAGGACACTCAACAAGGAATGAGAAGCCAAACCTTCAAGATACAACTGGAGCTGCCCACCATTGGTGTCTCATAAATAGTGATTGATATATGTGTACATACAACAAAGTTGTGCTAAGATGCTGATGCTGCTTGTCATACCCAACCAACTTGGATACTCTATCAGAAATTGATGTTGTGCAGCGGTGTGAACTCTAAACTACAGAAGAATGGTCCCCTTGATCATACCTATCTGTGGTCACCATTACAAAGTGGGCTTAAATTGCATCTATCCTAGCACACTCTTAGTTGGAAGGCATGTCACTGGGCCATAAACACAGTCGCAACACTGTTCTTTTTATACTTTCGTGTAACTTGTTTTTAAACTGCCTTCTCACCAATGTAGTCAAACAGATCCAACATTGGACCTTATTTCTCTCTGAAGTACAAACTAAGGTAATATACCTCAGTGTCAGTCATGGAATCTTCCTAAATTGTTTTTTTCTTTTGTTTTGAATTAACCTATACCCATAGGGACCTTCATGAAGGGGGGATGGAAGGTTAAGTGAAAGTATTTGCAGGTGAATGACTAGGCTATTATCTTCAAAATCTTATAAAAGGGGTAAAACACCTCTTTTAGGGTAAGACTGCTTTTCTTTGGCATTCCAGAAAAATAGAGATGGGTTTTTTGACTGCACCTAGTTTACTACAGCATGACACAATATGAGTGTAGTAATAAGATCCCTGTCTACTTGGTGATATTTTCACCAATAATTCATAGGCTCATAATTTAAATAATTTAATTAATTCATGCTCATAAATTTAAAATGTGTTCTCTATTTTAACAAGCAATTAAAAAGAAAAATTGTATTTAATATTTGGGATTTATAGAACAAATATCAAGCAATAAAAGTTATCTACTTAGAATCACAAGAAAATCAGCTTTCTGTTAATATGTGAATAAAACTGAAACACAGAAAGGATATATACATTAAAATAGGATAATTGGTTTTTCAAACAAGAGGTCCTTGAAGGCAAGACAATAAACTAGTAGTTTCAAGTGTTTGATCTTAAATAGTGTTAATAATTAACCATATAAATAGATAGCTTAGATTTCTAACTATTCATGTTTTTTTTATCATATTTACAAATAATAAATTACTGACAATTTTTAGTAAATTTTAGGTATTTTATAGGCTAAAAACTGACTTAAAAATAAATTGAAGATACTCTATATAACTGTTTCACAAACAAAATGAACATAGCACTTGATGCCCTAATTATGTTCTTTCTGAATATGCCTATCATAATTGCTTACTAGGCTATTTATCAAAATTAAGAATTTCCTGATTTTTATGGTGCCTAGAGCTATATGTGAGACCATTTGGGGGAGGCTATGGCTATTATGAATTGTCAAAATGAAAACAGAACAATGAAAAAGAGTATAATATAGGCTAAGCAATTTAAAATTGTCTAACAACTTTGACTGGTTAGACTAGCCTATAGTAAAAAGTTACCTGAGGCTCAAATGTATGAATCTTGTGTCAGAATCTTGATTATAATTACAGCAGGATCCTTGAGGGGGTGGGGGTGATATTTGAATTAGATAACTGAGTTTCAAGACCTAGGCTAGTCAAAGTTTTGCCTAATAGCCTATGCTGTTACAAATAGTGACTGAATCAATCAACATTGATGCAAACAAAAAACTTTTTAGGATAATGTCATGCAAAACAAAACACCCTTAGACATCCTGGCTGGCAGGACGTCTGTACTGCCAGCTGGGTGCCAAGGTTACCAAGCTGATTACCAAGTGGTTGGCATACTGTGTTGGGACTCCTCTGCTTGAAGGCCATAGGTTTGATCCCTGACATGGCTGGATGGGGATCAGTGGTGTGGCTCTGTAAGCTCAGCCAGAATCAACCCAGCTCTTAATGGGTACCTGGAGAAACCTAGGGAAGGTAAGCAGGAAGGGTGTGCAAAGACGCTGGATGGCTGGCCCCAAACCCCACATTGCACTTCCTGGCTGAAGGGCCACAAAACGGAGATCAACACTGCTAGATTGGACCTTGAGGGTCTAGTGCCGTCATACTTACTTGATCGAAACACAATAATGAAGAAGACTTGGATACCTGAATAAACCAGCTTTTTTTATGTACATTTAAAAAAAATTGACGGATCATCAAATTTAGGTTCTTCTGTGAACTGTTGAGAGCGCAGTCGCAGTGCTTCTACTGTATATTTCCGATCCCATCAGTTTTAAAAGTCAGAAAATTCCGACACCATACCAAAGAAAATCCAATATTTTTTCCGACACCACACTTGACACCACAACCTTTTGATTTTCACAAGACAAACTTTTACACTGTCCGTCCAATAGCTCCTCCTCCCTCAATGGTAACATGTGAATATTTACCATTCCCCCCCCCCAAAAAAAAAAAAAAATCCGCACCTTAATCAATCTCGCTTTTATTCTTTTTCACTTCATATATTTCTAAGAAATCATATAAAATTCTGTTTTTCCTTAAATGAAAAAACAAACTTTCATCATTTTTTCCTTTTTTATCTGCACTTTTGTAACTACACTTAACACACATTTCAGCCATCGCGCTGGCTTTTACACTTTGAGTTTTTATTTTAAGAGGGGGGGGGGGGTGATCAACTTTAAATCATGGGACATATGTCTTTTTTTCATTCCAGACTTAACCTGCATAATCGAGGTAAGGGTTATACTTTTAAATGAGTTTCTATGATCTGTTTTAACATCTTTCAATGTTGACAAGAACCACTCTACACTTACATTTACAGGCTTTTACTTACAGTAGAGTAGTTTCATCTAAAATCCGTTTCAACGGATTTTGCCGTGGACAAGAAATTCACAACTTGTCAAAAATTTTAAAATTGTGGACCCGACGGCAGCTGTAATTGAACAAATTCAACGGTACAGTGAGAAAGTTTCTTCCCAACCTTGGTACCGTTTGCTAAGACACTGAATCAATGTCCATTTAATTTTGTTTACCCGTCTCTAGTCATATTTAGTCTCTTGTCATATTTAGTCTTTTTATCGTCTCTTCTCATATTTAGACTTGTCTGATATGATTATTTACTGTATATATATTTTTTTTTTCAAATTCACTGATGATTATTTGGGATTACCAATTTATTTCTTACAAATTATTTTTTACCAAAATGCTCATATTGGTTATGTTTGTTCAGTACTTGGGACTTTAAGAAGTAAAATTTCTTACGTACCTGCAGTGCAGTGTATAATTGAGTTTTTGTTTCTCGTCTTTGTAATTTGTTCCAAGTGTTTTGTTTTTTTTGTGTATATGTTTTTTTTGTTTTTAATGATACTCCGTCTTTTGTACCTTTTTTTGACGGGTAATAAATAAATAATAATAATAATCATGCATATTTATGGCCATTTTCATTGCATCAGGAACTAGTGGATGTAAAATCAAATCATAAAATAATTTCAGCTCTGGACCGCTCTGGTACGTATTTTTGGACCACTCTCTAAAGTCTAAAGGAAGAAGCCATGGTCTGTCATTTGCCTACATCTACAGAGTTGGGCTATCCTGTTGATCCCTTCGAACTGAATCTCATCGTCATAAGTTGTGTTGAATCATATCTAGAAAGGATGTCAACTCCATCCTAGAACATCATTGAAAGCTTCGACTAAGAACCACAGCAAACTACCAAAAAAAAGCTTTTGTTTCATCTGAAATGTAGTTCTACGATAATTTAACAGTGACTATTCGGGATGTACCTTTATCCAATAATTACAATTACGATAAGACTGACTTGATAGGTAACCCCAGAAAATATATATGCATTGCAAGAAGAGGTGCCAAATGCCCCACCAGAATAAAAAAGCAAGGATGAATATTTTGTTGGATCACAATTTGTTTTCCCACTTTTCACCAGAATGTTGAAAATCTGCAGAGAAGACAACATTCAACTTGATTGCCTTCCATCAAACACTACAAATATACTGCAACTACTTGACGTTGCTATCATGCTCCAATAAAAAATATCTCCTGGAAAATCTGGAATAAAATGGGAAAGTAAGTCTAAAAAATGACTTTGCCAATTGCTTCTCGTGCTAAAGTCATCCGGGAGTACGCACTTACAGCCCCAAAAAAACCCCACAGGATGTTGTGGACGATATAAGAAAAGTTTCATTGTCTTGCAAGCCCGCAGATTTGGCAAATCCGTCAGGAATTTACCACGCATACATCTTAGCATCGTACCGGAGAGAAGCTTCAGGGATGCAGAAGATTCGAGGGATGAGTCCAACACGACTGACGCGTTAGGATGCAATAGTGGTTCAGAAGCGGAAGTTATTGAGTCGGCTGGCGCCAACCCTTCTATTGTCAAGCGGGGCAATAACCAAAACGCGTTTATATAACCCGTCATCCTGCGTGGATTGACATTGGTCGTAAATTCTTCATGGGTCATACTTCTAAGTGTTGTCTGGCGTTGGAGGTAGATGCTTCTTCTTCTAACGGCTTGCTGAACGTGATATGCCTGTGGAAAGACAAGGATAGGTCCTTCATTTCTCCAAGATAAGACTCAGCATCCATCCGTTCTGACCAAGTTGAGGGAGATCTTCCAGTCCTTCGAATCACTCATATTGATTCATGACCAAGAAAGACTTTTGCGAACTTTAGACCCTTATTTTAATTTGCAGACACCCCCCCCCCAAATAGAAAGCCCTGTTAAATCATGATTACAAGGATTTCTCCAAATACAGAAAGTGAAAGCTGCATCCAGCTTTCATTGCAATGTAATAAAAAGAGTTTGTTTAATTAAAAGTAAGGAGCGACGTTAAAACTTAAAACCAACAGAAATTATCCCGTATATGAAAATGGCTGTCCCCTACTCAACGCCAAGCTCTTTCAAGTTTGACTCTGTCTCAGAACTTTATTTTTTGAAACAATAGAAAACTTTAGCATAAAAAGCGAGGCGTTGAGGAGGGGACAGCCCCTTTCATATACGGAAAAATTTTTGTTTGTTTTAAGTTTTGATGTTGCTCCTTACTTTCAGTTGAAATTTTTTTTTTTTATTTAATTTCTGATCTTTTTTTAGATAATGTTGGGAAATCCAGCACCCCCGTCATAACAATGTCTCTTCCTCCATGGAAAGATCCTACCACATAACCCCTGACCTCCTCCCCACTACCAGAAAAAAATCCCCCTTGAAAACGTCTGTATACTTCCCAATAACCAGTACTATATATTAACATTGGGTAAAGTTCAAAACTTTCAGCCCTCTCCCCGGAGACTTTGGCGGATTCAGTCATCCTAAAAGACATAGTTATCCTATGTTCGACCATGCTGAAAAAATGGCTATTTCAAAATTTTTTATCGGGTGACTGGGAAAAAAATGAGCGTGGGAGGGGACCTAGTTGCCCTCCATATTTTTGGTCAATTAAAGAAGGCACTAGAACTTTTAATTTCCGTTCCAATGAGCCCTCCCACGATATTCTAGGACCACTGGGACGATACGATCACCCCTGTGAAAAAAAAAAAAAAACAAATAAACATGCATCCGTGATCTTTCTTCTTGCAAAAATACAAAACTCCACATTTTTGCGGATAGGAGCTTGAAAACTCTATAGTAGGGTTCTCTGATAAGCTAAATCTGATGGTGTGATTTTCATTAAGGTTCTATAACTTTTAGGGGGGTTTCCCCTTTTTTCGAAAATAAGCCAAATTTGCCAAGGTGCGTAACTTTTAATAGATTGGACTAAACTTGATGAAACTTATATATTTTTAAATCACCATTAAAATTTTATTCTTTTGATGTATCTATTGGTGTCAAAATTCCTTTTTTTTAGAGTTTTGTTTACTATTGAGCCGGGTCATTCCTTACTTTGATATAAAGATTCATATAGTTTTTATTCTGTTTTGGAAGTCTCTATTGATGAAACACAAATAAACTATCGGATTCAGAAGAATTCAACAATTCAGTTCCCAATCCCAGGCAATAAAGAGACTGGTAATTGTAAGAAGTACTTTTGCCATTCTTCTGCAATCGTCAGGCCACAAAACTGGACTTATTTGAAGCAGCTAGAAGAATCATAATCGATATTCACAATGATCTTTTAGCAAAAAAATCATTTTAATAAAAAAAAATCACAATTTAAATCAACAAGAAAATACTGGAACTTACACAACTCAGGGCCATATGACTTAAATGAACAAAAAATACAACAAAAGAAACATGAAGTTTCAATGCCTGGATGTAGCACGATATATTCTAGCAATAAATAGTATAAAACCGTGGAATAAACTATCGGATTCAGAAGAATTAAACGGTTCAGTTCCCAACCCCAGGCTCTACAAAGGCAAGAGACTAGCAAGCAATAAGCAAGAGATAGATTTGCAGTGCTCTTGCCATATTTCCTGAAAAAAACGGGACTTATTTTGAAGGAGCTAGAAGACTCATAAACGATTTTTAAAATGATCTTTTACCAAAACCTGATTTATCAAAAAAATAATCACAATTTAACTAAATAAGAAAACACTTAAAATTACCAAAATCAGTGCCGTATGACATTAATGAACAATAAATACAACAAGTGAAATTTCAATTCGTAGATACATCACGAAATATTCTAGTAATAAATAATCTAAGAAAAGGTCTCTTGCAAACGTAAAAAGGGATCTAGTATGCAAATCTATATATGCAAACTAGCCGAATTATAATGGGAGGATGAGTATATTTTCAAACAGATCAGAAGATAGGTTGTTTGGGTGCAAAACGAGGAATTTTTTCATTGGGTGCCCTTGAGTAAGTACGAATTCTAAACAGCCAGAAGTAGATCGGTGAAAATTTCGCAACTGGAATTCAGCCTCAAAATGGCTTTGATTTGAATACTTAAATTCATTCATACTATTTTGCATATTAGGTAATTTCGAAGACCACATTACCTTTCCATGACGATCAGTAAAAGTGCAAATAGGGATATATCCTTCTGCTGATCAAAACCTAATAAAAGGAGGTTATTAGGTTGTGAATTATCACAACCTAATAAAAGGATTTATCCCCACTCGACTTCTTATTTATTTTGGATATTTGAAATCTTTTACAGACACACGGTATTAACTCAATAATTCAGTAGCAGAAACAAATACGATTATTAAATGCTTTTTCAAAATATGTGTTATAATATGTTCCTACAAATATTTATTAAAGTACGGCATATTACCCCACACATACTTGGGATTTGTTTTGAAACAAATGGAAAACGAAAACTTTTTGTTTCTAAAGACTCACTCTTTTCTAAGAATGAGTTGTCTGATGGAGTTAGCTACTATTAATACTATGAATAATAATACACTTTTACTGCTAGTACTGTTCTGACTACTACCACAACTACTATGATACAAGTACAATTTGGGCTAAGGGTACGAAGGTGAAAATTTGACAGAATATTGAGGGGGAATTTGATCTAAATCAAAACACTATATATGCAGATTGTCAAAAGGGAGTATCTCAAGAATGAATTTGGGTATTAAGTTGGAACTTTCGGACAATACTTAAAGGGGAACATACATTGACAAAAAGGTAATACATGCATATCATTACTAACACGATTACCACTGCTACTTTTACTAATGCTACTACTGCTGCTAAGCTACTCCAACTAATACTTCAATTTCATCAACTCGTAAGGCTTAGAGTATTAAGATGAAAAAAGCGTCAAAAGGAGATCGAAAGTGCACATCAGCTATACTTTTGGAACGACTTATCAAGCCAAGGTGAAACTTCTGGGGCATCATGAAATTGATGTTTAACTGAACATCTGGAAAGATGTTCATGCTACTACCGCTATTAATGCTATGACTACTACTGTTGCTATCAGTAAACAAATACAAAACTAACACTACAACTACTTCTACCATCACTGAAACTGCCGTGATACTAGCATTATTAAGGCTAAGTCTATGGAGGTAAAATTTTGAGAGAATATTTGTGACAAATTCCAACTAACAAAAGACACTATGTGCATTTAGATTATCAAAAGAGCGTATCTTAAAGTACCAAGGACACCAAAGTGAAAAAACATTTAGCCTTCTAGATCTATCCTAGGACTATGTATACCTGGAAACCCGTGTTTACTGCGAATTTTCTTTTTAGTTGCTATAAGCTGTTCATAAATGCTGTTGATTCCTATATTAGTGATCAGTATTTATCTTATATGGACTAGACTACATTACTTTTCAGGTAAAAATGCCTCTCAGCGTAGCTTTATTCTTTTGTACATAGGAAGATTAATATACATTTTTCAATGCCCATATATTGATCTGCTATCTCAAGATTGACAATCACTGGCACATTTGGCAAATTTAGAAGTGATTATTGAATCATAAAAAAGAATGAAATGAAACATCAAGTGATATATTCACCTTCATCTAAGCTGAATTACATTGTAAACTGCAAATTTAACAAATATTGTCTTGTGTTAGAGTACATTGATACCCTAAAGCATAATTTCTGGTTTAACTGGAGTTATTAGGTTAGGTCTGATTAGGTTAGGTTACGTATTTAATATATGCGTGTGTGTGTTAAACTCAAATATACCTTCACTATCCAGTTCTTGGGAATCTAACTTAGATGGTAAAGTGGAAGATCCAGGTGAAATACAGACAGATAGATTTTGAGGATCAGATGACCAAATAGAATTATAGTTTTCCATGAGGATTTTGATATGAGTTGGGGTGAAGTATTTTGAGCTTCTAGAAAAAAAAAATGAACGCACAGATAATAATAAAACTATAAGTATTCTCATTAATCTACCCAGGGAAAAAATAAAATTCATCAAAAAGTGAAAAAATATGGAAAATGAGACAAAACAAGAGGCCACAACAAAATCCTTGATAATTTGATTATTATGACACAAAGCTCTAAAATCAGAATTTTATTCACATATTTCATGTCCAAATAATGGCTAATTAATTTTTATAAAAAGAAATACCTGGAGATAATAGACTTAATCTCACTCAGGACCATTTTCTAGAAATAAAGTGGAAAGAGAATAAGTGCTTTACAGACTTAGTGTAACTCCAAAAATGAAAAAAGTCTCATGAAATTTTTTTATCTGGCAATAGTTCCGTTTTAAAATTTAAATTTGTTTGAAGTGTTTTGCAATGATTTAGAATAAAAATCCAGCCTCCATATAGAAATTTTTAAATATGCTTGAAAGTCTTATACAATATTTTCTTGTTTTGTAACAAAAGGAAAAACGTCTTCAAACATGATCATTTCTGATTAGAACTGATTCTAAAACATTGTAAGTTGAATCATACCTGTACCACTACTATCCCCATCCTCAGGAGCCAACTCGGACGCTAAAGTGGAGTTTCTGGATGAAAGAACCACAGGTAGATTTTGATGTCCAGGTGACAGAGTACAACCTGAAGTTTCAATGAATGTTGTGCTATCAATTGATGAAGTATCTTCAACTCCTATAACCAAACAAATATACTGATAGAAAAAACTCATTCTCATTAATTTACCCCATGCATAAAAAAAAAACAATGGTTGGACAAAAAAAAAATATTAATAATAATAACAAAATAGATTGAAGGGAAATATTATAGGTAATGTAAAAATAAATTTTGCTAGTGTCTTCATTATGTACCCTACAAATTTCAACATTAAATAACTCAAAATGCATCTTTCTTAGAAAAAGAAATGACTAAAGACCTGAAGTTTGTTTGATTAAGGCTTAAATTTCCAGTAGCATGTACATGAAATATAATATGTTTTAAAGAATAGAATCTAATCAGCAATTTGCTGATCAGCACCCACAAGACACAATTGTTGGGGCCCATGAATCATTGCTTTAGTTTTATGTTGTTTTTTTTTCTTCTTGTTTGAGCTTTCACCCATGGAAATAGATAAGAAGAAACAACAAACAAGAAAATAGAATATGAAAAAAAAAGTCCTGTGCATCCCTGTTTTCAAACAAGAAATAGCTTCATAGTTGAAAGCATAGCATTTATGAATTAAGTCAACTCCCATGATTTTTTGAATAAAATATCTTTAATAGTTTTATTGGAGGTGGCACCTTGGGTCATAGAGGGAGGGCCAGGGGTCAGTTCCCTTAAGCTTTGGAATAAAATATCATTTGTAAGTTTTTTAGTGGGATTGGGGGTTGGGCTTATCTGATCTTTGAACTATTGTAAAAACCCTTGCATAAAAACCTTACATGCCTAGGGGAACTAGTTGCAACCCTTCCCCTGGGCTCTGGGGGTTACGTTAATTTCAAATTTTTGTTATCTAATCATTGGACTATCTAAACAATATGGCTATCTCAAATCTTTATTGGATATATTTGGGAAAAAGAGGGCATGTATATGTGGGAGGGGGAGGATAAATGCCCTCTAATCACTTTTGACTCTTAAAAATGAACTAGAGCTTTCAATTTCCAATCAAATGAACCCTCTCTGAAATTTATCCAACCACCCCTTACATAAAAACCTTATATGCTCCTGGGGCATAATTTACAACACTTGCCCCTAGGCTCTGGGGGTGTGTGTTGACCCCAGAGCTTTTTTATTTCATCTTTGAACTATTTTGAACAAGATGGCTATGTCTAAATTTTGACTGGATGCATTTGGGGAAAAAGGGCCTTGGGGAAGGGCTAGTTACTGGCACTAGGAATTCTGATTTCCAATCAAATGAGCTCCCTTTGAAGTTTATACAATCATCCCTTCCATAAAAATCATTAATTCCCTCGTGGAATAGCTACAACCTTGGCCCTGAGGGGGGGTGCATTGACCCTTGACTTTTTGTTATCTAATCTTTAAACTATTTTTACAAAATAGCTATCTCAAAATTTTATCAGATAAATTTTGAGAAAACGGTTGTGGAGGAGTAGGAGGGAGGGGGGGGGGCTACTCACCCTCCAATTATTTTTTACTTTTAAAACGGGCAGTAGAACTTCCAATTTCCAACCAAATGGGCCCCCTCTGAAGTTTAACCAGTTCCATATGAAGTGCCTCTGGGAAAAAAAAATAAACAATAAAACATTGTAACCTTATGGCTTTTTACTATAGGCAATGCTATAGTGTTACCTCTGATTCATCTCTGTGTGTGGTTAAGTCCAAACTTTACTAAAATATAATTTGAAATGATGGCATATGCCTAGATTTGGGGTACCTGACAAGAAAAAATGTTAAGAAAAAACTTTTTACTTCATAATATGCCAAATATAGTTATAGGCAACACATTTTAACTGCATTTCTGTTATACTTTACCCCAACCATCCTGCTAGTGTGCCAATACATAGGCCAAATTCTATATTTCTCATGCACTGCCCTTGTTTCTACAGATGTGCCCAAAAATAGAATGAACATCTGGCAAAATAAACACAAAATGCAAATATATATGGAAAATATATAATTTGGGCTAAAGGCTACATTTTTACATAGGAAGGGGGGGGGAGTCAGATGTAGAGGAATTAAATTTGAAATGTACTAACTATAATAATTTTGAATATTATGAACTAAGAGTGTTTCCTTTTCAACATCCCTAATTTCAGACTTAAACCAAAATTGGTTTCAAAAAGTACATAATCATGGAAATAAAACTACAAAATATAACATTTTGTATATTACAAAGCAAGAATTTCAATGTTTTGGTGATTTCTTAGGGCTTATACATATTCCTTGGGCTATGGGCTATGTGGGACAATAAAGAAGAGGGTGGTGGTGGTTGTGCTTTACAAATGAATTACTTATAATGTTTGAAGTAAGCATAAAAAAAGGAAAAGTGTTCAATGGTGTGCATGTAACTGAACCACCATGTAACTGAACCCCAAGAACTGAACACCTGTAACTGAACCACCATGTAACTTAACCACTGTGCAACTCAACCCCCATATAGCCCAACCCCCATGCAACTGAACCCTTGTGTAACTGAACCACCAGGCAACTGAACCCCAATTAACTAAACCCCATTTAACTGACCCCCATGTAACTAAACCCCTGTGTAACTGAACCCCTGTGCAACTGAACCCCGTACAACTGAACCACCGTGCAACTGAACCACCTTGCAACTGAACCACCATGCAACTGAATCACCGTGTAACTGAACCATTGTGTAACTGAACCACTGTGCAACTGAGCCATTGTGCAACTGAACTACTGTAGACAGTGAGAGCTACCATTTACCCCCCCCCCCCTTCCCACAAAAAACATCCCTTTAGGAAAATACCCTGCGGAAAATAACACCTAAAGGAAATTACCCCCCCTCCTAGAAAATACCTACCCATGGAAAATCTCCCCCTACCCCCCCCCCCCCCAAAAAAAAAAAAAAAATACCAAAAACAAAATACAATCACTTTTGGCTTATAAAAAAGACTAGAAATGCCTTGGGATTATCAAACAATTTCTTCCTCCATCCTCCTGTTGTCTCTCCCTTAGAGCTAATTCTGTATTCATTTGAAGGCTTAATGAGAGCTGAGATGTTTTGGCATCAAAATGCACCCTTTGAGATATCTCCCTCTCTTCCTAGCTACAAAACAATCAGATAACCGAATTGCAGAAGTTTCAGTTCCTTTTTAAGTTTTTTTCAATTTGTCTATTACTTACAGATAGTATTTGTCATTGGGAAACATACAAAATTTTTTGTGTGGGGGTTTTCTGGAGGATCTTTCATGAGAGGACAGTATTTGCATGGTGGGGGGGGGCAAGATTTACACATAAATTCCTTTTTTTCACTTCCCTTGGAACTTCTCAATTAAACTAAAAATGACATGACTCAGTTATCATTTCGCATTTGACCTGTGAACATCTATTGATATTTAAGCCGGATTAAATTTGGAATAAATTACAGTGGATTGCAGTGACCATCAGTTTCGAAATAAGTGAAATAATAAATTTATATTTACGGACTATTTTACCATTTGGATATATTTACTCACTCATATAAGGTCATCTATTATTTTACTATCTTTTTAATTTGGTTTGATAATCTGATTATAATTCAATTTTGCTAATTAGCGAGCAGAAGAGGGGAGTTTCTTGTCGCAAGGGCCATAGTACCTGCCGGGAGTGTTACTCCCTTAAACTGCGGGGATCTGGTAGCAGGAAACTACGCTTCCTTCGCTTATTGGTATCTGGTTCTTATGATATGTACAGTGAATAATGAATAATGGACTTGTTTTTCGCCGGTTTTAAATTTTTTGCAGTTTAACCGTGATAATGGAGTGAATGAAAACGAAATACTGAAATTTGGAAAGGAGTTTTTTTCTGGACTTGCCGAGTGTAATCGAAGCTAAAAAACTCCTCTATGATGCGGCTGTACCTGGGACTGAGCTTCCGAGAAGACAGGGGCCAAAGGCTTTGGAAAGCCATCTGAAGAATATGTTAAGTATATTTGAGAAATGTGATGATGAAGACATAGACCTACCAATGTTTGTAATTCGTTCTCCAAATGATGTACCTATCATTCCTGCTTTGGTTTATTTCAGTTTGAACGCGAAATTGAATAGAATGGAACACTTCCTAAAGACTGTTTCAAGTAAGTTCAATTCGTATGATAATCACTTTCCACCATTGCCTGCCTGTGCAACGCTGTCAACTGACTCTCACACCACTGTTGTTGTCTCTAAAGTGCCGCAAACACTAAATGACCCGATAAAACGCAAAGAAGTGCTCGATAAAGTGAGCTGTCATGATGCAGTTACCAAGCTGAGTTTGCGAGGTGACAAATGGCTAATCAATGTTAAGAAATTTGCTGCTGAAGAATTCAAAGACTCTATTTCAGTGATTTTAGCAGAATCTCCATCCAAGGTGATCACTAAACGGTTTTTCAGGATAGTCAGAGGAATATCGAAGGAATTAGACCTCTCATTCTTTCAAGGATATCCAGGTGTGGTGGAAGGTATGTGGCTCGGTGACACTGGCACGGTTAAACTTGAGTTTTGAGACTCCATGTCAAAAGCCAAGGCTATGCAAAATGGTGTTAAACTTGGATATGAATATTTATCTGTGGAAGAATATCTGTCGGCACCTCGCTGCTGTCTAAAATGCCATTTGCCAGACCATAAAGTAGCTGATTGTGCAAGTTTGGTTGCAAAGTGTGCACACTGTGCGGGCCCTCATATTTCCACCAAGGATTCTCCCTGCCAGCTTGATGCAAGATGTGCCAATTGTGGTGAAAATCATGCCTCCTTTAGTCTTAGATGCAAAGTGCTGAGAGATATCATTGCCAAGAAGAAATGATTGTGCCTGTTTCGATTTTTTCGCTTAATATAAATGGTACTTGTTTAAAGGAGCATATGATTGATGAGTTGTGTGACCAGCTTGACATAGTATGCCTTCAAGAACACCTCCTGACTTCTACTAGTATTAACGTGTTAAAAAGAAGTTGTAATCATTCTGTTTTTACAACTAATGCTGAGGTCACTTTTGGTAGACCTTCTGGAGGCCTTGCGTGCATTGTTAAGAATAACCTGAGTTTTCTCTCTCCAGTGTGTTTTCACAGTGACAAATTCATCCTTGCGGTTCGGTTTGGTAATACTGTGCTGATAAATGTGTATCTCCCGTGTAACGAAAAAACTATTTCCGCTTTAAACGCGTATATGAAAGCCTTGGCAAATCTTAAGGCTATTCTTGAATCTGTTGTATCGACTGGTTATGATTTCATAGTGGTTGGTGACTTCAACACAGATATTACAAGTCAGTCAGTTCGATCCGATATAGTCCTTGATGCTTTTTCTGCTTATAAAATAGTTGAGAAAAGTGTTGATTATTCATATATTCACCAATCTGGAAGTTTGTCTAATATTGACCACGTAGTTTCCTTGCCAAATATTAATGTATTGACTGTTCTTGTTCATGAAGACTATCGTGATATTGACCACCTCCCGATTTTGTTATCTGCTTCAGTAGTTGCTTCCCGTTCTACTAGACCATTTACACAAAGTTCTAAGTGATTTTACAGGAATAACTGGAGTAGAGCTAATTTTGCACTTTATATTACTATGTTGTCTGCATTATTGGGTTCTATAAAAGTTCCTTACCATTTGCTTCAAGTTACTGACTGTTTCTCAAATGATAAGCAGTCTCTAAATGAATATTATGATAAAATAATTTGGTGCTTAAAACAAGCAGAGGCGACTGCTGTTCCTCTGGAAAAGATTAAAGTTAAAACTAGAAAACCAGAATGGGTTTTGGACCCAGAATTAAAAGTTGTAAAGAATAAAGCTAAGTTTTTGGCTACAAATATGGGTGTCTTGCAGTCGGCCAAATCAAGGAGTTGTCTTTGATTTGAAGCAAAGTACCAAGCGTGCTTATAAAAAACGTTTATGGCAGTCTAGGGTATCTGGTTTTGATTTTCCTGTGTCGAGAGAGGAGTGGTCTCATGTTATGAATTTGGATAAGCTTAGTAGTGATTTTTCTGAAAGTCCTATAGCAGTTCATACTTGGGTGTTGTATTATAATGATATTTTCGGCAAGGTGAACTGGGAAGTTGAAAAGCTTTTCAGTAACCTTCTTGAGTTGTGTTTGCCTAATCATATTTCTCAGAGTAATGTATTACCAGTTTCTACTGTTGATATTGGTCAAGCTATTAAGAACATGCAATCTAGCTCTGTTGATCAAGACGGAATTTCGTCTTATCATCTAAAAGTAGTTTGCCCAACTTTGACAGATCATCTTCAGCTACTGTTTCAGATGTGTTTATCTACTTCTATGGTTCCCGACAGTTTTCTCTGTGGCACAGTCACCTTGGTTTTGAAGTGTGGAAAAACTTCATCAGAGTGTAGTTCTTATCGACCAATTACTGTTTCGTGCACTCTTAGCAAAGTTTTTGAATATATTCTTCTCCCTTTCATTTCAGAAAATGTTAATTTTGGTGAAAACCAATTTGGCTTTCAAAAAAGGCTGGGATGTCAGCACGCCCATCGTGTTCTAGCTTCCCTCCTGTTGCAATCTGTTAATGATAAATCTCCCCTTCATATCTGTGCTCTTGATCTTTCAAAAGCTTTTGATAGTATAGTCCACTCACATGCACTCTATTCCTTTTTTTCAACAATATTAACCTTTCTATTGTTGTTTTGTTACAGTACTGGTATTCAAACTCTTTTATTCAGGTAAAATGTAATGGAGTAGTTTCTGATTCAAAGGTGTTTCTTCGGCGTGGGGTCTGTCAAGGAGGTGTGCTTTCTCCAACTATTTTTAAGTTATGTATTGCTCCTATTCTTTTATTCTTGCCTTTGACTTTCATTTCTGATGGAATGAATGTCTCGTATCTTGCTTATGCAGACGATGTTCTCCTTGTCAGTCGTTCTAGGGCTGCACTCTCACATTCAGTCAGCTGGATCTCAGACCAGTTCAGACGGATTGGGTTATGTTGAACGTTGATAAGTGCGAATATATTTCATTTAATTCGAGTGCAAGTCTCCCTCTTAATTGTGTTTTTTTTTTCTCTATTCCCTGTGTCTCTTCTTTTCGGTGGCTTGGTCTTCACATTACTAATAATCTCAAAACACTTTGGGCACTGACAGTTTCTAATGCAAAAAAAAAATTCAGATAGGATATTCAAAATTTGTTGCAAATAGAGGGAGGTACAAAAGAAAAACACTTGGGAAATTATATTCTTCATTTTGCAATCATTCTCTTCTTTTTTTATCTGGTTTTCTTCCGATTCTGAAGCCTAAAGATCTGAATTCTATCTGTACTTATTATTTTGAATTTTCTTGGTACCTTTTGTGCCTCCCTCCGTGGTTCCGGAACCGGCATCTAATATCGCGATTCAGCCTCCCTGATTTACGGGAAAAAGTGACTGTGCTTGCGGGAAAGCTGTTGTTGTCTGCAGGTCTTACTGCGCACCATAATTTACGTCGTTTTTGTGTTTTTTTTTGTTTTTTTTTTTTGTTCTTGATGTACTCTGCTTCTTTTTTATAGTGGGTAATAAATAAATTATTATTATTAAAGAAGATATTTAAATTTACAACCATAATTTCCATGAGACAGGTATTTTCCAGGTGGTGAGTTTTCCAAGGGTGGAGGAGGGGACATTTTCCGTGGGGGACAAGGGTAAATGCTTAGACCCATAGAAAGTGACAGGGTGAAGGGAACCCCAATTAAAAGACATAAGAAAGAGAAATAAATCTGGATTTAAGAGATTATGATGTCCAATTTTCTTTGTTTTTGTAATAACAAAACAGAGCATTTTTATAAATCATCTTGACAGTAATTTATATAAAGACTGAAAAAAAATAAACAATTCCAACAAGGTTGAACATGTAAAGATTCTAACTTGTGTTTTACCCAATGTAGGTACAGTGGTTGAGTTGCACAAGGGTTCAGTTGCATGGTGGTTCAGTTGCACGGGGTTGAGTTGCACAGTGGTTCAGTTGTATGGTGGTTCACTTGCATGGGGGTTCAGTTACATGGGGGTTTAATTAAATAGGGTTAAGTTGCATGGGGTTGAGTTGCACAAGGGTTCAGTTAAAGGGGGTTCAGTTGCATGAGGGTTCAGTAGCATGAGGGTTCAGTTGCACAGGAGTTCAGTTTTACAGAGGCTCAGTTGCATGGTGGTTCAATTGCACAGTGGTTCAGTTGTACAGTGGTTCAGTTGCACTGTGGTTCAGTTGCATGGTGGTTCAGTTACAGGGGTTCAGTTACAATGGAACCCATATGTCTCAATGTTCTACTCTATTATCCTTGTTTGAAACGTGTACCACATCAGATACCTCAGTTAGCCAGTCCAGCATCAATGAGGATTCTCTCTGCCAATCTTCTGATTCTATGCATACAGAACATGATGAACAAGGACCAGATATCAATGGCTGCTCAAAAGTAAGTTCAATTTTTGCCTTCTATTACCCAATGTAGATTAAATTACACACAAAATAAATGAATTAAAAAGTATAATTTACAGTAAAGATTATGATCTGGTTCTACTTACTGAAATATGCCCTAAGAATACAAAGAGTAGACTAGAAGATACACATATTCAACTGCCCTGTTACCAAATCATCTCTAACCTCTCATCAAAAGAATGCAAGCCTGGAGTCCTAACTTATGTAAAAGCAGCATATATTGTCCAGGAACTTCATATAAAGTCTAGCCTGCCATCTATGGGAATCCATTTGGTTTGATATCACAGGCCAAGGCAAAGACCTATGTCAAGCCAGGATTGGATGTGTATACTGTAGTCCCTCAGCATCCTCCTCCGTTGATACCAAGTATGTGCTCTAAAATATGTTCTGCAAAGCCATAGAAAATTCCAAAGGTGATTTTCTTATAGGAGGTGACTTAAATTTTCCTGATATCTTGCAGAAGGAAGGTTTTCCATATAACCCAGTTACTTGTAGTTCATCCACCATCAGTCCCTTTGTTGATTGTATTCATGATCTCTCTGCCTTCCAAGCAATCAGCCAACCCACACATTGTTGCCCCCACCAGCAAACAATATTACTTGAACTAGTCTTTGTTAACAATAATGAACTGATCCAAAGGATAAATTATCTCCCACCTATTGGTAAAAGTGACCACCTTGCCATTGAATTAGTTACCCATAGACACAAAGCAAGAAATGGACATAAAAAAGATATTTACAGACTATGAGGTGATTAGGGTCATATTGAGGTAAATTATAGGGGAGTTGACCCTCCAGGGTGGGATCAATGAGCACTGGGAGAAATTCTGGGCTCTAATCATGGAAACTTGGCAACAGAACACAAAAAAAAAGTTTTATCCCTATACAAAAGACCTTACCATACATGGCAGCAGGCATAAGACAACAAAGAAACTTAAAGAAACACCACTGGAGACAAAAGGATAAGCCAGGCCATTATGAAAAATATGTCAAAGCCCGTAATAAATTAAGGAATCTCACCAAACAACTGTACTGTAATTTTGAGACAAGAATCACCAACCAAAGTACATTGAACTCTAAAAAATTCTGGAATTATGTATCAAGCAAAGGATCACAACTGGAGATCAATAAAATGCTTAACAACAAGTTACAGAAATGAAGTCATTGTCACCCAAAATATAGTGGATCTTCTGAATGAGTAATTTGCATCAGTCTTCACAAATGAACCCAATAATGTTCCCATTCCCAACTCAAAGTACAACATCCAGAAGCAAATGAGTCACATTACACTTACTACTTTTATGGTTGAAAAACAAATCAAAAGCCTGGACATCAACAAAAGTGCTGGTCCTGATAACATTCATCCTCACCTGCTAAAAGAAGCTACTTGTGAAATTGCCCCTGCACTATCTATACTTTTGCAACATTCCCTTCATCATAAGTGTGTCCCCTCCCAATGGAAAGTAGTCTATATCACACCTATCTTTAAAAAGGGGGATATTTTCAAAGATGAAAATTATAGACCTTTCAGCCTCACCTCTGCTGCTGCAAAGGTCCTTGAGAGGATTGTTAATGATGCACTTCTTCAGCACCTTGTTACTAATGAAATTATCTCCAACAGACAGCATGGCTTTCTCCCAGGACAATCTGTAGAAACTACCCTTCTAGACACTTACAAACAGGTTACCCAGCTACTGGACAAAGGCCTTCCTGTTGATTTGATTCTTTTAGACCTAGCCAAAGCATTCAATAAGGTCCCACATAATCAGCTTGGTTTTAAGCTAATAGCAGCAGGAATCCATCATGAATTAGTAGACTGGCTAATGGACTTCCTGACTGGTAGATCTCAGACTGTACAGCTCTTTACAACAGATAGCAAATGTACCTACTCTCAGCCCTGTAATATTCCAAGTGGTGTTCCCCAGGGAACAGTTTTGTGGCCCATATTGTTTCTTTTATATGCACAATATGATTACCAAAGATAACAGCCACTTAACACTTTATGCTGATGACTCAAAACTATTTGGTTTACCTGATAAATCATCAATACAATCTGACCTTCACCACATTCAGGCATGGGCAGACAGGTGGTTTCTCTCTTTCAACATATCAAAATGCAATCACCATTCATTTTGGTAACAATATCCTCTGCACCAATACACTATGAATGATAACCAGACATCATCCCCTATTCCCCTCCAAACTTGCACCAGTGGCAAAGACCTGGGAGTCACAATAGATAATCTTCTGAAGTTCCATGAACACTCTGCAAAAACTGTTTCCAAAGCAAATTCTACCCTTGGACTAATTAAAAGACTACTTACTAGCCAATCACATAGAATCTTCTTGAAGCTATACAAGGCAATTGTGAGACCAGTTTTTGATTTTGGAACCTGTTTTGCTGGTCCTTTTTATAAGGGTGATATAAAGTTGATTGAAGGTGTACAAAGGAGGGCCACCAAGTGCATCTCTGGACTTGGGTAGAAACCATATGGTGAAAGGCTATCTAACCTAAAACTACCATCTTTGACCTTCCAATGCAAGTGGAGTGACATGCCACTCACATATAAATTTGTCAACAACCCCAAAATAAGCTCTTAAACCAGTTACCCAACAAAAGACAAACATGAGGTCATTCTAAGAAGCTTCATAAGCCCCAAGTTAAAAGTAGAATCAGACAACATATCTTTAGCCAAAGGGCTATAAATAATTAGAACTGTTTAAGCAAAGAGACAGTGTCTTAAACATCAGCTGAAGTTTTTAAAAGGACACTCAACAAGGAATGAGAAGCCAAACCTTCAAGATACAACTGGAGCTGCCCACCATTGGTGTCTCAAAAATAGTGATTGATATATGTGTACGTACAACAAAGTTGTGCTAAGATGCTGATGCTGCTTGTCATACCCAACCAACTTGCATACTCTATCAGAAATTGATGTTGTGCAGTGGGTGTGAACTCTAAACTACAGAAGAATGGTCCCCTTGATCATACCTATCTGTGGTCACCATTACAAAGTGGGCTTAAATTGCATCTATCCTAGCACACTCTTAGTTGGAAGGCATGTCACTGGGCCATAAACACAGTTGCAACACTGTTCTTTTTATACTTTTGTGTAACTTGTTTTTTAACTGCCTTCTCACCAATGTAGTCAAACAGATCCAACATTGGACCTTATTTCTCTCTGAAGTACAAACTAAGGTAATATACCTCAGTGTCAGTCATGGAATCTTCCTAAATTGGTTTTTTTTTCTTTTGTTTTGAATTAACCTATACCCATAGGGACCTTCATGAAGGGGGGAGGGAAGGTTAAGTGAAAGTATTTGCAGGTGAATGACTAGGCTATTATCTTCAAAATCTTATAAAAGGGGTAAAACACCTCTTTTAGGGTAAAACTGCTTTTCTTTGGCATTCCAGAAAAATAGAGATGGGTTTTTTGACTGCACCTAGTTTACTACAGCATGACACAATATGAGTGTAGTAATAAGATCCCTGTCTACTTGGTGATATTTTCACCAATAATTCATAGGCTCATAATTTAAATAATTTAATTAATTTATACTCATAAATTTAAAATGTGTTCTCTATTTTAACAAGCAATTAAAAAGAAAAATTGTATTTAATATTTGGGATTTATAGAACAAATATCAAGCAATAAAAGTTATCTACTTAGAATCACAAGAAAATCAGCTTTCTGTTAATATGTGAATAAAACTGAAACACAGAAAGGATATATACATTAAAATAGGATAATTGTTTTTTTCCAACAAGAGGTCCTTGTAGGCAAGTCAATAAACTAGTAATTTCAAGTGTTTGATCTTAAATAATGTTAATAATTAACCATATAAATAGATAGCTTAGATTTCTAACTATTCATGTTTTTTATCATATTTACCAATAATAAATTACTGACAATTTTTAGTAAATTTTAGGTATTTTATAGGCTAAAACTGACTTAAAAATAAAGTGAAGATACTCAATATAACTGTTTCACAAACAAAATGAACATAGCACTTGATGCCCAAATTATGTTCTTTCTGAATATGCCTATCATAATTGCTTACTAGGTTATTTATCAAAATTAAGAATTTCCTGATTTTTATGGTGCCTAGAGCTATATGTGAGACCATTTGGGGGAGGCTATGGCAATTATGAATTGTCAAAATGAAAACAGAACAATGAAAATGAGTATAATATAGGCTAAGCAATTTAAAATTGTCTAACAACTTTGACTGGTTAGACTAGCCTATAGTAAAAAGTTACCTGAGGCTCAAAATGTATGAATCTTGTGTCAGAATCTTGATTATAATTACAGCAGGATCCTTGAGGGGGTGGGGGGGACATTTGAATTAGATAACTGAGTTTCAAAACCTAGGCTAGTCAAGGTTTTGCCTAATAGCCTATGCTGTTACAAATAGTGACTGAATCAATCAACATTGATGCAAACAAAAAACTTGTTAGGATAATGGCATGCAAACAAAACACACTTAGACATCCTGGCTGGCAGGAGGTCTGTACTGCCAGCTGGTTGCCAAGGTTACCAAGCTGATTACCAAGTGGTTGGCATACTGTGTTGGGACTCCTCTGCTTGAAGGCCATAGGTTTGATCCCTGACATGGCTGGATGGGGATCAGTGGTGTGCTCTGTAAGCTCAGCCAGAATCAACCCAGTTCTTAATGGGTACCTGGAGAAATCTAGGGAAGGGTGTGCAAACACGCTGGATGGCCCCAAACCCCACATTGCACTTCCTGGCTGAAGGGCCACAAAACGGAGATCAGCACTGCTGGTTTGGACCTTGAGGGTCTAGTGCCGTCATACTTACTTGATCGAAACACAATAATGAAGAAGACTTGGATACCTGAATAAACCAGCTTTTTTATGTCCATTTAAAAAAAATTGACGGATCATCAAATTTAGGTTCTTCTGTGAACTGTTGAGAGCGCAGTGCTTCTACTGTCTCTTTCCGTTCGCGTCAGTTTAAAAAGTCTGAAAATTCCGACACCATACCAAAGAAAATCCAATATTTTTTCCGACACAACACTTGTCTAAAACTGGTCTCAAATCCAACAAATATCCGACTCTAACCGACAAATCTGACAATATTCTGTCACATAGAAACCTTTTTATTTTCACAAGACTAACTTTTACACTTTCCGTCCAATAGCTCCTCCTCCCTCAATGGTAACATGTGAATATTTACCATTCCCCCCCCAAAAAAAAAAATCCGCACCTTATTCAATCTCACTTTTATTCTTTTTGACTTCATATATTTCTAAGAAATCATATAAATTCTCTTTTTCCTCAAATGAAAAACAAACTTTCATTCTTTTTTTCCTTTTTTATCTGCACTTTTGTAACTACACTTAACACACATTTTAGCCGTCGCGCTGGCTTTTACACTTTGAGTTTTTATTTTAAGAGGGGGGGGGGGGGGTGATCAACTTTAAATCATGGGACATATGTCTTTTTTTCATTCCAGACTTGGCCTGCATAATTGAGGTAAGGGTTATACTTTTAAATAAGTTTCTATGATCTGTTTTAACATCTTTCAATGTTGACAAGAACCACTCTACACTTACACTTACAGGCTTTTACTTACAGTAGAGTAGTTTCATCTAAAATCCGTTTTCAACCGTTTAATTCTGGCTCGACTTCATAACGCAGCATCCCTTCCCCATTTCCTGTATCTAAACCCATTTTGGAGAATTTTTCCCGAGCCAGAGAAAAGAAAGCTCAGATCCGCGTTTTTTAAGTATGTAAAGTTCTTGTTGTGGCTCCCGCCGTGGACAAGAAATTCGCACCTTGTTAAAAATTTTAAAATTGCGGACCCGGCGGCAGCTATAATTGAACAAATTCAACGGTACAGTGAGAAAGTTTCTTCCCAACCTTGGTACCGTTTGCTAAGACAATGAATCGCTGTCCATTTAATTTGGTTTCCCCGTCTCTAGTCATATTTAGTCTCTTGTCATATAAGATAAGATAAGATTTATTGCTGAAGAATGGCTATCACAAGCCCAAAAGGGCCGAATTCGCACTTTAGCGTCAAATACAGCGAAAAAAGAACAACAAAAACAAACAATCAAACAACAACAGAAAATTATAAAAAGGTCAATGTCAAATACGTAAAACGTTACAAACAAAACAAAGTACAAAGTAAACTCATAAAATTAGAAGGCCAATGTCAAGTCAGCAAAAAAGCCCAAAAAAAAACTCGTAAAACTAACAAGGGGATAAAGTAGAATTAAAACAAAAACATAAGTTAGTTGGTGACTAACAAACATAAATATAAAACCTCCAAATTTGCAAAATGGGCATTAAAATTAATAACTATGAGGTAAAGAGTGTGTGAGAGGGGGGGGGGGAGGCAGCGGAGATTCAGTGGTTGAAAATGTCAACTATGTAAGGGATAAAATTTCTTCTATATCTTTCTGTGCAAACTCTTATTGGGGCGAGAAGGGGGATTTTTGTTGACACAGAACGCGGGAGGTGGGGTCGAAGGGGTGAATATTGACCGGGGAAAAGGGGAGTTGTTCGAGGGTTATGAAGGGCATTGTTAGCAAAACGCAAGGTAATTTTTGCTCTCCTTTCCTTAAGGGTGACAAGGTTAGCTCTCCTAAGAAGGGAAATATAAGGTACTTTACCCTCATTGAAGATAATTCTTAGGCACCTTTTTTGTACTGCTTTTATTCTGTCCGACAATTCAATGGAGATGCCAGGATGTCAAACAGGACAGGCGTACTCAAGGGTTGGGCGTACAAATAACAGGAAAATCCTTAAACAGTGCGATTTAGGGCATTTAAATTTGTTAAGGAGTTTCAGGAGGGGAAATGCGGCATTTGCACGTTTTTAAGATGTCATTAATATGACAATCCCATTTTAAGTCGCTAGAGATGGTAACGCCCAGTAATTTCATAGTGGTAACGGACATTTCAGGGGGGATTGGACAAAAAAAAGAAGGATGAGTTTTAAGGAAATTAATAGTAAGAACAGTTGACTTTAAAGGGTTGACTTTCATATCATCAGTAAGAGCTTCGGCTGATATCGATTCCAAGATGTACATTGGGTTGCTTTTGGAATTTTTGGAACATGTCTCTAAGACAGTTAGATCATCAACGAATTTCCATCTATCCGGGAAATAAACACCAAGGTTGTTTATCATTGTAAGAAATAAAATTGGACCTAATAGAGTTCCTTGGAGCACACCATTATAAATTGGGAGGGGATCAGAATATACATTCAGGTATTTCACGACTTGCGTTCTGTTGGAGAGGAAAGACGCAATTATTCTAATTAAATAAGGGTCAACTTGAAATTCATTAGATAGCTTTTCTAATAGTATATTGTGGTTGATTAAATCAAAAGCTTTTTGCAAGTCAACAGCAATAACATTGAGCCAGGTATTGGGTTTTTCGAGTGTGTTGCATATTGTGTCCATAAGGTGAACAAGATAATGGGTAGTAGATGTTGAGCGTAGGTTTCCGAATTGTCTTTGGTCAACATTTGGGATTATTTTTACTTTCAACCACTCAGCTAAAAAACTTTCATATAACTTCGAAAAAACTGGAGTAAGAGTAATGGGACGGACACCATTAAAATCTTGATTATTACCTTTCTTTTTTACGGGAGTAATAAAACCTAATTTCCAACAATTTGGAAATTTACCAGTATAGGTAATTTCATTAAAAAGTAAGGACAAAGGCTCTGAGAGATTGTCGGCAAAGTCTTTTTATCGTCTCTTCTCATTTTTTAGACTTGTTTGATATGATTATTTACTGTATATATATATTTTTTTCAAATTCACTGATGATTATTTGGGATTACCAATTTATTTTTTACAAATTATTTTTTTTTTTTAATGATACTCCGTCTTTTGAAGCTTTTTTTGACGGGTAATAAATAAATAATAATAATAATCATGCATATTTATGGTCATTTTTTTTGCATCAGGAACTAGTGGATGTAAAATCAAATCATAAAATAATTTCAGCTCTGGACCGCTCTGGTACGTGTTTTTGGACCACTCTCTAAAGTCTAAAGGAAGAAGCCATGGTCTGTCATTTGCCTACATCTACAGAGTTGGGCTATCCTGTTGATCCCTTCGAACTGAATCTCATCGTCATAAGTTGGGTTGAATCATATCTAGAAGGGATGTCAACTTCATCCTAGAAAATAATTAAAAGCTTCGACTAAGAACCACAGCAAACTACTAAAAAAAGCTTTTGTTTCATCTGAAATGTAGCTCTACGATAATTTAACAGTGACTATTCGGGATGTACCTTTATCCAATAATTACAATTACGATAAGACTGACTTGATAGGTAACCCCAGAAAATATATATGCATTGCAAGAAGAGGTGCCAAATGCCCCACCAGAATAAAATGCAAGGATGAATATTTTGTTGGATGATAATTTGTTTTCCCACTTTTTGCCAGAATGTTGAAAGTCTGCAGAGAAGACAACATTCGACTTGAATGCCTTCCATCAAACACTACAAATATACTGCAACTACTTGACGTTGCTATCATGCTCCTATAAAAATATCTCCAGGAAAATCTGGAAGAAAATGGGAAAGTAAGTCTAAAAAATGAATTTGCCAATTGCTTCTTGTGCTAAAGTCATCCGGGAGTACGCACTTACAGCCCAAAAAACTCCACAGGAAGTTGTGGACGATATTAGAAAAGTTTCATTGTCTTGCAAGCCCACAGATTTGTCAAATCCGTCAGGAATTTACCACGCAAACATCTTAGAATCGTACCGGAGAGAAGCTTCAGGGATGCAGAAGATTCGAGGGATGAGTCCAACACGACTGACGCGATAGGATGCAATAGTGGTTCAGAAGCGGAAGTTATTGAGTTGGCTGGCGCCAACCCTTCTGTTGTCGAGCGGGGCAATAGCCAAAACGCGTTTATATAACCCGTCATCCTGCTTGGATTGACATTGGTCGTAAATTCTTCACAGGTCATACTTCTAAGTCTTCTTCTTCTTCTATTTAACAGCAGGTGGCCTTTTCAGTAAAACTATTTAGCCCTTTTCCTTTTGCTTCACTCTGTGGGCTACAGAGCTACTGGCGTGATTGCCTCATAATTATTAGATATATTCAGATATCTTTCAGCAGATCTTTCGACTCTAGGAGTTCAAATATAAGATGATAGATGTCGATTTCTATGCTCTGTGTGCAGGTATAGTTGGCTAGGCTCTTGGCTGATAGTGGGATTTTGCGGTGTTTGAAGTATTTTAACAGTTTAGAAAGCAAGGTATGTTGTGCAGACGTCAGCATATTACATTCAAATAGGGAATGGTCAATTGTTTCATTATTCATATTACAATGCCTGCAAAGAGGGGACAGGGGAATTGAACCTCTTGAATTAGAAAGCTTATATGAGAATGCAAGGAAATTTAGTCCATTTGTTCCAGAACGAATTCTATGATAAATTTTAGAAAGATACTTATTGGGAAAGGGGGAAAGGATAGGATTAATCTTATTAAAATTAATATCTGATAGCCTCCATCGGTAAATATCTCTAATTAGGATTGGTCTCCCACTTGGCTGGCCAATATCTATAGCATTTTTTGCTATTTCATCAACCTGATGATTACCACTTATGCCAGAGTGGCTAGGAATGTACTGAAGTAAATTTTTATGCCACTTGAAGCAAGATTATCAATAATACTGAGACAATGATAAGTGTCAATGTCCAACTTATATTGAGGAGCTGAGGCCAGCAACACAAGGCTTGATAAAGAGTCGGAATAGATGATAATATTATTCGAATTTTCATCAAAGATTGGATTTGCTTAAGGTGTTCTAATGCCATGATTATGGCATTTAACTCAGCAGACATTATAGATAAATTATTAAATAATCTCTCGCCCATTGCAATTTTCAGGTGAGGAAGGAAAACACCACTTGCAACCTTCTCATTCATTTTGACCCATCAACAAATATTTGGGAGTGATTTTTATAGGTAATTATATTAAGTTCTGCAAATTTTTTCTGAACAAAAGCAATGGGGGTTAAATCTTTATTCCATTTTGAAAATTCAGTATTTATTATGGGAAATGACCAATTCCATGGAGGGGATTGGGGGAAAGTAGGTGCAATAGACTTTGCTGGTACAGGGAACTTCTTTTGAATATTGGCATACTCATCTGCAATACCTCTATACATGGCTGGATTTCTTAACCAATTATGTAATGTGTGTGAGCTATTTGATTCAATTTTTGTAAGATGTTTTATCAAGAGAAAGCTACGTCTCTCCCTTACTGTTGTTAATCCACTCTCCATAAGCAGAAACTTGGTGCTTGTGGGTTTCCTAAGACCAAATATGAGACGTATTATATCATTTTGTGTTGTTTCAATTTTTTGCATCTGGGTCTTTGCACATGCACCATAGACAATGAGCCCATAGTCAATATGGGGTCTTATATGTGATTTATAAAACTGGAGTAAGGTTTTCTCCTTACAACCCCAGGGTGTGGAAAGAAGTCTTTTTAGTATATTTGCTTTTCTATAGCATTTTTTTATTGTGTTTGAAATGTGGAGGTGGAAATTAAGTTTTTGGTCAAGCATGAGACCTAGGTAATTAATATTATTATCTTCTGGAATAGTTGTTTTATTTAGAGTTAGTTTTGCATTAACATGGTTTCACTTCCGGTGAAATTGGATTATTTTTGACTTGGTGGGTGCAATGGGTAAATTTGAATGTTGAGAGAATTTTTCAAACTGGAAAAGTGACTTTTGCAGATTTGACTGTGCTATCTGAAAGGTGTTGCCAGATGACCATAGCACCAGATCATCAGCATATTGTAGATTCGTGTGGGGTAGGTTCATGTCCCAGAGATATAGGGCAAATAGGAGGCAACTGAGGACTGCTCCCTGAGGTAAGCTTTTGGATATTGTCTTTTGGGGTGAAGAGGCTGAACCAACACAAACAATGAAACTTCGCACTTCTATGAAGGATTTAATAAAGGATACTAGCTTAGGAGGTACTCCAAGGTTTGCAAGTTTATTTAAAAGGATTTGGTGGTTCACATTGTCATATGCTCCTTCAAAATCTAGGAAAGCTGCCACTAGGATATTATTTTCTGAGAAAGATTCATTTATTGCATTTGTTAGCAAAATGAAAGTATCTGTTGAGGAGTGGTATTTCCTGAATCCAGTTTGAGTGTGTGGGATCATGTTCTTTTTCTCAACAAACCAGAGGAGTCTGTGATAAATCATTTTCTCCATTATTTTCCCCATCACAGGTGTAATCATTATGGGCCTATAAGACTCAGGGTTATCTTTTGGTTTATTTTTCTTTAGGATTGGTAGGAGGGACGAACATTTTCATATATTGGGGAACCTAGAAGATGCCCAAGCGTGATTATAACAATTTAGCAGTTCTTGTTTGTATGAAGGTGTGAGATTCTTTATCCATGTAGGGTGTATATTGTCAGCTGCTGCTAGTTTTGGACCTAATATGATGTATTGCATTATTCAATTCCTGGATTGAAAATGGATTAGTTATGTACTCGGATCCTGGGCGTGGTTGGTAACTAGGGTTCATAGGAATTGTGGACAGTTTGCTTTGATTATTTGATGTTAGCTTATTAACAAAAAGAGTTGCAAATAGGTTAGCCTTTTCAATATCATTGTCATAATGGGTATTATTATGTATAAGCTCATACAGGAGTGGGTTGGGAGAAGTCTTTTTCCCACGTATGTGGCTTATGACTTTATGTATAATTGGCTCAAGCGTTTCTCTGGAGAGATTATTTGCAAAATTATTCAAGTATTTATATTTAGCATCTATTATAGTCCTTCTTAGATTAGATTCTGCTTGTAATTTTTTTAAATATGTAGTAGGTGTTGGTTTTTTTATGAATTCTGTCCTAGCTGCCTTTTTTATCCTCCATTTATTTAGGCACTCATTTGTCCACCATGCTTTAGGAATTTGTTTAGGGAATGTTTTCTTAGGTGTTGTCCTGGGGATAGCATGATTAGCTGTATTTATTAGTAAAGATGTCAAGGCTTCAGCATGTGTGTCAACTGTTGTGTTAGAAATGCATGAACTTTGGGTGAAACTTGTAATTTCATCATTTAGTTTATTTTGGAAAATAGACCAATTTGCTTTAGTGTTGATATATTTGGAGGTATGAGATGAAGTTTCAGCAGGTTCATTTAGGGAGCAAACTATAGCAAAGTGGTCTGTACATAGATTATCAATTTTATTTATGTAAATTTTGTTCAAAAAATTTAAAGACACAATTTGTAGGTCAATTGTGGAGAATTTGCCATTTTTGGGGTTAAAATATGTATTCAGGTTTGGAGGGGTAGCAACAGCTAATTCATTATTATTTGAAGTCATATTCTCAATAAATTTAACAGCTTTATTTGCTGGTTTATTCCCCCACAAAAGGCTGTGGGGATTGAAATCACCACAAATAATGATATTTTTTAACATGTTAGAATTATTTATATAATTAAAGAAATCCTTGGCATCTGTAGTTTGGCCATTAGGGTTATAAAAGCTTATTATGTAGGTTTTTAAATTATTCTGCCAAACACTTATACCAATTACATCAACATCATTTTCAAAATCTGGAAAATTGATGCCACAAAATTTTATATTATTATTAACTAATAAAGCTACACCACCTCCTTTTCTCTCTGAAGATCTATCATTTCTCAGGATAGTATATCCCAGAGACTTAATTTGTTGATTTTGGGTTAAATGAGTTTCCTGGAGGCAAGCAATATTAATGGAATTATTATTCATAAATGATATTAGTTCATTTAGCTTATTTTCTGTGAGTGATCTTACATTCCATTGGAGTATTGATAAATGTTGTGTTGTTGATTTATTCTTCATATGACTGTGTATCAATGTTCAGCTTTGTTAAAAGTAAAGCAAGATCTTTTTTTGCTTGAATGAGCATATCATCTGGGATGTAGATTTTTGCCAATTCTGCAATAATTTTTGTTTTCTGTAGTTGATGTATGTTCATGGCCTGAACTGCATTACAGTTTAGAATGAATAAGCATATATTTGGGGATTGCATTTTAGGTGGTGCATCCTGTTTGTTGGTTAAGGGATTGATTCCTGGTAGTGTTTCTGGTTTGTTTCTTCTTGGGAGGGAGGGCCAGGCTGGCCTCATCTCACCGGAAAACGAGGCTTGCTGACTTGGTGATTCCTTCTGATAGGGACTTGAGCTAGGGGGCTTAGAAGATATTGTTTTATATGGGGTGCTTGATGCATTTGGGGCATTTGACTTGGGGGTTTTGGTTGGTTTCATTACAGGCTTTATTTGGTATTGTTGGGCAGCATTTGCTTCCATTGCTGCAAACGGGTATGGGATGGCCTTTTCTGTTGATATTTGGAGTGTTAGAGCTCTTTTCTTGTATGCAGGGCATAATGATTTATTTGTAGATTCATGTGGGCCTTTGCAATTGATGCATGTAGGCTGGGTGTTGTTGCAAGTTGTCAGCTCTTTAGGATGGAACGATTTAATAGTACTACACTCTTGGAGAATTTCATTGCATTTGTTTGTCGTGTGTCGCAGTTTGAAACACTTCTGACACTGAATAGGCTTAGGTTTGTATTCCTTGTGTGGTTTGATTTGCCCAAATAGGAATAATTTTTCTGGGATATCAATTTTATCCTTTAGTGTGAATAAGAAGGATCTACTAGTTTTTAGGCCAGTAGAGTTAGGTTTTGCAAGTTGGGTAACATCCTCAACTGGGATTGTGTTTCCAGCCCTATCTGAGAGGCCTTCTTTTAACTCCTGAGTAGATATCTCTGGGGGAACATTATAAACTACAAATTTTGTTGGTGATTGTTTTGGGTTCCAATTAGATGCAATAATTGGGATATTCAGAAGGAATTTAAGGTTAATTACTGTATCTGCTGATTTCTGATCTTCTACAGCTATTAGCAGAGATCCATCACGGTTAATGTTAAGAGAGAACATTGATTTTAGCAATTTAAAAATTGCAACTCTTATTGCAGTGATCATTTTTATTTCAAAGTGGGTAGTGGGAGTAATTTTAAGGTAAATTCCTAAGTTTTTGGAGGGAGGATCTTGGGCAGGGAGAGGGGAAATGCTTTTAATTGGGGAGATTTTTTTCCTTTTTTTAGAGCTTCTAGAGAGGACCTCTTGAAACCCATTATCATCATTTATGGTTGCATTAGGACCTACAGTTATCATTGTCCTATTCTCCGAATTGGATCTATAATTAGAACTTTCAGATAATGTGCTTGACCAGCCAGGATGGGTATCTTTCACTATGGAATTTGATTTGGGATCTGGGGGACGTTTTTTTTTGGAGGACTTCTAAACATTGCCTATTGGAAAAAGCTTTAAACACAAATATAAAACTAAAACAAGAAGGGAAAATAGATGATATCAAACCGTCTGCACTATACTATGGGGAGGATAAACACCACAGTATAGCCCTGAGGATGACTTGAGCAGGATAGGTTTGGTACAACTGCTGATTAGAAGCGATAATAATCACAAGAAAATATATTTCGATTTTCTTATAAGGTTGCTGTTGTGTTGCTGAGTGTTGTCTGGCGTTGGAGGTAGATGCTTCTTCTTCTAACGGCTTGCTGAACGTGATATGCCTGTGGAAAGACAAGGATAGGTCCTTCATTTCTCCAAGATAAGGCTCAGCATCCATCCGTTCTGACCAAGTTGAGGGAGATCTTCCAGTCCTTAGAATCACTCATATTGATCATGACTTTGATCGTCTGATACTTCACTAATTTGTCTTTTCTTAACCTTTTCATTGTAGAAGTAATGTTGTATTTCTATAAATTTTTTTTTTGTACTGTAGGTTTGATAGCACACGAGTTCAAACTCCTCCAACTAGTGTTCAAAATTAAACACACGCAGAGGTAACTTGGAATATCTATTTAGGATTTGTACAGTTTTTACAACATGAGCATCGGTGGTTTGGGACAGTTATCATTCATAACAAAATAACGCATTCCCCAAACACCTAGAATATTATTGCGTAAATACAAGTTTAAGCGAAAATATCACAGCATAAGCTTGATTTTCAAGATTATTAGTTCAAAGTTACCTTTTTAAGATACCGTACTATGCAGTTTTTAACGTACCTTTAGACTACTGCTTTGCCCAAGGACTTAAAATAGCCAAGAAAGACTTTTGCGAACTTTAGACCCTTATTTTAATTAGCAGACACCCCCCCCCCCCAAGTAGAAAGCCCTGTTAAATCATGATTACAAGGATTTCTCCAAATACAGAAAGTGAAAGCTGCATCCAGCTGTCATTGCAATGTAATAAAAAAAGTTTTTTTAATTGAAAGTAAGGAGCGACGTTAAAACTTAAAACGAACAGAAATTATCCCATGTATGAAAATGGCTGTCCCCTACTCAACGCCACGCTCTTTCAAGTTTGACTCTGTCTCAGAACTTTATTTTTTTGTAACAATAAAAAACTTTAGCAAAAAAAGTGAGGCGTTGAGGAGGGGACAGCCCCTTTCATATACGGAAAATTTTTTGTTTGTTTTAAGTTTTGATGTTGCTCCTTACTTTCAGTTGAAAAACTTTTTTTTATTTAATTTCTGATCTTTTTTTTAGATAATGTTGGGAAATCCAGCACCCTCGTCATAACAATGTCTCTTCCTCCATGGAAAGATCCTCCCACATAACCCCCGACCCCCTCCCCACTACCAGAAAAAAATCCCCCTTGAAAACGTCTGTATACTTCCCAATAACCAATAATATATATTAACATTGGGTAAAGTTCAAAACTTTCAGCCCTCTCCCCGGGGACTTTGGTGGATTCAGTCATCCTAAAAGACATAGTTATCCTATGTTCGACCATGCTGAAAAAAAATGGCTATTTCAAAATTTTTATCGGGTGACTTTGGGAAAAAAATGAGCGTGGGAGGGGACCTAGTTGCCCTCCATTTTTTTGGTCAATTAAAGAAGCCACTATAACTTTTAATTTCCGTTCCAATGAGCCCTCCCACGATATTCTAGGACAACTGGGACGATACGATCGCCCCTGTGAAAAAACAAAAAAAAACAAATAAACCTGCATCCATGATCTTTCTTCTTGCAAAAAATACAAAACTCCACATTTTTGCGGATAGGAGCTTGAAAACTCTATAGTAGGATTCTCTGATACGCTAAATCTGATGGTTTGATTTTCATTAAGGTTCTATAGCTTTTAGAGGGTTTTCCCCCTTTTTTTTCGAAAATAAGCCAAATTTTCCAAGGCGCGTAACTTTTAATAGATTGAACTAAACTTGATGAAACTTATATATATTTAAATCACCATTAAAATTTTATTCTTTTGATGTATCTATTGGTATCAAAATTCTTTTTTTAGAGTTTTGTTTACTATTGAGCCGGGTCATTCCTTGCTTTGATATAAAGATTCATATAGCCTTATTCTGTATTGGAAGTCTCTTTTGATGAAACACAAATAAACTATCGGATTCAGAACAATTCAACAATTCAGTTCCCAATCCCAGGCAATAAAGAGACTGGTAATTGTAAGAAGTGCTTTTGCCATTCTTCTGCAATAGTCAGGCCACAAAAATGGACTTATTTGAAGCAGCTAGAAGAATCATAATCGATATTCACAATGATCTTTTAGCAAAAAAATCAGTTTAATAACAAAAATCACAATTTAAATCAACAAGAAAATACTGGAACTTACACAACTCAGGGCCAGATGACTTAAATGAACAAAAAATACAACAAAAGAAACATGAAGTTTCAATGCCTGGATGTAGCACGAAATATTCTAGCAATAAATAATATAAAACCGTGGAATAAACTATCGGATTCAGAAGAATTAAACAGTTCAGTTCCCAACCCCAGGCTCTACAAAGGCAAGAGACTAGCAAGCAATAAGCAAGAGATAGATTTGCAGTGCTCTTGCCATTTTTCTGGAAAAAAAAACGGGACTTATTTTGAAGGAGCTAGAAGACTCATAAACGATTTTTAAAATTATCTTTTATCAAAAACTGATTTATCAAAAAAAATAATCACAATTTAACTAAATAAGAAAACACTTAAAATTACCAAAATCAGTGCCGTATGACATTAATGAACAATAAATACAACAAGTGAAATTTCAATTCGTAAATACATCACGAAATATTCTAGTAATAAATAATCTAAGAAACAGTCTCTTGCAAACGTAAAAAGGGATCTATTACATGCAAACTTGCCGATGTTATAATGGGAGGATGAGTATATTTCAAACAGATCAGAAGATAGGTTGTTTGGGTGCAAAAGGAGGAATTTTTTCAATTGGGTGCCCTAGAGTAAGTACGAATTCTAAACAGCACAAGTAGATCGGTGAAAATTTCGCAACTGGAATTCAGCCTCAAATGGCTCAAAATTTTGCATATTAGGTAATTTCGAAGACCACATTACCTTTCCATGACGATCAGTAAAAGTGCAAACAGGGATATATCCTTCTGCTGATCACAACCTAATAAAAGGAGGGTATTAGGTTGTGATTTATCACAACCTAATAAAAGGATTTATCCCCACTCGACTTCTTATTTATTTTGCATATTTGAAATCTTTTACGGACACACGGTATTGACTCAATAGTAGCAGAAACAAATACGATTATTAAATGCTTTTTCAAAATATGTGTTATAATATGTTCCTACAAATATTTACTGAAGTACGGCATATTACCCACACATACTTGGGATTTGTTTTGAAACAATGGAAAACGAAAACTTTTTGTTTCTAAAGACTCACTCTTTTCTTAGAATGAGTTGTCTGATAGAGTTAGCTACTATTAATACTATGAATAATAATACACTTTTACTGCTAGTACTGTTGTGACTACTACCACAACTACTATGATACAAGTACAATTTGGGCTAAGGGTACGAAGGCGAAAATTTGACAGAATATTGAGGGGGAATCTGAACTAAATCAAAACACTATATATGCAGATTGTCAAAAGGGAGTATCTCAAGAATTGATTTGGGTATTAAGTTGGAACTTTCGGAAAATACTTAAAGGGGAACATACATTGACAAAAGGTAATACATGCATATCATTACTAACACTATTACCACTGCTACTTTTACTAATACTACTACTGCTGCTAAGCTACTCCAACTAATGCTTCAATTTCATCAACTCGTAAGGCTTAGAGCACTAAGATGAAAAAAGCGTCAAAAGGAGATCGAAAGTGCACATCAGCTATATTTTTGGAACGACTTATCAAGCCATGGTGAAACTTCTGGGACATCATGAAATCGATGTTTAACTGAACATCTGGAAAGATGTTTCAGATTCAATCGGGTTTAATTAAAACAAATAGAAATAAATAAAAATAAATAAGCTTCTCTATGCAAAAAAAACGCACGTTGAGTCCCTTAAAAAAATAACGATTCCTCCTAATCACGCTTTTTACGACTCTCGCTTTACTCCTCAACACAACCACATCCCTCAACCATACAAGTTACTATCTAAGAGATTCCCCCCTTCCTCCCCAAAAGCAAAGCTACCTTAACCTTACAAAAAAAAATCAATAAATAAAACAAAAAAAAACAAACCGAGATAATAATGATAATAATAAAAAAAAAATCTCAATTATTAATAAACTCTATTTATTGAATATTCAATAAGATACTTTTTCAAATTATTTTTAAAAGACCCAAGGGAGCTCCTACATCTCAGCTCTTGTGGAAGCATGTTCCACACTTTCGCGCACGCCACATCCGGTGCAAAATCCGACCGTACTGTAGGTGTTCGTCTCACCAGAAGGTTTGAGGCAGATCTCGTGTTCCTAGGATGCTGTTCTGATACCAACTGGAATAGACTGTGGAATGGTGATGGAAGTAATCCGGAGAAAAATTTGAAAACGATAACTGAGCACGATAAATGATAAAGTGATTCACGGGAAAGAAAATCGTCCATATTTTCGATTATTTTCAGGGTATGTTTGTGGATTGAATCAAGCCTTTTCAGGTGGGAAGTAAATGTTGACTGCCAAATTGACGCACAATACTGTAGATGAGGCTTGATAAGTCCATTATAAAGTAGACGATTTAAGAACGACTTTTCTAACTGTTCTAACTTTTTTTTGAGCTGCTGGCAAGATAGTGGGCCTCGGGGACGAAGACAAGGAACTCAAAACTTGACCAAAACTCTCTGGGGAATGTGGTGGCATCTTGGAGCAAAGCGGAGAGCCGTGAGAAATGCACACACCCGAATGAACTTCATTGAAACTGCAACAAAATACTGATGTAAACAAACATGGATTAACACAAGAAACACAGAAAAATGGAAAATGAAACATTTCTGGAAAACAAATCACTCATTTCGGCAAGCGGCAAAAAAAAAACTAATTCATCAATTACAATCTTTTCCGTTTCCGCTGCTGTAGCCCCAATAACAAATAATAATAAAAAATAATAAAAAAAAAATAAAAAAAAACTCTTAACTAATTTTATCATATTTTTCCTTCATTTATTCGACTACAGCAGGCGGAACTATCAGACATCAACAAACAAATCACACTAATAGCATTTGAAGCATCAAAGTCGGTATCGTCAGGTTCGTCGGGTACTGCCAACTTTAACGGATCAAAGCAGTCATCTTGAGATTTAGTCCATGGTAAATTTCGCGACTTTTTTACTTCTAACCAAAGTCTTATTCCTCGCTGGACAACACGAGTTTCTGCAACCTTTTCTGCTGCCAATTTAGAACTTTTCAGCTTGTACCCGAGCGCTAGTAATTCTTTTCTTCGTTTACCGAGCTCAGCTGGCAAGTCTGTTGACACACTGAAACCCGTTTTTTTCAGCTTTCCACATTCTTTCATAATAGCTGAGCGTTCAGTGTCTGAGAGGCTAATAAAGATAGGCTCGATAGCTTTCTGCTTTTGTGAATTACTTCGAAGGCTCGGCCCAGTTCCAGATTGGGAGGGAGCCGTCTTCTTAGAAATAAGATACAATGTACCCATACTTAGCTGATCAGCATCTGTAATTCCAAGCTTAGACTGAAGAAATGTCACTACAGTTTCTCGGAGATTTTCTGTTCCTTGCGGAGCTTCAACACCGTGAATAAGAATGTTGTTTCTTCGAGCGTACATCTCCGATCGCAGGGCAATAGTCTTGACATGAACCAGCTCAGTCCTTAGCAGTTTATTCTCTGCTCTCAGTACTTTATTTTCATTTTGAAGCTTTGAAATCAAACTTTGAAGCTCGTCCATACGGCGGTCGAAAAATAGTCTTTCGTCACTGACATATTGCTACCAATTAATACCGCACTGCCTAAATAAAACTAGAAAGGCATTGAGTGAGACTTACACGCAAGGGGGCCCCTTTTATGTAATAGATCCAGTTATCACTCGGGGCCCACTTTCGTCAAAATGCACTATCTCCAAAAATCAGCTTGCAGTATCCTTTCAGTATAACACTGTGAAATTTTGGTATAGTATTCTTTCAGTATAACACTGCGATTTTTTTTTTTTAATACGAATTCATTCACTCGGCACGGAGAACCTCTCTGCGTGAATGCTCGCAGGTAACTGATGCTCGCAGGCAAGGTTCATGCTACTACCGCTATTAATGCTATGACTACTATTGTTGCTATCACTACAAGTACAAAACTAACACTACAACTAATTCTACCATCACTGAAACTGCCGTGATACTAGTATTATTAAGGCTAAGTCTATGAAGGTAAAATTTGAGAGAATATTTGTGGCAAATTCCAACTAACAAAAGACAATATGTGCATTTAGATTATCAAAAGAGCGTATCTTAAAGTACCAAGGACACCAAAGTGAAAAAATATTTAGCCTTCTTTAGCCTTCTAACACGGGATTCTGTAGACACCACTACCCAGTACAGGATCAGTAATGAGTAGTGTTGTCTACAGAATCCCGTGTTCATGTGGGAAATTTTACATTGGTAGGACCCATCAACAACTAGGTGAACGTTTGCATGAGCACAAAATTTCAATAGATAAGTCTCTGAGATTTAAAAAATAACAATGAAAACTTGGATTCGGCATTGGCTTCGCATATATTTTCGTAAATCCAACCCATCTGATTCTTTTTGACGAGGCAACCTTAATATCAACTGTAAATGGTCTACCACAAACTTTTAAAGAGGTAATTGAGATAAAAAAAAATGCATGAACCAAAATTAAGCAATAAATAGAGATACTGGAGATATTTCATTAAGCCCAATTTACTACATTTTAATTTTGAAGAACTCAATCAATATTTTCATCCGGTATAACTTAAAAGAACTTATTTGCATATCTAATGAAAACCAAAATTTTAGACCTGCTAAAACTATCGCAAGGCAAAGGATTCTTGCTCAATCATCTTGGTAAATTCTTTTTCATTGATTCCTCCTGCCTGGTTTTTATTTAGTGTCTGTTCTGTCTTTGTCGGGTAAACTTCGAAAGGTTAGATTTTCTTTTTTTTTCTTTTTCTTTTTTGTTTGGCACTGAGGATGACTTGGCGGAGGTCCTTGTCGAAATATTTGCTTATTTCTCCTTCTGCATGGTTTTCCAATGGCTGACAAAATCCTCGTTTTTTCACCTTTTTTTACTTTATTTTTCATTTTGTTATCTTCTTTCCTCTCTGAGTTTCATTTATAATAATAATAATGATAAAACACTGAAACCTTTGCTATAGACAATTTAAGTGCATGCCTCTAGTAAATCATACGTGATTTATTCACACAACAATGAATGGATCGAAAAAAAACTTCGAAAATGGGTGGCTAGACCGCTTCATTGTAGACTCAGAGACATCAGGACTGTTTTGATTTGACCTTTATCGGATTTTGTGTGCCACAACAATTTTGTACCTATCGTAAAGTATGTATTTTAACCTTATTTTAAGTATGGCAGTAATTTTAAGTATTTTAGCATTTTCAGTTTGAGAAAATTTATGAGAGTAATTCGATAGCTATAGCTAATTCTTAAAATTACTGCCAATAGCTAATTCAAAAATTAATACCACTCGATGTCTTTTTTGCTCGATGCTCTTTACGAATATAATAATCACTGCTATCAGAAATTCAAATTTACCCACCCTCACCCCCCCGAATGTGCAAATTCGTTTTCAGTGAAGTGCCAATGACGCAGTAGGTTTTGGTTTTTATTTAATTAAGGAAGGAGGCAGTACCTAAACTCTTGTTTTGTAGTGAAACTATATTCGTCTTGAACAACTTAGAAAGAACTAATAAATTAAACTGAATATTTGATGTATAATGATATTAATTGCCGAAAGCTGATCAGTTCAAAATTTTACTATAATTTTAATGTTTATTCTCAATATTAAGTACAAAAGACGATATTTGTAATAAAATTGGTTTTCAGTAAAGTGCCAATGACGCAGTAGGTTTTAGACTTTTACAATGAGAGAAGGAGGCGAAACCCAAACTCTTGTTTGTAGTGATTTTTGTTCTTTCAAGCTTGATTTGCATATTCAATTTAAGTTTCACTCGTTTAAAGATTTACAAAGTTTCACTATCTCAAAAATTTTATCTGATGCAATGGCTACCTCAGATTTTCTATCAGATATATTTGAGGAAAAACGGCTTGGGGAAGGGGCCTAGTTGCCCTCGGATCACTTTGACTCTTAAAAAGGGCACTAGAACTCTCGATTTCCAATCGAATGAGCCTCCTTAAGTTTATACGACTCCTTCTACATGAAGTGCCTCTGGGAAAAAAATTAGTGGAGTGCGGGGGAGGCTAGCTGCCCTCCGATCACTTTTTACTCTCAAAAAGTGAATTACAACTTTCAAATTCCAATCAAATGAGTCCTCTATGAACTTTATACGAGCATCCCTTCCATAACAACCATATATGCCCCCAGGGCATAACTTACAACGCCTAATCCCGGGCCCTGGGGGGCTGTGTCGACACCGGAGTCTTTGTTATCTGAACTTCGAACTAGTTTTAACAAAATGTCTATCTCAAAATTTTTATCTGATGCATTTAGGACGTGGGGGGGGGGGGCTAGTTGCCCTCCTATCTCTTTTGAATCTTAAAAAGTGAACAAGAATTTTCAATTTCCAATCAAATGAACCCTCTCCGAAGTTTCTACGAGCATCCCTTCCATAAAAACCATATATGCCCCCAGAGTATTACTTACAACGCCTGCCTCCGGGCCCTAGGGGGATTACGTCGACACAGGAGTTTTTCTTATCTGACCTTTGAACTATTTTTAATGAAATGGCTATATTAAAAATTTTATCGCATAACCTTGGGGAAAAAAGGGTGTGTGTGGGGAGCTAGTTGCCCTTGGATATCTTTTGACTCTTAGAAACTGAACAAGAACTTTCAATTTCCAATCAAATGAGCCCTCTCTGAACTTTATACGAGCATCCCTTTCATAAGAACCATATACGCCCCCAGGACAACACTTACAACGCCTACTCCCGGGGCCCTGGGGGGTTGTGTTGACACCGGAGTTTTTGTTATCTAATTTTTGAACAATTTTTAAAGAACTGGCTATCTCAAAATTTGTAGCGGATGGTTTTGGGGAAAAAAGGCGTGGGGGGCTAGTTGCCCTTAAAGCTCTTGACTCTTGAAAAAAGAACTAGAACTTTCGATTTCCAATCAAATAAGCCCTCTATGAAGTTTATACGAGCATCCCTTTCAAAAGAACCATACATGCCTTTAGGGCATAGCTTAGAACGCCTTCTCCCGGGCCCTGGGGGGTTGTATTGACACCAGAGTTTTTCTTATCCGACCTTTGAACTATTTTTTTTAACAAATGGTATATCTCAAAATTTTTATCATATGGGTTTGGAAAAAGAAGGTGTGGGGGCTAGTTTCTTTCGGATTTCTTTTGACTATTAAAAAGTGAACTCGAATTTTCAATTTCCAACCAAATGAGCCCTCTCTGAAGTTTGTACGAGCATCCCTTTCATAAGAACCCTATATGCCCCAGGACATAACTTACAACGCCTGCCCCCAGGCCCTAGGGGGTTGTATCGACAGCTGAGTTTTTGTTATCTGACTTTTGAACAATTTTTAACTTAATGGCTATCTCAAAATTTTTATCGGATGCATTCGGGAAAAAGGGGCTTGGGGGGGGGGTGGCTAGTTGCCCTCCAATCTCTTTTGACTCTCAGAAGCCGAACTAGAACTTTCAATTTCCAATCAAATGAGCCCTCTCTGAAGTTTTTGCGAGCATGCCTTCCGTAAGAACTATATATTCCCCCAGGACATAACTTACAACACCTGCCCTCGGGCCCTGTTTCGACCCCGGAGCTTTCGTTATATGGTCTTGAACTTTAAAAAAAATGGCTATCTCAAAGCTGTTATCAGATAGGTTTGAGAAAAAAAGACGGTGGATGGGGGGGGGCTAGGTGCCTTCAATTTCTTTTGACTCTTAAAAAGCGAAATAGAACTTTCAATTTCCAATCGAATGAGCCCTCTTAAAGTTTATACGAGCATCCTTTCCATAAGAACCATATATGCCCCAAGGGCTTAACTTACAACGCCTGCCCCCGGGCCCTGGGGGGCTTTTGTCGACACCGATGTTTTTGTTACATTATATGTGAACTATTTTTAACAAAATAGCTATCTCAAAATTTTTATTAGATGCATTTGGGAAAAAATGGCGTAGGGGGGTGGGGGGGGGGGAAGCTGGTTACCCACCGATATCTTTTGACGCTTAAAAAGTTACTTAGAACTTTCAATGTCAGATCAAATGAGCCCTCTCTGAAGTTTAGACGAGCATACCTTCCATAAGAACTATATATACCCCCAGGGCATAACTTATAACCCTTGCCCTGAAAACTGTGGGGAGAGTGTCCTGCTCAGATATAATTTCCAGAACTTTCAACTATGTTGAACAAAATGGCTATCTCAAAATTTTGATTGGATGTGTTTTGGGGAAATAGTGGGCGTGGGAGGGGTGTTAGTTGCCTTCCAATCACTTTCGACTACTAAAACAGAAACTAGCCATTCAAATTTCCAATCGAATCGAATGAACCCTCCCCACTACCAGAAAAAAATCCCCCTTGAAAACATCTGTATACTTCCCAATAACCAATAATATATATTAACAAAGGGTAAAGTTCAAAACTTTCAGCCCTATCCCCGGGGACTTTGGTGGATTAAGTCATCCTAAAAGACATAGTTATCCTATTTTCGACCATGCTGAACAAAATGGCCATTTACAATTTTTTATCAGGCGACTTTGGGAAAAAAATAAGAATGGGAGGGGGCCTAGTTGCCCTCCATTTTTTTGGTCAATTAAAGAAGGCACTAGAACTTTTAATTTCCGTTCCAATGAGCCCTTCCACGATATTCTAGGACCACAGGGACGATACGATCACCCCTTGGAAAAAAACAAAAAAACAAATAACATGCATCCATGGTGTGATTTTCATTAAGGTTCTATAACTTTTAGGGGGTTTTCTCCCTTTTTTTTGAAAATAAGCCAAATTTACCAAGGCACGTAACTTTTAATGGACTGGACTAAACTTGATGAAACTTACATATATTTAAATCACCATTAAAATTTGATTCTTTTGATGCATCTATTGGTATCACAATTCCGTTTTTTTAGAGATTTGTTTACTATTGAGCCGGGTCGCTCCTTACTTACAGTTCGTTGCCACGAACTGTTTAATATAAAGATTCCTATAGCCTTATTCTGTATTGGAAGTTTTTTTTGATGAAACACAAATAAACTATCGGATTCAGAAGAATTCAACAATTCAGTTCCCAATCCCAGGCAATAAAGAGACAGCAGCAATTGCAAGAAGTGCTTTTGCCATTCTTCTGCAATAGTCAGGCCACAAAACTGGACTTATTTGAAGCAACTAGAAGAATCATAATCGATATTCACAATGATCTTTTAGCAAAAAAATTTTTTTTAATAAAAATAATAATCACAATTTAAATAAATAAGAAAATACTGGAACTTACACAACTCAGGGCCATATGACTTAAATGAACAAAAATACAACAAAAGAAACATGAAGTTTCAATGCCTGGATGTAGCACGATATATTGTAGCAATAAATAATATAAAACCGTTGAATAAACTATCGGATTCAGAAGAATTAAACGGTTCAGCTCCCAACCCCAGGCTCTACAAAGGCAAGAGACTAGTAAGAAATAAGCAAGAGATAGATTTGCAGTGCTCTTGACTTATTTTGAAGCAGCTAGGAGACTCATAAACGATTTTTATAATGATCTTTTACCAAAAACTGATTTATCAAAAAAATAATCACAATTTAACTAAATAAGAAAACACTTAAAATTACGAAATTCAGTGCCGTATGACTTTAATGAACAATAAATACAACAAGTGAAATTTCAATTCGTAGATACATCACGAAATATTCTAGTGATAAATAATCTAAGATACAGTCTCTTGCAAACGTAAAAAGGGATCTAATTTTCTAAGATACCAGTTGTGAAAATTTCGCAACTGGAATTCAGCCTCAAAATGGCTTTGATCTGAATACTTAAATTCATTCATACTATTTCGCATATTAGGTAATTTCGAAGACCACATTACCTTTCCATGACGATCAGTAATAGTGCAAATAGGGATATATCCTTCTGCTGATCACAACCTAATAAAAGGAGGTTATTAGGTTGTGAATTATCACAACCTACTAAAAGGATTTATCCTTTTAGTTGACTTCTTATTTATTTTGCATATTTGAAATCTTTTACGGACACACGGTATTGACTCAATAATTCAGTAGTAGAAACAAATAAGATTATTAAATGCTTTTTCAAAATATATGTTATAATATGTTCCTAAAAATATTTATTAAAGTAAGGCATATTACCCACACATACTTGGGATTTGTTTTGAAACAAATGGAAAACAAAAAATTGTTGTTTCTAAAGACTCACTCTTTTCTTAGAATTATTTGAAAAAAACTGCGTTTTCTAAAGAGTTAAAGAGGCTGAGTTACAAGGTCGAACCTTAAAACGTACAGGATTAGGAGGCACAGTTGGGGGGCTGCCGCCCCCCAAACCCCCCGCTTTCGCAGCCTGTAAATAAATAAAAAAAGTTTTTTAAAGTGAAAGTAAGGAGCGACATTAAATCTTAAAACGATCAGAAATTATTCCGTATATGAAAGGGGCTGTGCCCTCCTCAACGCCTCGCTCTTTACGCTAAAGTTTGACTTTCTCACAACTCTTTTTTTTAAACAAACTATTACATCAATACAAATATTCCAAAAAAAACCAAACAAATAAACACGCATCCATGATCTGTCTTTGGGCCAGAATAACAAAATTCCAGATTTTTGTATGTAAGAGCTTAAAACTTCTATAATAGGGTTCTCAGGTACACAGAATTTGATGGTGTGTTTTTTGTCAAGATTTCTTGACTTTTAGGGTGTGTTTGCCCCCTATTTTAAAAATCAGGCAAATTTTTCTTTGGCTCTTAAATTTTGATTGGTAGAACGAAACTTAATGAATCATATATTTGAAATTGGCATAATAAGCTGATTCCGTTTGTAAGAGTTTTGGTTACTATTAAGCCTAATCGCTCCTTACTTACAGTTTGTTATCACGAACTGTTTGATAAAGACTCGCTCTTTTCCTAGAATGAGTTATTTGATGATCATTCAAATGGAATACTCCAAAATACTTCATTTCTAAACGGTTTTGGTAACGCTATATAGCACAAGTATGAACTATTTGGTGTCTAATGAAACTGCTCTGTTCAATAAAACTTCTAAAATTCATCAAATTTATATGGTCTCTCACCTATATGCACTCTTCGGTGCTTATTCAAAGAGCCTGATTCAAAAAAACTCTTCTGACATATGTCTCATTTATATGGTCTCTCACCTGTATGCACTCTTTGGTGCGTTTTTTTCAAAGTGCCTGATGTAGAAAAACTCTTCTGACATATGTCACATTTATATGGTCTCTCACCTGTATGCACTCTTTGGTGCGTTTTCAAAGAGCCTGATTCGGAAAAACTCTTCTGACATATTTTGCACTTAAATGGTCTTTCACCTGTATGTACTCTTTGGTGTGTTTTCAAATGGGTTGATGTAGAAAAACTCTTCTGACATATATCACATTATATGGTCTCTCACCTGTGTATGCACTCTTTGGTGCGTTTTCAAAGAGCCTGATGTAGAACAACTCTTCTGACACATGTCACATTTATATGGTCTCTCACCTGTATGTACTCTTTGGTGTGTTTTCAAATGGGTTGGTGTAGAAAAACTCTTCTGACATATGTCACATTTATATGGTCTCTCACCTGTATGCACTCTTTGGTGCGTTTTCAAAGAGCCTGATGTAGAACAACTCTTCTGACACATGTCACATTTATATGGTCTCTCACCTGTATGCACTCTTCGGTGCTTATTCAAAGAGCCTGAATCAGAAAAACTCTTCTGACATATGTCACATTTATATGGTCTTTCACCTGTATGTACTCTTTGGTGTATTTTCAATTGGTTTGGTGTAGAAAAACTCTTCTGACATATGTCACATTTATATGGTCTTTCACCTGTATGTACTCTTTGTGTGTATTTTCAATTGGTTTGGTGTAGAAAAACTCTTCTGACATATGTCACATTTATATGGTCTCTCACTTGTATGTACTCTTTGGTGCCTATTCAAAGAGTCTGAGCTAGAAAAACTCTTTTGGCACACCCCACATTTAGACGGATCCTGTGGAGAAACTAGCGATATATTCCCTTGCATGTTTAATTCAAAGACATTTTGTGAAAAGTGTCCTTGCAAAAAAAGATGTTGTCTCATATCATCAATAAATTCTCGTAAACATATAGGACATCTTCTTCTTTCCCCCATTCGGTGCTCCAGAATGTGAACAACAAAATCTCTGTAATCATGAACTACAGCTGGACAGACATCACATTCTATCGGTGAAAGTTCTTCACAGCCGGTGTCTATGTGAAGATCTAGCATCAAAAAGGATTTCTCTGCTTTTCCGCATGAAACACAACGCCAAATGCCTGCTGTTAATTCTTCTATAGCCCTCTTTTGTAGTTTTCTCACCATAACAATCGGTTTTGGGCCTGAGAGTTGCGGTAGAGTAATGCGATCAGAACAGCCCACGATAGAACGGATTGACCCTATAAAAAAAAAATCATTAAATCAACTAAGAAATCAAATAAACCGAAATTAAAGCAACACTAAATGAAAAAAAAAAAACATGACACAAATGCTGCCTCTATAGAAAAAATAACAATAACAAAACAACAACAAAATTATCCTAGATGGTTAGAAAGGTTTTAACAAATAAATTAATCTATTATTTTCCTATTTCACTTTTTGAAATACTTTTATTGGCAAATTTTTCTGAAAAATCTTGTAAATTCGATATATAGAAACTTTTTGAATCCAACAAGTCAAAATTCTCTTTTATAATGTTTACTCAGAAGAATATATTCGCCGCAAAATTACCAGTGTCTAAGGGGCATTGAAGCAATAAAATCGTAAGCAGTAGTAATTTAAGTGCAGTTCTGAGGATGGACATATGTAAGAAAATGCTCAACTGTCCCCTTTTTATATTGATTTTTGAACAAACTTATGTTTGTGCTAAATACAAATTTCAGCTTTTTGTTGACGAACGGAAGATCTTTGCAGGGTGTTTTTACTCCATTTTTCTTTTAATTCATGCTAATAATGTTTTTCGTTTTTGGTACACTCCTTCCAGAGACTATTGATTTAAGCAGAAAAATTCTTGTGTCAAAACGACCATAATAGCGATGGAGTAAAAAGCATGAAACGCATCCGATTGAAACGCATGAAACGCATCTGATTGAAATTATGAGATATCCATTTTAAAACAAAATAGTCTAAAGAACATATAACAATACCACCAGGGCTGACACAAGCCCCCAAAGCCGTTGGGAAAGGGCTGTAAGTTACGCCTTGGGAGCATCTAAGGTTTTTATGGAATGGTTTGTCGTATAAACTGCAAATGGGGCTCATTTGATTTGAAGCTGAAATTTATAGAGCTCTTTTTAAGAGTCAAAAGTGATTTGAGAACAACCAGCCCCCCTCCCCCCACGTCCATCATTTCCCCAATACAAACATCCAAATAAAGTTTTGAGACATCTATTTTTTTCAGCATTGTTGAAAGATTAAGTAATTTTGCGCTAGGGCAAGGCCCGCCCCCCCCCCCCCCCCCGAGGCCTCAGAGTGAAGGCTGTATGTAAGGCGATTTGATCATTGTTTACATATAGTATATATTACTGAGAAAAGGCATGAATGTTTGACTACAATACGAAAGGCATTAAGGCGAGTCTTTTAAGGAATGTTGAGGGAAGTGTTGAACTAAATCAAAGCATGTTATGTGTAAATGCGTTTTCAAAGAGGGTGTAGCTCAGGAATGACTGATTATATTAATTTGGAACTTACAGGAAATGATAAGGGATAAAATCAATTGACCAAAAAGGCAATATTTGCACACTACTACCACTACTATCAAACAAAACAACTACTTCTGTAGCAGGTATTACTGAGGCTGAAAATCTTGAAATAAACATCTGACGAAACGTTTCGGGGAAAGTTGAACTAAATTAAAGCATATTGTGGGCATGTAGATTGCTAATACGAGCGAGCGTATCAGCAATATTTTGGAATGGTTTATCATATCAAAAGGAACATCAGGGGTAGCATGAGTGGAAAATCCAGTAACCAAAAAGCAAAATGTACCTGCTACTAATACTATTAATACTGCTGCTACTACTGTTAATACTATGAATAATAATACACTTTTACTGCTAGTACTGTTCTGACTTCTACCACAACTACTAAGATACAAGTACAATTTAGGCTAAGGGTATGAAGCTGAAAATTTGACAGAATATTGAGGGGAATTTGAACTAAATCAAAACACTATATATGCAGATTGTCAAAAGGGCGTATCTCAAGAATGGATTTGGGTATTAAGTTAGAACTTTCAGAAAATACTTAAAGGGGAACATATATTGACAAAAAGGTAATAAATGCATATCATTACTAACACTATTACCACTGCTACTTTTACTAATACTACTACTGCTGCTAAGCTACTCTAACTAATACTTCAATTGCATAAACATGTAAGCCTTAGAGTACTAAGATGAAAAAAAACGTCAAAAGGAGATCGAAAGTGCACATCAGCTATATTTTTGGAACGGCTTACCAAGCCAAGTGAAACTTCTGGGGCATCATGAAATCGATGTTTAACTGAACATCTGGAAAGATGTTCATGCTACTACCGCTATTAATGCTATGACTACTACTGTTGCTATCACTACAAATACAAAACTAACACTACAACTACTTCTACCATCACTGAAACTGCCGTGATACTAGTATTATTAAGGCTAAGTCTATGAAGGTAAAAATTTGAGAGAATATTTGTGACAAATTCCAACTAACAAAAGACACTATGTGCATTTAGATTATCAAAAGAGCGTATCTTAAAGTACCAAGGACACCAAAGTGAAAAAATATTTAGCCTTCTAGATCTATCCTAGGACTATGTATACCTGGAAACCCGTGTTTACTGCGAATTTTCTTTTAGTTGCTATAACCAATATTAAGTTAGAACGTCTGCAAATATTTGTATGAACAATGTTGCCAACAAAAAAAAAAAAAAAATGGAAAAACCGTGAAACGGAAAAGAATTCCATTGAATCTGACAATGCTTTTCATTTGTGAAAATTCAAATCTACAAAATCTGTTGATTCCTATATTAGTGAAAATCTACCTAGTGAATAAATATGAGCTCATTAAGTTCAGAAAGTGACTATTCTGATTTGTCAGAAAATGTAGTTGATCGTGACCAAGTGCTAGATGGTATTTAAGATACCATTTCTGGATATATGTTACACCCCATGTAGCTTCTCTTTCTATCCAAGACTCCCCTGTAAATTTCTAGGTGGCGCTATAATTTAGCTAGGATAAGCTAGCCAATGACGCAGTAGGTTTTAGACTTTTACAGTGAGAGAAGGAGGCAATACCCAAACTCTTATATGTAGTGATTTTTGTTCGTTTCAAGCTTGATTTGAATATTCAATTGAAGTTTCACTCGTTTAAAGATTTACTAAGTTTCACTATCTCAAAATTTTATCGGATGCAATGGCTACCTCAGATTTTCTATCAGAAATATTTGTGCAAAAAGGGCTTGGGGAGGGGCCTAGTTACCCTCGGATCACTTTTGACTCTTAAAAAGGGCACTATAACTCTCGATTTCCAATCGAATGAGCCCCCTTTGAAGTTTATACGACTCCTTCTATATGAAGTGCCCCTGGGAAAAAAATAAATGGAGTGCGAGGGAGGCTAGCTACCCTTCGATCACTTTTTACTCTCAAAAAGTGAATTACAACTTTCAATTTTCAATCAAATGAGCACTCTATGAAGTTTATACGAGCATCCCTTCCATAACAACCATATATGCCCCCAGGGCAAAACTTACAACGCCTACCCCCAGGCCCTGGGGGGCTGTGTCGACACCGGCGTTAAAGTTCATGGTAAATTTGCAGTAGGCCACATAGTTTAGCTAGGACGAATTGAAAACAACAGCTGATGCTTTTTTAATGCTCTTTCAATAATTCATATAAAATACATTCAGGGCCATTTAAGAGCTCAAGATGCAATTAGAAGCAATTATCGAATTATGAAAGAGCATAAAAAAAGGCATCAAATGATGATTTCACTTTCATCCAACCTAAATTATAGCACCATCTAGAAATTTACTGACTCGACCTCCATAAGTCAAACATATAGCCAGAATTGTAAATCTACACTAGATTTTTGGTAAATAGCCTAGACTTCAACAAAATTTAGCTTTTCAGCAGTATTAAGTCATGATTATTTTTCATGCTCTTTCATAATTCAATAATCATTGGGGGACTATTCCTTTTAGACCCTTAAAGGGGTTAAAAGAGCTCAAAACAGCCCATTGTAACCTAGTAACACAAAACTTAACAAAGTGAGATTGAATATATCAAAGCCTGGAGCATTACTTCTCCCATCTGTGTAAAAATATAGATGCATAATTGAAGCTTTGTTCCTTTTCATCTGTTGTTTTGAAGCTTTGTTGTTTTCTACAACAATATTTTTTGTCCAATTTTTAAATTGATGTTTTTTTACAAATGACCATTAAAATGCATTCTTTGAGGCATGAGGCCCCACCTAAAAAATGATCAACCACTCTTTCATAATTGCTAAAATGATCTTATACATCATTATATCATAAACCATATCAGTTTAGGAAGAAAATGTGGTACTTGTTTAGAATACGGGCAACACGTGAGAAGTGAATTTTGGTTAATGCCAATGAAATAAAACAAAGTATGATAAAAATATAACAGTTAAGAAACAGATTTGGGTAATATATTTGCACATTAGGGGGGGGGGGGGGGTAAAGCATAGCATATATTAAATACGTAACCTAATCTAAGCTAGGTACCTTGTTTTGCTCCTTTAACAAAAAAGCGAAGTTTAAATCTTTGTCATGAAGTGAGCAATACCTCACTAGGCAGCAAAAACCTGTTTTTCATATAGCATCTTTGAGATTTCGATGCGGTCTTTTTTGCGTGTTGCCCAGATTCTGAACAAGTACCCAAAAATGCATTAAAATAAATGTAAAATAGTGATAATATAAGAGGTATCACTCCAATGCAACCTTATTCAGGCTTAGTTTAAATGAAGGGAGATGACAGATTAATTCCTACATCCCACCCCTATGCATATATACTCTTACCTATACTAGGCTAGTATGAAGGCCCATGGAGAGATAGACAATTTAGGCAATGAAATGCATTCTTTCAGGCCTGTAATAATCCTCTCCCCTACACGATAGCTATGAACAATCTTTTGTTATAGCTGATACACAATCATTTGCCACTGCATATTATTATCATGAAACATTTAGAAATCAACTTAGATAAGACAAGGATTAAGAAAATAAATGCCTATGATCAGTATTTATCTTATATGGACTAGACTACATTACTTTTCAGGTAAAAATGCCTCTCAGCGTAGCTTTATTCTTTTGTACATAGGAAGATTAATATACATTTTTCAATGCCCATATATTGATCTGCTATCTCAAGATTGACAACCAATGGCACATTTGGCAAATTTAGAAGTGATAATTGAATCATAAAAAAGAATGAAAAGAAACATCAAGTGATATATTCACCTTCATCTAAGCTGAATTACCTTGTAAACTGCAAATTTACCAAATATTGTCTTGTGTTAGAGTACATTGATACCCTAAAGCATAATTTCTGATTTAACTGGAGTTATTAGGTTAGGTCTGATTAGGTTAGGTTATGTATTTAATATATGCGTGTGTGTGTTAAACTCAAATATACCTTCACTATCCAGTTCTTGGGAATCTAACTTAGATGGTAAAGTGGAAGATCCAGGTGAAATACAGACAGATAGATTTTGAGGATCATATGACCAAATAGAATTATAGTTTTCCATGAGGATTTTGATATCAGTTGGTGAAGTATTTTGAGCTTCTAGAAAAAAAATAATGAACACACAGATAATTATAAAACTATAAGTACTCTCATTAATCTACCCAGGAAAAAATAAAATTCATCAAAAAGTGAAAAAATATGGAAAATGAGACAAAACAAGAGGCCACAACAAAATCCTTGATAATTTGATTATTATGACACAAAGCTCTAAAATCAGAATTTTATTCACATATTTCATGTCCAGAAAATGGCTAATTAATTTTTTATAAACAGAAATACCTGGAGATAATAGACTTATTCTCACTCAGGACCATTTTCTAGAAATAAAGTGGAAAGAGAATAAGTGCTTTACAGACTTAGTGTAACTCCAAAAATGAAAAAAGTCGCATGAAATTTTTTTTATCTGGCAATAGTTCAGTTTTAAAATTTAAATTTGTTTGAAGTGTTTTGCAATGATTTAGAATAAAAATCCAGCCTCCATATAGAAATTTTTAAATAGTGCTTGAAAGTCTTATACAATATTTCTTGTTTTGTAACAAAAGGAAAAACGTCTTCAAACATGATCATTTCTGATTAGAACTGATTCTAAAACATTGTAAGTTGAATCATACCTGTACCACTACTATCCCCATCCTCAGGAGCCAACTCGGACGCTAAAGTGGAGTTTTCTGGATGAAAGAACCACAGGTAGATTTTGATGTCCAGGTGACAGAGTACAACCTGAAGTTTCAATGAATGTTGTGCTATCAATTGATGAAGTATCTTCAACTCCTATAACCAAACAAATATACTGATAGAAAAAACTCATTCTCATTAATTTACCCCATGCATAAAAAAAAAACAATGGTTGGACAAAAAAAAAAATATTAACAATAATAACAAAATAGATTCAAGGGAAATATTATAGGTAATGTAAAAATAAATTTTGCTAGTGTCTTCATTATGTACCCTACAAATTTCAACATTAAATAACTCAAAATGCATCTTTCTTAGAAAAAGAAATGACTAAAGACCTGAAGTTTGTTTGATTAAGGCTTAAATTTCCAGTAGCATGTACATGAAATATAATATGTTTTAAAGAATAGAATCTAATCAGCAATTTGCTGATCAGCACCCACAAGACACAATTGTTGGGGCCCATGAATCATTGCTTTAGTTGTATGTTGTTTTTTTTTTTCTTCTTGTTTGAGCTTTCACCCATGGAAATAGATAAGAAGAAACAACAAACAAGAAAATAGAATATGAAAAAAAAAAGTCCTGTGCATCCCTGTTTTCAAACAAGAAATAGCTTCATAGTTGAAAGCATAGCATTAATGAATTAAGTCAACTCCCATGATTTTTTGAATAAAATATCTTTAATAGTTTTATTGGAGGTGGCACCTTGGCTCATAGAGGGAGGGCCAGGGGTCAGTTCCCTTAAGCTTTGGAATAAAATATCATTTGTAAGTTTTTTTTTTAGTGGGATTGGGGGTTGGGCTTATCTGATCTTTGAACTATTTTAAAAACCCTTGCATAAAAACCTTACATGCCTAGGGGAACTAGTTGCAACCCTTCCCCTGGGCTCTGGGGGTTACGTTAATTTCAAATTTTTGTTATCTAATCATTGGACTATCTAAACAATATGGCTATCTCAAATCTTTATTGGATATATTTGGGAAAAAGAGGGCATGTATATGTGGGAGGGGGAGGATAAATGCCCTCTAATCACTTTTGACTCTTAAAAATGAACTAGAGCTTTCAATTTCCAATCAAATAAACCCTCTCTGAAATTTATCCAACCACCCCTTACATAAAAACCTTATATGCTCCTGGGGCATAATTTACAACACTTGCCCCTAGGTTCTGGGGGTGTGTGTTGACCCCAGAGTTTTTTTATTTCATCTTTGAACTATTTTGAACAAGATGGCTATGTCTAAATTTTGACTGGATGCATTTGGGGAAAAAGGGCCTTGGGGGGGGGGCTAGTTACTGGCACTAGGAATTCTGATTTCCAATCAAATGAGCTCCCTTTGAAGTTTATACAATCATCCCTTCCATAAAAATCATATATTCCCTCGTGGAATAGCTACAACCTTGGCCCTGAGGGGGGGGTGCATTGACCCTTGACTTTTTGTTATCTAATCTTTAAACTATTTTTACAAAATAGCTATCTCAAAATTTTATCAGATAAATTTTGAGAAAACGGTTGTGGAGGAGTAGGAGGGAGGGGGGGGCTACTCACCCTCCAATTATTTTTTACTTTTAAAACGGGCAGTAGAACTTCCAATTTCCAACCAACCTGCTAGTGTGCCAATACATAGGCCAAATTCTATATTTCTCATGCACTGCCCTTGTTTCTACAGATGTGCCCAAAAATAGAATGAACATCTGGCAAAATAAACACAAAATGCAAATATATATGGAAAATATATAATTTGGACTAAAGGCTACATTTTTACATAGAAGGGGGGGGGGAGTCAGATGTAGAGGAATTAAATTTGAAATGTACTAACTATAATAATTTTGAATATTATGAACTAAGAGTGTTTCCTTTTCAACATCCCTAATTTCAGACTTAAACCAAAATTGGTTTCAAAAAGTACATAATCATGGAAATAAAACTACAAAATATAACATTTTGTATATTACAAAGCAAGAATTTCAATGTTTTGGTGATTTCTTAGGGCTTATAAATATTCCTTGGGCTATGGGCTATGTGGGACAATCAAGAAGAGGGTGGTGGTGGTTGTGCTTTACAAATGAATTACTTATCATGTTTGAAGTAAGCATAAAAAAAAGGAAAGTGTTCAATGGTGTGCATGTAACTGAACCACCATGTAACTGAACCCCAAGAAACTGAACGCCTGTAACTGAACCACCATGTAACTTAACCACTGTGCAACTCAACCCCCATATAGCCCAACCCCCATGCAACTGAACCCTTGTGTAACTGAACCACCAGGCAACTGAACCCCAATTAACTAAACCCCATTTAACTGAACCCCCATGTAACTAAACCCCTGTGTAACTGAACCCCTGTGCAACTGAACCCCGTACAACTGAACCACCGTGCAACTGAACCACCTTGCAACTGAACCACCATGCAACTGAATCACCGTGTAACTGAACCATTGTGTAACTGAACCACTGTGCAACTGAGCCATTGTGCAACTGAACTACTGCACTAAAGCAGGTAATTAACCCATTTCATACCAAACAATAGACAACTACAAGTGTAGAAAATACAACAAAATAAGCAAAGTGGTAAAAAGATTACAGTATGTAGACAGTGAGAGCTGCCATTTACCCCCCCCCCCCTCCAACAAAAAACATCCCTTTAGGAAAATACCCTGCGGAAAATAACATCTAAAGGAAATTACCCCCCCCCTCCTAGAAAATACCTACCCATGGAAAGTCTCTCCCCCTACCCCCCCCCCCCCAAAAAAAAATACCAAAAACAAAATACAATCACTTTTGGCTTATAAAAAGACTAGAAATGCCTTGGGATTATCAAACAATTTCTTCCTCCATCCTCCTGTTGTCTCTCCCTTAGAGCTAATTCTGTATTCATTTGAAGGCTTAATGAGAGCTGAGATGTTTTGGCATCAAAATGCACCCTTTGAGATATCTCCCTCTCTTCCTAGCTACAAAACAATCAGATAACCGAATTGCAGAAGTTTCAGTTCCTTTTTAAGTTTTTTCAATTTGTCTATTACTTACAGATAGTATTTGTCATTGGGAAACATACAAAATTTTTTTGTGTGGGGGTTTTCTGGAGGATCTTTCATGAGAGGACAGTATTTGCATGGTGGGGGGGGGCAAGATTTACACATAAATTCCTTTTTTTTTTTCACTTCCCTTGGAACTTCTCAATTAAACTAAAAATGACATGACTCAGTTATCATTTCGCATTTGACCTGTGAACATCTATTGATATTTAAGCCGGATTAAATTTGGAATAAATTACAGTGGATTGCAGTGACCATCAGTTTCGAAATAAGTGAAATAATAAATTTATATTTACGGACTATTTTACCATTTGGATATATTTACTCACTCATATAAGGTCATCTATTATTTTACTATCTTTTTAATTTGGTTTGATAATCTGATTATAATTCAATTTTGCTAATTAGCGAGCAGAAGAGGGGAGTTTCTTGTCGCAAGGGCCATAGTACCTGCCGGGAGTGTTCCCCCGAAAACCTCCCCCAACTCCCTTAAACTGCGGGGATCTGGTAGCAGGAAACTACGCTTCCTTCGCTTATTGGTATCTGGTTCTTATGATATGTACAGTGAATAATGAATAATGGACTTGTTTTTTTCGCCGGTTTTAAATTTTTTGCAGTTTAACCGTGATAATGGAGTGAATGAAAACGAAATACTGAAATTTGGAAAGGAGTTTTTTTCTGGACTTGCCGAGTGTAATCGAAGCTAAAAAACTCCTCTACGATGCGGCTGTACCTGGGACTGAGCTTCCGAGAAGACAGGGGCCAAAGGCTTTGGAAAGCCATCTGAAGGATATGTTAAGTATATTTGAGAAATGTGACGATGAAGACATAGACCTACCAATGTTTGTAATTCGTTCTCCAAATGATGTACCTATCATTCCTGCTTTGGTTTATTTGAGTTTGAACGCGAAATTGAATAGAATGGAACACTTCCTAAAGACTGTTTCAAGTAAGTTCGATTCGTATGATAATCACTTTCCACCATTGCCTGCCTGTGCAACGCCGTCAACTGACTCTCACACCACTGTTGTTGTCTCTAAAGTGCCGCAAACACTAAATGACCCGATAAAACGCAAAAAAGTGCTCGATAAAGTGAGCTGTCATGATGCAGTTACCAAGCTGAGTTTGCGAGGTGACAATGGCTAATCAATGTTAAAAGTCTGCTGCTGAAGAATTCAAAGACTCTATTTCAGTGATTTTAGCAGATTCTCCATCCAAGGTGATCACTAAACGGTTTTTCGGGATAGTCAGAGGAATATCGAAGGAATTAGACCTCTCATTCTTTCAAGGATATCCAGGTGTGGTAGAAGCTATGCGGCTCGGTGACACTGGCATGGTTAAACTTGAGTTTTGAGACTCCATGTCAAAAGCCAAGGCTATGCAAAATGGTGTTAAACTTGGATATGAATTTTATCTGTGGAAGAATATCTGTCGGCACCTCGGTGCTGTCTAAAATGCCGTTCGCCAGACCATAAAGTAGCTGATTGTGCAAGTTTGGTTGCAAAGTGTGCACACTGTGCGGGCCCTCATATTTCCACCAAGGATTCTCCCTGCCAGCTTGATGCAAGATGTGCCAATTGTGGTGAAAATCATGCCTCCTTTAGTCTTAGATGCAAAGTGCTGAGAGATATCATTGCCAAGAAGAAATGATTGTGCCTGTTTCGATTTTTTCGCTTAATATAAATGGTACTTGTTTAAAGGAGCATATGATTGATGAGTTGTGTGACCAGTTTGACATAGTATGCCTTCAAGAACACCTCCTGACTTCTACTAGTATTAACGTGTTAAAAGAAGTTGTAATCATTCTGTTTTTACAACTAATGCTGAGGTCACTTTTGGTAGACCTTCTGGAGGCCTCGCGTGCATTGTTAAGAATAACCTGAGTTTTCTCTCTCCAGTGTGTTTTCACAGTGACGAATTCATCCTTGCGGTTCGGTTTGGTAATACTGTGCTGATAAATGTGTATCTCCCGTGTAACGAAAAAACTATTTCCGCTTTTAAAACGCGTATATGAAAGCCTTGGCAAATCTTAAGGCTATTCTTGAATCTGTTGTATCGACTGGTTATGATTTCATAGTGGTTGGTGACTTCAACACAGATATTACAAGTCAGTCAGTTCGATCCGATATAGTCCTTGATGCTTTTTTTTTTTCTGCTTATAAAATAGTTGAGAAAAGTGTTGATTATTCATATATTCACCAATCTGGAAGTTTGTCTAATATTGACCACGTAGTTTCCTTGCCAAATATTAATGTATTGACTGTTCTTGTTCATGAAAACTATCGTGATATTGACCACCTCCCGATTTCGTTCTCTGCTTCAGTAGTCGCTTCCCGTTCTACTAGACCATTTACACAAAGTTCTAAGTGATTTTACAGGAATAACTGGAGTAGAGCTAATTTTGCACTTTATATTACTATGTTGTCTGCATTATTGGGTTCTATAAAAGTTCCTTACCATTTGCTTCAAGTTACTGACTGTTTCTCAAATGATAAGCAGTCTCTAAATGAATATTATGATAAAATAATTTGGTGCTTAAAACAAGCAGAGGCGACTGCTGTTCCTCTAGAAAAGATTAAAGTTAAAACTAGAAAACCAGAATGGGTTTTGGACCCAGAATTAAAAGTTGTAAAGAATAAAGCTAAGTTTTTGGCTATGAATATGGGTGTCTTGCAGTCGGCCAAATCAAGGAGTTGTCTTTGATCTGAAGCAAAGTACCAAGCGTGCTTATAAAAAACGTTTACGGCAGTCTAGGGTATCTGTTTTTTTTTTCCTGTGTCGAGAGAGGAGTGGTCTCATGTTATGAATTTGGATAAGCTTAGTAGTGATTTTTCTGAAAGTCCTATAGCAGTTCATACTTGGGTGTCGTATTATAATGATATTTTCGGCAAGGTGAACTGGGAAGTTGAAAAGCTTTTTAGTAACCTTCTTGAGTTGTGTTTGCCTAATCATATTTCTCAGAGTAATGTATTACCAGTTTCTACTGTTGATATTGGTCAAGCTATTAAGAACATGCAATCTAGCTCTGTTGATCAAGACGGAATTTCGTCTTATCATCTAAAAGTAGTTTGCCCAACTTTGACAGATCATCTTCAGCTACTGTTTCAGATGTGTTTATCTACTTCTATGGTTCCCGACAGTTTTCTCTGTGGCACAGTCACCTTGGTTTTGAAGTGTGGAAAAACTTCATCAGAGTGTAGTTCTTATCGACCAATTATTGTTTCGTGCACTCTTAGCAAAGTTTTTGAATATATTCTTCTCCCTTTCATTTCAGAAAATGTTAATTTTGGTGAAAACCAATTTGGCTTTCAAAAAAGGCTGGGATGTCAGCACGCCCATCGTGTTCTTGCTTCCCTCCTGTTGCAATCTGTTAATGATAAATCTCCCCTTCATATCTGTGCTCTTGATCTTTCAAAAGCTTTTGATAGTATAGTCCACTCACATGCACTCTATTCCTTTTTTTCCAACAATATTAACCTTTCTATTGTTGTTTTGTTACAGTACTGGTATTCGAACTCTTTTATTCAGGTAAAATGTAATGGAGTAGTGTTTCTGATTCAAAGGTGTTTCTTCGGCGTGGGGTCTGTCAAGGTGGTGTGCTTTCACCAACTATTTTTAAGTTATGTATTGCTCCTATTCTTTTATCCTTGCCTTTGACTTTCATTTCTGATGGAATTGATGTCTTGTATCTTGCTTATGCAGACGATGTTCTCCTTGTCAGTCGTTCTAGGGCTGCACTCTCACATTCAGTCAGCTGGATCTCAGACCAGTTCAGACGGATTGGGTTTATGTTGAACGTTGATACGTGCGAAAATATTTCATTTAATTCGAGTGCGAGTCTCCCTCTTAATTGTGTTTTTTTTTTTCTATTCCCTGTGTCTCTTCTTTTCGGTGGCTTGGTCTTCACATTACTAATAATCTCAAAACACTTTGGGCACTGACAGTTTCTAATGCAAAAAAAATTCAGATAGGATATTCAAAATTTGTTGCAAATAGAGGGAGGTACAATAGAAAAGCACTTGAGAAATTATATTCTTCATTTTGCAATCATTCTCTTCTTTTTTTATCTGGTTTTCTTCCGATTCTGAAGCCTAAAGATCTGAATTCTATCCGTACTTATTATTTTAAATTTTCTTGGTACCTTTTGTGCCTCCCTCCGTGGTTCCGGAACCGGCATCTAATATCGCGATTCGGCCTCCCTGATTTACGGGAAAAAGTGACTGTGCTTGCGGGAAAGCTGTTGTTGTCTGCAGGTCTTACTGCGCACCATAATTTACGTCGTTTTGTGTTTTTTTTTTTTTTTTTTTTTTTTTGTTCTTGATGTACTCTGCTTCTTTTTTATAGTGGGTAATAAATAAATTATTATTATTAAAGAAGATATTTAAATTTACAACCATAATTTCCATGAGACAGGTATTTTCCAGGTGGTGAGTTTTCCAGGGGTGGAGGAGGGGACATTTTCCGTGGGGGACAAGGGTAAACGCTTAGACCCATAGAAAGTGACAGGGTGAAGGGAACCCCAATTAAAAGACATAAGAAAGAGAAATAAATCTGGATTTAAGAGATTATGATGTCCAATTTTCTTTGTTTTTGTAACAACAAAACAGAGCATTTTTATAAATCATCTTGACAGTAATTTATATAAAGACTGAAAAAAATAAACAATTCCAACAAGATTGAACATGTAAAGATTCTAACTTGTGTTTTACCCAATGTAGGTACAGTGGTTGAGTTGCACAAGGGTTCAGTTGCATGGTGGTTCAGTTGCACGGGGTTGAGTTGCACAGTGGTTCAGTTGTATGGTGGTTCACTTGCATGGGGGTTCAGTTACATGGGGGTTTAATTAAATAGGGTTAAGTTGCATGGGGTTGAGTTGCACAAGGGTTCAGTTAAAGGGGGTTCAGTTGCATGAGGGTTCAGTAGCATGAGGGTTCAGTTGCACAGGAGTTCAGTTTTACAGAGGCTCAGTTGCATGGTGGTTCAATTGCTCAGTGGTTCAGTTGTACAGTGGTTCAGTTGCACTGTGGTTCAGTTGCATGGTGGTTCAGTTACAGGGGTTCAGTTGCTTGGGGTTCAGTTACAATGGAACCCATATGTCTCAATGTTCTACTCTATTATCCTTGTTTGAAACGTGTACCACATCAGATACCTCAGTTAGCCAGTCCAGCATCAATGAGGATTCTCTCTGCCAATCTTCTGATTCTATGCATACAGAACATGATGAACAAGGACCAGATATCAATGGCTGCTCAAAAGTAAGTTCAATTTTTGCCTTCTATTACCCAATGTAGATTAAATTACACACAAAATAAATGAATTAAAAAGTATAATTTACAGTAAAGATTATGATCTGGTTCTACTTACTGAAATATGCCCTAAGAATACAAAGAGTAGACTAGAAGATACACATATTCAACTGCCCTGTTACCAAATCATCTCTAACCTCTCATCAAAAGAATGCAAGCCTGGAGTCCTAACTTATGTAAAAGCAGCATATATTGTCCAGGAACTTCATATAAAGTCTAGCCTGCCATCTATGGGAATCCATTTGGTTTGATATCACAGGCCAAGGCAAAGACCTATGTCAAGCCAGGATTGGATGTGTATACTGTAGTCCCTCAGCATCCTCCTCCGTTGATACCAAGTATGTGCTCTAAAATATGTTCTGCAAAGCCATAGAAAATTCCAAAGGTGATTTTCTTATAGGAGGTGACTTAAATTTTCCTGATATCTTGCAGAAGGAAGGTTTTCCATATAACCCAGTTACTTGTAGTTCATCCACCATCAGTCCCTTTGTTGATTGTATTCATGATCTCTCTGCCTTCCAAGCGATCAGCCAACCCACACATTGTTGCCCCCACCAGCAAACAATATTACTTGACCTAGTCTTTGTTAACAATAATGAACTGATCCAAAGGATAAATTATCTCCCGCCTATTGGTAAAAGTGACCACCTTGCCATTGAACTAGTTACCCATAGACACAAAGCAAGAAATGGACATAAAAAAGATATTTACAGACTATGAGGTGATTAGGGTCATATTGAGGTAAATTATAGGGGAGTTGACCCTCCAGGGTGGGATCAATGAGCACTGGGAGAAATTCTGGGCTCTAATCATGGAAACTTGGCAACAGAACACAAAAAAAAGTTTTATCCCTATATGAAAGACCTTACCATACATGGCAGCAGGCATAAGACAACAAAGAAACTTAAAGAAACACCACTGGAGACAAAAGGATAAGCCAGGCCATTATGAAAAATATGTCAAAGCCCGTAATAAATTAAGGAATCTCACCAAACAAACTGTACTGTAATTTTGGGACAAGAATCACCAACCAAAGTACATTGAACTCTAAAAAATTCTGGAATTATGTATCAAGCAGAGATCACAACTGGAGATCAATAAAATGCTTAACAACAAGTTACAAAAATGAAGTCATTGTCACCCAAAATATAGTGGATCTTCTGAATGAGTAATTTGCATCAGTCTTCACAAATGAACCCAATATTGTTCCCATTCCCAACTCAAAGTACAACATCCAGAAGCAAATGAGTCACATTACACTTACTACTTTTATGGTTGATTCGAGGGATGAGTCCAACACGACTGACGCGTTAGGATGCAATAGTGGTTCAGAAGCGGAAGTTATTGAGTCGGCTGGCGCCAACCCTTCTATTGTCAAGCGGGGCAATAACCAAAACGCGTTTATATAACCCGTCATCCTGCGTGGATTGACATTGGTCGTAAATTCTTCATGGGTCATACTTCTAAGTGTTGTCTGGCGTTGGAGGTAGATGTAGATGCTTCTTCTTCTAACGGCTTGCTGAACGTGATATGCCTGTGGAAAAGACAAGGATAGGTCCTTCATTTCTCCAAGATAAGACTCAGCATCCATCCGTTCTGACCAAGTTGAGGGAGATCTTCCAGTCCTTCGAATCACTCATATTGATTCATGACCAAGAAAGACTTTTGCGAACTTTAGACCCTTATTTTAATTAGCAGACACCCCCCCCCCCAAATAGAAAGCCCTGTTAAATCATGATTACAAGGATTTCTCCAAATACAGAAAGTGAAAGCTGCATCCAGCTTTCATTGCAATGTAATAAAAAGTTTTTTTAATTAAAAGTAAGGAGCGACGTTAAAACTTAAAACCAACAGAAATTATCCCGTATATGAAAAATGGCTGTCCCCTACTCAACGCCAAGCTCTTTCAAGTTTGACTCTGTCTCAGAACTTTATTTTTTGAAACAATAAAAAAACTTTAGCATAAAAAGCGAGGCGTTGAGGAGGGGACAGCCCCTTTCATATACGGAAAAATTTTTGTTTGTTTTAAGTTTTGATATTGCTCCTTACTTTCAGTTGAAAAATTTTTTTTTTATTTAATTTCTGATCTTTTTTTAGATAATGTTGGGAAATCCAGCACCTCCGTCATAACAATGTCTCTTCTTCCATGGAAAGATCCTACCACATAACCCCTGACCCCCTCCCCCACTACCAGAAAAAAATCCCCCCTTGAAAACGTCTGTGTACTTCCCAATAACCAATACTATATATTAACATTGGGTAAAGTTCAAAACTTTCAGCCCTCTCCCCGGGGACTTTGGCGGATTCAGTCATCCTAAAAGACATAGTTATCCTATGTTCGACCATGCTGAAAAAATGGCTATTTCAAAATTTTTATCGGGTGACTGGGAAAAAAATGAGCGTGGGAGGGGACCTAGTTGCCCTCCATATTTTTGGTCAATTAAAGAAGGCACTAGAACTTTTAATTTCCGTTCCAATGAGCCCTCCCACGATATTCTAGGACCACTGGGACGATACGATCACCCCTGTGAAAAAACAAAAAAAAACAAATAAACATGCATCCGTGATCTTTCTTCTTGCAAAAAATACAAAACTCCACATTTTTGCGGATAGGAGCTTAAAAACTCTATAGTAGGGTTCTCTGATAAGCTAAATCTGATGGTGTGATTTTCATTAAGGTTCTATAACTTTTAGGGGGGTTTCCCCCTTTTTTCGAAAATAAGCCAAATTTGCCAAGGTGCGTAACTTTTAATAGATTGGACTAAACTTGATGAAACTTATATATTTTTAAATCACCATTAAAATTTTATTCTTTTGATGTATCTATTGGTGTCAAAATTACTTTTTTTAGAGTTTTGTTTACTATTGAGCCGGGTCATTCCTTACTTTGATATAAAGATTCATATAGTCTTATTCTGTTTTGGAAGTCTCTTTTGATGAAACACAAATAAACTATCGGATTCAGAAGAATTCAACAATTCAGTTCCCAATCCCAGGCAATAAGAGACTGGTAATTGTAAGAAGTGCTTTTGCCATTCTTCTGCAATCGTCAGGCCACAAAACTGGACTTATTTGAAGCAGCTAGAAGAATCATAATCGATATTCACAATGATCTTTTAGCAAAAAAATCATTTTAATAAAAAAAAAAAATCACAATTTAAATCAACAAGAAAATACTGGAACTTACACAACTCAGGGCCATATGACTTAAATGAACAAAAAATACAAAAGAAACATGAAGTTTCAATGCCTGGATGTAGCACGATATATTCTAGCAATAAATAGTATAAAACCGTGGAATAAACTATCGGATTCAGAAGAATTAAACGGTTCAGTTCCCAACCCCAGGCTCTACAAAGGCAAGAGACTAGCAAGCAATAAGCAAGAGATAGATTTGCAGTGCTCTTGCCATACTTCTGGAAAAAAAACGGGACTTATTTTGAAGGAGCTAGAAGACTCATAAACGATTTTTAAAATGATCTTTTACCAAAAACTGATTTATCAAAAAAATAATCACAATTTAACTAAATAAGAAAACACTTAAAATTACCAAATCAGTGCCGTATGACATTAATGAACAATAAATACAACAAGTGAAATTTCAATTCGTAGATACATCACGAAATATTCTAGTAATAAATAATCTAAGAAAAGGTCTCTTGCAAACGTAAAAAGGGATCTATTATGCAAATCTATATATGCAAACTAGCCGATTTTATAATGGGAGGGTGAGTATATTTCAAACAGATCAGAAGATAGGTTGTTTGGGTGCAAAACGAGGAATTTTTTCAATTGGGTGCCCTTGAGTAAGTACGAATTCTAAACAGCCAGAAGTAGATCGGTGAAAATTTCGCAACTGGAATTCAGCCTCAAAATGGCTTTGATTTGAATACTTAAATTCATTCATACTATTTTGCATATTAGGTAATTTCGAAGACCACATTACCTTTCCATGACGATCAGTAAAAGTGCAAATAGGGATATATCCTTCTGCTGATCAAAACCTAATAAAAGGAGGTTATTAGGTTGTGAATTATCAGAACCTAATAAAAGGATTTATCCCCACTCGACTTCTTATTTATTTTGCATATTTGAAATCTTTTACGGACACACGGTATTGACTCGATAATTCAGTAGCAGAAACAAATACGATTATTAAATGCTTTTTCAAAATATGTGTTATAATATGTTCCTACAAATATTTATTAAAGTACGGCATATTACCCACACATACTTGGGATTTGTTTTGAAACAAATGGAAAACGAAAACTTTTTGTTTCTAAAGACTCACTCTTTTCTAAGAATGAGTTGTCCGATGGAGTTAGCTACTATTAATACTATGAATAATAATACACTTTTACTGCTAGTACTGTTCTGACTACTACCACAACTACTATGATACAAGTACAATTTGGGCTAAGGGTACGAAGGTGAAAATTTGACAGAATATTGAGGGGGAATTTGAACTAAAATCAAAACACTATATATGCAGATTGTCAAAAGGGAGTATCTCAAGAATGAATTTGGGTATTAAGTTGGAACTTTCGGACAATACTTAAAGGGGAACATACATTGACAAAAAGGTAATACATGCATATCATTACTAACACGATTACCACTGCTACTTTTACTAATGCTACTACTGCTGCTAAGCTACTCCAACTAATACTTCAATTTCATCAACTCGTAAGGCTTAGAGTATAAGATGAAAAAAGCGTCAAAAGGAGATCGAAAGTGCACATCAGCTATACTTTTGGAACGACTTATCAAGCCAAGGTGAAACTTCTGGGGCATCATGAAATTGATGTTTAACTGAACATCTGGAAAGATGTTCATGCTACTACCGCTATTAATGCTATGACTACTACTGTTGCTATCAGTAAACAAATACAAAACTAACACTACAACTACTTCTACCATCACTGAAACTGCCGTGATAATAGCATTATTAAGGCTAAGTCTATGAAGGTAAAATTTTGAGAGAATATTTGTGACAAATTCCAACTAACAAAAGACACTATGTGCATTTAGATTATCAAAAGAGCGTATCTTAAAGTACCAAGGACACCAAAGTGAAAAAATATTTAGCCTTCTAGATCTATCCTAGGACTATGTATACCTGGAAACCCGTGTTTACTGCGAATTTTCTTTTAGTTGCTATAAGCTGTTCATAAATGCTGTTGATTCCTATATTAGTGATCAGTATTTATCTTATATGGACTAGACTACATTACTTTTCAGGTAAAAATGCCTCTCAGCGTAGCTTTATTCTTTTGTACATAGGAAGATTAATATACATTTTTCAATGCCCATATATTGATCTGCTATCTCAAGATTGACAATCAATGGCACATTTGGCAAATTTAGAAGTGATTATTGAATCATAAAAAAGAATGAAAAGAAACATCAAGTGATATATTCACCTTCATCTAAGCTGAATTACATTGTAAACTGCAAATTTAACAAATATTGTCTTGTGTTAGAGTACATTGATACCCTAAAGCATAATTTCTGATTTAACTGGAGTTATTAGGTTAGGTCTGATTAGGTTAGGTTACGTATTTAATATATGCGTGTGTGTGTTAAACTCAAATATACCTTCACTATCCAGTTCTTGGGAATCTAACTTAGATGGTAAAGTGGAAGATCCAGGTGAAATACAGACAGATTGATTTTGAGGATCAGATGACCAAATAGAATTATAGTTTTCCATGAGGATTTTGATATGAGTTGGTGAAGTATTTTGAGCTTCTAGAAAAAAAATAATGAACGCACAGATAATAATAAAACTATAAGTATTCTCATTAATCTACCCAGGAAAAAATAAAATTCATCAAAAAGTGAAAAAATATGGAAAATGAGACAAAACAAGAGGCCACAACAAAATCCTTGATAATTTGATTATTATGACACAAAGCTCTAAAATCAGAATTTTATTCACATATTTCATGTCCAGAAAATGGCTAATTAATTTTTATAAACAGAAATACCTGGAGATAATAGACTTATTCTCACTCAGGACCATTTTCTAGAAATAAAGTGGAAAGAGAACAAGTGCTTTACAGACTTAGTGTAACTCCAAAAATGGAAAAAGTCGCATGAAATTTTTTTATCTGGCAATAGTTCAGTTTTAAAATTTAAATTTGTTTGAATGTTTTGCAATGATTTAGAATAAAAATCCAGCCTACAGATGGAAATTTTTAAACAGTGCTTGAAAGTCTGTATGTTGCTTGAAAGTGCTTGAAAGTGCTTGAAAGTTGAATCATACCTGTACCACTACTATCCCCATCCTCAGGAGCCAACTCGGACGCTAAAGTGGAGTTTCTGGATGAAAGAACCACAGGTAGATTTTGATGTCCAGGTGACAGAGTACAACCTGAAGTTTCAATGAATGTTGTGCTATCAATTGATGAAGTATCTTCAACTCCTATAACCAAACAAATATACTGATAGAAAAAACTCATTCTCATTAATTTACCCCATGCATAAAAAAAAACAATGGTTGGACAAAAAAAAATATTAATAATAATAACAAAATAGATTCAAGGGAAATATTATAGGTAATGTAAAAATAAATTTTGCTAGTGTCTTCATTATGTACCCTACAAATTTCAACATTAAATAACTCAAAATGCATCTTTCTTAGAAAAAGAAATGACTAAAGACCTGAAGTTTGTTTGATTAAGGCTTAAATTTCCAGTAGCATGTACATGAAATATAATATGTTTTAAAGAATAGAATCTAATCAGCAATTTGCTGATCAGCACCCACAAGAAACAATTGTTGGGGCCCATGAATCATTGCTTTAGTTTTTATGTTTTTTTTTTTCTTCTTGTTTGAGCTTTCACCCATGGAAATAGATAAGAAGAAACAACAAACAAGAAAATAGAATATGAAAAAAAAAGTCCTGTGCATCCCTGTTTTCAAACAAGAAATAGCTTCATAGTTGAAAGCATAGCATTAATGAATTAAGTCAACTCCCATGATTTTTTGAATAAAATATCTTTAATAGTTTTATTGGAGGTGGCACCTTGGGTCATAGAGGGAGGGCCAGGGGCCAGTTCCCTTAAGCTTTGGAATAAAATATCATTTGTAAGTTTTTTTTAGTGGGATTGGGGGTTGGGCTTATCTGATCTTTGAACTATTTTAAAAACCCTTGCATAAAAAACCTTACATGCCTAGGGGAACTAGTTGCAACCCTTCCCCTGGGCTCTGGGGGTTACGTTAATTTCAAATTTTTGTTATCTAATCATTGGACTATCTAAACAATATGGCTATCTCAAATCTTTATTGGATATATTTGGGAAAAAGAGGGCATGTATATGTGGGAGGGGGAGGATAAATGCCCTCTAATCACTTTTGACTCTTAAAAATGAACTAGAGCTTTCAATTTCCAATCAAATGAACCCTCTCTGAAATTTATCCAACCACCCCTTACATAAAAACCTTATATGCTCCTGGGGCATAATTTAAAACACTTGCCCCTAGACTCTGGGGGTGTGTGTTGACCCCAGAGTTTTTTTATTTCATCTTTGAACTATTTTGAACAAGATGGTTATGTCTAAATTTTGACTGGATGCATTTGGGGAAAAAGGGCCTTGGGGGGGGGGGGGCTAGTTACTGGCACTAGGAATTCTGATTTCCAATCAAATGAGCTCCCTTTGAAGTTTATACAATCATCCCTTCCATAAAAATCATATATTCCCTCGTGGAATAGCTACAACCTTGGCCCTGAGGGGGGGTGCATTGACCCTTGACTTTTTGTTATCTAATCTTTAAACTATTTTTACAAAATAGCTATCTCAAAATTTTATCAGATAAATTTTGAGAAAACGGTTGTGGAGGAGTAGGAGGGAGGGGGGGGCTACTCACCCTCCAATTATTTTTTACTTTTAAAACGGGCAGTAGAACTTCCAATTTCCAACCAAATGGGCCCCCTCTGAAGTTTAACCAGTTCCATATGAAGTGCCTCTGGGAAAAAAAAACAATAAAACATTGTAACCTTATGGCTTTTTACTATAGGCAATGCTATAGTGTTACCTCTGATTCATCTCTGTGTGTGGTTAAGTCCAAACTTTACTAAAATATAATTTGAAATGATGGCATATGCCTAGATTTGGGGTACCTGACAAGAAAAAATGTTAAGAAAAAAACTTTTTACTTCATAATATGCAAAATAGTTCTAGGCAACACATTTTAACTGCATTTCTGTTATACTTTACCCCAACCATCCTGCTAGTGTGCCAATACATAGGCCAAATTCTATATTTCTCATGCACTGCCCTTGTTTCTACAGATGTGCCCAAAAATAGAATGAACATCTGGCAAAATAAACACAAAATGCAAATATATATGGAAAATATATAATTTGGGCTAAAGGCTACATTTTTACATAGGAAGGGGGGGGGAGTCAGATGTAGAGGAATTAAATTTGAAATGTACTAACTATAATAATTTTGAATATTATGAACTAAGAGTGTTTCCTTTTCAACATCCCTAATTTCAGACTTAAACCAAAATTGGTTTCAAAAAGTACATAATCATGGAAATAAAACTACAAAATATAACATTTTGTATATTACAAAGCAAGAATTTCAATGTTTTGGTGATTTCTTAGGGCTTATACATATTCCTTGGGCTATGGGCTATGTGGGACAATCAAGAAGAGGGTGGTGGTGGTTGTGCTTTACAATGAATTACTTATCATGTTTGAAGTAAGCATAAAAAAAGGAAAAGTGTTCAATGGTGTGCATGTAACTGAACCACCATGTAACTGAACCCCAAGAAACTGAACGCCTGTAACTGAACCACCATGTAACTTAACCACTGTGCAACTCAACCCCCATATAGCCCAACCCCCATGCAACTGAACCCTTGTGTAACTGAACCACCAGGCAACTGAACCCCAATTAACTGAACCCCCATGTAACTAAACCCCTGTGTAACTGAACCCCTGTGCAACTGAACCCGTACAACTGAACCACCGTGCAACTGAACCACCTTGCAACTGAACCACCATGCAACTGAATCACCGTGTAACTGAACCATTGTGTAACTGAACCACTGTGCAACTGAGCCATTGTGCAACTGAACTACTGCACTAAAGCAAGGTAATTAACCCATTTCATACCAAACTATAGACAACTACAAGTGTAGAAAATACAACAAAATGAAAACAACAAAATAAGCAAAGTGGTAAAAAGATTACAGTATGTAGACAGTGAGAGCTGCCATTTACCCCCCCCCTCCCACAAAAAACATCCCTTTAGGAAAATACCCTGCGGAAAATAACACCTAAAGGAAATTACCCCCCCTCCTAGAAAATACCTACCCATGGAAAGTCTCCCCCTACCCCCCCCCCCCCAAAAAAAAAAATACCAAAAACAAAATACAATCACTTTTGGCTTATAAAAAGACTAGAAATGCCTTGGGATTATTACAGTGGATTGCAGTGACCATCAGTTTCGAAATAAGTGAAATAATAAATTTATATTTTACGGACTATTTTACCATTTGGATATATTTACTCACTCATATAAGGTCATCTATTATTTTACTATCTTTTTAATTTGGTTTGATAATCTGATTATAATTCAATTTGCTAATTAGCGAGCAGAAGAGGGGAGTTTCTTGTCGCAAGGGCCATAGTACCTGCCGGGAGTGTTACTCCCTTAAACTGCGGGGATCTGGTAGCAGGAAACTACGCTTCCTTCGCTTATTGGTATCTGGTTCTTATGATATGTACAGTGAATAATGAATAATGGACTTGTGTTTTCGCCGGTTTTAATTTTTTTGCAGTTTAACCGTGATAATGGAGTGAATGAAAACGAAATACTGAAATTTGGAAAGGAGTTTTTTCTGGACTTGCTGAGTGTAATCGAAGCTAAAAAACTCCTCTACGATGCGGCTGTACCTGGGACTGAGCTTCCGAGAAGACAGGGGCCAAAGGCTTTGGAAAGCCATCTGAAGGATATGTTAAGTATATTTGAGAAATGTGACGATGAAGACATAGACCTACCAATTTTGTAATTTGTTCTCCAAATGATGTACCTATCATTCCTGCTTTGGTTTATTTGAGTTTGAACGCGAAAATTGAATAGAATGGAACACTTCCTAAAGACTGTTTCAAGTAAGTTCGATTCGTATGATAATCACTTTCCACCACTGCCTGCCGTGCAACGCCGTCAACTGACTCTCACACCACTGTTGTTGTCTCTAAAGTGCCGCAAACACTAAATGACCCGATAAAACGCAAAGAAGTGCTCGATAAAGTGAGCTGTCATGATGCAGTTACCAAGCTGAGTTTTGCGAGGTGACAAATGGCTAATCAATGTTAAAAAATCTGCTGCTGAAGAATTCAAAGACTCTATTTCAGTGATTTTAGCAGAATCTCCATCCAAGATGATCACTAAACGGTTTTTCGGGATAGTCAGAGGAATATCGAAGGAATTAGACCTCTCATTCTTTCAAGGATATCCAGGTGTGGTGGAAGCTATGCGGCTCGGTGACACTGGCATGGTTAAACTTGAGTTTTGAGACTCCATGTCAAAAGCCAAGGCTATGCAAAATGGTGTTAAACTTGGATATGAATATTTATCTGTGGAAGAATATCTGTCGGCACCTCGGTGCTGTCTAAAATGCCGTTCGCCAGACCATAAAGTAGCTGATTGTGCAAGTTTGGTTGCAAAAGTGTGCACACTGTGCGGGCCCTCATATTTCCACCAAGGATTCTCCCTGCCAGCTTGATGCAAGATGTGCCAATTGTGGTGAAAATCATGCCTCCTTTAGTCTTAGATGCAAAGTGCTGAGAGATATCATTGCCAAGAAGAAATGATTGTGCCTGTTTCGATTTTTTCGCTTAATATAAATGGTACTTGTTTAAAGGAGCATATGATTGATGAGTTGTGTGACCAGTTTGACATAGTATGCCTTCAAGAACACCTCCTGACTTCTACTAGTATTAACATGTTAAAAAGAAGTTGTAATCATTCTGTTTTTACAACTAATGCTGAGGTCACTTTTGGTAGACCTTCTGGAGGCCTCGTGTGCATTGTTAAGAATAACCTGAGTTTTCTCTCTCCAGTGTGTTTTCACAGTGACAAATTCATCCTTGCGGTTCGGTTTGGTAATACTGTGCTGATAAATGTGTATCTCCCGTGTAACAAAAAAAACTATTTCCGCTTTAAACGCGTATATGAAAGCCTTGGCTAATCTTAAGGCTATTCTTGAATCTGTTGTATCGACTGGTTATGATTTCATAGTGGTTGGTGACTTCAACACAGATATTACAAGTCAGTCAGTTCGATCCGATATAGTCCTTGATGCTTTTTCTGCTTATAAAATAGTTGAGAAAAGTGTTGATTATTCATATATTCACCAATCTGGAAGTTTGTCTAATATTGACCACGTAGTTTCCTTGCCAAATATTAATGTATTGACTGTTCTTGTTCATGAAGACTATCGTGATATTGACCACCTCCCAATTTCGTTCGCTGCTTCAGTAGTCGCTTGCCGTTCTACTAGACCATTTACACAAAGTTCTAAGTGATTTTACAGGAATAACTGGAGTAGAGCTAACTTTGCACTTTATATTACTATGTTGTCTGCATTATTGGGTTCTATAAAAGTTCCTTACCATTTGCTTCAAGTTACTGACTGTTTCTCAAATGATAAGCAGTCTCTAAATGAATATTATGATAAAATAATTTGGTGCTTAAAACAAGCAGAGGCGACTGCTGTTCCTCTGGAAAAGATTAAAGTTAAAACTAGAAAACCAGAATGGGTTTTGGACCCAGATTAAAAGTTGTAAAGAATAAAGCTAAGTTTTTGGCTATGAATATGGGTGTCTTGCAGTCGGCCAAATCAAGGAGTTGTCTTTGATCTGAAGCAAAGTACCAAGCGTGCTTATAAAAAAACGTTTACGGCAGTCTAGGGTATCTGGTTTTGATTTTTCCTGTGTCGAGAGAGGAGTGGTCTCATGTTATGAATTTGGATAAGCTTAGTAGTGATTTTTCTGAAAGTCCTATAGCAGTTCATACTTGGGTGTTGTATTATAATGATATTTTCGGCAAGGTGAACTGGGAAGTTGAAAAGCTTTTTAGTAACCTTCTTGAGTTGTGTTTGCCTAATCATATTTCTCAGAGTAATGTATTACCAGTTTCTACTGTTGATATTGGTCAAGCTATTAAGAACATGCAATCTAGCTCTGTTGATCAAGACGGAATTTTGTCTTATCATCTAAAAGTAGTTTGCCCAACTTTGACAGATCATCTTCAGCTACTGTTTCAGATGTGTTTATCTACTTCTATGGTTCCCGACAGTTGTCTCTGTGGCACAGTCACCTTGGTTTTGAAGTGTGGAAAAACTTCATCAGAGTGTAGTTCTTATCGACCAATTACTGTTTCGTGCACTCTTAGCAAAGTTTTTGAATATATTCTTCTCCCTTTCATTTCAGAAAATGTTAATTTTTTGTGAAAACCAATTTGGCTTTCAAAAAAGGCTGGGATGTCAGCACGCCCATCGTGTTCTTGCTTCCCTCCTGTTGCAATCTGTTAATGATAAATCTCCCCTTCATATCTGTGCTCTTGATCTTTCAAAAGCTTTTGATAGTATAGTCCACTCACATGCACTCTATTCCTTTTTTTCCAACAATATTAACCTTTCTATTGTTGTTTTGTTACAGTACTGGTATTCGAACTCTTTTATTCAGGTAAAATGTAATGGAGTAGTTTCTGATTCAAAGGTGTTTCTTTGGCGTGGGGTCTGTCAAGGTGGTGTGCTTTCACCAACTATTTTTAAGTTATGTATTGCTCCTATTTTTTTATTCTTGCCTTCGACTTTCATTTCTGATGGAATTGATGTCTCATATCTTGCTTATGCAGACGATGTTCTCCTTGTCAGTCGTTCTAGGGCTGCACTCTCACATTCAGTCAGCTGGATCTCAGACCAGTTCAGACGGATTGGGTTTATGTTGAACGTTGATACGTGCAAATATAGTTCATTTAATTCGAGTGTGAGTCTCCCTCTTAATTGTGTTTTTTTTTCTCTATTCCCTGTGTCTCTTCTTTTCGGTGGCTTGGTCTTCACATTACTAATAATCTCAAAACACTTTGGGCACTGACAGTTTCTAATGCAAAAAAAAAAATTCAGATAGGATATTCAAAATTTGTTGCAAATAGAGGGAGGTACAATAGAAAAGCACTTGGGAAATTATATTCTTCATTTTGCAATCATTCTCTTCTTTTTTTTTATCTGGTTTTCTTCCGATTCTGAAGCCTAAAGATCTGAATTCTATCCGTACTTATTATTTTAAATTTTCTTGGTGCCTTTTGTGCCTCCCTGAGTGGTTCCGGAACCGGCATCTAATATCGCGATTCGGCCTCCCTGATTTACGGGAAAAAGTGACTGTGCTTGCGGGAAAGCTGTTGTTGTCTGCAGGTCTTACTGCGCACCATAATTTACGTCGTTTTGTGTTGTGTGTTTTTTTTTTTTTTTTTTTTTGTTCTTGATGTACTCTGCTTCTTTTTTATAGTGGGTAATAAATAAATTATTATTATTAAAGAAGATATTTAAATTTACAACCATAATTTCCATGAGACAGGTATTTTCCAGGTGGTGAGTTTTCCAGGGGTGGAGGAGGGGACATTTTCCGTGGGGGACAAGGGTAAACGCTTAGACCCATAGAAAGTGACAGGGTGAAGGGAACCCCAATTAAAAGACATAAGAAAGAGAAATAAATCTGGATTTAAGAGATTATGATGTCCAATTTTTTTTTGTTTTTTGTAACAACAAAACAGAGCATTTTTATAAATCATCTTGACAGTAATTTTATATAAAGACTGAAAAAAATAAACAATTCCAACAAGATTGAACATGTAAAGATTCTAACTTGTGTTTTACCCAATGTAGGTACAGTGGTTGAGTTGCACAAGGGTTCAGTTGCATGGTGGTTCAGTTGCACGGGGTTGAGTTGCACAGTGGTTCAGTTGTATGGTGGTTCACTTGCATGGGGGTTCAGTTACATGGGGGTTTAATTAAATAGGGTTAAGTTGCATGGGGTTGAGTTGCACAAGGGTTCAGTTAAAGGGGGTTCAGTTGCATGAGGGTTCAGTTGCACAGGAGTTCAGTTTTACAGAGGCTCAGTTGCATGGTGGTTCAATTGCTCAGTGGTTCAGTTGTACAGTGGTTCAGTTGCACTGTGGTTCAGTTGCATGGTGGTTCAGTTACAGGGGTTCAGTTGCTTGGGGTTCAGTTACAATGGAACCCATATGTCTCAATGTTCTACTCTATTATCCTTGTTTGAAACGTGTACCACATCAGATACCTCAGTTAGCCAGTCCAGCATCAATGAGGATTCTCTCTGCCAATCTTCTGATTCTATGCATACAGAACATGATGAACAAGGACCAGATATCAATGGCTGCTCAAAAGTAAGTTCAATTTTTGCCTTCTATTATCCAATGTAGATTAAATTACACACAAAATAAATGAATTAAAAAGTATAATTTACAGTAAAGATTATGATCTGGTTCTACTTACTGAAATATGCCCTAAGAATACAAAGAGTAGACTAGAAGATACACATATTCAACTGCCCTGTTACCAAATCATCTCTAACCTCTCATCAAAAGAATGCAAGCCTGGAGTCCTAACTTATGTAAAAGCAGCATATATTGTCCAGGAACTTCATATAAAGTCTAGCCTGCCATCTATGGGAATCCATTTGGTTTGATATCACAGGCCAAGGCAAAGACCTATGTCAAGCCAGGATTGGATGTGTATACTGTAGTCCCTCAGCATCCTCCTCTGTTGATACCAAGTATGTGCTCTAAAATATGTTCTGCAAAGCCATAGAAAATTCCAAAGGTGATTTTCTTATAGGAGGTGACTTAAATTTTCCTGATATCTTGCAGAAGGAAGGTTTTCCATATAACCCAGTTACTTGTAGTTCATCCACCATCAGTCCCTTTGTTGATTGTATTCATGATCTCTCTGCCTTCCAAGCGATCAGCCAACCCACACATTGTTGCCCCCACCAGCAAACAATATTACTTGACCTAGTCTTTGTTAACAATAATGAACTGATCCAAAGGATAAATTATCTCCCGCCTATTGGTAAAAGTGACCACCTTGCCATTGAATTAGTTACCCATAGACACAAAGCAAGAAATGGACATAAAAAAGATATTTACAGACTATGAGGTGATTAGGGTCATATTGAGGTAAATTATAGGGGAGTTGACCCTCCAGGGTGGGATCAATGAGCACTGGGAGAAATTCTGGGCTCTAATCATGGAAACTTGGCAACAGAACACAAAAAAAATTTTATCCCTATATGAAAGACCTTACCATACATGGCAGCAGGCATAAGACAACAAAGAAACTTAAAGAAACACCACTGGAGACAAAAGGATAAGCCAGGCCATTATGAAAAATATGTCAAAGCCCCGTAATAAATTAAGGAATCTCACCAAACAACTGTACTGTAATTTTGAGACAAGAATCACCAACCAAAGTACATTGAACTCTAAAAAATTCTGGAATTATGTATCAAGCAGAGATCACAACTGGAGATCAATAAAATGCTTAACAACAAGTTACAGAAATGAAGTCATTGTCACCAAAATATAGTGGATCTTCTGAATGAGTAATTTGCATCAGTCTTCACAAATGAACCCAATAATGTTCCATTCCCAACTCAAAGTACAACATCCAGAAACAAATGAGTCACATTACACTTACTACTTTTATGGTTGAAAAACAACTCAAAAGCCTGGACATCAACAAAAGTGCTGGTCCTGATAACATTCATCCTCACCTGCTAAAAGAAGCTACTTGTGAAATTGCCCCTGCACTATCTATACTTTTGCAACATTCCCTTCATCATAAGTGTGTCCCCTCCCAATGGAAAGTAGTCTATATCACACCTATCTTTAAAAAGGGGGATATTTTCAAAGATGAAAATTATAGACCTTTCAGCCTCACCTCTGCTGCTGCAAAGGTCCTTGAGAGGATTGTTAATGATGCACTTCTTCAGCACCTTGTTACTAATGAAATTATCTCCAACAGACAGCATGGCTTTCTCCCAGGACAATCTGTAGAAACTACCCTTCTAGACACTTACAAACAGGTTACCCAGCTACTGGACAAAGGCCTTCCTGTTGATTTGATTCTTTTAGACCTAGCCAAAGCATTCAATAAGGTCCCACATAATCAGCTTGGTTTTAAGCTAATAGCAGCAGGAATCCATCATGAATTAGTAGACTGGCTAATGGACTTCCTGACTGGTAGATCTCAGACTGTACAGCTCTTTACAACAGATAGCAATTGTTTCTTCTTTATATGCACAATATGATTACCAAAGTTAACAGCCACTTAACACTTTATGCTGATGACTCAAAACTATTTGGTTTACCTGATAAATCATCAATACAATCTGACCTTGACCACATTCAGGCATGGGCAGACAGGTGGTTTTCTCTCTTTCAACATATCAAAATGCAATCACCATTCATTTTGGTAACAATATCCTCTGCACCAATACACTATGAATGATAACCAGACAGCATCCCCTATTCCCCTCCAAACTTGCACCAGTGGCAAAGACCTGGGAGTCACAATAGATAATCTTCTGAAGTTCCATGAACACTCTGCAAAAACTGTTTCCAAAGCAAATTCTACCCTTGGACTAATTAAAAGACTACTTACTAGCCAATCACATAGAATCTTCTTGAAGCTATACAAGGCAATTGTGAGACCAGTTTTTGATTTTGGAACCTGTTTTGCTGGTCCTTTTTATAAGGGTGATATAAAGTTGATTGAAGGTGTACAAAGGAGGGCCACCAAGTGCATCTCTGGACTTGGGTAGAAACCATATGGTGAAAGGCTATCTAACCTAAAACTACCATCTTTGACCTTCCAATGCAAGTGGAGTGACATGCCACTCACATATAAATTTGTCAACCAACCCCAAAATAAGCTCTTAAACCAGTTACCCAACAAAAGACAAACATGAGGTCATTCTAAGAAGCTTCATAAGCCCCAAGTTAAAAGTAGAATCAGACAACATATCTTTAGCCAAAGGGCTATAAATAATTAGAACTGTTTAAGCAAGGAGACAGTGTCTTAAACATCAGCTGAAGTTTTTAAAAAGGACACTCAACAAGGAATGAGAAGCCAAACCTTCAAGATACAACTGGAGCTGCCCACCATTGGTGTCTCAAAAATAGTGATTGATATATGTGTACGTACAACAAAGTTGTGCTAAGATGCTGATGCTGCTTGTCATACCCCAACCAACTTGCATACTCTATCAGAAATTGATGTTGTGCAGTGGTGTGAACTCTATACTACAGAAGAATGGTCCCCTTGATCATACCTATCTGTGGTCACCATTACAAAGTGGGCTTAAATTGCATCTATCCTAGCACACTCTTAGTTGGAAGGCATGTCACTGGGCCATAAACACAGTTGCAACACTGTTCTTTTTATACTTTTGTGTAACTTGTTTTTTAACTGCCTTCTCACCAATGTAGTCAAACAGATCCAACATTGGACCTTATCTTATTTCTCTCTGAAGTACAAACTAAGGTAATATACCTCAGTGTCAGTCATGGAATCTTCCTAAATTGTTTTTTTTCCTTTTGTTTTGAATTAACCTATACCCATAGGGACCTTCATGAAGGGGGGAGGGAAGGTTAAGTGAAAGTGTTTGCAGGTGAATGACTAGGCTATTATCTTCAAAATCTTATAAAAGGGGTAAAACACCTCTTTTAGGGTAAAACTGCTTTTCTTTGGCATTCCAGAAAAATAGAGATGGGTTTTTTGACTGCACCTAGTTTACTACAGCATGACACAATATGAGTGTAGTAATAAGATCCCTGTCTACTTGGTGATATTTTCACCAATAATTCATAGGCTCATAATTTAAATAATTTAATTAATTTATACTCATAAATTTAAAATGTGTTCTCTATTTTAACAAGCAATTAAAAAGAAAAATTGTATTTAATATTTGGGATTTATAGAACAAATATCAAGCAATAAAAGTTATCTACTTAGAATCACAAGAAAATCAGCTTTCTGTTAATATGTGTATAAAACTGAAACACAGAAAGGATATATACATTAAAATAGGATAATTGTTTTTTCCAACAAGAGGTCCTTGTAGGCAAGTCAATAAACTAGTAATTTCAAGTGTTTGATCTTAAATAATGTTAATAATTAACCATATAAATAGATAGCTTAGATTTCTAACTATTCATGTTTTTTTATCATATTTACCAATAATAAATTACTGACAATTTTTAGTAAATTTTAGGTATTTCATAGGCTAAAACTGACTTAAAAATAAAGTGAAGATACTCAATATAACTGTTTCACAAACAAAATGAACATCGCACTTGATGCCCAAATTATGTTCTTTCTGAATATGCCTATCATAATTGCTTACTAGGTTATTTATCAAAATTAAGAATTTCCTGATTTTTATGGTGCCTAGAGCTATATGTGAGACCATTTGGGGGAGGCTATGGCTATTATGAATTGTCAAAATGAAAACAGAACAATGAAAATGAGTATAATATAGGCTAAGCAATTTAAAATTGTCTAACAACTTTGACTGGTTAGACTAGCCTATAGTAAAAAGTTACCTGAGGCTCAAAATGTATGAATCTTGTGTCAGAATCTTGATTATAATTACAGCAGGATCCTTGAGGGGGTGGGGGTGACATTTGAATTATATAACTGAGTTTCAAGACCTAGGCTAGTCAAGGTTTTGCCTAATAGCCTATGCTGTTACAAATAGTGACTGAATCAATCAACATTGATGCAAACAAAAAACTTGTTAGGATAATGGCATGCAAACAAAACACACTTAGACATCCTGGCTGGCAGGAGGTCTGTACTGCCAGCTGGTTGCCAAGGTTACCAAGCTGATTACCAAGTGGTTGGCATACTGTGTTGGGACTCCTCTGCTTGAAGGCCATAGGTTTGATCCCTGACATGGTTGGATGGGGATCAGTGGTGTGGCTCTGTAAGCTCAGCCAGAATCAACCCAGTTCTTAATGGGTACCTGGAGAAATCTAGGGAAGGGTGTGCAAACACGCTGGATGGCTGGCCCCAAACCCCACATTGCACTTCCTGGCTGAAGGGCCACAAAACGGAGATCAGCACTGCTGGTTTGGACCTTGAGGGTCTAGTGCCGTCATACTTACTTGATCGAAACACAATAATGAAGAAGACTTGGATACCTGAATAAACCAGCTTTTTTTATGTCTATTTAAAAACAATTGACGGATCATCAAATTTAGGTTCTTCTGTGAACTGTTGAGAGCGCAGTGCTTCTACTGTCTCTTTCCGATCGCGTCAGTTTAAAAGGTCTGAAAATTCCGACACCATACCAAAGAAAATCCAATATTTTTTCCGACACCACACTTGTCTAAAACTGGTCTCAAATCCAACAAATATCCGACTCTAACCGACAAATCTGACAATATTCTGTTACATAGAAACCTTTTTATTTTCACAAGACAAACTTTTACACTTTCCGTCCAATAGCTCCTCCTCCTCCCTCAATGGTAACATGTGAATATTTACCATTCCCCCCCCCCAAAAAAAAAATCCGCACCTTATTCAATCTCACTTTTATTCTTTTTAACTTCATATATTTCTAAGAAATCATATAAAATTCTCTTTTTCCTCAAATGAAAAAAACAAACTTTCATCATTTTTTCCTTTTTTATCTGCACTTTTGTAACTACACTTAACACACATTTCAGCCGTCGCGCTGGCTTTTACACTTTGAGTTTTTATTTTAAGAGGGGGGTGATCAACTTTAAATCATGGGACATATGTCTTTTTTTCATTCCAGACTTGGCCTGCATAATTGAGGTAAGGGTTATACTTTTAAATGAGTTTCTATGATCTGTTTTTAACATCTTTCAATGTTGACAAGAACCACTCTACACTTACACTTACAGGCTTTTACTTACAGTAGAGTATTTTCATCTAAAATCCGTTTCAACCTTTTAATTCTGGCTCGACTTCATAACGCAGCATCCCTTCCCCATTTCCTGTATCTAAACCCATTTTGGAGAATTTTTCCCGAGCCAGAGAAAAGAAAGCTCAGATCCGCGTTTTTTAAGTATGTAAAGTTCTTGTTGTGGCTCCCGCCGTGGACAAGAAATTCGCACCTTGTTAAAAATTTTAAAATTGCGGACCCGGCGGCAGCTATAATTGAACAAATTCAACGGTACAGTGAGAAAGTTTCTTCCCAACCTTGGTACCGTTTGCTAAGACAGTGAATCGCTGTCCATTTAATTTGGTTTCCCCGTCTCTAGTCATATTTAGTCTCTTGTCATATAAGATAAGATAAGATTTATTGCTGAAGAATGTCTATCACAAGCCCAAAAGGGCCGAATTCGCATTTTAGCGTCAAATACAGCGAAAAAAGAACAACAAAAAACAAACAATCAAACAACAACAGAAAATTATAAAAGGGTCAATGTCAAATACGTAAAACGTTACAAACAAAAACAAAGTAAAAAGTAAACTCATAGAATTAGAAGGCCAATGTCAAGTCAGCAAAAAAGCCCCCCAAAAAAAACAAAAAAAAACTCGTAAAACTAACAAGGGGATAAAGTAGAATTAAAACAAAAACATAAGTTAGTTGGTGACTAACAAACATAAATATAAAACCTCCAAATTTGCAAAATGGGCATTAAAATTAATAACTATGAGGTAAAGAGTGTGTGAGAGGGGGGGGGGAGGCAGCGGAGATTCAGTGGTTGAAAATGTCAACTATGTAAGGGATAAAAGTTCTTCTATATCTTTCTGTGCAAACTCTTATTGGGGCGAGAAAGGGGATTTTTGTTGACACAGAACGCGGGAGGTGGGGTCGAAGGGGTGAATTTGACCGGGGAAAAGGGGAGTTGTTCGAGGGGTATGAAGGGCATTGTTAGCAAAACGCAAGGTAATTTTTGCTCTCCTTTCCTTAAGGGTGACAAGGTTAGCTCTCCTAAGAAGGGAAATATAAGGTACTTTACCCTCATTGAAGATAATTCTTAGGCACCTTTTTTGTACTGCTTTTATTCTGTCCGACAATTCAATGGAGATGCCAGGATGCCAAACAGGACAGGCGTACTAAAGGGCTGGGCGTACAAATGACAGGAAAATCCTTAAACAGTGCGATTTAGGGCATTTAAATTTGTTAAGGAGTTTCAGGAGGGAAAATGCGGCATTTGCACGTTTTAAGATGTCATTAATATGACAATCCCATTTTAAGTCGCTAGAGATGGTAACGTCCAGTAATTTCATAGTGGTAACGGACATTTCAGGGGGATTGGACAAAAAAAAGAAGGATGAGTTTTAAGGAAATTAATAGTAAGAACAGTTGACTTTAAAGGGTTGACTTTCATTTCATCAGTAAGAGCTTCGGCTGATATCGATTCCAAGATGTACATTGGGTTGCTTTTGGAATTTTGGAACATGTCTCTAAGACAGTTAGATCATCAACGAAATTCCATCCATCCGGGAAATAAACACCAAGGTTGTTTATCATTGTAAGAAATAAAATTGGACCTAATAGAGTTCCTTGGAGCACACCATTATAAATTGGGAGGGGATCAGAATATACATTCAGGTATTTCACGACTTGCGTTCTGTTGGAGAGGAAAGACGCAATTATTCTAATTAAATAAGGGTCAACTTGAAATTCATTAGATAGCTTTTCTAATAGTATATTGTGGTTGATTAAATCAAAAGCTTTTTGCAAGTCAACAGCAATAACATTGAGCCAGGTATTGGTTTTTTCGAGTGTGTTGCATATTGTGTCCATAAGGTGAACAAGATAATGGGTAGTAGATGTTGAGCGTAGGTTTCCGAATTGTCTTTGGTCAACATTTGGGATTATTTTTACTTTCAACCACTCAGCTAAAAAACTTTCATATAACTTCGAAAAAACTGGAGTAAGAGTAATGGGACGGACACCATTAAAATCTTGATTATTACCTTTCTTTTTTACGGGAGTAATAAAACCTAATTTCCAACAATTTGGAAATTTACCAGTATAGGTAATTTCATTAAAAAGTAAGGACAAAGGCTCTGAGAGATTGTCGGCAAAGTCTTTTTATCGTCTCTTCTCATATTTAGGCTTGTTTGATATGATTATTTACTGTATATATATATTTTTTTTCAAATTCACTGATGATTATTTGGGATTAAGAATTTATTTTTTACAAATTATTTTTTTTTGTTTTTATGATACTCCGTCTTTTGAAGCTTTTTTTGACGGGTAATAAATAAATAATAGTAATAATCATGCATATTTATGGTCATTTTTTTACATCAGGAACTAGTGGATGTAAAATCAAATCATAAAATAATTTCAGCTCTGGACCGCTCTGGTACGTATTTTTGGACCACTCTCTAAAGTCTAAAGGAAAAAGCCATGGTCTGTCATTTGCCTACATCTACAGAGTTGGGCTATCCTGTTGATCCCTTCGAACTGAATCTCATCGTCATAAGTTGGGTTGAATCATATCTAGAAGGGATGTCAACTTCATCCTAGAAAATAATTAAAAGCTTCGACTAAGAACCACAGCAAACTACTAAAAAAAGCTTTTGTTTCATCTGAAATGTAGTTCTACGATAATTTAACAGTGACTATTCGGGATGTACCTTTATCCAATAATTACAATTACGATAAGACTGACTTGATAGGTAACCCCAGAAAAATATATGCATTGCAAGAAGAGGTGCTGAATGCCCCACCAGAATAAAATGCAAGGATGAATATTTTGTTGGATGACAATTTGTTTTCCCACTTTTCGCCAGAATGTTGAAAGTCTGCAGAGAAGACAACATTCGACTTGAATGCCTTCCATCAAACACTACAAATATACTGCAACTACTTGACGTTGCTATCATGCTCCTATAAAAATATCTCCAGGATAATCTGGAAGAAAATGGGAAAGTAAGTCTAAAAAATGACTTTGCCAATTGCTTCTTGTGCTAAAGTCATCCGGAGTACGCACTTACAGCCCAAAAAACTCCACAGGAAGTTGTGGACGATATTAGAAAAGTTTCATTGTCTTGCAAGCCCACAGATTTGGCAAATCCGTCAGGAATTTACCACGCAAAACATCTTAGAATCGTACCGGAGAGAAGCTTCAGGGATGCAGAAGATTCGAGGGATGAGTCCAACACGACTGACGCGTTAGGATGCAATAGTGGTTCAGAAGCGGAAGTTATTGAGTCGGCTAGCGCCAACCCTTCTGTTGTCAAGCGGGGCAATAGCCAAAACGCGTTTATATAACCCGTCATCCTGCTTGGATTGACATTGGTCGTAAATTCTTCATAGGTCATACTTCTAAGTCTTCTTCTTCTTCTATTTAACAGCAGGTGGGCTTTTCAGTAAAACTATTTAGCCCTTTTCCTTTTGCTTCACTCTGTGAGCTACAGAGCTACTGGCGTGATTGCCTCATAATTATTAAATATATTCAGATATCTTTCAGCAGATCTTTCGACTCTAGGAGTTCAAATATAAGATGATAGATGTCGATTTCTATGCTCTGTGTGCAGGTATAGTTGGCTAGGCTCTTGGCTGATAGTGGGATTTTGTGGTGTTTGAAGTATTTTAACAGTTTAGAAAGCAAGGTATGTTGTGCAGACGTCAGCATATTACATTCAAATAGGGAATGGTCAATTGTTTCATTATTCATATTACAATGCCTGCAAAGAGGGGACAGGGGAATTGAACCACTTGAATTAGAAAGCTTATATGTAAATGCAAGGAAATTTAGTCCATTTGTTCCAGAACGAATTCTATGATAAATTTTAGAAAGATACTTATTGGGAAAGGGGAAAGGATAGGATTAATCTTATTAAAATTAATATCTGATAGCCTCCATCGGTAAATATCTCTAATTAGGATTGGTCTCCCACTTGGCTGGTCAATATTTATAGCATTTTTTGCTATTTCATCAACCTGATGATTACCACTTATGCCAGAGTGGCTAGGAATGTACTGAAAGTAAATTTTTATGCCACTTGAAGCAAGATTATCAATAATACTGAGACAATGATAAGTGTCAATGTCCAACTTATATTGAGGAGCTGAGGCCAGCAACTCAAGGCTTGATAAAGAGTCGGAATAGATGATAATATTATTCGAATTTTCAATCAAAGATTGGTTTTGCTTAAGGTGTTCTAATGCCATGATTATGGCATTTAACTCAGCAGACATTATAGATAAATTATTAAATAATCTCTCGCCCATTGCAATTTTCAGGTGAGGAAGGAAAACACCACTTGCAACCTTCTCATTTATTTTTGACCCATCAACCAATATTTGGGAGTGATTTTTATAGGTAATTGTATTAAGTTCTGCAAATTTTTCTGAACAAAAGCAATGGGGGTTAAATCTTTATTCCATTTTGAAAATTCAGTATTTATTATGGGAAATGACCAATTCCATGGAGGGATTGGGGGAAAGTAGGTGCAATAGACTTTGCTGGTACAGGGAACTTCTTTTGAATATTGGCATGCTCATCTGCAATACCTCTATACATGGCTGGATTTCTTAACCAATTATGTAATGTGTGTGAGCTATTTGATTCAATTTTTGTAAAATGTTTTATCAAGAGAAAGCTACGTCTCTCCCTTACTGTTGTTAATCCACTCTCCATAAACAGAAACTTGGTGCTTGTGGGTTTCCTAAGACCAAATATGAGACGTATTATATCATTTTGTGTTGTTTAAATTTTTTGCATCTGGGTCTTTGCACATGCACCATAGACAATGAGCCCATAGTCAATATGGGGTCTTATATGTGATTTATAAAACTGGAGTAAGGTTTTCTCCTTACAACCCCAGGGTGTGGAAAGAAGTCTTTTTAGTATATTTGCTTTTCTATAGCATTTTTTTATTGTGTTTGAAATGTGGAGGTGGAAATTAAGTTTTTGGTCAAGTATGAGGACCTAGGTAATTAATATTATTATCTTCTGGAATAGTTGTTTTATTTAGAGTTAGTTTTGCATTAACATGGTTTCGCTTCCGGTGAAATTGGATTATTTTTGACTTGGTGGGTGTAATGGGTAAATTTGAATGTTGAGAGAATTTTTCAAACTGGAAAAGTGACTTTTGCAGATTTGACTGTGCTATCTGAAAGGTGTTGCCAGATGACCATAGCACCAGATCATCAGCATATTGTAGATTCGTGTGGGGTAGGTTCATGTCCCAGAGATATAGGGCAAATAGGAGGCAACTGAGGACTGCTCCCTGAGGTAGGCTTTTGGATATTGTCTTTTTGGGGTGAAGAGGCTGAACCAACACAAACAATGAAACTTCGCACTTCTATGAAGGATTTAATAAAGGATACTAGCTTAGGAGGTACTCCAAGGTTTGCAAGTTTATTTAAAAGGATTTGGTGGTTCACATTGTCATATGCTCCTTCAAAATCTAGGAAAGCTGCCACTAGGATATTATTTTCTGAGAAAGATCCATTTATTGCATTTGTTAGCAAAATGAAAGTATCTGTTGAGGAGTGGTATTTCCTGAATCCAGTTTGAGTGTGTGGGATCATGTTATTTTTTCTCAACAAACCAGAGGAGTCTGTGATAAATCATTTTCTCCATTATTTTCCCCATCACAGGTGTAATCATTATGGGCCTATAAGACTCAGGGTTATCTTTTGGTTTATTTTTCTTTAGGATTGGTAGGAGGGACGAACATTTCCATATATTGGGGAACCTAGAAGATGCCCAAGCGTGATTATAACAATTTAGCAGTTCTTGTTTGTATGAAGGTGTGAGATTCTTTATCCATGTAGGGTGTATATTGTCATAGCTGCTGCTAGTTTTGGACCAAATATGATGTATTGCATTATTCAATTTCTGGATTGAAAATGGATTAGTTATGTACTCGGATCCTGGGCGTGGTTGGTAACTAGGGTTCATAGGAATTGTGGACAGTTTGCTTTGATTATTTGATGTTAGCTTATTAACAAAAAGAGTTGCAAATAGGTTAGCCTTTTCAATATCATTGTCATAATGGGTATTATTATGTATAAGCTCATGCAGGAGTGGGTTGGGAGAAGTCTTTTTCCCACATATGTGGCTTATGACTTTATGTATAATTGGCTCATGCGTTTCTCTGGAGAGATTATTTGCAAAATTATTCCAGTATTTATATTTAGCATCTATTACAGTCCTTTTTAGATTAGATTCTGCTTGTAATTTTTTTAAATATGTAGTAGGTGTTGGTTTTTTTATGAATTCTGTCCTAGCTGCCTTTTTTATCCTCCATTTATTTAGGCACTCATTTGTCCACCATGCTTTAGGAATTTGTTTAGGGAATGTTTTCTTAGGTTTTGTCCTGGGGATAGCATGATTAGCTGTATTTATTAGTAAAGATGTCAAGGCTTCAGCATGTGTGTCAACTGTTGTGTTAGAAATGCATGAACTTTGGGTGAAACTTGTAATTTCATCATTTAGCTTATTTTGGAAAATAGACCAATTTGCTTTAGTGTTGATATATTTGGAGGTATGAGAAGAAGTTTCAGCAGGTTCATTTAAGCTAAGCTCTCACTGCCCAGATTGCTGTTCTCACTGACCAGAAATCTGGTCAGATTTTCGTCTCCAGAATTCTGGCCAGATTTTTTTCCCAGATTTTACTGTTTTCTGACCAGATTTTTCGATCAGATCGAGTTTGATATTTTCTGGCCAGAAAAAAAAATCTGGGCAGATTTTAGCCTTAAAAGTAGTTCAAAGCATGGTTGATGTAGCTGAAGAACAAGCAGATATTTAAAGATCACTGAGAAAACGACAACCACCAACCAAGATCAAGGTAAAAAACTGAAGAAGCTGACTTCACAAGAATATTAGAGAAAAATTCGTTGGAGATACATGAGAAGGCGCCAGGGGTGTTGCATAGGGGGTGTGTAGGGGGGAGGGATGCAGCACCCCTGGTGCTACCTTTAGAACACGAGTTTCTAGGAACCTCTTAACACCAATAAGTTGTTTTTTTTTCAAGGGTAGCTAATTTGCTAATTAGTAAGGTAATTAGCTAATTTCAGATATTTTAAAAGAACACCAGTTTCTAGGAACCTCTTAAAACCAATTACTTTTTTTACATAAAAATTTGTTTCAGAGGCAACTGGCGAGTGAGTTCCAACCCAGTTACCATGGTAAGCTACCATAGTAAGCTCCTTACCCTGCAGAGCAGCATGGTAAACAAAAAGTTACTATGGTAACTAAAATCAGGGAAAAATGTCAGGTTGGAACAATAGTCATGGTAACTCTATGGTAAGGAGAAGAAGGTTGGAACGGATTTGCTAACTTTTTTTTCATGTTTGCTTACCATGGTGAGTAGGTCGGAACTCAGCATAAGTCAACTGATATTACAATATATACTGTAAATATGTTATAATGTAATAATATAATAGTGTAATCTGTACCCTTTTTTCTTTTTAGGCATAAGAACCAGAGCTGAAGCCAGCTGGTACCTTGCAAACCCCTAGGATACCATTATCGTCATGGAGGACAAAATAAAATGGTCTGACAGTGACATTGAACTCCTTGTCAACACCTGTATCAACTATCCATGGCTATGGGATTCTTCTAGAGAAGACTTCAAAGATTGTAGGAAGAAGAAAAACTCTTTTGCAGCCATGGCAGAATCCGGGATTTTGTTTTCAGATTATGGACTGCCTGTTCAGAATCTTGCATACATTTTGAAGAAAAAGTTTGACATTCTAAGAGATACTTATATGAAGTGTAGACGCAGTGAAAAAGGTAAAAGTGGAGATGGTGCAAAAGTAAACAGAAAAACATGGAAGTATTTCCACCTTTTCAGCTTCATGACAGAGTCGGGTCAGCTAAGAAAAACGGTTCAGAAGTGTTATAACTGTGTCGCACATTGACCCAAACATTTATGTATAGCTTGTGCTTTGTACTTTGTACTATACTTGTGCTTTACTGAAAGTTAGTTTTTATCTCAGTATTAAACAGTATTTTATCTCACTATTAGAAAAAATAGTCGCTATTTAACAGTTGCCAGTCATTACTATCAATTATCCTCCCCTGAACCCATGCAGCATATTTATCTGATAAATTTACCAGCAATATATTGAAAGCAGGAAAATCCACCAGAAAAAGCGAAATAAGCCGTTTTTACTATAGACTTTAATCTTTACTATAGAAAAGTAACTAAACTACAGCCAGAAATAGACGCACACATTTACACATTCATTTCTGATAGTTAATCACACAACTTTGAGTGTGATAAGTTTGCATACAGCCTGCTGCTACAACACAACACTGACCTACTCAGGAATGCGGCCTTGACTCACTCTACTCAGCTGCCAAGGAACACTTCCTTCTGGCGTCATGAAGTAGTCTCGAAATTTGTCACGGGCATGTTTGGCAGCTTCAGCTGGGTTTCGTGCTGCTGTTGAGACAATTGGTAACAGCCCATTTACTTGCTCTTGTCTCCACTGCCCCAATGTTATAACACCGTCAGTTTCTGTGTCAACGAAGTTAGCACTAACATACCTCGAGTGTCTCCGTGGAGTTGTAAGATCTTCGGTACGCAAGTAATTATGTAGGCAAACACAAGTGCGTATGACCTTGTCAATATTCTCAGGCTTTGCATTAATTGCTTCTCTGAATATCCTCCACTTGGCACCAAGAATTCCAAATGCATTTTCTATTATCCTTCGTGCACGAGAAAGCCTGTAATTGAAAATTTCCTCTGGTACTGGAAGGTGATCACCAGGATAGGGTCTAAGTAAGTTTGTTTTCAAGGGGAAAGCTGCGTCTCCAACAATCACATATGGTAAGTAGGTGGCATTTCCTGTATCAGTCGTATCACTGCCTGGAAGATCTAAAGTACCGGCAATCACTTTCTTACCAAGAGTTGAATTGCCAAACACAGAACCATCACTTTGCCGGCCATAACTGCCTATGTCAACATAGACAAATCGATAGTTAGCATCGCACATAGCCATCAACACTATGCTGTGGAACTGCTTGTAGTTGAAATATTGTGACCCCGAATTCGGTGGAGCCTGGATTCTAATGTGCTTCCCATCAATAGCTCCAACACAGTGTGGGAAGTTCCATTTTACTGCAAACTCATGGGAAATTTCCTTCCACTCAGATTGCTCACTGGGAAATCGTAGAAATAATGGGGACAGTACTTGGCAGATTGCATCCATAGTGTTCCATATAATTTGGTTGGCAGTCGACCTTCCCAGGTAATGTGTGAAGCTTTGGTTTCTCTGTGTGCCACCAGCTGCAAGATATCTTAATGTCACTTCAAGCCTTTCTTTAGGTGAAATAGCTGTTCTGAAGTTTGTATTTTGTCTTGCAATATATGGTGTAACCAGACCAAGCAGTTATCAAATTGCTTAGGTGACATTCTGAAATAGTCATGAAACCAATCTGCATCTTTCAAACGCAGGTTATTGATTAGTAGGTTTGAAGCACCATTTTCACTTCTCATTTTTAAAAAGTCTCTGACCCAAAATTTTCTTTTTCTCATAGTCTCTGAGGCTTGTAGGCCTTTTCTCTTCTTTCTCCTTCGAAGTAAGCACAAGAGCAAAACAGTTGTAGCCTCATGATCCATTTTTTGAATCTTACGCCGATTTTTCCGATGGCCAGAAAAAAAAATCTGTCCAGAAAAATTATCTGGACAGTGAGAACTGAATTCCGGTGTGAACATGCGGAATTCCCAGATTTTTTTTTCTGGACAGAAAAAAAATCTGCCCAGAAAAAAAATCTGGGCAGTGAGAACCAGTCTTTAGGGAGCAAACTATAGCAAAGTGGTCTGTACATAGACTATCAATTTTATTTATGTAAATTTTGTTCAAAAAATTTAAAGACACAATTTGTAGGTCAATTGTGGAGAATTTGCCACTTTTGGGGTTAAAATATGTATTCAGGTTTGGAGGGGTAGCAACAGCTAATTCATTATTATTTGAAGTGAAATTCTCAATAAATTTACCAGCTTTATTTGCTGGTTTATTCCCCCACAAAAGGCTGTGGGGATTGAAATCACCACAAATAATGATATTTTTTAACATATTAGAATTATTTATATAATTAAAGAAATCCTTGGCATCTGTAGTTTGGCCATTAGGGTTATAAAAGCTTATTATGTAGGTTTTTAAATTATTCTGCCAAACACTTATACCAATTACATCAACATCATTTTCAAAATCTGGAAAATTGATGCCACAAAATTTTATATTATTATTAACTAATAAAGCTACACCACCTCCTTTTCTCTCTGAAGATCTATCCTTTCTCAGGAGAGTATATCCCAGAGACTTAATTTGTTGATTTTGGGTTAAATGAGTTTCCTGGAGGCAAGCAATATTAATGGAATTATTATTCATAAATGATATTAGTTCATTTAGCTTATTTTCTGTGAGTGATCTTACATTCCATTGGAGTATTGATAAATGTTGTGTTGTTGATTTATTCTTCATATGACTGTGTATCAATGTTCAGCTTTGTTAAAAGTAAAGCAAGATCTTTTTTTGCTTGAATGAGCATATCATCTGGGATGTAGATTTTTGCCAATTCTGCAATAATTTTTGTTTTCTGTAGTTGATGTATGTTCATGGCCTGAACTGCATTACAGTTTAGAATGAATAAGCATATATTTGGGGATTACATTTTAGGTAGTGCATCCTGTTTGTTGGTTAAGGGATTGATTCCTGGTAGTGTTTCTGGTTTGTTTCTTCTTGGGAGGGAGGGCCAGGCTGGCCTCATCTCACCGGAAAACGAGGCTTGCTGACTTGGTGATTCCTTCTGATAGGGATTTGAGCTAGGGGGCTTAGAAGATATTGTTTTATATGGGGTGCTTGATGCATTTGGGGCATTTGACTTGGGGGTTTTGGTTGGTTTCATTACAGGCTTTTTTTGGTATTGTGGGCAGCATTTGCTTCCATTGCTGCAAACGGGTATGGGATGGCCTTCTCTGTTGATATTTGGAGTGTTAGAGCTCTTTTCTTGTATGCAGGGCATAATGATTTATTTGTAGATTCATGTGGGCCTTTGCAATTGATGCATGTAGGCTGGGTGTTGTTGCAAGTTGTCAGCTCTTTAGGATGGAACGATTTACAAGTACTACACTCTTGTAGAATTTCATTGCATTTGTTTGTCGTGTGTCCCAGTTTGAAACACTTCTGACACTGAATAGGCTTAGGTTTGTATTCCTTGTGTGGTTTGATTTGCCCAAATAGGAATAATTTTTCTGGGATATCAATTTTATCCTTTAGTGTGAATAAGAAGGATCTACTAGTTTTTAGGCCAGTAGAGTTAGGTTTTCCAAGTTGGGTAACATCCTCAACTGGGATTGTGTTTCCAGCCCTATCTGAGAGGCCTTCTTTTAACTCCTGAGTAGATATCTCTGGGGAACATTATAAACTACAAATTTTGTTGGTGATTGTTTTGGGTTCCAATTAGATGCAATAATTGGGATATTCAGAAGGGATTTAAGGTTAATTATTGTATCTGCTGATTTCTGATCTTCTACAGCTATTAGCAGAGATCCATCACGGTTAATGTTAAGAGAGAACATTGATTTTAGCAATTTGAAAATTGCAATTCTTATTGCAGTGATCATTTTTATTTCAAGTGGGGTAGTGGTAGGGAATTTTTAAGGTAAATTCCTAAGTTTTTGGAGGGAGGATCTTGGGCAGGGAGAGGGGAAATGCTTTTAATTGGGGAGATTTTTTTCCTTTTTTTAGAGCTTCTAGAGAGGACCTCTTGAAACCCATTATCATCATTTATGGTTGCATTAGGACCTACAGTTATCATTGTCCTATTCTCCGAATTGGATCTATCATTAGAACTTTCAGATAATGTGCTTGACCAGCCAGGATGGGTATCTTTCACTATGGAATTTGATTTGGGATCTGGGGGGACGTTTTTTTTTTTGGAGGACTTCTAAACATTGCCTATTGGAAAAAGCTTTAAACACAAATATAAAACTAAAACAAGAAGGGAAAATAGATTATATCAAACCGTCTGCACTATACTATGGGGAGGATAAACACCACAGTATAGCCCTGAGGATGACTTGAGCAGGATAGGTTTGGTACAACTGCTGATTAGAAGCGATAATAATCACAAGAAAATATATTTCGATTTTCTTATAAGGTTGCTGTTGTGTTGCTGAGTGTTGTCTCGCGTTGGAGGTAGATGCTTCTTCTTCTAACGGCTTGCTGAACGTGATATGCCTGTGGAAAGACAAGGATAGGTCCTTCATTTCTCCAAGATAAGGCTCAGCATCCATCCGTTCTGACCAAGTTGAGGGAGATCTTCCAGTCCTTAGAATCACTCATATTGATCATGACTTTGATCGTCTGATACTTCACTAATTTGTCTTTTCTTAACCTTTTCATTGTAGAAGTAATGTTGTATTTCTATAAATATTTTTTTGTAATAGGTTTGATAGCACACGAGTTCAAACTCCTCCAACTAGTGTTCAAAATTAAACACACGCAGAGGTAACTTGGAATATCTATTTAGGATTTGTACAGTTTTACAACATGAGCATCGGTGGTTTGGGACAGTTATCATTCATAACAAAATAACGCATTCCCCAAACACCTAGAATATTATTGCGTAAATACAAGTTTAAACGAAAATATCACAGCATAAGCTTGATTTTCAAGATTATTAGTTCAAAGTTACCTTTTTAAGATACCGTACTATGCAGTTTTTAACGTACCTTTAGACTACTGCTTTGCCCAAGGACTTAAAATAGCCAAGAAAGACTTTTGCGAACTTTAGACCCTTATTTTAATTAGCAGACAACCCCCCCCCCCCCCAAGTAGAAAGCCCTGTTAAATCATGATTACAAGGATTTCTCCAAATACAGAAAGTGAAAGCTGCATCCAGCTGTCTTTGCAATGTAACAAAAAAAGTTTTTTTAATTGAAAGTAAGGAGCGACGTTAAAACTTAAAACGAACAGAAATTATCCCGTGTATGAAAATGGCTGTCCCCTACTCAACGCCATGCTCTTTCAAGTTTGACTCTGTCTCAGAACTTTATTTTTTGTAACAATAAAAAACTTTAGCATAAAAAAGTGAGGCGTTGAGGAGGGGACAGCCCCTTTCATATACGGAAAATTTTTTGTTTGTTTTAAGTTTTGATGTTGCTCCTTACTTTCAGTAGAAAAACTTTTTTTTATTTAATTTCTGATCTTTTTTTAGATAATGTTGGGAAATCCAGCACCCTCGTCATAACAATGTCTCTTCCTCCATGGAAAGATCCTCCCACATAACCCCCGACCCCCTCCCCACTACCAGAAAAAAATCCCCCTTGAAAACGTCTGTATACTTCCCAATAACCAATATTATATATTACATTGGGTAAAGTTCAAAACTTTCAGCCCTCTCCCCGGGGACTTTGGTGGATTCAGTCATCCTAAAAGACATAGTTATCCTATGTTCGACCATGCTGAAAAAAATGGCTATTTCAAAATTTTTATCGGGTGACTTTGGGAAAAAAATGAGCGTGGGAGGGGACCTAGTTGCCCTCCATTTTTTTGGTCAATTAAAGAAGCCACTATAACTTTTAATTTCCGTTCCAATGAGCCCTCCCACGATGTTCTAGGACCACTGGGACGATACGATCGCCCCTGTGAAAAAACAAAAAAACAAATAAACCTGCATCCGTGATCTTTCTTCTTGCAAAAAATACAAAACTCCACATTTTTGCGGATAGGAGCTTGAAAACTCTATAGTAGGGTTCTCTGATACGCTAAATCTGATGGTTTGATTTTCATTAAGGTTCTATAGCTTTTAGAGGGTTTTCCCCCTTTTTTTTGAAAATAAGCCAAATTTTCCAAGGCGCGTAACTTTTAATAGATTGAACTAAACTTGATGAAACTTATATATATTTAAATCACCATTAAAATTTTATTTTTTTGATGTATCTATTGGTATCAAAATTCCTTTTTTTAGAGTTTTGTTTACTATTGAGCCGGGTCATTCCTTGCTTTGATATAAAGATTCATATAGCGTTATTCTGTATTGGAAGTCTCTTTTGATGAAACACAAATAAACTATCGGATTCAGAACAATTCAACAATTCAGTTCCCAATCCCAGGCAATAAAGAGACTGGTAATTGTAAGAAGTGCTTTTGCCATTCTTCTGCAATAGTCAGGCCACAAAACTGGACTTATTTGAAGCAGCTAGAAGAATCATAATCGATATTCACAATGATCTTTTAGCAAAAAAATCAGTTTAATAACAAAAATCACAATTTTAAATCAACAACAAAATACTGGAACTTACACAACTCAGGGCCATATGACTTAATGAACAAAAAATACAACAAAAGAAACATGAAGTTTCAATGCCTGGATGTAGCCCGAAATATTCTAGCAATAAATAATATAAAACCGTGGAATAAACTATCGGATTCAGAAGAATTAAACGGTTCAGTTCCCAACCCCAGGCTCTACAAAGGCAAGAGACTAGCAAGCAATAAGCAAGAGATAGATTTGCAGTGCTCTTGCCATTTTTCTGGAAAAAAAACGGGACTTATTTTGAAGGAGCTAGAAGACTCATAAACGATTTTTAAAATGATCTTTTACCAAAAACTGATTTATCAAAAAAATAATCACAATTTAACTAAAATAAGAAAACACTTAAAATTACCAAAATCAGTGCCGTGTGACATTAATGAACAATAAATACAACAAGTGAAATTTCAATTCGTAAATACATCACGAAATATTCTAGTAATAAATAATCTAAGAAACAGTCTCTTGCAAACGTAAAAAGGGATCTATTACATGCAAACTTGCCGATGTTATAATGGGAGGATGAGTATATTTCAAACAGATCAGAAGATAGGGTGTTTGGGTGCAAAACGAGGAATTTTTTCAATTGGGTGCCCTAGAGTAAGTACGAATTCTAAACAGCCACAATTAGATCGGTGAAAATTTCGCAACTGGAATTCAGCCTCAAATGGCTCAAAATTTTGCATATTAGGTAATTTCGAAGACCACATTACCTTTCCATGACGATCAGTAAAAGTGCAAATAGGGATATATCCTTCTGCTGATCACAACCTAATAAAAGGAGGGTATTAGGTTGTGATTTATCACAACCTAATAAAAGGATTTATCCCCACTCGACTTCTTATTTATTTTGCATATTTGAAATCTTTTACGGACACACGGTATTGACTCAATAGTAGCAGAAACAAATACGATTATTAAATGCTTTTTCAAAATATGTGTTATAATATGTTCCTACAAATATTTATTGAAGTACGGCATATTACCCACACATACTTGGGATTTGTTTTGAAACAAATGGAAAACGAAAACTTTTTGTTTCTAAAGACTCACTCTTTTCTTAGAATGAGTTTGTCTGATAGAGTTAGCTACTATTAATACTATGAATAATAATACACTTTTACTGCTAGTACTGTTCTGACTACTACCACAACTACTATGATACAAGTACAATTTGGGCTAAGGGTACGAAGGTGAAAATTTGACAGAATATTGAGGGGGAATCTGAACTAAATCAAAACACTATATATGCAGATTGTCAAAAGGGAGTATCTCAAGAATTGATTTGGGTATTAAGTTGGAACTTTCGGAAAGTACTTAAAGGGGAACATACATTGACAAAACGGTAATGCATGCATATCATTACTAACACTATTACCACTGCTACTTTTACTAATACTACTACTGCTGCTAAGCTACTCCAACTAATACTTCAATTTCATCAACTCGTAAGGCTTAGAGCACTAAGATGAAAAAAGCGTCAAAAGGAGATCGAAAGTGCACATCAGCTATATTTTTGGAACGACTTATCAAGCCATGGTGAAACTTCTGGGACATCATGAAATCGATGTTTAACTGAACATCTGGAAAGATGTTTCAGATTCAATCGGGTTTAATTAAAACAAATATAAATAAATAAAAATAAATAAGCTTCTCTATACAAAAAAAACGCACGTTGAGTCCCTTAAAAAAATAACGATTCCTCCTAATCACGCTTTACGACTCTCGCTTTACTCCTCAACACAACCACATCCCTCAACCATACAAGTTACTATCTAAGAGATTCCCCCCTTCCTCCCCAAAAGCAAAGCTACCTTAACCTTACAAAAAAAAATCAATAAATAAAACAAAAAAAACAAACAAACCGAGATAATAATGATAATAATAAAAAAAAATCTCAATTATTAATAAACTCTATTTATTGAATATTCAATAAGATACTTTTTCAAATTATTTTTAAAAGACCCAAGGGAGCTTCTACATCTCAGCTCTTGTGGAAGCATGTTCCACACTTTCGCGCACGCCATATCCGGTGCAAAATCCGACCGTACTGTAGGTGTTCGTCTCACCAGAAGGTTTGAGGCAGATCTCGTGTTCCTAGGATGCTGTTCTGATACGAACTGGAATAGACTGTGGAATGGTGATGGAAGTAATCCGGAGAAAAATTTGAAAACGATAACTGAGCACGATAAATGATAAAGTGATTCACGGGAAAGAAAATCGTCCATATTTTCGATTATTTTCAGGGTATGTTTGTGGATTGAATCAAGCCTTTTCAGGTGGGAAGTAAATGTTGACTGCCAAATTGACGCACAATACTGTAGATGAGGCTTGATAAGTCCATTATAAAGTAGACGATTTAAGAACGACTTTTCTAACTGTTCTAACTTTTTTTGAGCTGCTGGCAAGATAGTGGGCCTCGGGGACAAAGACAAGGAACTCAAAACTTACCCAAAACTCTCTGGGAATGTGGTCGCATCTTGGAGCAAAGCGGAGAGCCGTGAGAAATGCACACACCCGAATGAACTTCATTGAAACTGCAACAAAATACTGATGTAAACAAACATGGATTAACACAAGAAACACAGAAAATGGAAAATGAAACATTTCTGGAAAACAAATCACTCATTTCGGAAAGCGGCAAAAAAAAACTAAGGCATCAATGACAATTTTTTCCGTTTCCGCTGCTGTAGCCCCAATAACAAATAATAAAAAAAAAATATAAAAAAAAATAAAAAAAAACTCTTAACTAATTTTATCATATTTTTCCTTCATTTATTCGACTACAGCAGGCGGAACTATCAGACATCAACAAACAAATCACACTAATAGCATTTGAAGCATCAAAGTCGGTATCGTCAGTTCGGCGGGTACTGCCAACTTTAGCGGATCAAAGCAGTCATCTTGAGATTTAGTCCATGGTAAATTTCGCGACTTTTTTACTTCTAACCAAAGTCTTATTCCTCGCTGGACAACACGAGTTTCTGCAACCTTTTCTGCTGCCAATTTAGAACTTTTCAGCTTGTACCCGAGCGCTAGTAATTCTTTTCTTCGTTTACCGAGCTCAGCTGGCAAGTCTGTTGACACACTGAAACCCGTTTTTTTCAGCTTTCCACATTCTTTCATAATAGCTGAGCGTTCAGTGTCTGAGAGGCTAATAAAGATAGGCTCGATAGCTGTCTGCTTTTGTGAATTACTTCGAAGGCTCGGCCCAGTTCCAGATTGGGAGGGAGCCGTCTTCTTAGAAATACGATACAATGTACCCATACTTAGCTGATCAGCATCTGTAATTCCAAGCTTAGACTGAAGAAATGTCACTACAGTTTCTCGGAGATTTTCTGTTCCTTGCGGAGCTTCAACACCGTGAATAAGAATGTTGTTTCTTCGAGCGTACATCTCCGATCGCAGGGCAATAGTCTTGACATGAACCAGCTCAGTCCTTAGCAGTTTATTCTCTGCTCTCAGTACTTTATTTTCATTTTGAAGCTTTGAAATCAAACTTTGAAGCTCGTCCATACGGCGGTCAAAATGGTCTTTCGTCACTGACATATTGCTACCAATTAATACCGCACTGCCTAAATAAAACTAGAAAGGCATTGAGTGAGACTTACACGCAAGGGCCCCTTTTTTATGTAATAGATCCAGTTATCACTCGGGGCCCACTTTCGTCAAAATGCACTATCTCCAAAAATCAGCTTGCAGTATCCTTTCAGTATAACACTGTGAAATTTTGGTATAGTATTCTTTCAGTATAACACTGCGATTTTTTTTTTTTAAATACGAATTCATTCACTCGGCACGAAGAACCTCTCTGCGTGAATGCTCGCAGGTAACTGATGCTCGCAGGTAAGGTTCATGCTACTACCGCTATTAATGCTATGACTACTACTGTTGCTATCACTACAAGTACAAAACTAACACTACAACTACTTCTACCATCACTGAAACTGCCGTGATACTAGTATTATTAAGGCTAAGTCTATGAAGGTAAAATTTGAGAGAATATTTGTGGCAAATTCCAACTAACAAAAGACAATATGTGCATTTAGATTATCAAAAGAGCGTATCTTAAAGTACCAAGGACACCAAAGTGAAAAAATATTTAGCCTTTTTTAGCCTTCTAACACGGGATTCTGTAGACACCACTACCCAGTACAGGATCAGTAATGGGTAGTGTTGTCTACAGAATCCCGTGTTCATGTGGGAAATTTTACATTGGTAGGACCCATCAACAACTAGGTGAACGTTTGCATGAGCACAAAATTTCAATAGATAAGTCTCTGAGATTTAAAAAATAACAATGAAAACTTAGATTCGGCATTGGCTTCGCATATATTTTCGTAAATCCAACCCATCTGATTCTTTTTGACGAGGCAACCTTAATATCAACTGTAAATGGTCTACCACAAACTTTTAAAGAGGTAATTGAGATAAAAAAATACATGAACCAAAATTAAGCAATAAATAGAGATACTGGAGATATTTCATTAAGCCCAATTTACTACATTTTAATTTTGAAGAACTCAATCAATATTTTCATCCGGTATAACTTAAAAGAACTTATTTGCATATCTAATGAAAACCAAAATTGTAGACCTGCTAAAACTATCGCAAGGCAAAGGATTCTTGCTCAATCATCTTGGTAAATTCTTTTTTCATTGATTCCTGCCTGGTTTTTATTTAGTGTCTGTTCTGTCTTTTGTCGGGTAAACTTCGAAAGGTTAGATTTTCGTTTTTTTTCTTTTTTGTTTGGCACTGAGGATGACTTGGCGGAGGTCCTTGTCGAAATATTTGCTTATTTCTCCTTCTGCATGGTTTTCCAATGGCTGACAAAATCCTCGTTTTTCACCTTTTTTTACTTTATTTTTCATTTTTGTATCTTCTTTCCTCTCTGAGTTTCATTTATAATAATAATAATAATAATAAAACACTGAAGCCTTTGCTATAGACAATTTAAGTGCATGCCTCTAATAAATCATACGTGATTTATTCACACAACAATGAATGGATCGAAAAAAAACTTCGAAAATGGGTGGCTAGACCGTTTCATTGTAGACTCAGAGACATCAGGACTGTTTTGATTTGACCTTTATCGGATTTTGTGTGCCACAACAATTTTGTACCTATCGTAAAGTATGTATTTTAACCTTATTTTAAGTATGGCAGTAATTTTAAGTATTTTAGCATTTTCAGTTTGAGAAAATTTATGAGAGTAATTCGATAGCTAATTCTTAAAATTACTGCCGATAGCTAATTCAAAAATAAATACCACTCGATGTCTTTTTTGCTCGATGCTCTTTACGAATATAATAATAACTGCTATCAGAAATTCAAATTTACCCACCCTCACCCCCCGAATGTGCAAATTCGTTTTCAGTGAAGTGCCAATGACGCAGTAGGCTTTTGGTTTTTATTTAATTAAGGAAGGAGGCAGTACCTAAACTCTTGTTTGTAGTGAAACTATATTCGTCTTGAACAACTTAGAAAGAACTAATAAATTAAACTGAATATTTGATGTATAATGATATTAATTGCCGAAAGCTGATCAGTTCAAAATTTTACTATAATTTTAATGTTTATTCTCAATATTAAGTACAAAAGACGATATTTGTAATAAAATTGGTTTTCAGTAAAGTGCCAATGACGCAGTAGGTTTTAGACTTTTACAATGAGAGAAGGAGGCGAAACCCAAACTCTTGTTTGTAGTGATTTTTGTTCTTTCAAGCTTGATTTGCATATTCAATTTAAGTTTCACTCGTTTAAAGATTTACAAAGTTTCACTATCTCAAAAATTTTATCTGATGCAATGGCTACCTCAGATTTTCTATCAGATATATTTGAGGAAAAACGGCCTGGGGAAGGGGCCTAGTTGCCCTCGGATCACCTTTGACTCTTAAAAAGGGCACTAGAACTCTCGATTTCCAATCGAATGAGCCTCCTTAAGTTTATACGACTCCTTCTACATGAAGTGCCTCTGGGAAAAAAATTAGTGGAGTGCGGGGGAGGCTAGCTGCCCTCAGATCACTTTTTACTCTCAAAAAGTGAATTACAACTTTCAAATTCCAATCAAATGAGCCCTCTATGAGCTTTATACGAGCATCCCTTCCATAACAACCATATATGCCCCCAGGGCATAACTTACAACGCCTAATCCCGGCCCTGGGGGGCTGTGTCGACACCGGAGTCTTTGTTATCTGAACTTCGAACTAGTTTTAACAAAATGTCTATCTCAAAATTTTTATCTGATGCATTTAGGACGTGGGGGGGGGGGGGGGGGCTAGTTGCCCTCCTATCTCTTTTGAATCTTAAAAAGTGAACAAGAATTTTCAATTTCCAATCAAATGAACCCTCTCTGAAGTTTCTACGAGCATCCCTTCCATAAAAACCATATATGCCCCCCAGAGTATTACTTACAACGCCTGCCTCCGGGCCCTAGGGGGATTACGTCGACACAGGAGTTTTTCTTATCTGACCTTTGAACTATTTTTAATGAAATGGCTATTTTAAAAATTTTGTCGCATAACCTTGGGGAAAAAGGGTGTGTGTGGGAAGCTAGTTGCCCTTGGATATCTTTTGACTCTTAGAAACTGAACAAGAACTTTCAATTTCCAATCAAATGAGCCCTCTCTGAACTTTATACGAGCATCCCTTTCATAAGAACCATATACGCCCCCAGGACAACACTTACAACGCCTACTCCCGGGGCCCTGGGGGGTTGTGTTGACACCGGAGTTTTTGTTATCTAATTTTTGAACAATTTTTAAAGAACTGGCTATCTCAAAATTTGTAGCGGATGGTTTTGGGGGAAAAAGGCGTGGGGGGCTAGTTGCCCTTAAAGTTCTTGACTCTTGAAAAAAGAACTAGAACTTTCGATTTCCAATCAAATAAGCCCTCTATGAAGTTTATACGAGCATCCCTTTCAAAAGAACCATACATGCCTTTAGGGCATAGCTTAGAACACCTTCTCCCGGGCCCTGGGGGGTTGTATTGACACCAGAGTTTTTCGTATCTGACCTTTGAACTATTTTTTTTAACAAATGGTATATCTCAAAATTTTTATCATATGGGTTTGGAAAAAGAAGGTGTGGGGGCTAGTTTCTTTCGGATTCTCTTTTGACTATTAAAAAGTGAACTCGAATTTTCAATTTCCAACCAAATGAGCCCTCTCTGAAGTTTGTACGAGCATCCCTTTCATAAGAACCCTATATGCCCCAGGACATAACTTACAACGCCTGCCCCCAGGCCCTAGGGGGTTGTATCGACAGCTGAGTTTTTGTTATCTGACTTTTGAACAATTTTTAACTTAATGGCTATCTCAAAATTTTTATCGGATGCATTCGGGAAAAAGGGGCTTGGGGGGGGGGTGGCTAGTTGCCCTCCAATCTCTTTTGACTCTCAGAAGCCGAACTAGAACTTTCAATTTCCAATCAAATGAGCCCTCTCCGAAGTTTTTGCGAGCATGCCTTCCGTAACTATGCCTTCCGTAACGTAGGTGTGTAACTTACAACACCTGCCCTCGGGCCCTGTTTCGACCCCGGAGCTTTCGTTATATGGTCTTGAACTTTAAAAAAAATGGCTATCTCAAAGTTGTTATCAGATAGGTTTGAGAAAAAAAGACGGTGGATGGGGGGGGGGGGCTAGGTGCCTTCAATTTCTTTTGACTCTTAAAAAGCGAAATAGAACTTTCAATTTCCAATCGAATGAGCCCTCTTAAAAGTTTATACGAGCATCCTTTCCATAAGAACCATATATGCCCCAAGGGCTTAACTTACAACGCCTGCCCCCGGGCCCTGGGGGGTTTTGTCGACACCGATGTTTTTGTTACATTATATGTGAACTATTTTTAACAAAATAGCTACCTCAAAATTTTTATTAGATGCATTTGGGAAAAAATGGCGTAGGGGGGGGGGGGAAGCTGGTTACCCACCGATATCTTTTGACGCTTAAAAAGTTACTTAGAACTTTCAATGTCAGATCAAATGAACCCTCTCTGAAGTTTATACGAGCATACCTTCCATAAGAACTATATATACCCCCAGGGCATAACTTATAACCCTTGCCCTGAAAACTGTGGGGAGAGTGTCCTGCTCAGATATAATTTCCAGAACTTTCAACTATGTTGAACAAAATGGCTATCTCAAAATTTTGATTGGATGTGTTTGGGGAAATAGTGGGCGTGGGAGGGGTGTTAGTTGCCTTCCAATCACTTTCGACTACTAAAACAGAAACTAGCCATTCAAATTTCCAATCGAATCGAATGAACCCTCCCCACTACCAGAAAAAATCCCCCTTGAAAACGTCTGTATACTTTCCCAATAACCAATAATATATATTAACAAAGGGTAAAGTTCAAAACTTTCAGCCCTATCCCGGGGACTTTGGTGGATTAAGTCATCCTAAAAGACATAGTTATCCTATTTTCGACCATGCTGAACAAAATGGCCATTTACAATTTTTTATCGGGCGACTTTGGAAAAAAATAAGAATGGGAGGGGGCCTAGTTGCCCTCCATTTTTTTGGTCAATTAAAAAAGGCACTAGAACTTTTAATTTCCGTTCCAATGAGCCCTTCCACGATATTCTAGGACCACTGGGAGGATACGATCACCCCTTGGAAAAAAAAAACAAAAAAACAAATAACATGCATCCATGGTGTGATTTTCATTAAGGTTCTATAACTTTTAGGGGGTTTTCTCCCTTTTTTTTGAAAATAAGCCAAAATTTACCAAGGCACGTAACTTTTAATGGACTGGACTAAACTTGATGAAACTTACATATATTTAAATCACCATTAAAATTTGATTCTTTTGATGCATCTATTGGTATCAAAATTCCGTTTTTTAGAGATTGTTTACTATTGAGCCGGGTCGCTCCTTACTTACAGTTCGTTGCCACGAATCTGTTTGATATAAAGATTCCTATAGCCTTATTCTGTATTGGAAGTTTTTTTTGATGAAACACAAATAAACTATCGGATTCAGAAGAATTCAACAATTCAGTTCCCAATCCCAGGCAATAAAGAGACAGCAGCAATTGCAAGAAGTGCTTTTGCCATTCTTCTGCAATAGTCAGGCCACAAAACTGGACTTATTTGAAGCAACTAGAAGAATCATAATCGATATTCACAATGATCTTTTAGCAAAAAAATTTTTTTAATAAAAATAATAATCACAATTTAAATAAATAAGAAAATACTGGAACTTACACAACTCAGGGCCATATGACTTAAATGAACAAAAAATACAACAAAAGAAACATGAAGTTTCAATGCCTGGATGTAGCACGATATATTGTAGCAATAAATATATAAAACCGTTGAATAAACTATCGGATTCAGAAGAATTAAACGGTTCAGCTCCCAACCCCAGGCTCTACAAAGGCAAGAGACTAGTAAGAAATAAGCAAGAGATAGATTTGCAGTGCTCTTGACTTATTTTGAAGCAGCTAGAAGACTCATAAACGATTTTTATAATGATCTTTTACCAAAAACTGATTTATCAAAAAAAATAATCACAATTTAACTAAATAAGAAAACACTTAAAATTACGAAATTCAGTGCCGTATGACTTTAATGAACAATAAATACAACAAGTGAAATTTCAATTCGTAGATACATCACGAAATATTCTAGTGATAAATAATCTAAGATACAGTCTCTTGCAAACGTAAAAGGGATCTAATTTTCTAAGATACCAGTTGTGAAAATTTCGCAACTGGAATTCAGCCTCAAAATGGCTTTGATCTGAATTCATTCATACTATTTTGCATATTAGGTAATTTCGAAGACCACATTACCTTTCCATGACGATCAGTAAAAGTGCAAACAGGGATATATCCTTCTGCTGATCACAACCTAATAAAAGGAGGTTATTAGGTTGTGAATTATCACAACCTACTAAAAGGATTTATCCCCACTCGACTTCTTATTTATTTTGCATATTTGAAATCTTTTACGGACACACGGTATTGACTCAATAATTCAGTAGCAGAAACAAATAGGATTATAAATGCTTTTTCAAAATATATGTTATAATATGTTCCTAAAAATATTTATTAAAGTAAGGCATATTACCCACACATACTTGGGATTTGTTTTGAAACAAATGGAAAACAAAAAATTGTTGTTTCTAAAGACTCACTCTTTTCTTAGAATTATTTGAAAAAAACTGCGTTTTCTAAAGAGTTAAAGAGGCTGAGTTACAAGGTCGAACCTTAAAACGTACAGGGATTAGGAGGCCAAACCCCCCGCTTTCGCAGCCTGTAAATAAATAAAAAAAGTTTTTTAAAGTGAAAGTAAGGAGCGACATTAAATCTTAAAGCGATCAGAAATTATTCCGTATATGAAAGTGGCTGTGCCCTCCTCAACGCCTCGCTCTTTACGCTAAAGTTTGACTTTCTCACAACTCTTTTTTTTAAACAAACTATTACATCAATACAATCATTCCAAAAAAAACAAAACAAATAAACACGCATCCATGATCTGTCTTTGGGCCAGAATAAAAAAATTCCAGATTTTTGTATGTAAGAGCTTAAAACTTCTATAATAGGGTTCTCAGGTACACAGAATCTGATGGTGTGTTTTTGTCAAGATTTCTTGACTTTTAGGGTGTGTTTTCCCCCTATTTTAAAAATCAGGCAAATTTTTCTTTGGCTCTTAAATTTTGATTGGTAGAACGAAACTTAATGAATCATATATTTGAAATTGGCATAATAAGCTGATTCCGTTTGTAAGAGTTTTGGTTACTATTAAGCCTAATCGCTCCTTACTTACAGTTTGTTATCACGAACTGTTTGATAAAGACTCGCTCTTTTCCTAGAATGAGTTATTTGATGATCATTCAAATGGAATACTCCAAAATACTTCATTTCTAAACGGTTTTTGGTAACGCTATATAGCACAAGTATGAACTCTTTGGTGTCTAATGAAACTGCTCTGTTCAATAAAACTTCTAAAATTCATCAAATTTATATGGTCTCTCACCTATATGCACTCTTCGGTACTTATTCAAAGAGCCTGATTCAGAAAAACTCTTCTGACATATGTCTCATTTATATGGTCTCTCACCTGTATGCACTCTTTGGTGCGTTTTCAAAGTGCCTGATGTAGAAAAACTCTTCTGACATATGTCACATTTATATGGTCTCTCACCTGTATGCACTCTTTGGTGCGTTTTCAAAGTGCCTGATTCGGAAAAACTCTTCTGACATATTTTGCACTAAATGGTCTTTCACCTGTATGTACTCTTTGGGTGTGTTTTCAAATGGGTTGGTGTAGAAAAACTCTTCTGACATATGTCACATTTATATGGTCTCTCACCTGTATGCACTCTTTGGTGCCTTTTCAAAGAGCCTGATGTAGAACAACTCTTCTGACACATGTCACATTTATATGGTCTCTCACCTGTATGCACTCTTTGGTGCGTTTTCAAAGAGCCTGATTCAGAAAAACTCTTCTGACATATGTCACATTTATATGGTCTCTCACCTGTATGCACTCTTTGGTGCGTTTTCAAAGAGCCTGATGTAGAAAAACTCTTCTGACATATGTCACATTTATATGGTCTTTCACCTGTATGTACTCTTTGGTGCATTTTCAATTGGTTTGGTGTAGAAAAATTCTTCTGACATATGTCACATTTATATGGTCTTTCACCTGTATGTACTCTTTGGTGTATTTTCAATTGGTTAGGTGTAGAAAAACTCTTCTGACATATGTCACATTTATATGGTCTCTCACTTGTATGTACTCTTTGGTGCCTATTCAAAGAGTCTGAGCTAGAAAAACTCTTCTGGCACACCCCACATTTAGACGGATCCTGTGGAGAAACTAGCGATGTATTCCCTTGCATGTTTAATCCAAAGACATTTTGTGAAAAGTGTCCTTGCAAAAAAAGATGTTGTCTCATATCATCAATAAATTCTCGTAAACATATAGGACATCTTCTTCTTTCCCCCATTCGGTGCTCCAGAATGTGAACAACAAAATCTCTGTAATCATGAACTACAGCTGGACAGACATCACATTCTATCGGTGAAAGTTCTTCACAGCCGGTGTCTATGTGAAGATCTAGCATCAAAAAGGATTTCTCTGCTTTTCCGCATGAAACACAACGCCAAATGCCTGCTGTTAATTCTTCTATAGCCCTCTTTTGTAGTTTTTTCCCACCATAACAATCGGTTTTGGGCCTGAGAGTTGCGGTAGAGTAATGCGATCAGAACAGCCCACGATAGAACGGATTGACCCTATAAAAAAAAATCATTAAATCAACTAAGAAATCAAATAAACCGAAATTAAAGCAACACTAAATGAAAAAAAAAACATGACACAAATGCTGCCTCTATAGAAAAAAATAGCAATAACAAAACAACAACAAAATTATCCTAGATGGTTAGAAAGGTTTTAACAAATAAATTAATCTATTATTTTCCTATTTCACTCCTTGAAATACTTTTATTGGCAAATTTTTCTGAAAACTCTTGTAAATTCGATATATAGAAACTTTTTGAATCCAACAAGTCAAAATTCTCTTTTATAATGTTTACTCAGAAGAATATATTCGCCGCAAAATTACCAGTGTCTAAGGGGCATTGAACAATAAAATCGTAAGCAGTAGTAATTAAAGTGCAGTTCTGAGGATGGACATATGTAAGAAAATGCTCAACTGTCCCCTTTTTATATTGATTTTTGAACAAACTTATGTTTGTGCTAAATACAAATTTCAGCTTTTTGTTGACGAACGGAAGATCTTTGCAGGGTGTTTTTACTCCATTTTTCTTTTAATTCATGCTAATAATGTTTTCGTTTTTGGTACACTCCTTCCAGAGACTATTGATTTCAGCAGAAAATTCTTGTGTCAAAACGACCATAATAGCGATGGAGTAAAAAGCATGAAACGCATCCGATTGAAACGCATGAAACGCATCTGATTGAAATTATGAGATATCCATTTTAAAACAAAATAGTCTAAAGAACATATAACAATACCACCAGGGCTGACACAAGCCCCCCAAAGCCGTTGGGAAAGGGCTGTAAGTTACGCCTTGGGAGCATCTAAGGTTTTTTATGGAATGGTTTGTCGTATAAACTGCAAATGGGGCTCATTTGATTTGAAGCTGAAATTTATAGAGCTCTTTTTAAGAGTCAAAAGTGATTTGAGAACAACCAGCCCCCCTCCCCCCACGTCCATCATTTCCCCAATACAAACATCCAAATAAAGTTTTGAGACATCTATTTTTTTCAGCATTGTTGAAAGATTAAGTAATTTTGCGCTAGGGCAAGGCCCCCCCCCGAGGCCTCAGAGTGAAGGCTGTATGTAAGGCGATTGATCATTGTTTACATATAGTATATATTACTGAGAAAAGGCATGAATGTTTGACTACAATACGAAAGGCATTAAGGCGAGTCTTTTAAGGAATGTTGAGGGAAGTGTTGAACTAAATCAAAGCATGTTATGTGTAAATGCGTTTTCAAAGAGGGTGTAGCTCAGGAATGACTGATTATATTAATTTGGAACTTACAGGAAATGATAAGGGATAAAATCAATTGACCAAAAAGGCAATATTTGCACACTACTACCACTACTATCAACAAAAACTACTACTTCTGTAGCAGGTATTACTGAGGCTGAAAATCTTGAAATAAACATCTTACGAAACGTTTAGGGGAAAGTTGAACTAAATTAAAGCATATTGTGGGCATGCAGATTGCTAATACGAGCGTATCAGCAATATTTTGGAATGGTTTATCATATCAAAAGGAAACATCAGGGGTAGCATGAGTGGAAAATCCAGTAACCGAAAAGCAAAATGTACCTGCTACTAATACTATTAATACTGCTGCTACTACTGTTAATACTATGAATAATAATACACTTTTACTGCTAGTACTGTTCTGACTTCTACCACAACTACTAAGATACAAGTACAATTTTAGGCTAAGGGTATGAAGCTGAAAATTTGACAGAATATTGAGGGAATTTGAACTAAATCAAAACACTATATATGCAGATTGTCAAAAGGGCGTATCTCAAGAATGGATTTGGGTATTAAGTTAGAACTTTCAGAAAATACTTAAAGGGGAACATATATTGACAAAAAGGTAATACATGCATATCATTACTAACACTATTACCACTGCTACTTTTACTAATACTACTACTGCTGCTAAGCTACTCTAACTAATACTTCAATTGCATAAACATGTAAGCCTTAGAGTACTAAGATGAAAAAAACGTCAAAAGGAGATCGAAAGTGCACATCAGCTATATTTTTGGAACGGCTTACCAAGCCAAGGTGAAACTTCTGGGGCATCATGAAATCGATGTTTAACTGAACATCTGGAAAGATGTTCATGCTACTACCGCTATTAATGCTATGACTACTACTGTTGCTATCACTACAAATACAAAACTAACACTACAACTACTTCTACCATCACTGAAACTGCCGTGATACTAGTATTATTAAGGCTAAGTCTATGAAGGTAAAAATTTGAGAGAATATTTGTGACAAATTCCAACTAACAAAAGACACTATGTGCATTTAGATTATCAAAAGAGCGTATCTTAAAGTACCAAGGACACCAAAGTGAAAAAATATTTAGCCTTCTAGATCTATCCTAGGACTATGTATACCTGGAAACCCGTGTTTACTGCGAATTTTCTTTTAGTTGCTATAACCAATATTAAGTTAGAACGTCTGCAAATTTTTGTATGAACAATGTTGCCAACAAAAAAAAAATGGAAAAACCGTGAAACGGAAAAGAATTCCATTGAATCTGACAATGCTTTTCATTTGTGAAAATTCAAATCTACAAAATCTGTTGATTCCTATATTAGTGAAAATCTACCTAGTGAACAAATATGAGCTCATTAAGTTCAGAAAGTGACTATTCTGATTTGTCAGAAAATGTAGTTGATCGTGACCAAGTGCTAGATGGTATTTAAGATACCATTTCAGGATATATGTTACACCCCATGTAGCTTCTCTTTCTATCCAAGACTCCCCTGTAAATTTCTAGGTGGCGCTATAATTTAGCTAGGATTAGCTAGCCAATGACGCAGTAGGTTTTAGACTTTTACAGTGAGAGAAGGAGGCAATACCCAAACTCTTATATGTGGTGATTTTTGTTCGTTTCAAGCTTGATTTGAATATTCAATTTAAGTTTCACTCGTTTAAAGATTTACTAAGTTTCACTATCTCAAAAATTTTATCGGATGCAATGGCTACCTCAGATTTTCTATCAGAAATATTTGTGCAAAAAGGGCTTGGGGGAGGGGCCTAGTTACCCTCGGATCACTTTTGACTCTTAAAAAGGGCACTAGAACTCTCGATTTCCAATCGAATGAGCCCCCTTTGAAGTTTATATGACTCCTTCTATATGAAGTGCCCCTGGAAAAAAATAAATGGAGAGCGAGGGAGGCTAGCTACCCTTCGATCACTTTTTACTCTCAAAAAGTGAACTACAACTTTCAATTTTCAATCAAATGAGCCCTCTATGAAGTTTATACGAGCATCCCTTCCATAACAACCATATATGCCCCCAGGGCAAAACTTACAACGCCTACCCCCGGGCCCTGGGGGGCTGTGTCGACACCGGCGTTAAAGTTCATGGTAAATTTGCAGTAGGCCACATAGTTTAGCTAGGATGAATTGAAAACAACAGCTGATGCTTTTTTAATGCTCTTTCAATAATTCATATAAAATACATTCAGGACCCATTTAAGAGCTCAAGATGCAATTAGAAGCAATTATCGAATTAGGAAAGAGCATAAAAAAGGCATCAAATGATGATTTCACTTTCATCCAACCTAAATTATAGCACCATCTAGAAATTTACTGACTCGACCTCCATAAGTCAAAAACATATAGCCAGAATTATAAATCTACACTAGATTTTTGGTAAATAGCCTAGACTTCAACAAAATTTAGCTTTTCAGCAGTATTAAGTCATGATTATTTTTCATGCTCTTTCATAATTCAATAATCATTTGTGGGGACTATTCCTTTTAAACCCTTAAAGGGGTTAAAAGAGCTCAAAACAGCCCATTGTAACCTAGTAACACAAAACTTAACAAAGTGAGATTGAATATATCAAAGCCTGGAGCATTACTTCTCCCATCTGTGTAAAAATATAGATGCATAATTGAAGCTTTGTTCCTTTTCATCTGTTGTTTTGAAGCTTTGTTGTTTTCTACAACAATATTTTTTGTCCAATTTTTAAATTGATGTGTTTTTACAAATGACCATTAAAATGCATTCTTTGAGGCATGAGGCCCCACCTACAAAATGATCAACCACTCTTTCATGATTGCTAAAATGATCTTATACATCATTATATCATAAACCATATCAGTTTAGGAAGAAAAAGTGGTACTTGTTTAGAATACGGGCAACTCGTGAGAAGTGAATTTTGGTTAATGCCAATGAAATAAAACAAAGTATGATAAAAATATAACAGTTAAGAAACAGATTTGGGTAATATATTTGCACATAGGGGGGGGGGGGGGTAAAGCATAGCATATATTAAATACGTAACCTAATCTAACCTAGGTACCTTGTTTTGCTCCTTTAACAAAAAAGTGAAGTTTAAATCTTTGTCATGAAGTGAGCAATACCTCACTAGGCAGCAAAAACCTGTTTTTCATATAGCATCTTTGAGATTTCGATGCGGTCTTTTTTGCGTGTTGCCCAGATTCTGAACAAGTACCCAAAAATGCATTAAAATAAATGTAAAATAGTAATAATATTTGAGGTATCACTCCAATGCAACCTTATTCAGGCTTAGTTTAAATGAAGGGAGATGACAGATTAATTCCTACATCCCACCCCTATGCATATATACTCTTACCTATACTAGGCTAGTATGAAGGCCCATGGAGAGATAGAAAATTTAGGCAATGAAATGCATTCTTTCAGGCATGTAATAATCCTCTTCCCTACACGGTAGCTATGAAACAATCTTTTGTAATAGCTGATACACATCATTTGCCACTGCATATTATTATCATGAAACATTTAGAAATCAACTTAGATAAGACAAGGATTAAGAAAATAAATGCCTATGATCAGTATTTATCTTATATGGACTAGACTACATTACTTTTCAGGTAAAAAAATGCCTCTCAGCGTAGCTTTATTCTTTTGTACATAGGAAGATTAATATACATTTTTCAATGCCCATATATTGATCTGCTATCTCAAGATTGACAACCAATGGCACATTTGGCAAATTTAGAAGTGATTATTGAATCATAAAAAAGAATGAAAAGAAACATCAAGTGATATATTCACCTTCATCTAAGCTGAATTACCTTGTAAACTGCAAATTTACCAAATATTGTCTTGTGTTAGAGTACATTGATACCCTAAAGCATAATTTCTGATTTAACTGGAGTTATTAGGTTAGGTCTGATTAGATTAGGTCTGATTAGGTTAGGTTATGTATTTAATATATGCGTGGTGTGTTAAACTCAAATATACCTTCACTATCCAGTTCTTGGGAATCTAACTTAGATGGTAAAGTGGAAGATCCAGGTGAAATACAGACAGATAGATTTTGAGGATCAGATGACCAAATAATTATAGTTTTCCATGCGGATTTTGATATCAGTTGGTGAAGTACTTTGAGCTTCCAGAAAAAAAATAATGAACACACAGATAATAATAAAACTATGAGTACTCTCATTAATCTACCCAGGAAAAATAAAATTCATCAAAAAGTGAAAAAATATGGAAAATGAGACAAAACAAGAGGCCACAACAAAATCCTTGATAATTTGATTATTATGACACAAAGCTCTAAAATCAGAATTTTATTCACATATTTCATGTCCAAATAATGGCTAATTAATTTTTATAAACAGAAATACCTGGAGATAATAGACTTATTCTCACTCAGGACCATTTTCTAGAAATAAAGTGGAAAGAGAACAAGTGATTTACAGACTAAGTGTAACTCCAAAAATGAAAAAAGTCGCATGAAATTTTTTTATCTGGCAATAGTTCAGTTTTAAAATTTAAATTTGTTTGAAGTGTTTTGCAATGATTTAGAATAAAAATCCAGCCTCCATATAGAAATTTTTAAATAGTGCTTGAAAGTCTTATACAATATTTCTTGTTTTGTAACAAAAGGAAAAACGTCTTCAAACATGATCATTTCTGATTAGAACTGATTCTGAAACATTGTAAGTTGAATCATACCTGTACCACTACTATCCCCATCCTCAGGAGCCAACTCGGACGCTAAAGTGGAGTTTCTGGATGAAAGAACCACAGGTAGATTTTGATGTCCAGGTGACAGAGTACAACCTGAAGTTTCCATGAATGTTGTGGTATCAATTGATGAAGTATCTTCAACTCCTATAACCAAACAAATATACTGATAGAAAAAACTCATTCTCATTAATTTACCCCATGCATAAAAAAAACAATGGTTGGACAAAAAAAAAATATTAATAATAAAACAAAATAGATTCAAGGGAAATATTATACGTAATGTAAAAATAAATTTTGCTATTGTCTTCATTATGTACCCTACAAATTTCAACATTAAATAACTCAAAATGCATCTTTCTTAGAAAAAGAAATGACTAAAGACCTGAAGTTTGTTTGATTAAGGCTTACATTTCAAGTAACATGTACATGAAATATAATCTGTTTTAAAGAAATAAAATCTAATCAGCAATTTGCTGATCAGCACCCACAAGACACAATTGTTGGGGCCCATGAATCATTGCTTTAGTTTTATGTTTTTTTTTTTCTTGTTTGAGCTTTCACCCATGGAAATAGATAAGAAGAAACAACAAACAAGAAAATAGAATATGAAAAAAAGTCCTGTGCATCCCTGTTTTCAAACAAGAAATAGCTTCATAGTTAAAAGCATAGCATTAAAGAATTAAGTCAACTCCCATGATTTTTTGAATGAAATATCTTTAATAGTTTTATTGGAGGAGGCACCTTGGGTCATAGAGGGAGGGCCAGGGGTCAGTTCCCTTAAGCTTTGGAATAAAATATCATTTGTAAGTTTTTTTAGTGGGATTGGGGGTTGGGCTTATCTGATCTTTGAACTATTTTAAAAACCCTTGCATAAAAACTTTACATGCTTAGGGGAATTAGTTGCAACCCTTCCCCTGGGCTCTGGGGGGTTATGTTAATTTCAAATTTTTGTTATCTAATCATTGGACTATCTAAACAAAATGGCTATCTCAAATCTTTATTGGATATATTTGGGGAAAGAGGGCATTTATATGTGGGAGGGGGAGGATAAATGCCCTCTAATCACTTTTGACTCTTAAAAAGGAACTAGAGCTTTCAATTACCAATCAAATGAACCCTCTCTGAAATTTATCCAACCACCCCTTACATAAAAACCTTATATGCTCCTGGGGCATAATTTACAACACTTGCCCCTAGGCTCTGGGGGGGAGGGTGTGTTGACCCCAGAGTTTTTTTATTTCATCTTTAAACTATTTTGAACAAGATGTCTAAATTTTGACTGGATGCATTTGGGGGAAAAGGGCCTTGGGGGGGGGGGGGGCTAGTTACTTAGGAATTCTGATTTCCAATCAAATGAGCTCCCTTTGAGGTTTATACAATCATCCCTTCCATAAAAATCATATATTCCCTCGTGGAATAGCTACAACCTTGGCCCTGAGGGGGGGTGCATTGACCCTTGACTTTTTGTTATCTAATCTTTAAACTATTTTTACAAAATAGCTATCTCAAAATTTTATCAGATGAATTTTGAGAAAACAGTTGTGGAGGAGTAGGAGGGAGGGGGGGGGGGGCTAGTCACCCTCCAATTATTTTTTACTTTTAAAACGGGCAGTAGAACTTCCAATTTCCAACCAAATGGGCCCCCTCTGAAGTTTAACCAGTTCCATATGAAGTGCCTCTGGGAAACAAAAATAAACAATAAAACATTGTAACCTTATGGCTTTTTACTATAGGCAATGCTATAGTGTTACCTCTGATTCATCTCTGTGTGTGGTTAAGTCCAAACTTTACTAAAATATAATTTGAAATGATGGTATATGCCTAGATTTGTCAGAGTTCAACCTGTCAACACCTCTCTAAGTTCAAAGCTACAGTGATTGTGACCTTTGTCCAAATGGCAAAACAAAAACAATACTGTCCAGAATGCAGACTACGAGTTACTTCTAACTCAATCAAATGTGCAAATTGTGACTCTTGGTTCCACGCAGGGGCCGAAAAGTGTGCCAGGATAGACATTACTAATTGGAGTAACTCCTGGATGTGCCTTGACTGCTCCACTAAATCCAAGGTAAACCTTACTTCTTCTCCGGGTCTTTCTGTACCCCGTTCTGGCTTCCCTCGAACGCCTCGTACCCCAGTTGAAAGAAAAAGAATTCTTAGCATCCTAAGTGACCTAAGCAGTCCTACTCCTTATCCTGACCCTCCACACAGCCAGCTTTCTGTTTCAACAGAAAAATCAAACGAGCCCCAGGAGGCTAGTTCAGTTGGTCCTACAATTTTTACTTGCCCCACCCCAGTGCCAAGTTCTTGAAGTCCTTCCCAAAGGTCCAACGCATGTATCATGCCAAACCACTGAATGCAGCATGGATAAATATGTTCAAACGGACAGCGTCACGACATCCCCCTCATCACAAGCAGATTTTACAAAAATTTTGATTTTAAAAGAAAAGCTAAGGGATGTATTAATGCTAATTAGAGATTTTTTGTCAATTTATGAAAATGATTCAAGAAGTCAACTTACAAATTATTCCATCATAAAAGGTAAATAACACCTTAGATTTTCATCATCAAAACAGTGCATTGTCCCCAAGCT